>CM057453.1:1424315000-1425016250 GCA_016271365.2 Neoceratodus forsteri | reverse complement strand
GGTAAGGGCAGCAGGGTTGCAAAATAAATCTTTGTGACGTCCAGGCCGGACTCAGAGGGGAGAGGGAGAGACTGCAGGGTGGCCCACAATAAATGTAACAGTCCTAGAAATCCCAAATAAAATATTTTTCCTGGCTTCACTGCGGCTGTGAGTACAGAGCAAGTGCAGTGGGGTGGCAAAATAAATCTTTGACTTGTGCCATCCAGTCACGAATAACAATCATCATCACCTATGTTCATTCACAAACATGATTTCATGTATTAAAAAAAATACTGTTCAAATAACATACAAGTTAATGCACCTCTCTTGTGCTCCTTGCTGTGGGTGGCCCATGGGATAATCTGACTGTGACTCATAGGCTGAGTGTTAATAGTACAACACAAGTAAAGCACATGCACTGCACACAAGTGTCATCATCATCACTCATTCCCCATTATTCCTTATTATCAATAGTGTTATAGTATATTGCATTACAAACTTACTTTAAGTATAAGCATATGGAGACCATACTAAAGGAAAGGTTGCAGAATATCTAGAGGAACATGGTCTCCTAGATGAGAGGCAGCATGGGTTCATGGAGGGGAGATCATGTCAAACAAATCTGGTTGACTTCTTTGACTGTGTCACTAGGACAGTAGACAGGGGCCAAACTGTAGACATCCTCTATCTTGATTTCAGCAAGGCCTTTGACTCTGTGCCCCACAAAAGGTTGATCAGGAAGTTGATGGACCTTGGAGTTGGGGAAAAGATGGTCAGATGGGTGGAAACATGGCTGAGGGACAGAACCCAGAGGGTAGTGGTGGGGGAGAGTTATCTGGCACCAGAGAGGTAACCAGTGGGGTCCCACAGGGCTTTGTGCTGGAGTCAGTGTTGTTCAATGTCTTCATCAGTGACATTGGGGATGGCATTAAAGGCAAAATGTGCCTATTCACAGATGACACCAAGCTCTGTGGGAGAGTGGACACAGCTGAAGGGATATAGGACCTACAGGAAGATCTGGAAAAGCTGGGGAGGTGGTCCAAGATTTGGCAGCTTGGCTTCAATGCCAAGAAATGCAAAGTTCTGCATATTAGAGCCAAGAATCCCAGGACAGAGTATTACCTTGGTGGAGTCCGAGTATCTGCATCACAGGAGGAGAAGGACCTGGGAGTGATGATCACTAGTGACCTGGAGCACTCCCCACAGTGCAAGAAAGCAGCAGCAAAGGTAAACAAGATGCTGGGATGCATAGCTAGGGGGATCAGTAGTAGGAGAGAGGAGATTATACTGCCCTTGTACAGGTCACTGGTAAGGCCGCATGTAGAGTATGGAGTTCAGTACTGGTGCCCACACTTCAAAAAGGACATTAACCTGCTGGATAAGGTACAGAGGAGGGCTACAAAGATGATAGCCAGTCAGCAGGGCAAGACATATGAGGAGAGGTTGAGGGCACTGAACATGTACTCCCTGGAAGACAGGAGAGAGAGAGGGGACATGACTGGGACATTCAAATACTTGAAAGGGATAAATAAGGTTGATAAGGAGGGTCTCTTTAAGCTGAGTGGCAACCATATCACAAGGGGGCACAGTCTTAAGCTGGAGGGTGGGAGGTTTAGGAGGGAGATCAGGAAGCACTTCTTCACAGAGAGGGTAGTGGACTCTTGAAATGTGCTGCCGGAACAGGACATCTCGTTGAAGACAGTGGGCAGCTTTAAGAGAGGTTGGCATAGGCATAGGGGGAAGGTATGAATCATGGGTAGGGAGGATGGAAGGAGTGGGGAGGGAGGGCAGGGACATTAGCTCAAGCTGTGGACCCTGCAATATGAGCAGACTTGATAGACCAAATGGCCTTCTTCTGCTGGCTTCTTCGTATGTTCATATTAACCAACCCCCAGTGTGGGACTGTGCTCCATGTGGCAAATGCACCAGATGTGTGTGCGTCACCAATTCAAATTCTGAGGCACATTTAACAGTTGTGGAATTTGGTCACTTAACAATAACTGTATTATAGAAGCCAGTCCAGTAATCTTGAAAGGAAGTGGTGGTGGACTGCTGTGCTGTTGGTGTACTGTGTACTCTGTACAGTCACAAGTCATGACAGTAAATTTGTCCCTGGCCTGTGGGAGGGAGTCATCAGAAGGACATCATGTTACAGGGATCTTTTAATACAAAATGGATCAAAGTGTTGATGAGGCACATTCTGTTTCTCAGGTAGGCAGTGGCAGTGGAAAGACAGCAATCAGCCTGAAAAGGAAAAACAATATCAAACCTAAAAAAGTGATTCTTTTTCACATCTAAGGTTTCATCTTCTAAGCAAATGCTTGAATCTGAAAAATGTAAATGTCTCGGATCATCATCGGTCCCAAGTAAAAAAAAAAGTTATGTAGTTAAAAAAAACTAAAGGCGTGGTGAGTACCACCCGCACAGGCACCCAACGGTATGGAACAATTGCATACTAATCTACTGCCAGTCCCTCATCCACTTCTTCTGAGGCTGAACCTGATGAGGGTGATACTAATAATAAAGATGAAGAGAATGATCAGGCAGCACAAGGTTTACTGGAGGGGAAGGAAATTGCAGATAAGGAAGAAACAGGCAGAAATGTTTTTGTTGTGGAGGGGGGGGCAGTGAAAATAAACTACAAGAGGAACAGGCCCATGAAAAATCCAGGGTTGGAGGGGGAACCCTGAAAAGGTGACCAAGGTGTCATGCCTTCCTGGGAAAAAAAACTAAAAAAATATCATCTTTTGTTTGGTCATACTTCTCCATTAGTGCTTCCAATGAGTTGGTAGCAACATGCGCTTTTTGTAATCAGTCAATGAGCAGGTGTAAAAATAAAGGAGCACTGGGAACTTCAGCACTGAAAAGGCACCTAGACAGATGTTATAACATTACTGAGAAGTTCAGCTGTGAGTCTCAAAGCGAAAGTGACAGTGATAGCTCACTACACTCAGGGGTAATGCCAATAGATGACAGCAGTGCCAGCCCCCGCAGCGCTACACCTCCACCGCCACTTCCTGCCATTTGAAGGACTCCTCCAACTGTTACTGAAAGTGACAATGTGTTCAAAATCCCTCCTCCTTCAAGGACATAGCTTACCATCTCAGAAACATATGAGCATAGAGCCAATCATGCCTCGACTCACCCTGTTGCTGTTATGATTACCAAAAAAATTCAGAAATTATAGCTGTTGATTTGCTACCATATAATGTGATTAAACATATACAGTAGGATTCAGGCGGCTGCTTGAGTACCTCGAAACTTGATATAGTATACCATCATGGAAATACTTCTCGACCACGGGGATTCCAGATCTTTACGATGTTGTATGTAAAAAATTAAGACACGTTATGCAATGCTGTTGGGAAGGTGGTGCATCTCACAACAGGTATCTGGACAAGCTGTCAGCCTGAACCCTTCATGTCTATCATGGCACTTTGAGCATGTTTTAATAATTCACATGGGACTGGGGACAGTGAAGCATCGCAGTTTGCTGTTCTAAAAATGTTTTATTTTCCATTATAAAATAGCTGACAATAATGCAATAATCTGATTGCATAGTTATAGTGCAACATGGGAAAATGTTGCACTATAAATAACTAGACCCAGTAAAAAAAGCCTCACAGCAGAGAAGAGAGGCTCAAAGTTTCACATCAGTGGCATTCTAAGTAGAACTTTAAAAAAAATGTCATGTTGCTGTTTTTTTTCCTCCGTTCTGGGCCATTGATTGTTTCTATATTTGCACTCAGAGTCAATAACAGAAGACTAAATGTATGTTTCTACCTGTAACTGTGAAAATCCCAAAGCAGATCAGAATTTCAAAGCCCGATACATCTGACATTTGTATGCCATCTCCATCTAGCATTACCCATGAACATACGGCAGGCAGCAGGCGCAGCAGCGGTAGCCTAGTACATTCATATACCGCAAATGCAGACCTGCCACTGGAAACATTTCACTATCACCTCCTTGTGTAACTCAGGCCTATTAATCCATTACCCAAAACATACTGGCATGGCAAACACCAGGGAAAGTATGCACATCCACAATCACCACAAATGTAAAACAAAACCACATTGTCTGCCGCTATTGTGAGCCCACCATTCACTGAATAAATTCCACCTCCAGAACATGTGTAGATCGCGGTAGATGGATTCATTACACACACCAGGACAGTTTTTAACTGTAATATTCAACCCACGTGCATATTACAGACAGTGCTGTTTCCTTGAAAAGCATAAATTTAGCAAATCGCAAAACAAAATTAAATTATCATAAGAAATAAAATGTTGCAATGCCAAAAGCTCAACATTAGCCCAGCAACTAACAAATTAGCAAAGCAATTCTGTCTCAGAAATAAAAAGCCAACCATAGTACATTTTAAAATGAAGCTCAGTTTGTGTTTAAACCGGTCCTCAGCTCAGCACAGCACCTTAAAAAATGTCATGCCACACACTGTAACCTATATATTAATTTGTACACAGTATAAATGCAACATACAGTTTAGTCTAGTTTTATTTTATTTTGCCCAAGCTGCCACCAATTTTTGGAACTATTTTTCTTCCATGCTCAAAATAAACTCAATGTTTTAACTTTATAAACTGTTCTGTTGTGTATTTTTTTTAGTTAAGCTATTTTATAAGTGCAATAAGACACTCCGGGGTGTGCATTATGTTGTGATAACTGCACTCCTTGGGGCGACTGGCACTTGACCTCTGGCCTCGTGCTTAACTATGCCCCTAGGAGTGCGGTTATCACACCATAATGCACACCCGGTCGTGTCTTATTGCTTACTCTGAACATCCCTCATGCAACATCAATGAAGAGCTCCAAAAACCAAGGCAGCAATGGCTCACTTCACAGGGACCGTCAGTTAGCTTTACAGTTGCAGATAATGGGTCCAGCATAAGGAAGGCCTTGGAGGAGGGGGGCTTTGTTCACATCTGCTGCTTTGCACATTGCTTAAATTTAATAGTTCATGGTTTTCTCTATGATGACAGGGAGATTAAGGCTCTCGTTAGCACTGGTAAAAGAATATGCACTCATTTCAGTCCCTCAAGGAAAGCCTGTCACTTGTTTGAAAAAATACAGCAACAGCACAGTTTACCTTTGCACAGTCTGATCCAAGACATTTTTACTTGATGGAATTTGACCTTTTATATGTTCCAGGGGCTGCTGGAACAAATGAAAGCTGTCAGGCAGTATACCTTAGAAAATAAAATTGGTGATGCAAACATCTATATTACTTCACCACAGTGGGCCATGCTGGAGTTTCTAATTTTCCTGCTCCAGCCATTTGAAGAAATCACCAGGGAGGTTAGTAAAAACACAGCAACTCTAAGCCAGGTGATAACCCTTATAAAAATGTTAAAATTCAGATTGGAGGGAGTCACGTGATGCACTCAGCCTGAACAGCAGCAAACCTCGGAGCTCTTCGGACCGTAACTCTCAAATGCGGCTATGTTTAAACCAGTTCACCATCAAACTGCCTTAAAATTCAAGATTTGAGAATGCAGGACCATGGAGAGCTTCAAAACAGGCCTAAAAACTTATTTGTTTCAGCAAGCATTTAGTATTTAGTGATAATTTTATCTGATTTATTTAAATTTGCATTGTAAATAATTTTAGACTGTGTTGTCCTGTTTTTATATGATATTTTAACTATGTACAGTGCTTTGATTTTTAAAATTGCACTCAACAAATAAAGCATATTATATTATTATTATGAAAGTTTAAAGTTCATTTATTAAAACAACACTCTAACAAAACGTATGGTTAGAGACCAATATGGATACTTTGGGACAACAGCATACGGAAATCTCATCACCTCTGACTGCCCAACCCAGCAGTCAGCCATCGAAAAGGCAGAAACAGGAATCACCCCTGGAATCACCGCTAATAGCCTCAGCCACGGAGCTACTCAATAAAAAAATGGGATCTCTTCTTTGGAGAACTAGCGACGATGAAACTGTCTGTGAATAACCAGGCAACCGAATTTCAGACATTTAAACCCGCAATGGCAGAGCTCACAAAAAGGGTCTCTGATGCAGAGACCCACATCAGCTTGATAGAAGACCATCAAATTAAGGACAACTAAGAGGTGGCAGAATCAAAGAAAAAGCTAGTCAAGCTGGAAGATTGGATCGAAGAACAGGAGAACAAACTGAGAAGAACCAATATTGTGATTGTCAGCCTCCCCTAGTGGGCAGAAGGGCCCAACCTAGTAGCTTCCTCCAAAAGCTTCTTCTGGAGCTCACCAGACCCCAGAGCATGGGCCAAGCTATCAGTTAGATTATGCCCATAGATCCCTCCGGTCACCAGCTCCAAACAGTAACAAGCCAAGAGTAATAACCACCTACTGCCAAAACCTACAGGACAAAGCCTTTATTCAATCACAGGCTAGAAAGAAGGGCTCCCTACAGTGGAATGGCCACTGAATCCACATCTACAGTGATGTTATGCCGGCAGTCCATGATAGACAGAGGAAATATAAAGAAATCAAGAAGTATCTGCAACAGGCGCACATCCCATACAGAATGCTACACCCTGCAAGGCTAATTGTAACAACACCAACAGGAAACAAGGAATTCCCAAATGCAACAATTACTTGCAAGGACTTAAGCAAGCTTCTGCCATTTTGTTGCTCTTTACTGTAATTACAGCTCCTTTTTTTGCATTTGCAAGGTGGGCCAGACGCTAAGGCGCCACTGAACCCCCACAGTCCTTTTGTTGTGCAGATTTAGTCAGTGACGCTCAGGAACACTTGTTTCTGCCTTTATTAACTGCTGCACCCTCCTCTGTCTCTCTCCAGCCTACAATTCCCACCCCACAGCACCCAGCTGAGCGCCGGAGCTCGCCTCCGCCAGCAGGCAGTTGGCGCAACGGAATGTAACCAGGGAAACCACGAGGCTGGAGGAACAGCGAGCATCGGAAAGGCGAGCCAATCAGTAAGCAAGCGCTCCTCCAGGCACAGCAGCCGATTGGCTCTCCTGCCCCATTGACTTTCACTGACTCAGCCTGCCTTGACGAAATCTGTCTGGGACTTGATTTTCTTTTCTTTTTTTCCTCTGTACTACTGCAAAATCCCCAAAAGAGCTGTCTTCAATTTGTGATGCATCTATAGAGGGAATCTGTTGTTTTTGTTTGAATTCTGCTGTATCTCTGGATCCTGTTAGCAGCAGTGGGCCAGACGCTGAGGCGCCACTCTCCTTCCCTTAACTGTGTAAATTACCTAAAAGGTGCAGATTTCTACTATTGTAATTGCAAGGGGAAACTGCCATTTTATTGCTCTTTATTGTAATTACAGCTCCTTTTTTTGCATTTGCAAGGTGGGCCAGACGCTGAGGCGCCACTGAACCCCCCACAGTCCTTTTGTTGTGCAGATTTAGTCAGTGACACTCAGGAACGCTTATTTCTGCCTTTATTAACTGCTGCACCCTCCTCTGTCTCTCTCCAGCTTGCAATTCCCACCCCACAGCACCCAGCTGAGCGCCGGGGCATCACTCTACCAGTGAGCAGTCGGCGGCACCTTAGCCGAACCAGGGAACCATGAGGCCGGGAGGAACAGCAAGGAAGCACTCGGGAAAGGCGCAAAATTTTTGCCCACCCGCCTTTCCCCTTGTGTGTTACTTTATAGGCATCTTCTCCCGGAAATCTCTTCCCCACCCTCAGCATTTTTCTAAACCAACAGACAGTCACACCGATTTGCTGATCCAACCAATCAGCAACTTCACTACTCCCCGACAGCCAACTACCAATATCTCTTTCAGAATGGGGAGTTTACTTCTGATACTCCTTTCACTATCAGCCATAGGGTTCCACAAAGAAGATGTCCCTGTCATACAAATTAGGGTGATCCATCCGCCCAGTCTCTCTGAACCATCCCCTTTGGTTGACATTCAAACCCTCACATATGCTCTACCATTGCTGCATCGACTACAGTGGTATAATCACCATAAGAGACACATACCACCAACATGTATTTCAATCAAGGCTCCACTGCTGGATATACAGATCCCCTAAGCCTAAGCGCCAAACTGCTACTTGGTGTCTCACACATTTCATTAAACCCACAGGAGCACCCCAAAAAGAGTGGCAACAGAATAAAAGAAGGGGACCAAAGACAGCCCTCTCCCTATCACTGGCAGCCCTCATGAAACTCCTGCTCTTCTATTGCTCTGTATTGGTAATGTGGAAATCAACCCTGGACCCCCTGAATGTATCACCTCTCCATCAGACCTAACCTCAATTAAAGGCCTCAGTTTCCTGCATATTAATGTATGCAGTCTGTTGAAAAAACTTACACTGATACAAGCCTGGGTTGCCCATACCTTGCCAGACTTTCTCGTGGTATCTGAGACATGGCTCAAACCCACCACAGCAGACAGGGATGTTAACCTACCTAACTATCAGCCATTCAGAGCTGATCGCCAAACAAGGGGAGGTGGAGTAGCCATATATGCAAAATCTGGTATAGCTGTATCCTGTATTGCTGCAACATCTATGCCCAAGGAGTTTGAATGCCTATTCCTAAACGCCTCTCTCCCCAATACAGCAGCTTTTCAACTAATTGGATGCTACAGACCCCCCTCTGCTGAACACAAGCTCTTATCCCACCTGGGGAACCTGGTCAAGCCCAGCACTGAAGAAGTCATTATTCTAGGTGACCTGAATTTCAACTGGTTCACCCAGGTAGCTACACCTCTGGTATCATTCTGTGACACATATGGGTTCACACAGCTAATTAATGAACCAACAAGAATTAATGCAAGGAATAGTAATAACAGCACACTACTTGATATCATGCTAGTGAGTAAACCACATCTATTCACACACGCTGGAGTGCTTCTCTGCGATATAAGTGATCACTGCCCCATCGCAGGGGTAAGATCCACCAGCATAACAACAAATCCTGCAAAATTCCTCATGAGGAGATCCAAGAAAAACATCAGTATTGAAGGATATTTGCATGATCTAGCTTACTCTCCACACTGGCAAGAGTTTTATCTTGCACTTTCTGTAGAAAAAGCTCAGCAGGTGCTAAATAGCATTATAATAAATGCCCTTAACACCCATGCCCCAATCTCTAGTATCCGTATAAAAAACAAATCCTGTCGTTGGTTTTCCGCTGACCTCAAAGCTGCACTGCTGGAGAGAGACAAATTCTGGAAAATGGCAAGAAAAACTAAGAATTCAAATGACTGGATGATTTTTAGGAAAGCCAGGAATAGGTGCACCAAGAAAGTTAGGGATGCAAAGGTTGCCTTCTATCTGGCTGAGCTCGATTCCTCCTACCATAATCCTGCTAGGTTTTGGGGCACTATCAAGGGTATGGTGGGGCAGGACGCTAACAACCCCCTTCCAACTCAACTACACAACAGTTATGGCCCTATCACTGGCAAAATGGAAATCCTGGACGCATTCAATAACTACTTCACAACGGCTGGCCTTGCCTTTGACACCTCTCCAGCTAACCTGCTGAGGGAACAATTAAGATCCCATTACACTGGTGATCAAAGAGTTGACTCTTCCTTTAGCTTCAAACCTATACTGTTGAAACAAGTTGAGGATCTATTATGGCATCTGGATACCACAAAAAGTGCAGGAGCCGACTCTCTGGACCCCTTCTTTCTAAAGATTGCATGCCATGTACTTGCAGTCCCCCTAACACACCTCTTTAACCTTTCCCTAAACTCTGGCTCTATTCCAACACTGTGGAAGACAGCCCAAGTGGTCCCCCTTCTAAAATCAGGGGACCCTATGGATCTTAATAATTACAGGCCCATTTCCATTCTACCAGTGCTATCCAAGATGCTGGAGAAATTAGTGAGTAATCAGCTAAGGGAATATCTTGACAATGCTAACATCTTAAATCCAGCTCAGTCTGGATTCAGGGCCAAGCATAGCACTATCACTGCATTAGCCAAGGTCACAAATGACTGGCAAACCGAATTGGATAAAAAGAATAATGTCTGTGCAGTATTCCTGGACCTGAGCAAAGCATTCGATACTGTGGACCATGAACTGCTACTCACATCCCTGCACTCCCTTGGCCTAGACCCACCCTCCCTTAAGTGGTTCAGATGCTACCTCACCGTAGGTAACAGCAGGTAAAAGCAGAAGGTGACCTATCCCCATTAAAACCACTGTCAAGAGGAGTCCCCCAAGGTTCTATTCTGGGTCCTATCCTTTTTGTCATTTATATAAATAACATTGATTCAACCCTTACCAATTCCTCAGTACACCTCTTTGCTGATGACACTGTTCTGTATGTCAGCAACCCTTCGCCTGCAGTTGGTCGTGAAATCCTACAAACAGAATTCTCCTTGTTACAACATCAGCTACTCGAGAAAAAGCTTCTGTTAAATGCAAAGAAAACTAAAGCAATGATGTTCACAAATCAAAACTCCACCAGCACATCCTCTTCAATCACTCTCCCCCAGCTATGCACTATACTTGGAGAAAATCTGGAGTATGTTGAAAACTTCAAATATCTAGGTGTGTGGATTGACAGCAGACTCGACTTCACTCATCATCTAGAAGAACTGTTAAAAAAGCTTTGTCAAAGGCTTGGCCTTCTCTATAGATTAAAACCCTTCCTTAACAGAGACTCAAAGATAAGGTTAGTCCAGGCCATTTTTCTATCAGTTGTTGACTATGCAGACTTCCTTTATAGTCACTGCCCCATCTCCTACCTTCACAAGTTGGATACCTTATATCATAGAGCAATAAGGTTCATTACAGATCTGCCATATAATACCCATCATTGCTCTTTTTATGATGCAGTTGGATGGGTTTCCCTTCATATCAGAAGGAGCAGAAATGCAGCATTATGGATTTACAGAGCTTTATCAAAAAAACTTCCAAACTATATCCTGGACTGCTTCACCCTGACCACTCCTAGCTCCTATGCCCTAAGAAGCAACAACATCATCCTGCTCAAATTGCCCAAATTCAACACCAGGCTAGGGAGGGCAGCAATCAGCCATTCTCTAGCTATAGCATGGAACACCCTACAAAAATCCCTAAAACTGTCCATTATCATTCCATTTGCATCCTTTAAACAGCATTGTACAATCTTCTTCACAGAGAAATGCAGTTGCTACCACTAGAGCTAGAATTGTCATATCACAAATCTCACTTCCAAACCATATATGGCATATTCCTTCCAGACAGGCACCCCATCTCATGGCACCCATTAATACCTTCACCATCCTAGTATTCATTATGTTGTGTGTCTGCCATAGCCCCCATTGGGATATGTATGTACTGTATATACTGTAAATATTAGCTTAACTTTCCTGTAACCGAGTTTTATCATGTGAACTCACTGTATATCATTGTGTTATAAACGTTATTTTCCTCTGTATGTATAACTGTCTTATAAAGTGTATGATGTATCTGTTGTGTATCAACTATTGAACCTTGACCTTATCAGGTCCATCTTGTAAATGAGCCTTGCTCAATGATGTTCGCCTGAATAAATAAAGATTTGATTGATTGATTGATTGATTGAGATGTCTTCCACATACCACACACCCATCCAGGGGCTACAGTGGGCAAACCATAAAGGGGACACTGAAGTCTGGCAGGGATGAGTACATCACCATAAAATTCTGTCTAGCACCCATCGCTGCAGGGATGAGTGCACCTCAGCGCTCCACCCTGCCAGACAGAAACAAACATGCAAACAAAAGCCTAGAATATTGCATGACACTAAGAAGGGCTAGAAAAGTTGTAACACAAACTGCATCAACCTGGGACAATAGAGGGGGTCGAGAGGTGAGCAGTGGAATGTTAAAACATAGTGTGCTATACAAATAGCTTTCTATGGGCTAGGAGTGTAACCACATACCACCAGAGGAAAACAGCTGGCAGACAACAGAAAGCACTGCAGCAACCCCCTGACCTTCCCATATCTCCCCCCTGGCTTTTTCACAACGGTCAAGCAATGGCGGACATGCTACTCCATGTCTGTCCTGACCCTTCCCATTTTAATGGCTCTTCTCCCGCAATAAACTGGCCCTCATTCCTGCCACAAACTACACGGCTCTGTTTGGGAAACAGCAATAAAGCCACACTCACCTTAGACAGCCCCCCCCCCAAAAAAGGACTGGACAGCACTTGCACTTGAGAGGTGGCATGGTCGACTGGGTGCCCACCAACTCAGACACTCCCTTATGAGCCAAAGTCACTGTCCCCCTCGAGCAAGACCATTGCACCATGCCCACCCGTGAAATCACCACTGGAATCACCACTAATAGCCTCAGCCACAGAGCTACTCAACAAAAAACCATGTCAACGGGCCCAAACCTCAAAGCTGCTGCCGCGGTGGAAGGCATCGGCAGAAAAAAGACAAGAAAAATGACAATCCCACTTAACTGCCTATTCAACATCCTTGGACATACCCCCCACTCCCATGGATGGACTCCATGGGCCTAGCAAACAAGGGCACAAGAAATAAACAACCAGAGCCACACAGAAACTTTACGATCAGTGGCCACATACCTCGCTGGCTAAATACAAAGCATGGGCACTGTTCAGGTCCCTAGTCACCAACTACCATCATGGTAATAGATAGATGATGTCCAATAGAACAGGATTAAAACTGGCCGCTGCAACACAACTTCCTTGGAGTGAAGTTACCCTCAGACATGACCGACAACAAGTCACTTCACCAGCCACGGACAACTAAACCCAGAAGCTTGCAAAGTAGCAGCAGCACCGACAAACTCAAAAGCTGACTGCATGCAATGGAAGAACAGTATCCCCCTGCCTGCTCAACCACATGGCAGCAGACACTAAGATGGCCACAAGTTAAACCCAATCCAAAACAGGTAACAAAAGTAGCAATGCATCCCAATACCTCAGAACTGACTGAGGGTTACAATACTGACAGGAACATTGACTGAATGTTAGCTGAAAACCTTGCCCAAGGTGTGGGACAGTAGCTCTTGCAACGTGTAAGTGTATACAATTGCTGAAATGAATATTGAACTATAGACCCTATTACATGCGATGTTATATTTCATAAAAGGGCAATGAATGTTGAACTTACAGTTTTCACATATCTGACTTCTTACTTGTCAGGGTCAGATCTAAGCTAACGCAGGTTTAGGGCACAGTTACTGATGCAACTAGAGCAGTTGTCAGATCTAGTGAATGCATACAAATGGCACCTGTCCCAGATGGTTTCCTTGGATGGAATCATAATGTGCCCCCCTTCCTGAAAGACCCTTTCCCTAGTCAGGGTGGTGCCTAAAGCACAGAGTGCCCTAAGCGCATTCACTGATTATGCAGCTGTCCCAACAAGAATGGCCTAGGGCATTGCTGCATAAACATGCACGCAGGGAACACCCCACCCTTGCCAACCACAGGACACCCCCAGACGAGACCCCCATGCAAACGGGCCCAAATAGATGGGGACCAAGGAGAGGCGCTGCAAGACTGGATAGGGATGCAGACAAAAAGAGCACCACAGGCTCGAGGTCCACTGCTCAACCTGATCCACGCCTAGTCCATGCCTCTACCTACCAAGCTGCACCCATGGCCCACTCTCCCAACCCAGACTTTGAAAAGGCACCATGCCGTTGGGGGCAGGTGAGGAGACAGGCACAAAGCGGAAGCCATGCCTGTACCTTGGTCACCCCAAATGACAAAACCACAGAGTTGAGCCACATTAAACATAGGACAAGAGGATGCCACCATGACCAAGGAGCATACCTCTCAACTGTACTACATTACGAGGAACGTTCCTCATTTTACTTCACAAAAGCTTCCTGTTCCACATTGTGAGGACTTGCTCCACATTAAGTGTTAACATTTTAAAGCAAAAATCTATAGTAAATGATGCAAAACACATATTATTTATTTAATAACAGACTTTCTGAATATAAATGCAAACATTTTAACAGTGTTCTGAGCTTCCTATGATGGAGGGCATTGTCAAGGAGAGACTGGGAGGGAACCTGGAAAAGTTGGGGTGCCTGGACAATAGACAGCATGAATTCATCCCAGGGAAATCGTGTCAGGCAAACCTTGTGGAGTTCTATGACTGGGTGACGAGTGCCATGGACTTGGGTAGACCAGTGGACATCCTCTTTCTTGACTTCAGCAAGGCATTTGACTCTGTTCCTCATGAGGTCCTGTTGGATAATCTGGGAGAAATGGGGGTGGGGAACCAGATGATCAGATGGATAGGCAATTGGCTCCAGAACTGGACCCAGAGGGTCGTGGTTGGTGAGATAGTCTCATCCCCAAGGATGGTCATTAGTGGAGTCCCTCAGGGATCGGTCCTTGGGCCCCTCCTGTTCAATGCCTACGTCTCTGACATAAGGAAGGGTATTAGGAGTGAGATGAGTCTCTTTGCGGATGACTCAAAATGGGGGGGTGGTCGTGGATAGGGAGATGGGGAGGGTGGCCCTACAGGGGGACCTGGAGGCTCTGGAAAGGTGGTCTAGAGAGCGGAAGCTGAGGTTCAATGCAAGGAAATGCAAGGTACTGCACCTCGGAGCCAGTAACCTGGGCCAAGTGCACACCCTGGGGGGGGGAATGCTACAAGTCTCAATGGCAGAGAGGACCTACGGGTGGTGGTGGATGTCAAGATGAACAACTCAGAGATTTGTAGGACAGCAGTGGCAAAGGCCAACAGGATGCTTGGAAGCATTGCCAAGGGTCTCACCTCCAGAAGGAGGGAAGTGATACTCCCACTGTATAACTGCTTAGTGAGGCCGCACCTCGAGTACTGCGTGCAGTTTTGGAGGCCACATTTAAAGAGAGACATTGAACTCCTGGAGAGGGTCCAGAGGAGGGCAACCAAAATGATTTGGGGCTTGGGGGATAGGACCAATGGGGAGAGGCTCGAAGAGCTAAATTTGTACACATTGGAAGAGAGAAGGGACCGGGGGGACATGATAGAGGTCTTCAGGTACATGAAGGGGATAAATAGGGGAGGAGCAGTTAGGGTGCTCCGAAGGAAGAAGGGTGGGGCAACTAGAAAGCATGGGTGTAAGCTGAAGGGGGGGAGATTCAGGGAAGAAACGAGGAGGTGCTACTTCACTGAGAGGGTGGTGGAGCCATGGAATGCACTGCCCAGGGGGCTGGTGGAGGCAGAAACGGTGGAGGGGTTCAAGAGGGGGTGGAACAGGTACAGGGGAAGGGTTCTGGAAGCAAAAACCAGTGCAGTGAGAATATCCAGGACTGGAAAGGGAGAAGCCAGAGAGGGAGGGGTAGCAAGGTCAGCTCCCAGGGTAGGGGCTGACCAAACAAGCAGACATGAAAGACTGTTAGGCCTATTCTGCTGGCTTTTTAGTATGTAAGTATGTTAGTATTTTGCTCATTTGTTCCACATTTTGAGAGGCAATGTTCCACATTTGGGGGACAAAAGGTTGAGAGGTATGCCAAGGAGATGGTCGGGGCAGGTGACACTCCACTCTCCCCTTACTCTGTCCCTCTCTACCCACCCACTGCAACCACCACCTACACAACCCAGAGAAAACACAGGATGAAGTTTAGCCCCTCACTACCTCTCAACAATGCACAGAGCACTCTTTTTCACCCATGTTTGAATGGGGGTTAATGCCTCTCAATGTTTGACTACCTCCCTAAGACCTTTAGGCCTGCAGAAAGTCTGGATTCTCATCCATATACTTACCCCAAATAGAGCTGAGTCACCCCCAAAATGTACTGTGGTGCATGTACTGTTGCATCTGGATGATAGACAGATGAAACATTCTGTGTACACTAGTCACAATGGGCCTTATGCTTACACACACCTCTGGGCTTAGCAGAGAAGGCCAACACACGTGGGTCAACAGCCAGGTCCCCTTGGGGTTGGTGCTGTGACTATAAAATGTGGAGAGAAGTAGAAGAATGACTGGATCTCTGAACAGCACAATTGATGAACAGGAGACACAACTAGATCCGCAGACAGAAGGGCTCAGTTCATGCAAGCACCTTGTGGACCAGGATCTAGGGGTCCCCGCACCCACCTGCACACAACCCGAAGCCCCCAGGACTAGGTGGCAGACACCAGCTAGATACCCATGCAAACCCTTGGGTACTTACCCCATTCTGACTGTATATTTTTTCTTCTTCGTTTTTATATACTGTTCATATATGTATGTTTGTGTCAGCATTAATGGATATTGATTGCATTAGTTTCAACACCTCGACACCTGTGGGGGTAATCTGGAGCCTGGTGATACTGGGTGGCCCGAAGCAGACAAAGCACAATAGGGAGAGGATATTCTCTCAGACCTAAGTAACAGTTACCACTTGTACCACACCACAACCACATGGCACACACGTTAGCAGGGTGCAGCTAACTTGCTTTTCCCCCTAACCTGGGGTAATCTAACAGCTAGCAGACTGGCATTAGATGGCTAACAGTTATAAATGCATTAGATGGAACATCAAGGGTGCACAAACCAAACAGAAAAGATACCAGATCCTAAGACATCTTAAAACACTAGGAGCACAGATAACCTTTTTACAGGAGACGCACACAGCCCAAGCACAAGCACTCCTATTGTGGAGGGAATGGGTAGGGCAGGCATTTGCAGCAGGAGAGAACAGCAAAAGAGCTGGGGTGGCCATTTTGATACACCAACATCTCCAATTCCAGGCCCTAGAATCACACTCAGATCCTAAGGGAAGATACGTCATAGTGTGAGGTAAGATCGGTCAGACGGAACTGCTGCTGGCCTCTATAAACAGCCCCAACACTGAGGACCCACAATTCAATTCAATTCAATATTATTTTTAACCAGGAAATACACCATTGAGATGCTCATTTGCAAGGTGGTCCTGGGGGGACACACATAGTATACATAAAAGGAAAGCACTACAGATTTATACAATAGTTCACACAATACAGTGGGTAATACATAACAAGGTACAGTCAGATTACTCAGATTTTTACATATCTACATAAGTGCAAGCAGCTAAGCGCATAATAAGATTGGAATGGAAGGAGGTAAGGGAGAAGGTGGAGCATGATCCAGAAGGTGAGGTAGGAATAGCAATTCTTCACATCCCTGCACCCCTTAATATCCACCAACCCAGGCCTCCCCACATTGCTGGCCGTGGATTTACAATGTGGTGCCTGACAATGCAGTGGATAGGTCAAACCCCAGGAGAATAAGCCTCTCACCTGCTCAAAGATCACTCAAAGAAATGCAGTCAGTAGGTCTGGTGGACATATGGTGGGTCCTACGCCCAACTACACAGGACTACACCTTCTGGTCTGCGGCTCCATGACACACAGTCGAGGCTTGACCTCTTCCTAATAAGTCAACACATATTTAGCTTCACCCTAACCTGTGAAATTGAGTGCAGAGTCATATCAGACCACTAGCCAGTGACACTACACTTCTTACCACCAGACCAGGCCCACCGGGACAGAGTATGGAGACTTAATAACACCCTGCTCATGGATCCAGACTGACTCTCTAAGATACAGGAGAGCACACAGTCCTTCAAGCTAAATTCTGGCTCAGTCAACTCCCAGCAAACCCTCTGAGCAAGTGTGCCGGAACATAGTAAAAGCTGAGGGGGCGGAGGACCTGAAGGGCACTTATAAGGGTACAAAAATCACATGGGAACTGATCCACCTAGCCTCCACATGGAAGAAGAAGAGGGAAGCAGCCTGTGCAGACACACTGCGCACTATCAAAGTGTTGGAAAGATGCATTGCCAGAGGGGCCTCCTCCCCTCTGCAGTTGACACTTAACACAGCGAGGGCAAAAGATGGTGAACTCATGAGGGAACAAGCGGAATTCACCATCTTCAGGGTGAAAACTAAATACGTAGATCAGGTAGAAAAGGCAGGGAAGCTATTGGCACTCTGACTTAAACAACAGGAGACACGTACAGTAGGTCAATTCCCCTAATCCACGTGGACAATGGAATACTTCTCTTCCATCCCAAAGAAATAGCGTCAGCTTTCCTGGGCATTTTTACAAACTTATACACCAGTGAGAACCCAGCATCCCAGGAACAAATTAAGCAATTTCTGCGCATGGCCAAACTACCGAAGGTTGAACAGTCCCACTTTGCAGCTTGGGTGCACCTATAACAGAGGGGGTGAGAAAGGCCATCTCTTCCACTGCCATGGATAAGGCCCCAGGCCCTGACGGCTTCTCCACCAACTTTAATAAGAGCCTGGCACCGGACTTGGTGGGACCCCTCTCCTGCCTCTTCAACGAAGCTAAAGAAAACTCATACCTAGATCACAAATTGCAAGAGGCCCTCATCACCCTCCTCCCAAAACCTGACAGGAACCCATCTGTCATGGGAAACTACAGACCAATATCCGTCCTCAATGCAGACATGAAATTATTAGCCAAAATCCTGGCCTTCAGGCACAGTGCCACCTCTGGGGCCTTGGTGGGACCCCAGCAGGTAGGCTTCATGCAAGGTAGGCTAGCAACAGACCAAATGCGCAAGCTAGCGCACATCATGGCAGCAACAAATAACTCACAAACCCCAGCTGTCCTGCTCTCCCTAGATGCCAAGAAAGCCTTTGACAGGGTGGCATGGCACTTCTTGTTTGAGACACTAAAAGAATTTGGCTTCCCCATGGCCTTCATTGATTGGGTAAAGCTGTTCTACTCCCACCTGACAGCCAAAGTCCTTTGTAACAGCATCCTCTCCTCCCCTCTCCCTCTTTAAAGGCACAAGGCAAGGCTGCCCTCTCTCTCTCCCCTCTTATTCAACTTATACCTAGAACCCCTAACAAAGAGGATCCTAGAAGACCATCGCATTTCAGAAATAAAAGTGGGGAAGGCCAGATAAAAAATCTCCACATATGCAGACGACATCTTCCTGCACCTAGAAAATCCAACTTAGTCCATACCCCCCACACTGGAACTAATACAGGAGTTTGAGCATGTTGCCGGTTACAAGCTCATCTTTAGTAAGACATGTACAGAATAATGTAATTCAATAAACACACTTTCAAGTCAACAGCAACCCAGTGGGGGTGGTACCTGGTGTGTGGACCATGTCAAGTATCTAGGAATACATGTCTCCCAATCCAAAAACGCGATGTTTACGAAAAACCTCCAGTCCCTCCAAACCCAAATCAAACAGGATCTGAACCGCTGGTCCTTGCTCCCCCTATCCCTTTGGGCTTGCATCAACACCATCAAAATGAACATCCTCCCCAGACTACTCTACCCAATCAGCATGACACAATGCTTTCTCTTAAATACCTGGTTCCATAAGCTAAGAGCCATAATTGCAGACTTTCTCTGGGCCAGCAAACCCCCCAGTAAGGCATATCAAAAGCTCATGGCACAAAGGGATCAGGAGGGAATGCAGCTACCAGATATCAGGCTATTACTTAGCAACACATGCCACCCACACACTTCCTCTGGTGGAGACGAAGCATACATCCACAATGTTCACAACCCTACTTCCCACAATGGAAACTAATGGAACTGGAACTGTGCGGTGAGCCTGATATCAACACACAGGCTTTCCCCAGCCTGATGGCGCTGGACGCCACACGTCATGCCACGCCGTCGACCAGGGTTCGGGACTGAACTCGGGAGCCGGGAGGACAGATAGAGAGGAAAAGGATTGAGTGTCCATTTGACTGCTCTCCTCTCCTGGAAGAGGAGGGAGGGAGGGAGGGAGGTATCTGTCCCACGACCCTAGTGGCTCCTAGCAGAGATAGGGGACAGATCAGCTGGGGGATAAAGTAATGACGGTAATGTCAGGCAGCTGCCATGTGGCGTGGGCAGGCTCGCTCACATCTCGTGTTGACTGCATTGCATGTCCTGTATTGGAGAGGGAGAACAATGGAAAATCCCTGGCTCCAGGGAGGCGAAGGTGGAGCCCTGTGGCCTTGCCCACATACCCAATGCCGATCCAAACTCGATACGGCTCTCCATGGTCCTCTGTCTCTCTCATGGGCTGGGGAAGGGGGGCCCCAGCATACCTGATTTCCTGGTCGGGCAAAGGTTCAGGCAGGTGGTGGAGGCATGAGACCCCCATGATTCCACTGGAGAGATGCCTCGGAGTCCAGTGTCAGGAGGGAAAAAAAGAGTATAAAAAATAAAACATGCAGGCTCTCACCTTGATTCCCCTCCATTCCCTCCCAGCCACCCTAAAACACACTCCCATAGTCACACTACTACAAGTCAGTAAACAACTGCATAACCTGTTAAGCACCAGTCCCAAGCATGACCCGGCTCAACTGCTCTCAAAGAACCCCAACTTCAAAATCAAAAACAAGACTTTATCTAGCAAATGGCAAAATACCCTAGGGCTCAATACACTTGACTCCCTGCTTCACAACTCTTTGGCCCCCTCCCACCACCTCCAGCAAAAGGTAACCCATGCCAAACTCCCACTCTTACTCCTTTTCCAGCTGTAGCACTTGCTGGCAGCAACATTAGGCCCCAAAACCTGGGCAACAAACAAATTCACACGATGGGATGAGCTTTGCACCCTTGCATCACAACGGCATGCCATTTCTTTTCTGCATAAAAGTATTTTATCCAACACCATGCCCACCACCGTGACATGCACGTACTGACTCTCAGAATTCATGGATCTAGACACCCATGCCTCCACCACAGCCAAGGGAGGGAACGCATACGTACCTCAAGTTTGAAGGACTAAAACTGATGCAATTCAAATAAAACCACAACCTGTACTGCACCCCAGTCAAACTCTCCAATATGGAGAAATTTAATAGAGACCTATGCATCCAATGTAAGCTAGAAAGGGGCACACTAAAACACATACTGCGGAACTGTCCTAAGACAAGGCCCATCTGGGAAGAGGTGGAATCTCACATGGATCCATTTCTAGGGTTGTAGAATGCCTTCACCCCCAAAACCTGCCTACTGGGTGTAGACCTTGACGTAATCTTGGGCCTGAGAAAATACCAAATATGACAACTCAGCTATAATTAAGAGGCTGATTCTCAAGCACTGGATGGATGAGCTAGTCCCGACATACATGGGATGGCACAACATGATGCTGGAAGCCCTATGCATGGAAAAAACCCTATGCTACATCTGAAACATCCCCGCACTCTACCACCGCAGATGGGGAACGCTTGATGCTCTCATGTTGGATGCCTAGAAGGCTACCAGGCTCCCAGAGTCCACAGTATTGGGATGGAGATACCAGGTCAGATCCCAATCCGAAAGACCTACCCCTTGCTTCACTGTCCTAAAAATCATAAACTTGTCATTGTATTAGATGACTATGCTGTGTCCAGCCCCAAACGTTGATGGGGTAGACACCAGCTCTGTATAGCGCTTTGACAGATATGCTGCATCAATATCCTTTGTATGTAATTTGTGTTATTTTCTTCCAATAAAGTATACTATTTGAAAAAAATATTCAGATCGAATCTGATTAGGGAAAGGTTAGAGAAGCAAGACAGCTCCACGATCACATAGGCTGCCAGTGGTGCTGACACATGCAGGTTGCCCTCCAGAATACAAGATCTAACAAGATGCATGATCAAAAAAGTTGCATCAGACAAACTATGTAATGTGCTTCATTCCGAGTACTACATTGAAGCAACAGTCTTGGACCCATGATACAAATCAAAGCAACTATTGAGTGATGATGATGACGTTTGTTTTGAAAGAAACAAACAAGAAATAATTGATGCTGCTGTCATGGAACAGAGAACAACAGCACCACTACATTCAGAATCTTCTTCACGACACAGCAGCACAGCATCAGATGGCCCATCCTCTACTATTGCGGCATTTTCTCCCTCTTCCTCCCTCTTCCTCCTCAGCCACTGCAGCCGAATCATCTTCTTCTTCACCACTGCCAAGAATAGCACTGTCCTACAGTCACTTGGTTCAGCTTCATGTCTCTGGAGTCACTCAGAAGATGTTATTGTAACATCTTCTTCATCTGCCTCTTGTAACACAGCCTCAGCACAGACCATTGTTGAAATGTACCTGGCAGAGCCCAATATCAGCTGGAATGCTGATCCTTTGCAATACTGGAAATCCAAACAAAATAAGTGGCCTGCTTTAGTAAACATTGCAATGAAGTACATGAATTGCCCTCTGATTAGTGTCTGTTCAGAACGATTGTTTAGTTCAGCTGGTAACATTACTGACACACGATCCTGTTTGACACCAGAAAATGTTGAGCACCTCACATTTCTCAAAGTCAACATTTCTCACTTTAATTTCAAATATGATACCTGAATAAAACATTCACTGACTGATCTGAGCAGGTCCTATCCACAAAACACTTTCAAGAATGTGTTCCTGTGGTGAAAATCTTTTGTGAATTGGGTCTACTACATGAAGTAGCAATTAATTGCAACAAGTCAGGTCAGGATGCACTAGGTCCAGGACACTATGATCACAAGAGCTGCACAGAATAGAAAAAAAAATAACATCAGTGGGTTCAGAGTCCAAATGCAGCAAGCAACTGCATTTCATGTCACAGACATACTTTTAACGCTTTTTGTCCTTACTCCAAATCTACTCCTTACTACTACTACTTGTCACTTTATCTACCCTCAGCAACTGATCTTGAGTCCTGATTGTACTGCTATAATTTTCGTACAGTCATGGCTTAGCAGACGCCTGAAAGTTCAGAAACTGAATACTCTGTATATTTCTCACATCCCCAATATTTGGCTCCAAATACTTTACAGAAAAAAATGCTACTAAATTGAAAATTCATATAATTTCTTTAGAGTGTGTGTGTGTGTGTGTCTATGTGCGCGTGTTATGCTAGCCTGGTCACATCTCACTTACAGTAACTGGGCTGAGATTATTACATAGACAATAAAGGATGGGGAAGGGTGTGATATGAGAATTTAATGCACAACCGAGTTGTAGGATGCTACATAAACCCCAAGGGTGAAGCCCGAGGGGTTTATCAAAGCATCCCACAATGAGGGTGTGCATTAAATTATCATATGCACACCCTCCCCATCTTTTATTTTTTTATACTAATGGGCCAACAATTTATCTCTAGCCCAGTTTCTGTAACCCTCAGAGTCAGTGTCTGTTGCTCGGGTGCACGCGCACACACCAGCACACACACACAGTCCCTCTTGTCAGTTATGTAAAACTTTTTGTTCTTTGTTTTATTTTTTTTCACTTACATTTGGAGAGAGTTGTCCTGATCGGGCTGGTGCTGTATGTGACTTCACATTGCCGTTCTAAAGTGGACGAAGGGTGGGATCAACCAGATAGAGTTTAAAATGGAAAAACAAATGGCAGGATCAAACAGCTAGTGTTACAATAAATAAAATAAAATAAATTAAAAATAATGCAAGTGTGAAGTCATTGTGGCAGCACCTCGATAAGCGAGAGATGGAGCCATCATGTTTGTGAGACTATTTGGCCCTCCCACAAACGGAACGTTGGCCAATGAGGGAGCAGTACAGTTTGACTGGCATGGCTCGTGAATGTCATAACAACCAGTCGGTTGTTGTGGAAAATATCAACATGGTCAGTACATTGAGAAAAATTGCTGACCAGTTGTTGTATTACTATATTTTATTTCTGATATTTAAATTACTTGGCAGTGGCTGGCAGCAAGCAATTGAGGAACTAGAAAATATGTCGTGTTGTGTTGTGTTTTGTTGTGTTGTGTTGTGTTGTGTTGTGTTGCGTTGTGTTGTGTTGTGTTGTGTATCATCAGGTCTTCATTAGGTGGCAGTGACAAACTTTTTTATGCCTGCTCTGCATTTGACCAGTTCGATGTGTGACTGGCTGCCTGCCTGGGTGGTAATTGTCACAAACGCACTCAGCAGGTCAGGCCCTCTGCTCCCACAGTGCCAACCTCCGAGTGCAGTATTGTGAACAGGTAACAGACAGGGTAACCATCCTGTCTGCTGTGGGTCCGAATCAACTTTAGTCTCAAGTTCTGGGGGGATTCAAACTGTAAACCTTATGCTAGTGTACCCAAATGTACAGGCTCATATAATCTGCTCTTCGGGGGGATGCCAGATATCTTTCACCTAAGGGCACCTAACCAGGTATCTAAAATGAACCCTTAAAACTCTATAAAACACCTTAGGTATATTCTTACCTTTTCCCAGTCTGGTAACACCATCAAGCTTATGAACAGTTGTCAGATTTAACTGTCTATACTTCACATGCAAAAGAACTTCGAAGACACACCCAGGCAGTCTTTTTAAATGCAAGGTTTACTTAAAATGGATAAAAATATGTAAAATGTAAACACAGAACACTATATCACAAATCATACAATTACTTAAAAGAAAACAATAAAAAGTACAAACATAAACTCCTACCACAATACAATTAGACTTTTTATATCTAATGTATTACCTTCCTACAGTGTTTAAGTTAGTTCTTGTTTCTTAAGAGCCCACAAAGAAAATGTGTCTAACATCAGACACAGATCCTAGGTTAAACTGTGTCTGTCTCACACACCCCTTCCATGATGTCATCTAGCTCCACCTTGTTAAATATGAAAAAATATACAAACAATGATCTTCCTGTCAGGAGACATTTCAAATAAGGTGACATCAGCAAAAACTCATTTTACAATATGACTCCTTAATTAACATCCCCTCTTTGATCTCAAACAGTTCCAATTCCCAGGCATTTCAAAGGATTGTATGACTTTTAGCACCATAGTGATATAACAATGTTTTTTCCTCGAAAACGTCATAAATGTTTACGATCCCTATATCCTGGCAGATGGATCAGCTCTCTAGTCTTTTTAATTACCTCCTCATTTCAGGTTCATATATCCTGTTATTTCCACTAAAACCTGACCCATGGCACAGCTGCCTTAAGGAGAAAAATTACACACTACATTATTATATTACAAATATCAAAGTTCAGTCATAACTAGTTGGCCAAGCATCACAATCCTCCCCACCTAGACTGAATTTGGGAACTCTATCTCCTGCATGGGATGAGCTTCCCAAATCAGTTTGCTCCTCATAAAGACATGAAAGGCCATTGCTGTTCTGATTGGTCGCTCCATCCCTATGTAAGATTGTCATGTCATACCCTTACAAGGCAAGACTCTATCTTACTAGTCGACCATTAGTTTTTCCCATTTGCATCAGCCAAACCAGGGGGTTGAGGTCAGTGTGTACTTCAAAATGCTGCCCATATAAATATGGCTCTAACTTCTTTGCCACACTATGGCAAAACACTCTTTTTCCACAGTAGAGTAAGCTTGCTCCCTGGGAAGTAACTTTTTACTCAGGTACACTACAGGGTGATCTTTCCCTTGGTTAGATGTCTGACTCAGTACTGCCCCAATACCCACATCTGAGGTGTCAGTCTGAACTATAAAGGGTCTGCTATAGTCAGGACTTGTCAATACAGGAGCACTGCACAGTGCCTCCTTCAGTCTGGTAAAGGCTTTTTCACAGGCTGATTTCCAGGTAATTTTCTTAGGCATCCTTTTCTTTACCAGGTCAGATTGGGGAGCAGCCAGGGCACTGTAATTGGGTACAAATTTCCTAAAGTACCCTGCTGTCCCTAGAAAACTCCTGGCCTGCTTCTGCATTTCTGATCTGGGCCATGCCTTGATCACCTCTATTTTTACTTGGTTAGGATAGAGCTGTCCCTGGCCTACAACATTGCCTAGGTATACCACTTCAGCCATGACCACCTGGTACTTCTCAGCTTTCACAGTGAGCCCAACCCTCTGTATTCTGCCAGCTCTTCCCTAAGGTGGGACAGGTGTTCCTCCCGGTTGGCACTAAAGATGCTAATGTCATCAGGGCATGTCATGGCATACTCCTCAGCACCATTTAACACATGGTTCAACAACCTTTGGAAAGTGACCGGGGTGTTCTTCATTCCAAACAGCATTACTTTAAACTCAAAAAAGCCCATCGGAGTGATGAAGGCCAACCTCTCCCTAGCTCTGTCCATTAACTCTACCTACCAATACCCCTTTGTCAGGTCAATTGTTGTACGGTATGTCGCCCCTCCCAACTTGTCCAGTAGTTCATCTGTTCAAAGCATCGGGTGGGCATCTGACTTTGTGACTGCATTCAGTCCATGATAGTCCACACAGAAATGGGTAGAGCCATCTGGCTTGGGCACAAGGACTACGGGTGAGGCCCAGGGGCTGTGGGATCTCTGTATTACCCCTAAATCCAGCATTTCCTCCACCTTCCTCCTAATGTCCTTTTGGACAGCCTCTGACACCCGATATGCAGTCCACTGAATGGGCATCTGTGTCCCTGTCTCCACATCATGCATCGCTAAGGGAGTTAGTCCTGGCTTGGCACTAAACAGGGGGGCAAAGTCTGCTAAAACCTCCCTTACTTCCTGGATCTCATCTGGGGCCAGCTGGGGAGACAATGTAACTGCCTCCACAGTGGACTCCCACTTGCTTGCTTCCAGCAGGTCCAGAAGGGGGTCTCCTTCATCCGTCCCCTCCCCAGGACTACATATTGCGAACACCATGTCAGCCCTATTAGCATATGGCTTTATCATGTTGACATGGTACATTCTTTCTGTCTGTCCTCTGTCAGGTAACTCTATGATATAGTTCTCATCATTTACTGTCCTAACTACTTTGTGCGGTCATGTCCACTCAGGCTGCAGCTTGTCTTTCTTGACCAGAATAAGGACCATGACTTCCTGACCGACCATGTACAAGCAAGCTCTGGCTCTGCAGTCGTACCACACTTTTTTGTTTCTGTTGGGCAGCTGCCAGGTTTCTCTGGGTTGTCTCCATAAGCTCCTTCAGCCTTTTCCTAAACCTAAGGATGTAATCCACTAGGGGAGTTCCCTGGGAGGTGTGCTTGCCTTCCAAGTTTTCCCAGATCAAGTCTAGGGGCCCATGTACCTGGTGTCCATATAAGAGTTCGAAGGGGGAAAATCTTGTTGACTCTTGGGGCACCTCCCTGTATGCAAACAACAGGTGGGGATGGTATTTCTCCCAGTCCCACCCATGCTGTTTAGCAAATGCTTGGAGCATTGACTTCACGGTACTGTTAAATCTTTCCACAAGCCCATTGGCTTGTGGGTGATAAGATGTTGTGCATCTCTGTGCCACCCCACACTTCTCCCATAAACATCTCATCAGGTCTGACATAAAGGAACCCCTTGATCGGTGGTAACCTCCTGTGGAAACCCAACATGGGAGAAAATCTCAAGTAAGGCATCTGCCACTTTGCCTGTCCTCAGTGAGGATAGGATGACTGCCTCTGGGTACCAGGTGGCATAATCCACCACAGTCAGGGTGAACCTCTTCCTGGAAGAGCTGGGGGTATTTAAAGGCCCCACAATATCCATTCCCACCCTCTGGAATGGCTCCTCCACTATGGGCAATGGAATTAGGGCAGCTTGGGTTTTCTTACCTGCCTTCCCCATTTCTTGGCACCGGTGACAAGACCTGCAATACTCCTTCACCTGCTGGGTGAAGTTGGGCCAATGGAAATTCTGGGCCAACCGCTGCATAGTGCATGCAATTCCCAGATGACTAGACAAGGGAATATCATGTGCAATATTGAGCAGCTGCTCACGATACCCCTGGGGAATGAAAAGTTGCCTGCCTATCACCCCTCCCTCTGTCTGCACAGCCTGAGTGTACATCAGTCCATTTTACCAATAAACCTTATGTTTACTGTCCTCTCTCTGTGGTCCATCAGAGTCTGCCCAAGCCCTCAGCTTCTCTAGACTGAGGTCACTTTTCTGAGCAGCTGCAAACTCCTTACACATTCCCAAGGCATGGGACAGGTCCTCTTCAGTCTCTAAACTAGGGTCCCTAGCACTAGCATCAGGGCACTCAGGATCACTGTCATCCCTAACCCTCTGACAATTGGTCACCCCTCCTTCTTCGGAGTAGCCCACTGTAGCTGTGTGGTTAACTGATACTCTGGAAATTTCTATCCCATTTTCATTAGTCTCCATATCAGGAGACACAGGCTGGGGATCAAACCTCCCAGTGATTTCCACACTGGCTTCTGTGGGGTCCAGGGAACTACAATTTCCCCTTCCCACTTGGCTATGGGTAACTACACACACCATCTCCTGTTTGAGATTGTTGCAAAGGATGACATCCACTGCTAAATTTTTGGTTACAGCCACCTGTTGCACAGTTCCCTCTGTTTCACCCAGTCTAGGAAAACACTAGCAAGGGGCAATGTTTTCTCCTCACCAGTAAAGTCTTGTACAGTGACATATTTATTGGGTATAAGCTGAACAGGCTCTACTAGATCCCCTTTTGCCAATGTCGGGGATGCCCCTGTGTCCCTTAACCCTTGAGTTTGTACATCATTCACCATGACTGGGTGCATGTGTTCCCTCATGTTCACAGGCATGCTTCCAGACACACACACACACACACACACACACACACACACACACTTCTTTCCTAGCCCCCTGTTGCATATTGCTTACCCTTTTGGGACACTGTCTGGCAATATGCCCAGTTTCTTTACAGACCCAACATTTGTTTCTTTTCTCAGAGAAATATTTTCTCTGAATCCTGGGCCTAACTGGTTTGGGTGGGGCCAGTAAGAGTTTTAGCTTTCCTGAAGGTGTGCTTTTCCCTTTCTGCACTGCCATGCCCACTCCATTCACTCTCAGAGTAGGTCTGTTCTTGTCATAGCGGTCTAAGAGTTCAGCAACCTCTTGCACTATTTTGGGATCTCAGTCCTCCAGCCAGGTTTTCAGCTCTGCTGGGCATGCCCCAAAAGCCTGTTCCAAGAAAATAGCATTTTCAATTTTATCTACAGAGTTTGCTTCAATTCCTTCCCACCAACGTTTTAAAAACTGACGTTGTTTCATGGCTAGATTCTCATAGCTCATATCAGGGCTTCTCCTGACCTTACGGAATTTAGCTCTGTATGCTTCAGCAGTTAACTCAAACTTTTTTAAAAGTGCAGCTTTAAGTTTGCTGTAATCATTAATGTCCTCATGGTCCATTTGACCCAATGCATCCCGAGATTTCCCGGCAAGTAGTGCATCCCGAGCTTTACCGATAAGTAGCGTGGATAGCTGAAAGCTCCAGAACCCTCTAGGAATTTTAGCCTGAATACAAACTTTTTCATAGGAATTTAAAAAGGCATCCATATCCTCCCCCTCTTTAAATTCAGCTATCAATTTGGAATTCAATTTCTAACCCAGTCCTGTAGTTCCAGCTAAACCCAAGCCACTTACCTGCTCTGGTGCTGGTGGCTGGAGTTGTAGCTTCTCCAGTTCATGTCGCCTCTGGTGCTCACACTCATCACAGTCTGCCTCTCACTGTTCATGCTCCCTCTTCTCATCTGCAACTCGCTGGTGCTCATGCTCTTCACAGTAAGCCTTTCGCTGTTCTCGCTCCCTCTTTTCCTGGAACTCCAGCTCCATTCTGGGCAACTCAATCTGCAGCCTGATTGCCTCTGGTTCCAGAATGCTGGCAACCCTCTCCTGCTGCTGTGGCTCTTCGCTGGCACTGGCCCTGCTGTCATCTTCACTGGATCTGAACACTGCACTGGCCACTGGTCCCTCTGTGCTCAAGATTTGGTCTTTTACAGTCACAGTCAGTGACTCGATGCTCTGGGCATCTGCTGCCATCAGGGCATCCATGAGGTTCGGCTTGGTAGCTCTCCCCTCATACAAGACTCCTCTGTCCTGGCACAGCTGCCTCAAGTAGTCTACAGTGTGCCAGCTGTAGTTGGAAGCCATCTTCTTCCCTAACTACAGGTACTCTAACTTGCACTTTAGAAAAAAAAATAAAACAGGTAGGCACTTGACTGTAAGCAAAAATGATATAGTTCTGTTTCCTCTTTAAAAAATAAATCACTGCCTTATTTTGCAAGTGAGCTATACAATATCAAGCTGACACACTGAATAATTAACACTTGTGCTACTAATTTTATCCACACCACTGCCAACCAGTCTGTCACCAACGCATCAGCAGGTCAGGCCCTCTGCTCCCACAGTGCCAACCTCCGAGCACAGTATTGTGAAAAGGTAACAGAAGAGGGTAACCTTCCTGTCTGCTTGTGAGTCTGAATCACTTTTGGTCTCAAGTTCTGGGGGTATTCAAACTGTGAACCTTATGCTAGCATACCCAAATGTACAGGCTCAGATAACCTGCTCTTCAGGGGGATGCTAGATATCTTTCACCTAAGAGCACCTAACCAGGTATCCAAAATGAACCATTAAAACTCTATAAAAGACCTTAGCTATATTCTTACCTTTTCCCAGTCTGGTAACACCATCAAGCTTATGAACAGTTGTCAGATTTAACCGTCTATACTTCACATGCAAAAGAACTTTGAAGACACACCAGGCAGTCTTTTTAAATGAAAGGTTTACTTAAAAATTGATAAACTTGTGTAAAATGTAAACACAGAACACTATATCACAAAGCATACAATCGCTTAAAAGAAAACAAGGAAAAGTACAAACATAAACTCCTACCACAATACAATTAGACTTGTTCTATTGAATGTATTACCTTCCTACAGTGCTTAAGTTAGTTCTTGTTTCTTAAGAGCCCACAAAGAAAAATGTGTCTAACATCAGACACAGATCCTATGTTAAACTGTGTCTGTCTCACACACCCCTTCCATGATGTCATCTAGCTCCACCTTGTTAAATATAAAACATTATACAAACAATGATCTTCCTGTCAGGAGATATTTCAAATAAGGTGACATCAGCAAAAACGAATTTCCCAATATGACTCCTTAATTAATATCCCCTCTTTGATCTCAAACAGTTCCTTTTCCCATGCATTTCAAAGGATTTTATGACTTTTAGCACCATAGTGATATAACAATGTTTTTTCTCTAAAACGTCATAAAAGTTTACAATCCCTATATCCTGGCAGCTGGGTCAACTCCAATTAAGTCAGGTAAACAGGAGACCCTTAATTAAGGTTATCTAGTCTTTTTAATTACCTCCTGATTTCAGGTTAATATAGCCTGTTATTTCCACTAAAACCTGACCCATGGCATAGCTGTCTTATGGAGACAAATCATACACTACATTTTTATATTAAAAATATCAAAGAACAATCATAACCAGCTGGTCAAGAGTCACAGTGATCATTATGTCTTTTGTTTTTTTTTTATTTAAAAATTCAGCATCCTCAGCATGTTGATCAGATTCAGTAGAAGTAGTCATAGTACTGGAAAACATTACCACCTCTTGGATCAGGTAGTGTACCATATACCATAGTACACTGGTGCATGCAAAGCAATTGTATCATTCACATGGGTAGTATGGGTGGGGTCTCTTAGTGCTGCTCATTTGATCATTCATATCCATTTTTTTGACTTGTTTGGCTCTGGCTGAAACATCCACCAAAATAATAGCCACACAGCACCATTAATAAAAAAGAAATCTTATCTGCCTGGCAGTGCCTGCAGTGGTTGATGGTGCTATGATATAGGTATTTGCATCTGTCTGTCTCTCTCTCTCTCTCTCTCTCTCTCTCCGTCTTTCCCAGCACACTCATGTCATGAGCACAAGCAGGATATGCCACCATCATAGGCCATGTTTTTTAAAAGAATTTTTAGGAATCCCAGGGTTCCTTTTATTCCTTTCTCAGTTTTTGTAAGTGTGGGAGGATCCCAGTAAAGCCAGAATTGTGTCAAAATATGTACCAGTTTTAGGATACCTCAACCAACAGTAAAAGGAAGAGCAAAGTATTTTTCCACATAAAGTTCTTTTTATTCTTATTTTATATCCTTTTTCTATTTTTTTCTCCATAACTTGCTCCTTTATAGTGTTGACGTAAGTTTCAGGGCTTCTCTGTCCCTTCATCAGAACACTTTAAGGGCTGCTTAGTTATTCATAATTTATGGTCATCACACTAATTTATGTTTTTAGTCAGCTGGACTTCAAATTCTGTGTCAAAGGCAAGGGCCTCTTTTCAAGGTCAGGACTCCTATTACTTCAGCTCTCAAGTCTTCCATTTAATCAGATATTCTTCATGTTATTCTTTTATCTTTTCACAGGGTCCACATTTACTAGATATGTTCTTTTGTCTCTTTATTTCTTCAGTGTTTTAAATGATTTTCAAAGGGATCTCTACTACAATAATCCTTTTGGGTGCCCGTTATTATACTGTTTTTAAAGATTACACCCAGCGTTTATTTTCGTGTGCGAAAGGTTGTACTGGTTGCCATATTGGGATACAATGCACAGCCCCAAACACACTGGTAAGGGGGGTTGGATAGGCAGTGTTCAGGGTGCAGGTGGGGAGCCACAGGACCACCAATGTCTACTGGTTCATTTGCCAATAGGGATTTGGGGGGGGCAGGGGTACCACTGGATTCCAGGGATAGTACAGGTGGCATGAGATGGGTAATCAGGGGTGATAGGTTGTTGTCAGACACTAGAGAAATTATTAACATCTATGGGATGGATAATCAGTGAGTGGGGGATGCCACTGGACACTAGGGAAAGAAGTAACATCTACAGGACAGGTATTTGGGGCATGCCACTAGACACCAGGGCAATGATTAACATATATGGGACTTGTGATCGGAGAGGTCGGGGTGCCACTACACACCACGAAAATTACTAATAAATACGGGATGGGTGGACAGGGTGGGGAGTGCCATTAGATACCAGGGGAAAGGGATAAGAGACAAGGGAGAGGTGCTCATTGGGATGCCACTAGAAACCAGGAAAAGGATTAACAGATATGGGACAGATGATGGGGGGTGCAACTAGATACCAGAGAAAACATGAAGAGATTCAAGACAGGTGATTGAGGGGTGGGGAGTGCCACTAGACACCAGGGAACAGATATGGGACAGGTGTTTGGGGGTGGCAGTGCTGCTAGACACCAGGGATGATGTGGCAGGTGCCCACAGGATGGCCCAAAAGAGTCACCACTTCACATGCAAATAAGCCCATAATGGGCATGCAAATGGACCATTAGTGCTTTGCATGCCCAATATGCTCATTTGCATGGTGCAGCTGAATAATGACCAATGGCTTCCACATTATCCAGTCCTGGGGCACAATTTCCTGTGAGCTAGATAAGTACAAACATATAAAAACTGCAAGAAGAAAAAGGCCTATTGGTGTATTGAGTCTGCTCGATTTTGCAGTTAGCAGCCCTATTCTGCAGCTGCCCCTCCCTCCTTACTCCCCTCCCTTTTGCCCTGCCTCATCCCCCTTTTGAAGCAGCCCACTGTTCTACAGGTCACCACCTCCGCTGGCAGTGTGTTCCACTATGCCACCACCCTCTCTGTAAAAAGGTGTCTTCTCATTTCCCTCCTGAACCTTTCACCCTCTAATCTCATATCATTTCCTCAAGTGTCCCTCCCTACATTTACTTTGAATAGTCCTTCTGTACCAGTCTTGTTTATTCCTCTCATATATTTGAAGGTCTCGATCATATCCCCTCTGTCCCTCCTCTCCTCCAGTGAATACATGTTCAACTCTCAGTGTACCCTAGTATGGCAAGTCCCCCATATCCTGGATCATCTGTGTTGTTCTGTGCTGCACCTTCTCTAGTGATCTAATGTCCCTCTTCAGGTACGGGTGCCAGTACTGCATGCAGTACTCCAGGTGAGGTCTAATCAGTGCTCTATACAATGGCAGAATCACCTCTGCTGTCCTTGAGGTCATACCCCTTGTGATACCACCCAGCATTTTGTTGGCCCTTGCTGCCACCTTCCTACACTGTGCTGAGCTGTTCCATAATGAGCACCCCCAGACCTTTCTCCTCCTCAGTCTTGGCTAGCTGCACTCCCCCAGTTGGTAGTTTCTCCTTGGATTCTTTGCCCTCAAATGCAATACCTTGCATTTCTTGGCATTGAACTGCAGTTGCCAGGTATCTGACCAGGTCTCCAGCTTTGTCAGATCATCCTAAACCCTGCCACCCACCAGGTCATCCACCACCACTCCCATCTTGGTGTCATCATAAAATAGACTGATCTTACTCTTGATGCCCTCAGAAATGTCTGCAATAAATATCCCAAATAACACTGGCTCCAACACCGATCCCTGAGGAACCCTGCTCATCACTGCCCTTGGGGATGAGAGTTCCCCTCCCACCACCATTCTCTGCTGCCTTCCCTGCAGCCAGTTCACCACCCAGCCCACCAATTTTGCACCTGCCCCGTGCCTTCTAGCTTTCTTCCAAGCCTCCCATGTGGCACAGAGTCAAATGCCTTACTGAAGTCCAGGTACAGGACATCCACCACATGGCCCTTGTCCATTTGTCTAGTCACCCAGTCATAGTATTCTACTAGGCTGGTCTGGCAGGATCTTCCCATGACAAAGCCATGTTGTCTACTTTTCTGTAGCCCATTGGACTCCACCAGGGACATCAGTCTCTCCTTCAGGATTGTCTACATTAGTTTTCCCACGATGGACGTGAGGCTCACTGGTCTAAAGTTCCCCAGTTCATCCTTGGGGTCGCTCTCCTGGAGGGCGACCATGTGAGATATCCTCCAATCCTGTGGTATGCATCCCAAGTCCAGCATGGCATTAAATAGGCCTGCCAAGGGCCCTGCCATGACCTCCACTACCTCCTTCAGTAGCCTCGGTTAAATGCCATCTGGCCCTGGCACCATATCCACCCTTAGTGCCCTTAATGCTTCCAGCACTCTACCTTCTGTGATTTCCCCATCTGTCTCCCCCACCCCTGTTCCTACCCTACCACCCACTTTGGGTATCTCCTCCCATTCTCCTTAGTAAATACTGAGCAGAAGTAGTCATTAAGCGCGTCTGCCTTTTTGACCCCCTTTCTACCCATCCCCCTTCCCTCTTATTCCTTACTATCTGGCCTCTACAACCCCCTGTCTCCCTGATGTGCTTGAAGATGTCCTTCTCCCCCTATTTAATACCCTGTGCCAACCTGAGTTCCCTGGATGCCTGGCTGCACTTATTGCCCTAGTCACCTCCTTCGCTTCTTTCAGGTACTCCTCTCTATCCTCCCCCCTCTCAGTTTTCTTGTAGCTCCTAAAGGTGGCTCTTTTTTCCCCTTATACTGTCTATAACTCTCTTGCTTATCCAGTTAGGTTTCTTAGTCCTAGCCTTTTTGCTCTGGGCCTTGATGCAGGATTTGGTTGCCTCTACTATCCCTAGCTTTATCAGTTCCCACCTCTGGTTCATGTCCATATTAGGCTAAATTCTGGCCAGGTACCCCTGTACCACTTCACCCCGTACACCTTCTCTCATCTTCTTGAAATCGGCCTTCCTAAAGTGCAGCACCTTGTGTCAGATCCCACCCCTTCCTTACCCCTTCCTTACCCATACTCAGCTGGAACCATGCTGACTGGTGATCACTCCCTGCCAGTGGTTTTTCCACCCTCAGCTGACCAACAGCATCAGGAAGTTATCCTGGAAGGCATCCAGCACTACCTGCTCTCTTCTGTTGTTGGTGGCAAGCGTAATTCAATCCATTCCTGGCAGGTTGAAGTCCCCCACTGTTACCAAACTCCCCTTTCCACATGTTCTCTGGATCTGCCCTGCTAAATCCTTAGCTAACTCTTCTGTTTTTGAGGGCAGCCTATATGCCACTCCTAACCTTAGTGTCCTAGTCCTGGTGTCTTGGATTTGCACCCACAGTGACAACTTATCTTCTATGTACTCACCAAACCTCTGCTGCAAAACTTGCTTGCCCTCTTTGTTTAAGTGCAGTCTGTCTTTAGCATACAGCCTGCTGTCCTCACAGGTCACACCCCACCCCCCCACCAGCCCATACCCTTTGTCCTGACACCAAGTTCCCAGTCATTCATTTGTTAAATTCCTGTATTTTTAGTTTCCTTGCTGTACTTGTTCTGGGAACTGGAAGTACCTCCGAGAAAGTTACTGATCTTCCTGCCCCCTTGCAAATTGGTCTTAGTTCCTCAAAACCTACTCTTCACTACATCTACCATCACATCAGCTAGGTCATTTGTCCCTCCTTTTTAAGCCTTTTTCTTAGAACCTGTTTAGCAATCTCCTACTGACACTCCTACCCCACCTTATCCCAATCACAGCTTACTTAACTTTAAGTAAACATTCCTATCTGACCTTTTCCCAAATTACAGCTTATTCAAAAAGCTAAAATAAACATTCCCAGGTTAAAAAGCTAAAATAAACATTTCTAGTTCATTCATTAGTAAGCTCATGAATGCAACAAAGCCCTCCCTCTAATTAAACATCCCTATCCGACCTTTTCCCAACTTAGAGATTATTCAAAATGCAATAATAAACAGTTCCCGATCAAAAAGCTAAAATAAACTTTACTAGGTTATGCATTAGTTAATCCAAGAGTGAAACAAAGCCCTCCCTTTAATTAGACATTTCTGCCTGACCTTTTCCCAAATTAGAGTTTATTCAAAAAGCTAAAATCAACATTTCTAGGTTAAAAAGCTAAAATAACCATTGATACACATGCCTACCAGGTACCAGATTAACTGCCACTTTAAATGTCCCTTGAGAGTCAAGTTAGCTGCAGCCCAAGGTTACTCCTCCAGAAGCCACTCCACCTAGCTCCTCCTTACAGATGTAGCCTCTGATGAGTGTAGCTCAGTGTGACCGTTTAATTAAGAAGGTGGTGTGGGGTGGGGGGGAGAAAATTTCAGGATACAACTCCCCTCTGAAGCAGGCAGCAGCTGGACTATTGGCTAATAAGCCCAGCTGCTTAGTTCAAGTCCTCCACCTTGATCACTGATTGGCTCCAAGAAGAGCCGCCTCCTCTCAGCTGCTCATGTGGCCTACGATCCCCTCTGGAGCTGTTGATGCAGCCTCTACAACATGGAACACAGCCTCCTGGTTCCTGCCACTGATGTGGCCACCTTAGTCCCTATGGCATGGACTGCTGCTCACCAGGATGCTGCTCCCCTCTGAAGTAGGCAGCAGCTGAGCTATCAGTTTTTAAGCCCAGCCACTCAGTTCAAATCCCCCGCCTTGATCACTGATTGGCTCCAAGAGGAGCCACCTCCTCCCAGCCACCGCTGTGGCTGACAATCCCCTCTGGAGCCTTCGATGAGGTCTCTGCAGCATGGCATGGCATGCCGCCTCCTGATTCCCACTGCCAATGCGGCCACCTCAGTCCCTACGGCATAGACTGCCACTCACCAGGATACAGCTCCCTTCTGAAGCAGGCAGCAGCTGGGCTATCAGCTTTTAAGCCCCGCCACTCAGTTCAAATCCCCTGCCTTGATCATTGATTGGCTCTGAGTAGTTGCCTTCTCCAGGTCACTGATGTGGCCTACGATTCCCTCCAGAGTTGCCGATGAGGCCTCTGCAGCATGGAACGCCACCTCCTGATTCTTTCCGCTGATGTGGCCACCTCAGTCCCTGCAGCGTGGACTGCTCAGTTCCATGTCAGGGCAGCACAGATTACCTTAGCACTGCACTAATATGGGCCAATATTCAATTGAATAATGCCAGTCTGCTATCCTACTGAATGTGGCAGCCACCAGATGAAGCACAACGCAAGGGCAGTGCAAACCTTTGCAACTCACTTTTGCCCATTTTTTTAATATCTGGCCCCAGCAATCAAAAAATATGGAGCAAAACACCCTGAGGTGTTGATTTATTGCCACTTATGAACATATAACATTTTCTAAAGCAGACTTTTTGTTATGATACTTTAAAACAAAAGAATAAAGAGGATGGGCTGGGAGCTTAGCTAAGATACCTTTTCACTTTATCACTGCAGGTGGGCCTTATGAGCCAGCCTTGCAACGCCCTCTAGAGATTAGGACCTCCCCATCACATGTTATGGCCACCACTGTCAATACCCCCTGGTTTCTCCAAGATCCCCCACAATCCGAGTATTTACATACTCTGGACTCGGCAGCTTCTCACCAGTCTGAGTCCTCTCCCCTTGGTGAATTCTGGGTGAGCTGCCTCTAGCAAAATGAAGCCCAAAAATGACCTTTGGAGCTCCAGGGCCAAGTGAAGGCCTCAATTATTCTTCCTTCCTTTCAGGCTTTACAAGACTTTTAACCTGAGCTCTGCTTTAAGCTTGCCTCTCCTTCATCTCTTAGGTAGCCAGTAACTCAGCACTGGCATGTCTTTCTCATCTTAGCAGGCTCCTCCTCTAGATCCATGTTGCTTCTGCCTGAGGCTCCACTCTACTCTTCAGCTCAGAGTAGACTAACTGTAGGTTACCTGAGCAGCCCTTATATACTGCTCAGATGTCATGTGATCTGCCAGTCATGTTACAGGAAAACAATTAGAGGAACACAAGGTTTACAGTTCTCACAGCTACATTCCTCTCAAAGAGACATATATATATATATATATATATATATATATATATATATATATATATAGAGGTCAATTGTTGCACAATGCTAACCCCTTTCATAAGTTGACCCTTTCAGTGTCAGTGACTCAGTAGGTAGCACACTCACCTCTGAGGCCGGGAGATCAGAGGGCTGTGGGTTCAGTTCCCACATCTGGCACTTGGGTTAATATCCCAGTACTGACACTGTAGTGTAGCATGAGGGGGTGCTGCACTTCTGAGGTGCCATCTTTCAGATGAGACGTTAAACTGAGGTCCCATCTGTCTAGATTGGTGGTAGTTCAGGTGGATGTTAAAAATCCCATGGCACTTATCGAAAAGAGTAGGGGAAGTTTTTATTAAGGAAATCACACATCAAAACAGAAAAAATTAACAATTGCAAGATAACATAAATTGAACATAAAAGTAAACAAAAAAAACAATTGAACACACGCCAATATATACATTAAGTAATTGGAAAATCATTGTCAGTAATCCAAGGTAAGTGCCGCCAGAAGGCCAACAGATGAATCCGTGTAAGAGTCCTAGATTCTGAAAAATAAACTGCATGTATGGACTTAAAAATGTTAGTATAAAGTTCACGGTATGAAAGTTCATTCGGCTGTAGAGTAAACATACATTGAGAATGCCAAATAAACCATTTAATGATAGAAAAAATAACAAACAGTGAACTTCTATCCCAGGTAGACCAATTATTGGGATAAGCACCATATAAAAGAGCTGGATAGGTGAGATGCAAAAAAAAGGGTAGGTGAGACTTATAAAGAAATTTCCAAAAATCACAGATGTAGGAACAAGAAAAATATAAATGCAGCAGAATTTCAGATTGAGCAATGCATCCTGTTCTGGAACAAATACGTTCTTCCACCCTCTTATGTTTTTGATTAGCCTTTACATTCAGTCTCTCATGACAATTTAACCAATGATGATCTCAAATTGATAAGGGATACGAGGTTCAGTTAAAAAGAGAAGCAAGGCCTCATGGTGTAGAATGGGGCATTTGGGAAATACCTCCAAAACACCAAATTGCGTCTCCAAAACAAAAGCGTATAACTGTTTTTTCGAGAGGGAAATCACATGACGACTGGTGATCCCCCAAGCTTTAAGTTTAACAAACACATCACATAAATACTTGGGAGATTGAACACCTGTCCTGATATGATGCAAAGTTCCTAAATCCCATGCTGCAAACCAAGGAGAAATGGAGGAAACAAAAAGATCACACCAATATTTCTCAGGTGAATGAAACAAAGGTCTAAAATTAGCATACAAAAATTGACAGAAAAAAAACCAAAACAGGATTAATCATATGCTGTCCTCCATGTTTACAAGGTAAGTATAAAACATTTCTTTTAATAGGATTTAGGCGGCTACCCCAAAAGGACTGAAAAAACAAACAATAAATTTTAACTTCCCTTGATTTAGGGAGAGGAAATACTGAGCTAAGAAATAAAAAAAAGTGGCACCAAATAGGTACGGATCATATAAACTCTTTTATCATAACTCATTTTTGTCCGGTTCCAAGTCTGAACCATACTAGTGCCAATCAACAATTGTTTATCCCAATTGTCCACATCCATTTGAGGGGACCCAAATTCAATTCCCAAAAAATCAGAAACTAAATGCAGGAGGCACGAGTCCTGTAAAAGTTTGGAATTTAATTTCCAATATCCCAGACCTTTAGAGGGGGCAGCGGGACCTAAAGAAATCTGTATTAGGCGATGGTCAGAGTAAGGAGTCAGATCAACAGAGACAGAGTGAAGAGGCAAAGCAGAAGACAAAAAGAAAAAATCAATACATGTGGATAAAGAACCCTTAAAAAAATGTACGTTCCCGTACTCCAGTGTGAAACAAAATAGCATCTTTAAGATGTGCCTCATTTACTACTTTTTTCAGGGCCACCATGTCCCCAAAAGGTTTCATCGTTTTGGAGGCAGAACCTCTATCAGCCAAACTTAAACCACAATTAAAATCCCCCCCCCAATCACAAAATAAGCTATATGTAGAAAGGGACTAATTTGCTGAAAAAGAAGCGTGCGGTCAGCTTTAGCCTGAGGAGCATAAATATTAATAAGTCTAAAAAAAACAGCATTCAAGAGAAAGTCCACAAGCAGAACCCGACCCGGGACAAGATCCAACACTCTGACTATTGATGGATTAATAAGATGAAAGAGGATACCAACCCCTGTACAACATTCAGGGCCTACAGACTAATAGGAAAGTCCTGTATTCCATTCCTTAGTGGAAAGCGAAATTTCAGGGATAGAGTGCAGTCTAGTATCTTGTAAAAAAAAAATACCAGGGGAAAAGGACTGTAAAAAGGAGAACACTATAGTCCGTCTCAGGTTATTCTTAATACTGTTAACATTGGTAGTCAAAAGAAGGAAGGGAAGGGAAAGAGTCATGGGAAGTCAGAGGGAGAAAAAAGAAGCTCAATGCTTTTTTTTCCGAGAATTACCCTTGCGATGGGAGGGTTGAGTAAAACCATCCCCGTCATCAGTCAAGATAGACTCAGCAGTGTCCTTCTGCATAATAGAATCAGCAGAACAAACCGAATCAGTGTCAGACTGTTCAGTAGTTAAGAGAACTGAAAATCTATTGGAAACATCAGGAAAGGAGGTTTTGAACATTTTGGGGGTGGGTAAAGGCCCCAGAGACCTCTTCCGAGTAGAGGATCGCCAGACAGGAGGGTCTTCCAGAAAAGAAGGGGGTGCATAGAGGTAGACTGATTTGCAGGATCAGTAACTGTTAAAGAGACAATGGAAGAATCAGGGGGAAGAACAGGAAGGACATCCAAGAGAGAAGAAGAGGGAGAAAGAGGCTCAGCCCCAGGACCTAGATCACCAACCTCAGAGGGGGGAAGGGGGAGAGGGTCAGGGATCGGGGCAACAGGTAAATTTACAGGAGAGATATTCAAGACTGACTGTGAATTCAGTGGGTTAGCCACCTTCCTTTGGGCCAGTGAAATCAAAAGGCGCTGCTCGTCCCTGTCAGCAGAAAGGGATGTCTGATGAGCAGCTTTAGGACAAGTCATATAAACATGGCCTTCCACCCCACAAAGATTACATCTAACCTGGTTTGGACATTGTTTACTAAGATGACCAGTCATTTGACACAGGGAACACTTTTGTTGATCACAAGTGCTACTAATGTACCCAAAAAGGCCATATTTATAACAGGTCCGAGGTTGTGCCGGGTAAAACAAAACTCCCCAGTCCCTACCCAGAAAAAAACTATTGGGAAGATGACAAGGGGACCCATCCGTAGTGTGTAGTAGAACACGGATTTTCCAACCACCAGTCCAAATCCCCTCGGAATCAAAGATTGCTTCAGGATGACTGGACACAGTACATCGTTGTTTCAACCAATATATCAAGTCAGTAACACTAACCCCTTCATTGCAGAAAAGAACCATAATGGTTTTATGGGAAGGTTTGGTAAGTGAAATGACCTCAAAAGGGGCCCACAAGGGGGTAGTCTTAACCTGTTGATAACGAGCCCAAAACTTTTCAAGACCACTATGCAATTTAAAACTGACACCAAATATAGATTCACCAGATACATGAATAAGAGCATACAATTCTGAAACCTGAAAATAAAAATTGTGTTTCAATAACTGACGACCCACATAAACCCGATCCGGAAAAACATCTAATCCCCCTTTGTAGATAATATGAACAGCATTATGTCGTTTAACAGAGGAGACAGGGGTAGAAAAAAAAGAAGCACAAGATTTGGAAGGGGCAACCAAAGGGGGCTGGAGGGCCTCCTTAGGGGAGCCTCCAGGAGCATTCCTTAACTCTGGAGGAATAGATTTTGGAATATCAGAAAACACAGAATCATCACTAAGGGCAGCAGTCTCTTCATCACCAGGCTGAGTACAAGAATCCATATTCCCTCCCAGTTGAAAATCAGGGTGTATCGCAAAATCAAAGTCTGAGGAGGGGTGGAGTGGAGAACGCTAAGTAGTAGTACCAGGGAGAGGAGAAGCAGGATCCACAGTAATGGGAGTAGAACCAGGAGCCACAGTAATGGGAGTAGAACCAGGAAGAGGGAGAGAGGAATCAGGGTGAGGGACAGCAGAATCAAGTTCAGGCTGAAGAGAATCAGTCTGGAGGGGTTCAATAAAAGTAAACCAGCAGTCAGAGGTATAGAGACAGTACTTACAGGCTGTACCAAAGGGGGAGAGGCAGAGACAAGGTGAACACCAGGGATCTTGATTGGAGAGAGGCTAGAGATCCAGGAACCAGTGTCTGGGGAGCGCACCCAACCAGCCGCTTGGAGCGAGTTTTCAACAGTCCAAGCATCTCCAGCAGGTACTGGGGTGTCTGCCCAACGCAATTTACTAGGGCTCCCTTTTTTAACAACACGATCTGAATGAACAGAATCCTTGTCAGCTGAAAAAGAAAACACCATAGTGGTCGCTTGATCCTGACCAGCATGGTGAAAAACAATGCCGCTTGCAGTCGGCGTTTCACAGCAAGAGGTTTCCCTGGCAACAACAGAGCGCTCCAAAACAGGAGCAAGGGTAGTAGTGTCCGAAGAATGAAAACGTTGAAGAAGATCCCTTTTGATGCCCAAAAACCGTTGTTCCTCCAAGTGCAAGAGGCGATTCAACTCCGGAGAAGCAGAGACAATATCCAAATCTGGAGAATCCGAACCAGGTACTTCCATGGCGTTATTGCAAGGCAAGGCAGGCAAAACAGGAGAAGCAACCAAAGACTGAAATGTTCCAGGCTTCTCAGAGTGCAAAGAAACATCCATGCTAGGTAATAATAAAGCTGAAGAGGGAGACCTGTTCCTCAGATGGTAACACATCCTTCCTGCCTGACTGCAGCACATCAACTGAGGCAGCCATCCTTCGACGGCTCAAAGGTTCCCCCTACTGGTAAACAGTAGGGGAATTTCCCTGGTGTCCTGGCCAAATTTCCCTCATTCACTAAAAATACTACCAACAGCTTAATCTGGTTCAAGGTCAGTTGGCATTCATCTGTATCCCCCTCTCCCGGGTCGTGCCTGAAAATAGGCAGGATTTGTCTAGTGCATTTACCCTGTCAACAAAAACGAAATAAATAAAATAAATAAGCATAAACAGAAAAAAAACATATTTATAAAGAAAAATCCTTTTTCAGGAAGTTCCTCCCTGTAGACTGATCACTTCATGCTTGGACGAGGTCCAAGCCTTCCCTATTTAATAATGCAGTTATGGAATAGCCCTTCCCTAAGAGAACACCTTCCTAAAATGGCTACAGCAGGAGCACATGCCCAGGAGCTTCTGAACTCCCACCTTCTAGATAGTAAATCCCTTTGAAAAGTGGATAATCTTCTAGAGAAAAACCCAGCCTGTTTCAACTGTTGCCCTGTGTGTAGTTTAATAGTTTACATAGTTTTTACACATCTGCTTTTCTAAAGCTATCAAATCATTTCCTTATGGCATGTTCCATTTCACAGAAAGGCAGCCTCAGCTGTCTCCTAAAATCAACACGAGCAGGCAGACAGCAAACTATTTAGCATATACACTAGATTTTGCTGCTCAAAACTCTATCTTATACTGAGAATGGGGGTATCTGCATTCTCTTACACTATTAGTAACCAAACCGCCACGGTCATACTCAAAGTTTCTGCTGCAGCAAGAAGCTTTATTCATTTCTTAAAGTTTGTGTACATTTGTTAAGGCCTCTTCATTTGGGAAACATAGTTTCCTACATGCAAGAAATGCTTCTCCTCAGTCCCAGGTTAGTGGTGTACAGCTGTAGAACATAGCCCACGGCCTTACACTCTTCTGAGAGTTTCACTACTGAGCTCTCCTGCATATATCTAGCAAGTTATAGTCCCTTGAGCTGTTTCTTTTACTCTTGTTTACAAGCACAGCCCTCATACCAGGCTTTCTACAGTGGCCTCTGCAGACCAGCGTTGCTACATTCTTAGGGGAGGCACAGAGCACAGAAGAAAACTAGACAGAAGAAGAAGACACTCTGATATTTGCCAGCTAGCAAGGCACAAGATGTACCAAAGGGCAGAATGAGACATGCAACAGACTTAGAAAGAGGAAAGAAAATATAAATACAAGTCATTTTACTTCTAGGAATTACTTTATGCCTTGGATATCCTTAATTTCTCACCAGGGGGAAGCACTGTAGCAGCAAGGTTGCTTTAAACATCACTATGGTTTTCTGGCTGGGATAGAGTCCTTGACCCAATTACAACATGGTAAATCAGTAAAAAAAAAAAACAACACCACTCAACAAAAACTGCCCAGTGCATTTCATACCAAGACTCACATGTGTTGTTGAGGGTGAGGTCCCCCAGTTCCATACTGTTTATATACACAGAATCCAAAATGGGAAATTCCACAACAGGAATAAAAGCAACAGGTCCCTATAAGTAGACATGGTCTGTTTTCTTTTGGGGGGATGCAGCTTGTAAAACACTATCACCTAATAGTACAAAAAGTGCTGAAGTACATAAAGTATGTAATTTATAGGTCACAGTGTTTTGTCCATACAGAAATTACTGCAGCTACACACGGCCAGGTATGCCACCCTCTCAATGGAGCATGAAATGAAATGTTTGATAGGAAGTGAAATGAAATTATCAGTTTTAGGGTTGACAAAGGTCTTGGCCTTGCAGAGCACTTTACAAAATTTACAGTAACCATCTGGAGCAAGTGGTTAGGCACATTGCAGCATTCTGACATGCAATATGTTCCATAGAATGTACAGTTTCGTCATGTACAGCTCGCCCCCGGTGCAGGGTGTGCCCATACATAGTTAGTATTCCAAACAAAGAAAAGAAATCAAACATGTAAGAGTGTTGCTGTTCATTATGGTGGATGTAAAGTGAAGTAAATCAGAATAAAAAAACACACACAATTGAAAAAAAGTTTGCCATAAATGTACCGTTTTCTTCTCAGCACTGTCACAATGGTATGCTGTTTCATCCACACCAATTCCCCTTCACCAGCACTGTGTCAATGTCTAGAATATAAAGAAGGTAAAACAAGCATTTGTAAATGTCAAATGTTGTCTCTCTGGCATTGGCATTGGTAGTGCAGGAGTTGGAGATGCATAATAGGAATGGCAGTGAAGTAGTGAATGTACGCCAACCCCTCCCCACCCTGCAGAGACCGACAGGCATTGGGGTGTGCCTTTGGGTTGTAAGCTATAATGCTCATGCAATTTTACCTCACCCTACCCTGTAGACACTGACAAGTGTCATGGTGTGCTTTGGGGTCTTTGGGTGTTACACTTACCCCATTCCATAAGAAAATATGCTGAGGTGGGTGCAGTATAAGAGAAGGGGGTGAAATTTGTGGCCGAACAGTGCAAGGCACACCATGATGCCTGACACTGGCTGCGGGTGGAGTGGGGGTGGAATGGCATGAGCATTACAGCCGATGATCCCAAGTCATACTCCTGACACCTATCAGTCTGTACAGGGTGGGGGGGGCTACAGTTGGAAACTGTAACACTGTAGGCATATTTTTGGTATTTTCACTGCAAAATTTTCAACATGGGCTTTTTGTGAGTCCACCTCATGAAGAGCAGCACTATCAGTCTGTTAGCTGAAAGGTGGTTTTGCACAGCAGCTATGCCATTAAGCAACACAGGGATGAAAACACATTTTGGGCAGTATGTGGAAAATGACAACTGTATTGTTCATGAGGACATGTAAAAAAAAAAGGCAACGTTGAAAATCTGGAGTGAAAATATGAAAAATTGGTGAAGTCAAGAGCATGGATAGAAACTGTTCAACACACGACTGTAACCCAATTTTTGGGGGGATTTGTTTATCCACATTTTTAACACAGGCATTTGGGGACCTCCCTTCATGAACAGTGGCGCTGTGATTTTGTTAATTTGTCCCAGATGTTGATTTCCCACAGTGACCACGCCATTGTGCAGCACAGGTGCGAAAACACATTTAGGGCAGGATGTGAAAAATGACAGCTGTACTGTTCATGAGGAGGTGTGAAAAAATGCCAGTGTTGAAAATCTGGCATGAAAATATTGCAGATTTGCGAAGTTACAAGGGTGCGTGCAAACTGCGTAACACACACTTGTAACACAATAATTTTATGGAATTTCATCACTAAATTTTCAACATAGGCATTTTAGGACCTCTGCTCATGAACAGTGTCACCGTCATGTCCTCAAATTGTCCTGAAACCTGATTTTGCACAGCAACCGCACTGTTCTGTGCCAGACGTGTGAAAACACATTTTGGCCAGGATATGTAAAATGACAGCAGTACTGTTCATAAGGAGGTGTGGAAAAATGGCAATTTTGAAAATGTGGAATGAAAATATTACAAATTCACGAAGTTACGAGTGTGCATGGAAACTGCACAATGCACACTAGTAAAACAGTATTTTTTTTTATTTTTGCCACCAAATTTGCAAAATAGGTGTTTTGAGAGCCCCCCTCATGAACAGTGGCACTGTCGTTTTGTTAATCGGTCCCTAAAGGTTATTCCATGCAGTGAGCGCAAAATCACCTTTCAGGACTGAATAACAAAATGACACTGCCTGGATTCAAGAGGAGGGGTCTCAAAAACCCCATGTTGAAAATTTGGTGCCAAAATTCTCAAAAATGGATGAGATATGCACCAAAGTTGAAAAAAACATATTTGTGCCATTATACAGCTTACCAGCATTTCTTCAGTTCGTGGTCGGCTTTGAAGAGTGCAGATGTGTTCCCGGATCACCGAAGATTGTCGCGCCAGACTCTGGAGGTAAGTATGGGGTGACGGGTGAGTGTGGGGAGGCAGGATGCACAGAGGATGGGCGCAGGTTGTGGGAGGGGGCAGGGAGACCACGAGGGACCATTTTCATTTTTACGGGGGTTTTAAAAAAAAAACATTGCAGAATGGTTTTCACTTTTCAGGTGATTTGGCACACTGGGGTGGGCTCCCAGCCTGCCACCACAGTGTTTTGGTGGGGGATGCTTGAGCCAACGGGATTGGGCACCCCGAGTGGCACATACTGAAAGGGGGGACAAGAGCCGAGAGGGATTGGGCACCCCCTCAGCATAAAACAAAAGTGTGGGGAACATTATGCCAATGCTGTTGGCAACATAAAGAGGAAGGGGGATCAAAGCCAAGGGGGACTGGGCTCCCCGTCAGCAAAGAAAGACTGTTTATGGGGCATGCATGATGTCAAGGGGGACTGGGTACTCCATAGGCATACATTGTAAATGGGTGAGTCTTTATGCTGATGGGGGGGTGGGCTCCCCCATCAGCATTGTAACAGGTGGCAGCAGCGGCAACCACTGCCGCCATGTTGCCTACACGTAGGGAGGCGTGTTGTGGTCCGCTGCATGAGTGTTTTGCTCTCATTGCAGCGAACCTTTTCTTAGATCTGGAGGCCATGTGATGTCAGCACCTGCTGCTGGCTTATTGGTGAATGAGGGATGTATCTACTGATGCATGCCCTGCATTCACCCACAGTGACCGCACCTCCAAATCTGCTACTAGCGCAAGATGTTGGCTGCGCAAGTGCAACCAACATAAAAAAAATAATGGCAGGGTCAAGCGCAGTATTAGCAAATTTGCAACAAATACTAAACGCTCATACCGAAGTGTAAAAAACGTGGCATTTACCGAAGTAAAGTGTCAAAAGTTTAAAAGTAAAAGGTAAACCACCAAGCACCTGCCTGTCATCCATGTCACCGCTTCTCTGGCAAAATGACCCCACAAAGAGCCAGTCATCTTTCCTCAGTAGATCAGAGCAAAATAAATACCTTCATACAGGTTTTTGTAAATGTTATCAAATTAGATCAGTCTAAAAGTGAGTCATAAAAGTACAAAGTGAGGTTAGAAAGCAGCAAAGCATATGTGTTGACATTTATTTGTCAAAGTACTAACTGACTAAGCACACATAAACTAAATTAAGAATCAGCATACAGCTTGTATAAAGTACATAATTTAGTGGAAGTTAATGTATACGACATCACCGTGCAGCAACCACAGTCACAACTCCACTCCCCCACCTCCCCACCCCACCCCAAACACAGCAGAGGCCAGTGAGTGATCATTAGTGTCAAAGTTAATATCGTGGGCATAAAGTAATTCTTTCTTCTCCAAAGGTATAAAAATGAGCACAAAGTTAATAACATAGGCCAAAGTGTCAATCACAATGTGTATACCCCCCCAATTTTTTTTTTAAAACAGTTTCATTCGATTGCAGTGTTCACACACAGTCACCATACTCAACAGGCAGCACATAAAGAGACAGGTAGACTGGATCAGGAAAAAACGCTCTTAGAAATCAGCAAAACACGGTATTTCAATGCACATTGCATAAATATAGTAAGAGATGAACTCAAAGCTGCACATATGTCCAAAGTTTACACAGATGAAAGAACTATATAACAGCTTGCCAATCTCCATCCCTTCCCCCCTTCCCACACATACACCCCCACACACACACAAAAAACCTCAGAACCTCTGGCAGCTGTAAAGCATAAAATAAAAACAAGCATTTGTCAATGTCAAATGTTTGCTTGCTGGCATTAGCCTTGGTAGTGTAGGAGTTACAGAGCTGCATAATAGGAATGGCAGTGAAGTATTGAACTGAAGCCAACCCCATCACCACCCTGCAGATAGTGACAGGCATTGGGGTGTGCCTTTGGGTCATCAGACATAATGGCCACGCCATTTCACCACACCCTACCGTGCAGACACCGACAAGTGAGTGAGAACAATAGTAGTATAAGCAAGTGTTTTATAGCAAGCTCATCAGAACAGCTAATATTCTTCAGGTGAAGCTACCTCTGGCTGGAAGCTGCAATACTGAACACAGGATTTGCAAAAAAGTGAGTTGTGCTCACAACAGAGGGAGGTGAACCTCACAATTGTCTTTGGTTTGTAGCAGATATTCTGCAGGTGGAGGCTACTTCTAACTGAAAGGTGAAATAAGGAACTTAGAATTATCAGGAAAAGACAGTCTTCGAGCAACAGAGGAGGTGGATCTAGCTTTACTTTAGTTCCAATTCTTAAGATTTTCAGTGCAGGAAGAGTTTAAAGCACAGCTGACTTATTTTGGGGCTGACTGCTTTCAGAGCACAAACCACCAGGCTGTTTTGGGGCTGGGGAGGTTTACCTGTGTCTGACTTGGATGTCTGGATTTTTCTCTGTTTGATTAGCAGGGTATTTTCTCTGTCAAGTTGTTGTGTAGGGCATCTTGCTGACAGGAAGGCACTCATCGCAGCAGTGGGTCAGAGCTTTTAGCTGATTGTTTCGTGATGGCACAGTTTAGGCCCAACCCCTGCCCACCCCTCACCCCACCCACTCCTGGAAACAGTTCCTTTACACCTGGGGCTCTGACATCATTTCCTCAAGAGTGCAAGGTGCATATCACTGTCATATCCTCTCTAGCACACTGCACTGACAATATAAGCATACACATTGTATAATATACATATTTCTATGTAACAAACCAATCATACGCACACACAAAAAAAAAGTAGATAAACATGTGGGGAGTAGTGCAATGTAATGGCTGTGGGGCAGCAGTCTTCCAGGAGTCTTTCTGGAGGCTGAGATGTTGCCCTATTTGAAGACAACTCTCTGCCTTTAGGGAGGAAGTTGTCGTCCTCAGGCCACACTGGACAGTAGTAAGAGAACCTTCCCCCAGGCCACGCTGGATGGTAGAAAGGGAACCTCCCCCATCCAGGGAGCACGAGAGCCACCAGCACTACCTCAGAGGTTGCAAAGAAAGCACAGCAGTTGGACAACAGTGGGCTCAGGGAGGGTGAGGATGGTGGAACAGAGGCACACTCAGTCAGTTGTTCCACTCCACAATCAATACACCATTCTGGGGGAGCATAGCTCCTCTATGGATGCACCCACAGAGGAGACTAAGGAGACTGAGGACAACTGTCACAAGGGAGGCCCACAGGAAGGAGGCAGAGGACACCACAGGGAAAGGAAGCAGCTCCTGGTGGGGGACTCAATTATTAGGGGGATAGAACAGGGGGGAGCAGGGAAAACTGAAGTAAGGTGCCTGCCTGGTGCCATGGCTTGGAGGGACAGGAAACGCATCTTCAGGATCACGAGAACAGCCACACGGGAGTCTGAGCTGGATGTCATTGTCCACCTAGGGACAAATGACTTGGCTCATCATGAGATTAGAGCAGTGCAGAAGGACTTTGTAGAACTGGGGAGGGGCCTAAGACAAATAACACACACAGTATCCTTCTCAGAGGTGCTGCCTGTCAATGGCATGGGTGAGGCGAGGGTACTTTGCACCATGCAGTTTAATGAATGGTTGAAAAAATGGTGTGGAGCACAGGGGGTTGTCTTCATTGGGGACTGGGGTTCCACCTGGAGTGACATCATCCTATACTGGCAGGATGGTCTGCATCTGTCCAGGAAGGGAACAAGTCTTTTGAGCAATCAGTTTAAATGCTTCATTGGCAAGCTTTTAAACTAGTCAAGGTGGGAGGCACTGATAAGCAGCAGGAAAATCCCAGCCTTTCCCTACAAAACAGGGTACTAAATGAGAAAAAGACCAAGGTAGAAAGGTCAGTGGAGGATGCTGCAACAGAAGATAAAGCCATAAAAAAATGGAGAGCAATGAGTACCAATGCCCGTAGTCTGAGTAACAAGCTTCCTGAATTAGTGGCCTAGATGGAGGAGGAACATCTGGATATCATGGCAGTCACAGAAACATGGTACACACAAAACCATGACTGGGACGTAAACATACAGGATACACTACAGGAGGGACAGGGAGGGTAAGAGAGGAGAAGGAGTAGCTCTTTACATAAGGGAAGGAATCAAAGCAACAGAACAAAAGGGTAAACAGGGAGGAAAAGAAGCACTGTGGGTACATTTGGAGACCGGCAATGGCACCACATTCCCACAGGGGTTGTATACAGACCCTCTTCTCAGGGGGAGGAAATGGACAAGGAAATGACAGAAAGTATACTTAGAATGGCAGAAAAAGGGGGATATTGCTGATGGGTGATCTGAATATGCCAGATGTTAACTGGAGTGCAGTTGCAGCAGCCACTTCGAGGAGTGGGGTTATTCTAGATGCCCTACAGGGGGCATGCCTTAGACAACTAGTATTGGAGCCCACTCAAGAGGGAGCAATCTTAGACTTGGTTCTCTCAAATGGAGATGAAGAGAGGATCACAGATGTAGAAGTGGGTAGCCATCTGGGAACTAGCGACCATCGAACAGTATGGTTCACAATAAATGCTGCAATAGAGTCCGCTACAAAGGCAAAAGTATTGACTTAGGAGGGCTGACTTTGCCAAATGGGTGAATGCCTAAGGAATGCACTAGCAAATGGTCAGGAAGGAGGGGTGAAGAACAATGGGGAATAATAAAACTGCCATCACAGAGGTAACAAGCCTTTGAGTGAAGCAAATAAACAAAACGAAATGATGTAAGAAACCACTATGGTTCTCAAAGGAAGTGGCAGTGAAGGTTCCAGAGAAAAAGAAAGCATTCAGGAAGTACAAGGAATCACAGAAGGAGTAGGACAGAGAACTGTATCAGTTAAAGCAAAGGAAGCTAGGAAGGCAGTCAGAACAGCAAAGGCCCAAACCGAGGAAAATATAGCCAACTCAGTTAAGAAGGGGGATAAACCTTTATAGGTACATCAGGAGCGAAGGAAGACCAAGGGAGGGATAGTGAGGCTTAATAAAGGGAGGGAGGGTGGGCAGAGGTGACTGTGAAAAGGCAGAGATACTAAACAAATATTTTTGCTCAGTATTTACAAATGAAGAGGGGGAGGTACCTAAAACAAACAGTAGAAACACTCTGGGTACAGAAGTTGATACCAGCCCATTTACAGAAGAAAGTCTTCTGAAAGAACTCTTAAAACTGAAGGTGGACAAAGCAATGGGGCCTGATGGGATTCATCCCAGAATTCTAAAAGAACTAAGGATAGAACTAGTGACACCACTGACTACCCTCTTTAACAAATCATGGGAGGATGGGGTGGTACCCGAGGACTGGAGGAGGGCAGATGTGATTCCCCTTCACAAAAGTGGGAGCAAGGCAGAAGCAGGAAACTACAGACCTGTTAGCTTAACCTCAGTGATAGGGAAAATGATGGAATCACTTCTGAAGGAAAGAATTGTCGAGTATCTAGAGGCTAGAGGGGCACAGGACCCAAGGCAGCATGGATTCACAGCAGGAAGGTCATGCCAGACAAATCTGATAGATTTCTTTGACTGGGTGACCAAAGTAGTAGATCAGGGAGGGGCTGTGGACATGGCCTACCTAGACTTTAGCAAGGCATTTGACACAGTCCCACACAAAAGATTAATATACAAGTTAGCCAGCCTAGGAGTGGGTCCCAAGATGACAGCCTGGGTAAAGAATTGGCTGGAGAATAGGACACAGAGAGTAATAGTAAATGCAGGGCTGGCTTTAGGGTTTGGGGGTCCCCCAGCAGAATTAGTGAAGTCATGGGGCCCCTCTACTTAGCCCACCTTTAGCCCATGTGTTTTACAGTAGCCCATAAGTGCAAGATTTTATTTGTGGTGATACTATAGGCAGAGAAAAATGGGCAGACTAGGTGGGCCAAGCAGTAGTTATCTGCCAGCAAATTTTATATTTCTTTGTTTCTATGTATAGCCTTAGTATAACCAGTAGTATTTTAAAAAATTTATAGGAGGACACAGCAGTGTCAGTTCTTGGGGCTGTTCTTCCCATCCCATCCATTGCTGCCTATTGACTGGATCATAGCTTGTTGAGGTATTTCATGACAGAACCAGAAGGATCTGCACAGTCCTTTACTGATGTTTTAAAAATATATTAAGATAATTTTTTTTTTTAAATAAGTACGGTAAACTTCTCTGGTTGGGGGCCCCCAGGAGGAGGAGCTCCCAGAAACTGCAGGGTTCTCTGGTGCCTAAAACAGGCTATGAGTAGATGGAGTCCACTCTGAATAAAGGGGGGTTACTAGTGGGCTACCGCAGGGTTCAGTATTAGGACCAGTCCTCTTCAATGTCTTTATAAGTGACATTGCAGAGGGACTGGAAGGAAAAGTATGTCTCTTTGCAGATGACACAAAGATCTGCAACAGAGTTGATGCACAAGGTGGGGTGGAAAGGATGAGATGGGACTTGGCAAGGTTAGAGGAATGGTCAAACGTATGGCAGCTTAGATTCAATGCTAAGAAGTGCAAAGTAATGCACCTGGGAAACAAAAACCCAGGGGAAGAGTACACAATGGGGGGTGAGATACTAACAACAACAAAAATGGAAAGGGACCTGGGGGTAGTCATATCAGATGACCTAAAGATGGGCAAGCAATGAGAGAGGGCAGCAAGGAGGGCTGGGGGATACTGGGATGCATAGGGAGAGGCATCACCAGTAGAAAACAGGAAGTTATTATCCCTCTGTACAGACAGCTGGTGAGACCCCATCTGGAGTACTGCATGCAGTTCGGAGACCCAATCTCCGCAAAGACATAGACAGAATGGAAGCTGTCCAGAGGAGGGCAACTAAAATGGTGCAGGGTCTGCACCGGAAGACATATGAAGAAAGACTTAAGGAACTTAATATGTATAGCCTCGAGGAAAGGAGGGAGAGGGGGGACATGATAGAAACTTTCAAGTACCTCAAGGGAATCAACAAAGTCCAAGAGGGTAGCATCTTTCAAAAAGAGAGGTGTGCAAGAACAAGGGGGCACAATTTGAAGATGGGGTGGCTCAGAGGTAATTTAAGGAAGTATTTTTTCACAGAGAGGGTTGTGGATGCATGGAACGGCCTTCAGAGGAGGTTGTGGAGTCAAAAACAGGGGTGGAATTCAAGCATGCATGGGACAGTCATAAGGCAATTCTAGGGGTTGGGGGTAGGAAGAAATAGGCTGCTGGTTAACTAGGATCTGCAGCTTATCCATTAGGTAGGGAAAAGGGCAGACTGGGTGGGCCAATCGGTCTTTATCTGCTGTCAAATTCTATGTTTTTATGTTTCACGGTGTGCCTTGGGGTCTTTGGCCCTTATGTGCACCCCATTCCATCAGGAAATACATAGATACATAGATACATAGACAGTGTCAGCAGATAAGGGCCTATGGCCCACCCAGTCTGCCCATTTAAGTTTGTAAGTTCAGTTTATGTTTTCCAGGAAGTCTGTTGACCCTTACCCCTGACCTCCAGAATTCCTTTATGTCTATCCCATGCATTCGTAAATCCCGTGATTGTTTCAGCCCCCACCACTTCCTCTGGCAGGGTGTTCCACTTGTCCACCACCCGTTCTGTGAAGAAATTCTTCCTCACGCTTCTCTGAATCGCCCTCCATCCAACTTCATCCCATGCCCTCTAGTCCTGGAACATCTTTTTTGCTTAAAAATAGTGCATTCCTGCACCCTGTTCCTCCCTGTAAGATAGTTGTATGTCTCTATCATATCCCCTCTCTCCCTCCTCTCCTCCAGGGAGTATATGTTCAGTGCCTTCAACCTGTCCTCATAGGATTTGTGATGCATTCCATGCACCATCTTTGTTGCCCTCCTCTGAACCTTCTCTACCCTGTCTATGTCCTTACGTAGGGTAAGGTCTCCAGAACTGCACAGTGTACCCAGGTGCGGCCTCACTAGTGTCTTGTATAGTGGAATTATGACCTCTCTTTTCCTGCTGGTGATGCCCTGCTATGCATCCCAGCATCCTATTTGCTTTACCTGCTGCCTTGTCACACTGTTTCCTGCCTTGAGGTCATCAGAGATGATAACTCTAAGATCCCTTTCCTGCTTGGTGCATGCTATATCCTCACCCCCAACTGATATATTGTGCCAGGGTTTTTGTGCCCCATATGCATTATCTTGCACTTCCTTGCATTGAATTTCAACTGCCAAACCCCTGACCATTCTTCAAGTTTCTGCAGGTCCCTTCTCATTCTGTCTACACCCTCTGGTGTGTCTACTCTGTTACAGAGCTTTGTGTTATCAGCGAACAGTGAAATTCTGCCTTCTAGGTCCTGTGCAATGTCACTGATGAAGATTTTGAATAGTACCGGTCCCAGCACTGATCCCTGTGGTACCCCACTGGTCACTCTTCCCTCTGTGGAGTGACAGCCATTTACCACCACCCTCTGTGTCCTGCTGCCCAGCCAGTTACCTACCCACCGCACTACTGTCCTGCCCACACCCATATTCCCCAGTTTGTGCAATAGTCTTCTATGTGGCACAGTGTCAAAGGCCTTGCTGAAGTCCAGATAGGCCATGTCCACTGCCCTCCCTGATCCACCTCCCTAGTCACCCAGTCAAAAATCAATGAGGTTGGTCTGACATGACCTTCCCTGGTGAAACCATGCTGCCTTGGGTCTTGTAGTCCATTGACAACCAGATGTTCCACCAATCTCTCCTTCAGTAGTGCTTCTATGATCTTCCCCACTACCGAGGTGAGGCTGACTGGTCTGTAGTCTCGCCTCCTCTTTGTTCCCACTTTTGTATAAGGGGACTATATCTGCTATCCTCCAGTCTTTGGGTACCTCCCCTGTTTCTAGTGATCAGCTAAACAGGATAGCAAGAGGTTCAGCCACCACCTCTCTTAGTTCTTTAAGGACCCTGGGGTGCACCCCATCTGGCCCCATTGCTTTATCAACTCTTATTACTTCCAGTTCCTTCAGGACCCTTTCTCGTGTAATATTGTGAGATGGCTGTGGTATAGGAGAATGGGGTGAAGTTTGGGTCCGAAGAGTCCAAGACACACCTCGATGCCTCTCAGTGGCTGCTGGGTGTGGGTGGGGGTGGAATGGTATGAGCATTGCAGGTGACAATCCCAAGTCACAGCCCTGATGCCTGTCATTCTCTACAGGGTGGGGTGTTAATGGTCGGAAACCCTAACGCCTCAGGCATTCGTTGGTATTTTTACTCCAGATTTTCAACATGGGTTTTTTGTGACCCCCACCTCATGAACAGTGGCAATATCAGTTTGTTAGCTGAAAGCTGCTTTTGCTCAGCGACTACGGCATTTGTCACCACAGGTGCAAAAACACATTCTGAACAAGATGTGAAAAATGACAGCTGTACTGTTCATGGGGAGGTGTAAAAAATGGCAATGTTGAAAATCTGCAGTGAAAATATTAAAAAAACTGGTGAAGTCACGAGCGTGCATATAAACTGTGCAATGTGCACCCGTAATGTAATTAGTTTGGGAATTGTTTACAACAGATTGTCAACACAGGCATTTTGAGACCTCCGGTCATGAACAGTGTCACTGTGATTTTCTTTATCTGTCCCGAATAATGATTTCCCACAGCGACCATGCATTTCTGTGCTGAAAGTGTGAAAACACATTTCAGCCATGTTGTGAAAAATGACAGCTGTACTGTTCATAAGAAAGTGTTGAAAAATGCCACTGGTGAAAATGTGGACTGAAAATATTACAAATTCATGAATTTATGAGGGTGCGTGGAAACTGCGCAATGCTCACTCGTAACACAGTCATTTTTAGGAATTTTTTCACCAAATTTTCAAAATAGCCATTTTAAGACCTCTGCTCATGAAAAGTGTCACTGTGATTTTCTTACTGTGTCCCATACATTGATTTTGCACACTGACTGCACCATTGTGCGCTACGTGGGCGGAAACATGTTTTGGGTGCGATGCGAAAATGACAGCTGTACTGCTCATAAGGAGGTGTGGTAAAATGGCAGTGTTAAAAATCTGGAGTGAAAATATTGAAAATTTGCAAACTTATGAGCGTGCGTAGGATCAGCGCAACAAATGCTCGTAAAACAGTCATTTTTGGGAATTTTTTCACCAAATTTTTAACATAGCCATTTTAACACCTCTGCTCATGAACAGTATGACTAGGATTTTCTTAATGTGTCCCAAACATTGATTTCACACACTGACTGCGCCATTGTGCGCTACATGCACAGAAACACATTTTGGGTGAGATGTGAAACATGACAGCTGTACTACTCATAAGGAAGTGTGGTCAAATGGTAATGTTGAAAATCTAGAGTGAAAATATTGAAAATTTGTGAACCCACGAGCGTGTGTAGGAACATCGCAACGCATGCTGGTAAAACAGTCATTTTGAGGAATTTTTTTCACTGAATTTTCAACATAGGCTTTTTGAGAGCCCACCTTATGAACACTGGCACTGTCATTTCATTAACTGGCCCCGGAAGGTGATTTCACGCAGTGACTGCGAAATCATCCTTCAGGCCTGATTAACACCATGACAGTGACAGAATTCATGAGGAGGGGTCCCAAAAACCCCATGTTGAAAATTTGGTGCCAAAATTCCAAAAAATGCCTGAGATACCAGCAAAGTTGAAAAAACCCTATTCATTACATTATACAGCTTACTGGCATTTCCTCAGTTCATGGTCGGCTTTGAAGAGTGCAGACTTGTTCCCGGTCCACTGAAGATTGTCGATCCATAGTCTCGGAGGTAAGTATGAGGTGGGGGAGTGTGGAGAGGCAGGGTGCACAGTGGGTTGGCGCAGGTGGGGGCAGAGACAGTGAGGGACCATTTTTCTGTTACAGGTTTTTTTTTTTTAACAAAGGAGGAGACGACGTGGAATGTTTGCCACGCTGGGGTGGGCTCCCAGCATGGCACAAGGATGGCTTGTGGGGGGGCATGGAGCCGACAGGGGATTGGGCACCTCCATCGGTGACAGCATCTGTTGCCATGCTAGGGTGGGCTCCCAGCGTGGCACCCTGTACTCTGGGAGGGGACAGTGGAGCCGACGGGAGACTGGCCACCCCCGTCAGCTATACAGGTGTAGCCACTCTGGGGTGGGCACCCAGCATGGCATGTACAACTCTGTTTGGAGGGGCGCAGCACAGCCAATGGGGGATTGGGCACCCCGTCGGCTATACAGTGCGCGGGTGAGCATGCAGTATGCGGTGTGTGTGTGTGTGTGTGTGTGTGTGTGTGTAGAGGAGTGCATGAGCAGGCAATATCTTATCGCTGCTCACTGAAGCGTAGCCCCCTTTCAACTGTATGCCACTGCATTTTGGACTGCTGTCATAGACAGCTCCAGCAGCATTGGAGAACCGCGCCACACCTGCAAACACACTGACTGAATTGAAGAGGGCTGCCACACCTCCAAAACTCGGATGATGGCACTATGTTTCTTGCACATGCGTGCAAGCAAACATAATTAGTAACAGTACTATTGAATTCCTACATTGAAAAAGTACCCTTTCAATAAAAATATGACATAAAAATCAATTAAGTAATTTTTCTTATTTTTCCCCTATGCTGCATGTCATTATGTGTTGACCTATGCACGAGCCAATCATTTTCTGAAACAGCCATTTCTCGTCTGTGTTGGCATTCTGTACCTCAGCATTCACAAAACATCAACTGATCATGCAATCAATAGCAAATCCTAGTTATAAAAACAGCCTATGACTATCAAAAAAAATGCAGATCAGTTGTGATCAGTGAGATATACAGTGCGCGGGGGTGAGCATGCAGTATGCGTGTGTGTGTGTGTGTGTGTGTGTGTGTGTGTAGAGGGAGTGTGCATGAGCAAGCAATATCTTATCGCTGCTCACTGAAGCGTAGCTCCCCCTTTCAACTGTATGCCACTGCATTTTGGACTGCTGTCATAGACAGCTCCAGCAGCATTGGAGAACTGCGGCCACACCTGCAAACACACTGACTGAATTGGAAGAGGGCTGCCACACCTCCAAAAACTCGGATGATGGCACTATGTTTCTTGCACATGCGTGCAAGCAAACATAATTAGTAACAGTACTATTGAATTCCTACATTGAAAAAGTACCCTTTCAATAAAAATATGACATAAAAATCAATTAAGTAATTTTTCTTATTTTTCCCCTATGCTGCATGTCATTATGTGTTGACCTATGCACGAGCCAATCATTTTCTGAAACAGCCATTTCTCGTCTGTGTTGGCATTCTGTACCTCAGCATTCACAAAACATCAACTGATCATGCAATCAATAGCAAATCCTAGTTATAAAAACAGCCTATGACTATCAAAAAAAATGCAGATCAGTTGTGATCAGTGAGAACATTTTCATATAAAAATGTCACTGCTTGATGATAGCATTGCAGTCGACTTTGAAGATCTGCTGACACAGTTTGAAGCAGATATTGATCCTCTAACTGACCCAGACTGGAATGTTGTTTTGCCAGGTGAAAGCAATATTTTACAGTCAGTAGTACAACAGACAGATGCCATCTCTGAGGTTGCCAATAGGGTGGCAGAAGAAAGAGAAGTTTTGTCAGAAGTTTTGTGTTTGAGTGCACCAGAAGCATAAGAAATCACAAGTGCAGAAGCTGTATCCAACTTCCTAGAGGGGCAGTTAGGGGCTATAAATGAAGAACTTAGTAATTTCATTGAAAATAATAAAAGGAAAAACACGGAAAGAAAAATTACCTTTGATGTAACTACCATAAAGACATATGTGGAAACAGAATTTAAGGATAACCGTGACTTACAAGATATCCCACCCAAAGATCTCAACAAATTCTTATGTATGTTTTTCATGTCTACACAGAAGAAAAAGGGTAGGCATAATGAGCCACTGACATTGTATAGCATGTTCCAGTCAACTGAGAGATATCTTAAGAACAAGGAGAAATACTGTAGTTCATTATCAATTTCTCCAGATTTTGAAGAGACCAGGAATGTGCTAGAGGTTAAGCAAAAAAAAATAAAAAGTCTGGAAGTAGTATAAGTTCATATATCTCGTCAAATGTTAAATTTCAGCCAATCAGCGCATGCCACATCATTTGACAGGTGGGCGTGGCCTAAAACGGACCAATCAGAATCGCCCCTTGTTAAACCGGAAGTCCCTCCCTAAAATGCGCTAGCCCCGCCCCCTTCTGGCGGAAGTGATGCAACCTCAACCCGTGTCCCGCCCCTTGCGCAGGAAATGACACGCGTTCAACCCCGTGTCCCGCCCCTTGTGCAGGAAATGACCCACACTGAAACCCTGGAAGTGACCTATCACCACCATTTTGCAAGTGTTCCGCCCCTCATTCTCAGTACACCTCGAACCCTGCCACCCACCATTTTGTAAGCGCCCTGCCTCCTTCTCGTACACCTCAATCCCCTGCCAGACCATCCTGGCTGGAACCCGAGTCCCACCATGCTAGCTTGAACTCCTCGTCTCCTCCTTTCTCCTGCACCCCCACCAGCCTGGCTCGAACCCCTGTCCCCTTCTCCTGCACCCCCACCATCCTGGCTCGAACCCCTGTCCCCCCTTTCTCCTGAACCCCCACCATCCTGGCTCAAACCCCTGTCCCTCTTCACCACCGTGCTCCTCCCACCCCAAAAAATCAGTTAGTGTTGATGTAGTGGTATGTGCCCCCTGTAGGCCTGGTGTATAACTGCAGGGACATGTGTGTGTTTTTTGATTAGGATATTTTCAGAAAGAAGTATCTAGGAGGGAACCTGATCGTGCAGAGGTTTCACAGATCTGTGTGGAGACCCCCGAGGGAAATTCATCTGCCTGTGTGAGTACCCCTTTTTCTGTTTTTGTAACAATATACAAAATTATTTAACATGCATCTGTAGGACTGTGTCAAACTTGCATCAAAAGGATAGCTTTATGTATCGCATGTAACATTTATAAGCTAAAACGGGGACCTCTGTGTAAATAAGATGGTTCAGCAGTTTCTCTGGATAAGCATTGCAACAATCGTAAAAACTAATTATTTATACTTTTATCATGAATTAGAAAGAATAAAAATATATCAGAAAAAGGAATCGTGATACCTATAGTTCACCCCCCTCAGCTCTGTGTAGTATCAAGGAGAAGGCTGAAATGAAATGTGTGTGTGTGATATTTATAATGTTTTGAAAAAATGATATATTACAAAGAAAAGACAGAATGTAAAATGATAATGTTTCTCTTTCAAAAATAATTTTAAAGCACACAGTCTTAAAATGTATCTACAGCTTTGCTTAGAGTCATTGCAAAAAAATACACACTGTGTGTGTGTGTGTGTGTGTGTCCCTCATTAGACATGTAGGAAAAGCAATGTCTTTTATGTATGTTTAAAATATAGATGGGCTTTTTGGAGCCTGGTGGCTGTGTGTGTGTGTGTATGTGTGTGTCCGTCCTCATTAGGCACATAGGAAAAGCAATGCCTTTCATGGATGTTTAAAATATAGATGGACGTTTTGGAGCTCATGGTCCTGTTGGCTGTGTGGTAGGTGTCTTTGTCTGTTAAGACGTGACAAAACATCTGTTGTTCATTTACACAGCCATGGCTACAAAGGACTATTGATTCTCTTTGGAAACATGTGTGTCTCAAGATTTTTGGGATTACATGGTCCCTGTATTTACAGGGATCTGTAAAAATGTAGCTTTATGCTTTTGTTACAAAATAAATGTCTATAGTTACATTATCAAAAAATTAAAAAGTCATGTAGTACTAAATAGAAAAATAAATGATATGTTACAAAGAAAAGACAGAATGTAAAATGATAATGTTTCTCTTTCAGAATAATTTCAAAGCACAGTCTTCTTAAAATGTATCTACAGTTTTGCTTAGAGTCGGTGCAAAAGAATACACACTTTGTGTGTGTGTGTGTGCTATGTTTTACTGAATTACTAATTTAAAGGACTCAGCTGTTTAAAAAGACCGAATTTCTGTTTTGACTTTTAAAAACATAACTCAAGCTGGCACTCAGCTGCCGTTATTATAAACTGTGCCTCTTTGTGTTTTAAGATTGATGAAAAGCATCTGTTTTAATTAGACTGTGACCAACGTATTAGCAGTATGGCATTTCTTTTTGAACTCTCCTACATTGTAAATGAGAAAAACTTGTGTTTCTCATGATTAACTTTTTAACAAAATAAGTTTTATCTTCTGATTAGTGGTATGCAAGCAGTTTTACCGAATTACTAATTTAAAGGACGCAGCTGTTTAAAACAGACAGAATTTCTGTTTTGACTTTTAAAAACATAACTTAAGCTGGCACTCAACTGCCGTTATTATAAACTGTGCCTCTTTGTGTTTTAAGATTGATAAAAAGCATCTGTTTTAATTAGACTGTGACCAACGTATTAGCAGAAAGGCATTTCTTAATGCCTTCCAGCTGTTGCAGGAAGTGAGAAACAAAAGCCTACATTGAGTAGCATAGGGCTTATATATCCCCCCTTGGAGAATGGGTGGGTGGTCTGATGGACAGTACCAGATGTTTTTTCACTACTTGCTACGTACTTGGGGTGGGGAGGGGGGAGGGGGGGTCTGAGTCATTTTATATAAGCATTTCAAGATGTTGAAAGCTCAAGACAAAAGGACAGAGTGAAACTGCCGAAACTACTTCTTGAGCTAAAAAATTTTAAAAACATTTAACAAGTAGCTATGGACTCGTGGACTCCTGATGAAGAGCTTATCCAAACATTTACTCGTTTGGCTAATACACAGTTGACCACTACAGAAGGTGTGTATTTTTTAACTAGAAATAGTAGATGCTGCATGTTTTAGAGTTTAAATTTTGTCTTATAAAAGTTTTAAAAATACTGAAAAGTAGTGACAGGGGTGTATTTTTCTGTTTTTAAACAGCATGCAGAGAAACCCTGGAGGGGAGAGGCTGGCTAATCCCCAGATTACCACTACAGAAGGTGTGTATTTTTAACTAGAAATAGTAGATGCTGCAGGTTTTAGAGTTTAAATGTTGTCTTATAAAAGTTTTAAAATACTGAAAGTAGTGACATGGGGTTTATTTTCTGTTTTTAAACAGCAGCACAGAGAAACCCTACAGGTGAGAGAGGGAAAAAGAGATCATTACATGAAAGTGATGTTTTTCAAAGGCATGCAAGAGTTTCTGCTGGTGTCAGTGACCAGAATACATATAGCATAACTGAACAAGATATACAGCCATCTACGAGCAGTGGTTCAAAGAGCTCTGCAGTTGTAAATGAACCAAATGTGTCAATAAACATTGTACAGCCATCTAGGAGCTAGACTCCAAGAGTCTCTGCGGCCTGTAAATGAACAAATGTGACAATAAACAATGTACAGCCATCTAGGAGCAGCAGCAGCACAGAGTTTCTGCCCAAAGGTTTCAAGAAAGTGACATTGACATGATCAATATTGGGAAGCCTATATTTTAAAACAATTGATAGTTTGTTTAATGCCTTGGTAATTGAGGCAAATTATCTAGTGAGGATTATGATCATCAGCTGCTTAAATCTGAGCTTTTAAAGGTTCAGCAACTTTACTGAACAGTGTGCTTGGTTTAGTGCATGCATCTAAACAGTCATGCAAGGATTTAAAGATGATGGCAAGTGCAGCCCACATGTATGAAAAGTACAGGTGTTTGGAGGAAAAAGTGGCCAAAAACAAAGATCAAATTACAAAGTGAAAGCACAGAAGCTCTCATAAACTGAGTACAAAGGGTTGCATCACTAACAAAATGAAAAAAAATAACAAATGGGGTCAAAAAAGAAAAATCTGGGTAAAAAATAAAACAATCCGAGAAAAGTTGATAAGAAAAGTAAAACATGCCAGGAAAATATTACAACGTAGGCTGTTACAGCATGCTACAAATGGTCTGCAGTCTGAATTAGAAAACCATCATGATGATGATCAGGCTAACAGGCGCCCCTACAGTGTATTTAGAAGCTGTACAGGAATATGAACGCAGTTTAAAAATGTAATGCTACAGAATTTCATCAAAGATATAAGTTTATAAATCTAGATAAAATAAAATCATTTACAGAGGCTATTGCTGCAATGCACCAGGCTATAGAAAGTTTGTTAGACAGTGTGAAGAAAAACACAATATGGGGATTTTATACAGGTAAGATTAAATGCTGCTTCTTTGAATCACCCTTGTTCTCAAGAAAGACAAGACCAAATGAACTAAACGCTGCAACCTTCTTAGATCAGATAGCTGATATGCTACAGAGCAATACTGAAGTATTGCTGATTCCTCTATACATCTCATGGTAACAACTATCCAGGAACCACCAGGGTTGGGGGTTGGGGGAGACGGACACTGAGCTCCATCTTGTATAGCAGGATTTTTACAAAAAAGAGCGATACCTGATTGATTTAAATAACAGAGACAATAGTTTGTGTTTGGTGGCTCCATTCTCGCACTCTTAAATCCACATATGAGTGACAGTCAGTTGTTGAACAAGGCTAAAATATTATGCAGCTGAGCTAGGGTTTGTCAGACCAAACCCCTGTCACTTTAGTGATGTGTCCCAGTTTGAACGTTTTTAGGAGTCAAAATTAAGATTTTATATCATAATGAAGGAAACTGGCAAACATTTTCAACAGGTCCAGAAAGATTTCCTAAAACACTGTTTGTATTATTACATGAAATGCATTTTATGGTATCACTAATGTAAAAAATTCATAGGCGCTTACAGTTTTCCTCTGCGAATATTGTGGCGTAATACTACAGCCATAAAGGAAATCATATCTGTGCACAACAGTGCAAAAGTTTGTTTAAAGCCGTGTTGTCTCGAAAAGAAATTGACACAGTATCTTGTCACAAATGTAAGAAGATTTGTAGGTCTTCAGCTGCCTAGAAAACATTTAGCTAGAGCTGATGGGGATACAGGGTCTTGTAAATCCATGAAACTGTGTGAACAATGTTTTGTTTTTACAAGGGATCTCATACATGTAAATTGATTCAGTGTAGCAGATGTGGTTCTTTCATGACAGCAGACAAGCATCTGTGTTACATGTCCCACTCACAGGCGTAAAAGCACTGAGAAATATATAGTGTTTGATTTTGAAGCCACACAAGAAACGGGGGTGAACATACCAATTTTGTGCTATGCTAAGCAATTAGATGGGAAGAGGTCCTGGGAATTCGAAGGTGAAGATTGCATAAAAGATTTTGTAGGACATTTTATTGATGCCCCATTTAGACACTACACATTTATAGCACACAATGCCAAAGGCTATGACAGTTACTTTATCATTAGCCAGCTAGTCAAGGAAAGAATTGATATTAAATTGCTCACACAAGGAGGAAAAGTACTCTGTGTCACAATGACATCCCTACACATCAGATTTATTGACAGCCATTGTTTTCTTCCTTTTAAACTAGCAAAAATCCCTGCAGCCCTTGGATTTGAGAATGAGATTGCTAAAGGTTACTTCCCCCATTTTTTAACACCAAGGCTAATGAGAAAATTAGTGCAGGCCCCCTGCCCGATGCTCAGTTTTATGGTTCTGAATATATGTTGCCTGCAGAAAAGCAAGAGTTTTGCAATGGTACCTAGCTAACAGACATAGAATTTAATCTGAAAAGAGCTTTGCTATTGTCAGTTAGATGTTGAAATTCTTGAAAAGCCTGTGTCAGATTTAGAAATGAAGTACTGGAGATGACTACTGAAAAGTATTTTAAAACAGTGAGACGGGTGATACAGTGGGTATGAAACAGTATCCTTAGACCCTTCCAGTACGTCACCATAGCCTCAATTTCTATGGTGATGTACAGATTCTATTCTTGAAAGAATGCACTGTTGCTGTTCTCCCCAGACAACTACCACAGACAATTGAAGAGTACTCCACACCTGCTTTATTCAGTGGCTTATGTACATATCTGAGAAAGAAAACATTTCTATTCAGCATGCACTAAGGGTGGTGAATTTGAATTGGGTCCGTACTTTTTGGATGGCTATTCAGTCATAAATGGAATACCCACAGCATTTGAATTTAATGGTTGTTTTTCATGGCTGCAACATCTGTTACTGTGAGAAAGATAGAACCACATGACGAGGGACTAGTTTTGACAGTTATTCAATAGAGACCATGCACCATTCATTTTCTAAAAAGACAGGGTTTTGCCATTAGAGTATTGTGGGAACATGAATGGAAAGCAATGCTGACTACAGATCAGGGTTTGAATAATTTCTTGAGGACAGGCAGCTACCACAGCCACTCGAACCTAGGCAGTCACTGTTTGGGGAGAACAAATGCCATTTGTCTGTACTATAAGACACAGCCTGATGAGAAAATACACTATTATGATTTTACCAGCCTCTACCCTTTTGTTAACAAAACCAAACGGTATCCGAGTCGGTCATCCTGACATCATTTGTGACAATTTTGATTACCTCACTCAGTACTTTGGTTTAGCAAAAGTAAAGTTCATACCCTTTGCGGTCTTTTTCTTCTAGTGCTGCCATCCAGGATTGGTAAAACTCTCTGTGTTTACATTATGTCAGCTCCATGCGCTGAAAAATAGATCTTCAAACAACATCATGCGCACATGATGATGAGCATTGATCACTTACAGGTACCTACTGTACTGTAGAACTAAACCTGGCACTGGAAAAAAGGGCTACAAAATCATTAACATTTATGAAGTTTGGCATTTAAAGAGTCATGCACAGAGCTTTTGCAGATTACATCAAGCTGCATCTAAAAAGGCAAGCAAGAGGCATCTGGTTTCCCTTCATGGGTCAAAACTGAAGAGGATAAAAGTCAGGTAGCATACAACAGTATTTTGAAAGGAAAATGTACATTGAACCCTGCAGCCATAGCTGTTAACCCTGCAAGGAGACAGATATCTAAACTGTTTTAAATTCTTTTTGAGACAGAATTTGGGCATAGAGCTAATTTACGACAACGAGCATAGTAACAGACCCACAGAAATTATTTCAATATGTTTTTGTTCAGTACATAATATCTCATCATGCTTTTTCATCGATGATGAACACATGTTTAAGCTGGAAATATACCAGTGTATCATTACAAATTCTAATAATATCAACATATTTATAGCTAGTTTACAACAGCATATGCCAGAGTCGAGACTCTACAGCCTGCTGGATGGGTTACAGGACAGGTGCCTTTACCACAACAGACTCTGTCATTTTTGTGTCCAGACCGGGTGACTGGGCCCCACCTCTGGGCAATTATTTAGGACTGACCAGTGAAGTTCCTGCTGATGAACACATTACAGAGTTCATTTCTGCAGGCCCAAAACTTCTGGTTTACAGGCTGTCCAGTGGAGAGTTGTTCTTAAAGTGAAAGGGTTTATCCTTAATGTAGCCAGCAGTAAACACATTAATTTTGAAAGTCTGAAGGACCTGGTCTTTGACTATCACGGGTCACAGATCTCTAAAGAAATTATCGTGAGTCAACCCAGCATTATTAGGAATAAAAAGCAGTGGTCCCTTGAAACAAAAGCTGTCCAAGACCCAGAGAGTAGTTTATGATAAGCGGAGTTTACAAGACAATTTTAAACACTTCCTTGCGGATACTGATTGTGAAAAATGGATATCAGGTTGCAGCATCCCTTTACTTGTCTGTTGGCTGGCCCTCTAATAGTGGGAAGAAGCTTCTTTATAAAACAGTTGTTGGAACATGCTGATGCCGCTTTATCACACAAGCCTGAAAATATTGTCTGGTTCTACAGCTGTTGGCAACCTTTGTATAATGAATTGCTGTTAAAGTTCCCTCAGATTAAATTTGTGGAGGGGCTACTGATGTCACTAGTTGATAATGATCTCTTACCCCTGGAAAGGTAAATTTTAGTCGATTATAGATGATTTGATGGATTCTGCCTGTCAAAATAGTGAAGTGGAATATGGGTTTACCAAGTACAGTCATCATAAACAATTGACAATATTTTAATTGTCCAGAATGTGTTCTGTCAAGGTAAAAAAGCAGGACCATCACACTAAATGCAAATATATGATTTTGTTTAAAATCCGAGACAATCTTCAGATCACAACACTAGCTAGACAAATGTGTCCTGGTCAGACAAAATTTTTTCTTAGAAGCTTTTGAAGATGCCACAGGAAAGCTCATGGCTATTTACTGGTTGATTTAAGATCCAATGCACCAGATGAATATAGACTGCATAGTGGGGTGTTTCCCCCTGACTGGTCTGTGGCATATGTCATGAAAAAAACACATTCTGCTTCTAAAAATATTTGATATTGTATTGTCATGATGTCAAAAAGACTGCAGAGAAATCTGTCTGTTTTAAAGTTACTAGTAAAAGGGCCTCCGAGCTTAAGAAAAGCTATTTTATGTTCAGCCTCTGATGATCTGATATCCGCTATAGCTGAGATAGCCTTAAACACTCTCAAAGGAAATATTCCTCTGTCAGCAAACAGTTAGGTTTGCTGAAAAAAAAATGGAGAGTCATTAAAACTTTAAGCGATAAACAAATAACCTTAAAAAGGAAAAAGAAAATAGTTAATCAGACTGGTGGTGGTTTTATAGGAGCGCTATAGAATTGTCATCCTTTGATCACAGGCCTGCTGGCTAACAGATAATGGATTTTACACAGAAAATGTATTTGGTACCCCAGCAACAGATGGATCACATTAAAACTAATTACCTTGATCAGGATATGAGAAAAGTTGCAACTAACAGTTTGGACACTGACATGAGACTATACTGTCCGGACTGATTTGTCAGACTATGATAAAGCCAACATGTGCTCTGCTGTGTTGGCAGCGCTATCTGACTTTGGTAAGACAAGGAGAACAAGCTAAAACCAGTTTGACATTACTCATTGCCTGAAAATGAATCAATGTCTGACCACCCTGTGGTCACAGCAGAAGACAGCTTCTGTACCTAGTACTATGGAAAAAGACATTTTAAGTAGTGTTTCTCATCAGTCTAAAACCAATGCTGAACTTTTGTTAAAGCATATGGCAAAAGAACAAGGATATTGTGTTTTGGAGTGATAAGGGTGAATTAATGTATTAAAGCACTGTTGTTTCTGGGTCTCATGATTATTTTGGTAAGAGCTGCTACAGCCACTCACACAATCCCTGACCACAGAAAGCCAAAGGGCTGGGATGTTTTGTCAAAGCAATGGCTGAGTCTAATACCCACCTCAGTGTTTGCTCACTCAGCAAACAGGAGCTATGTGGAAAGGCTGAAATCGGTAGCTGGTGCAAAACAGCCACAGCCATCTCCAGTTAGCCAATGGTCAGTGATGCCCAAAAGACAAAGTCTTTTTAAGAAACCTGTGTGGCTCATATGTAAAACTTAAAATACAGTCTCTATGTGGATGTTAGATACCTCTGTGACTGTTGTGTACAGCATATGTTGAACATTTTACCTCATATTAAATATGTAATCCTACCTCAGTGCCTGCTGTGTACAACCTATATTTTGCCATTTACCTCATACTGAATATGTAATCCTGTTTTACAAAAAGTTTTTATATTGATGCATGTTAGCCTACCTCATAGTTAAATATGTTAACATGTTTTAGAAAGATGTGCTTATAATTCTACCTTAGTGTTATGGTGTATATAGTGTGCATTTTAACGGGAGCTGCTTTGTTTATTATATCTTATCCATGATGTTACCACTGATGTATGTTATTTATTGGCAGTTTTTACAATACATTTTCATTATATTTATATATTTTGTCATTATTGAAGACATTGCATATCTGAAACGTTAAACACAGCCCCACACAGTTTAAACGGGTGCCCCCAAGTTTAAACACAGAAAAACACAGAGACACACAATTATGAGTGTTTATATATGATTTTATAAGTGACTGGTTTTGAATAAAATTACAAGCAGCTGCATGATTTTAAATTCATTGCAAGACAAACAAAGTCTGAACATGTGCCTTACCTCACTGATCGTGCCTGACATGTTTAGATGTCTGGAAAAGTGGGCGTACAAAACTAGTTACCATGGCATCATTTTCAGCAAATCATTAGAGTACATTTTTAAATCTGATCATAAGAAAGTCCTTTGCATCTTGTGGTGTAAGAATAATGTGCAGTGAAATCCACAGGTGGTAGAAAAGTGTATCTTGTAACTGTGTGTCTTGGTACAAAATGGTGTTTGCATTTCTGTTTAAAAAAACAATAGTTTGTGCATGATTGTCAGGATGAAAACTGTAGCTGTCGAAGAACTCACTGTATTTTTCTGAAATGTATCGTCTAACCAGTGCTGTCCAGGAGGTCATGGGGTCAGTATTGATGACTAGTGGTTCACGGGAAGGTTTCTCAGTCTCTCCTTGGGTAGCAGATCACGGAAACATGCCCGAAAGCAGTCATGGATATGGGTGTCATTGATTACAATTTTTTCCAGCTGCTTTGTGTTCATTTTATGGTTTATCACATATAATCAAAAATGACATTTCTTCTGGTTTATTTCAATTGACATTATCAAACACTGCATAGATAATGAGATTAACTGTTTGTGGAAGGGCTGTAAATCTGATCTCTAGCTCTGAGGTTCCCAGTTTTAATTAAAGAATAATGATCAGCATTATTCTGTCTGGAGGATCAAAGGCAAACAGGGTGTGTACCTTGGGTGTTCTGACGTGTTAATCTGCAAAAGCGGCAATCTTTCATAGATTTCCACCGCTAGTACTAGATTAAAATATTCTCTCACAGCATTCTATTTCTAAAATCTGACTGCAGAGGTTTAGCGGGAATTGTTCACCGTCCAGATGCAGAGCCACAAAATTAATGTTATAATGCTTAAAGTTAAAGGGTTTCTAGTGAGGAACCACTAAAAGCATCATTGTCAACGAACCCATGACCATCATTTTTGGTAACTGTCCTAAAAACAAATTATCTTGGTTGCAGACCACGCTGCCTGCAGGAGGCTGGAGACTTTCATACCCTCTGTCTATAGAATTATTTAGTGTTGGAGGTGACAGGGTTTCTGAGTGTCCCAGGCGAACTCCGGGGGTCACTTTAACCCTTTTGACAAACAGAGAGGTGGCCATGACTTTTTAGCTTATAAGGCTCAGCATCTCCACTCATCAGGCAAAAGCTGTCCTGTTGCGTTGCCAGTTTAATTTTAATATCCACTCATTCAGCATCAGTTTCTCTTGAAAAAATAAGTCTGTGTGCAAGTGTCCCAGCAGTTCTACCTCTGACTGAGATGTGTGGGAGCTTCTTTTATTAAAACCTACATTATCACCATCTCTGTCTGTGATTTCATGTTTCCTGAGTGTCTTTTTAAAATAACCCTGCGGTAAATTATGTAGAAAAGGGTCTCTTCACTGAAGTTCCAGCACAGATTCTGTAATGACAGCTATAGGGAGTAACAGTTATTGCTCTGACTGATGAGCCGATCACCGACAGTCACATCCAGCTGACTGATCGGTTGCCACTGGGTAGTTTATAAGGCACACTTGGCAGCTGCGGGTATTCACTACCATCCGCTTCAGTGATTTTGCAAACCAGGTGAAGGAAGCGTGTTTAGATCCAAATAGTCTTCACCAGTCCCTGCTATATAAAATTCAATCGGTGAGTTTTCTGAGAAAGGGCAGCCAGAGGGGTATCTCTACACAAATGCTTTTTCAATGCTTGTCTGTGTGGGATAAATGGCAAACAAGTCAAGTTCTGATTTTTTGCATTCTTCAGAACCACAGTGCCTAAGCCATGTTTTTAGAACAGGTCTCTGCTTTTTCTTAGCCCTCGAAGATCCTTTTCCTTTGAGCTTTTCTTTTATGTAGAAGTTTCGTTTGAAACACCTCTTTTAAAGTAGCCGGGGGTCGATGAGGCCGAAGGGTGTACTCTGCGCTTTCTTTTACCTCTTGAATACAATCAGCCCTGAGCCACCCTGGTAGGCTTATCACCCCTGACATCTTTTAGGCGGCAGCACTGATCACATGCCCCACAACATCCTTTGCAACATTTTTGCAGCTGTTTGTCAGATGTGGTTTGCAATTTCAAACCCCTTCTTAAAAAATGGGAACTGCTTTTCTGAACAGATCTGCGAAATATCCTCCCATACCAGAACCATACATAGTAGGAAGTCAATGAAAGCCGGGCAGACTGTATCCTGCCTGTGCCTTGTAATAGCTTCTGTACAAGGCAGGGTCCCCATAATGTCGAACAATCATCATCCTTGTTAAATTTTAGAGCACTCTCTGGGGGCGAAAATGCAACTTCACGATCACCTTTCCAAATCAAAATGGCACAGGTTCATTTTGATCATTCTTTATTTCAGTAGTGACAGTATCGATCTGATGTTTAGTGACTGTTTGATAATGGGGTTTATCATAGGTCACGGTCACTATCTCATTGTCTTGGCCCTTGATGGGTACGCATCTCAGCAAAGGCACTAGACTGTCACCCACTATTTCATGTGTGACAATGTCAGTGTAGATATAATGTGTAAAACCCCCATTAATATCTGGAGGGTTCATTGTTAGATTCTTTCCTACACCTACCTCGGAGTCTGCTAAAACCCAAAAGGTACTGTAACTGTCGTGCATAAACAAAATACATTGCTAGTCACTGTCAATGCTTATTTCTCTCCCGATGGTTTGTTGTTCCAAAACCACTGGCAGTTCATTACTTCAAATATGCTTTTATTAATTTGAGAAATAACACCAGCCATGTTAGGATAATAGCCCGATGGAATTGTATGTTGCTGACTCTGTAAAGGGTCCAGTTGGTGGTGTTTTACGGTGGGCTACCTTTAGAGGCTGATAGAGCATACTGAACTTGTTTTTCTGTGCAGGCACATTGTCCCAGGTATGAGGGTACTGAATTTCTGCCTTACTTCCCATTCACCAGTAGTTCAGCGTTTGTGGTAACTTTTACAGTAAAGTGGATATAGTATTGTTGGGGGAAATGTTTGATAGATGCATTGCTGGGCAATATTATATAAAATCCATTTTTGCATATTAAGCCTTATCTGCTTCTAATGTCCCGAACCTGTGTTGCTCAACCCAGATATTAAATTTATCTGACCACCTTCCACTTTACCAGATACCAAGTTTTTCTGCTTCAGCTTTTCTCCTCTAGGATTTCACGCCCTGTACACAGGGGTCCTCTTGTCAGGTTCAATTTTTTTAGCTCCTCTGCGTAATGTACCTTTAATGTCTCTCCCTGATTGGTCTTTTTAGCTTAGGTGGGCCTCTGTGTCTTTAAGACCTCCATCACAAATATCTCTCTGTACGTCTGTTCATATCCTTTTCAAACACCCTTTAGCTTAGATAGTCTCACGTGATCATCTTTCTGAAGGGTACCCTTTGTTTTTGCCAAGAACAGAATTACCATAGAGGATCTTCTACGCCTCAGGGCATTGAAGTGTTAACATCCACAGGTCTGTGTTTAATGCTTCTGTGATAAGTATGGTTATAGCTGTGCTGGAGTTCTGACAACACATCTGTGTATTTCAAGTATTCTGGGCTGTAAAGTAGCATACATCGTGACTTCAGTGTCCTATTAAATCTTTCTACAATGCTGGCCTTACTTCATTATTAAGTCACAAAATGGTGTATTTTATTTGTTTACAATAGGTTCTTTAAGGCATTTGAAAACTCCTTTACCCTGATCAGTCTGCAACCTTCTGAGGTGTGAAAGGCCCACTTAAAAAATAGTTTTAAAGGCTTGCATCACCGTTTGCCTGATTTGTCTTTAAAGTCACTACCCAAGCATACTTGGACAGTACATCGATGCACGCCAGTATGTACTTAAAACCATTATTGTACTTGCATATTGACTCATATCCACTAAATCAGTTTTGGTAGTCCTGTCTATGTCAGAAACAATGACAGGATTTCTCTTAATCGGACTCTGGCTGCTTTGTGTAATGAATAGGGCTCCTGCTTGGCAAGCCATTCTGCTAACACCTTTCCTGGTGACCTCTTTATCAAGTCTTTTTGCAGCCTTATACAGCTGAGTCACCCTGTGAAACTACTACTTTTTTTGCATTAAAATATATATTCTGGAACAGGTGATCATTCATCTCCTTCGTCAACCCCGACACATCTGCTGACTAGCAAAACTCTTGTCACCAGTAAAATAAAGTATGTGCTCTTTTGTTCTTTTAAAAAACACTATGACAACCACAAAGTGCAATGCATGATTATATTTTGTTTATAAATACACGTCGCATAACAGTATTTGAATATTTGCTTTATAATACATAAACTAATGCATATAAGGTTCTACATAAAAGGCATAACACATGGCAAGCATGCAATGATTATATAATATCTTGTTTTCTACCTTCAATTTTTACACGCTTCACAATACCCAGAAACAGCAACTTTTGAGCTGCATGTTTTGCGTGAACATTAGCATCGTCCACTTCCCCTTTAGTGATGGGGTATGCACAATACACACACACATGTGCCATACCCCTCAAAATAACAAAGCTGATTTTAAGACATTCTGTTACATCTAAAATGATCGTTCACCTTGCATACTGTTCTCGGTTACTGTTTTCCATTACGTCAACATAGAGTCTCCATACAAGGGGTGGCAGTTCTTTAATCAAGTCAGTGTGTTTCTGCCAGTGAAGCAGCAGCATCTTCAGAGCAGACATTTAATGCAGGCTGCTTTCCAAAGTATATAGGTTCCTTTAAAATGTCCTTTATCTACGGTACATTGTAGACATCAAGACTGTCTGGAATATTGGGAGCATGCCAGTGCGTTCCATCTGAAAGTACATTATAATACACTATTTAGGAAAAGCATATGCTAAATCTGGTTTATGAACACAACAAAAGCGATAAAAGAAGCAAAATTTATGATGTCAGACTCAGACCCCCGTTCTGCAAACTAAACACTAAAGCGTCAACAGCGGTACAGATAAAAGTGGCAAATGTCCGCATCATCTTAATAAAAAAAATCTGTAAACAAAAACGGTCCCTCGGAGTCTCCTGCCCCCACAACCCACACCCACCCATCATGCTACACCCTGCCTCCCACCCCCTCACCCCATACTTACTCATGGAGTGCAGCGCGACGATCTTCGGTGGACCGGGAACACGTCTGCACTCTTCAAAGCCGACCGCGAACTGAGGAAATGCCGGTAAGCTGTATAATGGAATAAATAGGGTTTTTTCAACTTTGTTGCATATCTCAGGCATTTTTAGGAATTTTGGGCCCACATTTTCAACATGGGGTTTTTAGGACCCCTCCTCATGAATTCTTGCATTGTTATGGCATTAATTGGGCCCAAAGGGTGATTTCACAGTCACTGCATGAAATCACTTTTTGGGACCAATTAATGAAATGACACTGCCAGTGTTCATAAGGTGGGCTCTCAAAAAGTCTATGTTGAAAATTTGGTGAAAAAATTCCTAAAAATGATTGTAGAGACACTGACCGCATTGCTAAAATTGTTCACAAAGCAGGAGAAAACATTGATGTCCTAGTACACATAGGGACTAATGATCTTGCCAGCCGGTCAGTTGTGGAGACCAAGGAACACCTGGCTAGGCTGGGTGACAAACTATCATCTATTTCGTCTGGCATCTCCTTCTCTGAGATCCTGCCAGTCTGGGAGAGGGGAGCAGATGGACAGAAGGTCAGAGAAGGGGAGACAGGGGAGCTAAACACGTGGCTCAAGGGCTGGTGCCAGGAAAAAGGACACAGATTTGTAGGGAACTGGCAACAGTTCTGGGAGCGAAAGTTCTTTAAATTTGATGGACTGCATCTGAATAAAGAGGGAGTCAGTGCATTGGGGCAGAAGTTTGACGTCTTTGCAGAATATTTAAACTAGCAAATGGGGAGAGGGGTGCAGCACCCCATACGTCAAATGGGAAGAACACCCTCCCCTCAGCTAGTGGTCAAACAGGAATTCCAGCATGTTTGCGTTCATTTGCATCACCAGGTAAGAAAAAGGTTTGTCTCCCCTACGACACAGGGTAATGCCAAACTTCACCCAACAACTAACACACCAAAATCTGGCCAATGGAAAATCATGTACACAATGCTCACAGCCTGGGAAATAAGATCCCAGACCTGCAGGCAATAATGTCAGAGGCTAAACTGGACATAGTAGCAATTAGTGAGACGTGGGTTTACCAGTAACCACACTTGGGATACTTCAGTACCTGGCTATGTATTGTTCAGAAGAGACCGAGGTGCAAAAGGGGGAGGAGTCCTGTATGTTAATGAAAATATCAAAGCTACAGAAATTCAGAATACACATAAGGAGCCAGAAGAACTGTGGGTCACCCTGGAAACAGGAAATGGGACAGCCATAAGAACTGGGGTTGTCTACAGGCCCCAGACCAGAGGAGGACATAGACACATTACTGTTAGAAGATATACAAAACATGACAGCTAAAGCGGAGGTTCTGATAATGGGAGACTTCAACATGCCGGATACAGATTGGTCAATACCAGCAGGAACATCTGCCAGAACTAGACTCATAGTGGATTCCTGCAGGGCAGGGCCTCAAACAACTGGTACAGCAACCCACAAGAGACAGGGCTATCCTAGATCTAGTACTGACTAACAAAGAAGGGATCACAGATCTCAGGTAGAAGGTCACCTGGGGCCAGTGACCATCACATGGTATGGTTCAATTTGGCTACTACATCTAAATCATCCCATTCCAAGGCAAAAATATGGGACTTCAGAGGAGCTGACTTTGATAAGATGGCCAACAGAGTTAAGCTAGCCCTGGCAAAAGAAACACAGGTGAGGGGTACAGGCAAAGTGGGCAAGCATTAAGGATGCAATACTTGAAGCAACATCCCATTGTGTTAGACAGAAAAGGAAGTGCAAAAGAAGAAGGAAACCACTTTGGTTCTCAAATACAGTAGCAGAAAAGGTCAGAGCCAAAAGGCTGGCCTTCAGGAAATATAAGGAACACAGCGGGATGAAGATAGGAGGCATACCAAACTGCCCTAAGGGAAGCAGGTAAGGCAGTAAGGCAGGCAAAGTCCCAAACTGAGGAAACACTAGCACGAACAGTAAAGAAGGTGACAAGACTTACTATAGCTACATTAGTGAAAGGAGAAAGTCCAGAGGGGGTATTGCTAAGCTTAATGGAGAAAATGGAGCATGGAGAGGAGGACCTGTAAAGGCATCTATTCTAAATAGATACTTTTGCTCAGTGTTTACTGAAGAGAAGGTAGGGCAGGGCCCACAGCTCAGCATCATGGACACAGGGGGAGGAGGTGAGCACTACTCCCTTCACAAAGAAGGGTCCTACAAGAGCTTGCTAAGCTCAGGGTGGATAAGGCAATGGGACCTGATGGCATACATCCCAGGGTACTTAAGGAGCTAAGGAGGAACTAGCAGAGCCATTAGCAGAATTGTTTTAGTGAGTCTCTGAGCACAGGAGAGGTCCCAGAAGACTGGAGAAGGGTTATATGATCCCGCCTCCACAAGAGTGGTAGCAGGGAGGAGGCGGGGAACTACAGACCGGTCAGTCTTACCTCAGTAGTGGGCAAGATTATGGAGGCACTCTTAAGGAAAGGATAGTGCAACACCTGGAATCCATAGGGCACAGGATCCAAGACAGCATGGGTTTACAAAGGAAGGTCCTGTCAAACTAATCTCATAGATTTCTTTGACTGGGTAACCAGAGTGGTGGACCAAGGGGGAGCAGTTGATGTCGCCTACCTTGACTTCAGCAAAGCTTTTGACACTGTTCCACATAGAAGATTGATAAATAAGCTGGGTAGGCTCAGGGTGGGTCAGAAGTTGGTCAACTGGGTGGCAAACTGGTTGACTGGCAGAAAACAGAGAGTGGTGGTAAATGGTATACAGTCAGAAGAGATGCAAGTCACAAGTGGGGTACCTCAGGGATCAGTCCTGGGGCAGTCCTCTTCAACATCTTCATTAGTGACCTTGCAGATGGACTAGAGGGTAAGGCTTGTCTGTTTGCAGATGACACCAAGATCTGCAACAGAGTAAATGATCCAGATGGGCAGAATGAGAAGAGATCTGGATAAACTAGCAGAATGGTCAGAAGAATGGCAACTGGGATTTAATGCAAAGAAGTGCAAAATCATGCACATAGGAAGAGAAACCCTGAAGCCACCTATAGGCTGGGAGGGAGTTGCTAGCAGTCACAAAGGAAGAAAGAGACTTGGGCATCATCATCACTGATGACCTAAAATCATCCAAGCAGACCTCCAAAGCAGTAAGTAAGGCTAGGGGGTGTTAGTGTATTAGTAGGGTATCACAAGTCGAAGAGGGAGGTAATAATCCCTCTGTACAAGACACTGGTTAGGCCCCATCTGAGTACTGCGGCAGTATTGAGGCCACACCTTCACAAGGACATTAACCAAATTGAGGCAGTCCAGAGAAGGCAACTAAAATGGTGCAGGGACTGCATCAGAAGACATATGAGGACAGATTAATGGAGCTCAATATGTATACCCTTGAGCAAAAGAGGAGAGAGGTGATATGATCGAGGCATTCAAACACCTTAAGGGCATAAACAAGGTGAAAGAGTCTAACATGTTTAAATATAAGAAAATAGCAGGACAAGAGGACACAGCAAGAGATTAGAGGAGGCTGATTAAGGGGAATGTGAGAAATTCTTTTCACAGAAAGGGTGGTAGATGCATGGAATGGCTTACCACAAGAAGTGGTGGCTATGAATACAGTGCAGGGCTTCAAACAGGCATGGGATAGGCATAAGGGAGCAATACAAATAACTATGAATAGATAGGCCACTGACAGAGCAAAGGCCGATGGCACATTTATAAGGTAGAAAAGAAATGGGCAGACTGGATGTGCCTTCATGATCCTTATCTGCCATCAACTTCAATTTTTCTATGTTTCTATGTTTTACGAGCGTGCGTTACGCAGTTCCTATGCACGCTCGTAAGTTCACGAATTTTCAATATTTTCACTCCAGATTTTCAACATTACCATTTTACCACACCTCCTTTTGAGCAGTATAGTTGTCATTTTTCACATCTCACCCAAAACGTGTTTCCGCCCATGTAGCGCACAATGGCGCATTCGGTGTGCGTAATCAATGTATGGGACACATTAAGAAAATCACAGTGACACTGTTCATGAGCAGAGGTCTTAAAATGGCTATGTTGAAAATTTGGTGAAAAATTCTAAAATGACTGTTTTACTTGTGTGCGTATGAGTTCCTACCCACGCTGTGAAGTTCGAAATGTTTAATATTTGCATTCCAGACTTTCAACATTGCCATTTTACCACACCTTCTTATGAGCAGTACAGCTGTCATTTTCAATGTCACCCAAAATGTGTTTCTGTGCATGTAGCAAATGGTGCTGAAGCGGCGCAATCAATGTTTGGGACAGATTAAGAAAATCACAGTGACACTGTTCATGAGCAGAGGTCTTAAATGGCTATGTTGAAATTTAGTGAAAAATTCCCTTCAGCCGTTCTGCAATGTTACTAATGAAGACCCTGCAGCACCCCACTGGTCACCCCCTCTCCCTAGACTGCACCCCATTTACCACCACTCTCTGCCTCCTGTCTGTTAGCCATTTCTAACCCAGTTTACCACCCTTTCCCCCATACCCAGCCTACCCAGCTAGTTTATCAGCCTCCCATGTGGGATGGTGTCAAGGCTTTGCTGAAATCAAGGTAAGCATTGTCCACTGTCCCACCCTGATTCGCCTTTGTCACCCAGTGAAAGAAATCAACCAGATTTGTCTGACATGATGTCCCCACTGTGAATCCATGTTGTCTATGGTCCTGGGCTCCGATAGCTTCTAGATGCCCCACTATCCTTTCTTTAAGCAATGCCTCCATGATCTTCCTCACTACTGAGGTGAGGCTGAATGGCCTATTCTTCCCTGCCTCCTCCCTGCTGCTGCATTTGTGTAGAGGGACCACATGTGCCCTCCTCCAATTCACTCATGTTGAATGAGTCAGTGAACATGGCTGCCAGAGGTACTGCTATCTCCCTTCGCAATTCTCTTAATATCCTTGGCCATATGCCATCTGGTTCCATCGCTTTGTCCACCTTCAATTTAGTGAGCTCCTGCAGGACTCTTTTGCCTTTGAATGGACTATTGTCCACCTCTTCACCCCCTTGACAACTGCTGTACTGCTGTGGCCCTTGCCTCTCCCACTCTTCTGTGAATACTGAGCGGAAAGACACAGTGGATGACTTGGGAGGAAGGAATGGAACTATCACTTCCAAATACCTAAACAGCACATACAAGCAAGCAACATTCAGCATTGACAAATGCTTGTTTTGACTCAACTTGCACCATTTGTTTGACTCACCTTGTGTCATTCTCATTCCCTGAGTCATTTTTTTTTTACTCAACTTGCACTATTTGTTAGACTCAACTTGTATCATTCTCATTCCATGAGTCAGTTTTTTGACTCAACTTGCACCATTGTTTTTACACAGCTTGCATCATTCTCATCCCTTGCATCATTTGTTTGACACAGTGGGGTCAAAACATCTTGTATTCAAAACATCTGGACGGGATTTTAAGAACCAGCATAAGATTAAGCCTTGTTTGATACTCAGGAGGCTTGGTATTCTTCCATTTAAGAAATACATGTTGGCTGGATTTTCAAAGAATTATTATTTTACTGTACTCTTGCATCAGTTTGATGGACTTTGCCACAGAGACTATTTTTCTTGCAGAATATGGTGCACAGCAATTGGTGCACCCGGATCTGACTCAAGATGGTTGTTTGACCCACCATGCATCAATCTAAGGACCCTTGGCAAATCTGGCCCCTAGACTATAGTGCTGGTACCCTTCTTGTAAGCCTTGTGTGTTGGACCAATAAATGCTTCAGCCCAGTTCTTGTCATTCTCTTTTTTCACTAGGGTATCTTAATGTTGGTGCCCAAAGAAGAGAGCCAGACTGTGTGTCTATTGAGAGAAAGGCTTAAGGAAACAAAGCCTTGCGTGAATAGTGAGGTAAGAAGTACTTGTATCTGACCAGGAAGGTAGAAGCATTTGTCTGCACAAGTGTGCACGCTTTCTTTTGTATTGCTGTACATGTACTGTTGTTTGACTATGTATAAAGTATATATACCTGAATATTACTTTTGTATTTTGACACCCAGTGTTCAGTAACAAATTAGTTATTTTTCTAAATGTTGGAGTAGCCGGTTATATGTGACTGCATCTCTTAGGAAAGAGTACTTGGATAAAGGAGTATATATTAAAAAGTCTCAGAAACTGAGAGATAAAGTGGAGTGGAGTGTGTCCTACCCGGAGCAGAACCCCTCATTATTGGGAGTCTAAAGGGTAAAAGGGGATAGAAAAAGGTCATCAGGGCACTGATGTCTGCACTCTTGCTTAAAGAGGGGACCTTAACGGCAGTGATGCTGGTCCAGACAGTCTCAGTGGCAAAGGCTGGAGAGAAAGAAAGATGCCCACTGGGGACTGCAGGGTGCTCTGACTGTCAAATAGTAAAAAGTAAGTAAAACGTTTTATTTTTAAACAGGAGACAAGTCATAGCTGTAATAAATCTTTTCAGTCTTATTAAGATCCAGCATAAGATTAAGCCTTGTTTGATACTCAGGAGGCTTGGTATTCTTCCATTTAAGAAATGCATGTTTGCTACCATTAATAGTTGCCAGATAAAAAGCTTAGTCTGAGGGGAAGTCAGCTGACTTTAGTTAGACATGTATATACCAAACAGGATCAAGCTGCTACCAAGATTGATCTTGATTCACAGATCTGAAAAGAGGATTGTAGAGATTTTATCTCCAAATAGTTTGTTTGTTTGTTTGGTGAACGGACATATGGGTAAGGGCACCAGGTGTATTGTGGCATCTAGAGCAATTCTCTTAAATATTAAAGTTCATTTTATTACATTTCACCAGAGAAAAACAGGAGTGTGTAAAATGTAAAACTGAATCTGCTGTAATTTTGTAGACATAATTCCCTCGTGTGGTGAAATAATAGTTCTTCCACTTTGGAATCCAGAAATTCAGTTCCTAAGTCCAGTTCCTATTTGTTACAATGTTTGGAAAGATCTCTCCAAGACACAAAAAACATCACATAATATTATGAAATACATTTTCTTTGTTGGAGGAAGCTTCAGATTGTAGTAAAGTAAGAACTGGGGAGCCAGGAGAGGAACTTAGAGTGAATTTGTGATTTTATTAATAGAGTCCTTTAAGTTGAAAATATCTGAAACAAGCATATGTCGATGCCAAAAGTTCACTTTAGGTATTGCTGTTGTACATGCCTCCCATATTTTTGTGTGTATATTCCTCTGCTTTGCATTTTGAGGCATCACTCTCAACACAAATTTCTTATGTCCTTCCAGCACTGGTTCACTTCATTAGAAAAACAAGCATTTGTCAATGCCGAATGTTTGCTTGCTCTTACTAGCATTGGTAGTGCAGGAGTTAGAGAGATGCACAATAGGAATGATAGTGAAGTATTGAAGTGACGCCAACCTCCACCCCCACTCTGCAGAGACTGATAGGTGTTGGGGGTGTGCCTTTGGGTCATCGACCATAACACTCACACCATTCCACCTCAACCCACCCTGCAGACACTGACAGGTGTCAGAGTATGCCTTGAGGTCTTTGGCTCTTACGCTCACCCCATTCCAGAAGGAAATAAGCTGAGATGGGTGTAGCATAAGAGAATGGGGAGAACATTAGGGCTGAAGACCCCAAGGCTCACCTTGATGCCTGTCAGTGGCTGCATGGTGGAGGTGGGGATGAAACAGGGTAAGCATTACAGCAGACAACCCCAAATCACACCCCAATGCCTATCAGTCTGTACAGGGTGGGCTTTATGGTTGGAAACCCTAATGTCCTGGGCATTTGTTAGTATTTGTCCTCCAAATTTTCAACATGGGCTCTTTGGGACACTACCTCATGAACAGTGGCAGTATCATTTCATTTCATTACTCAATCCCAAAAGGTGATTTTGCACAGCAGGTGTGCCATTCAGTGCCACAGGTGCAAAAACACATTTTGGGCAGGATGTGAAAAATGGCAACTGTACTGTTCATGAGGAGGTGTGAAGAAATGGCAATATTGAAAATCTGGAGTGAAAATATGAAAAAATGGTGAAGTTACAAGTGTGCGTATAAACTGTGCAACGCACGCTTGTAATGAAGTCATTTTTTGGAATGTTTTCACCAGATTTTCAACATGTCATTTTTGGGACCTCCTCTCATGAACAGTGGCACTGGGATTTCATTAATCTGTCCAGAAAGTTGATTTTGCACAGTGACTTCTCCATTTTGTGCCACAGGTGCAAAAACACATTTTGGGAAGGATGCACAAAATGACAGATGTACTGTTCATAAGGGTGTGTGAAAAAATGGCAATGCTGGAAATTTGGAGTGAAAATATTAAACATTGATGAAGTTATGAGCGTACATAGAAACAGTGCAATGGACACTTGTAATGCAGTCATTTTTTGGATTTCTGTCACCAAATTTGCAACATGGGCTTTTTGGGACCCCACCTCATTAACAGTGGCACTGCCGTTTTGTTAACTGGAACAAAAGTGATTCTGTGCAGTGACCATGAAATCACCTTTCAGGACCAGGAAATGAGAGTGATGGTGTTCATGACTAGTGATCCCAAGAACCCCATGTTGAAAATTTGGGACAAAAACTCCAAATATTGGCTGAGATATCAGCCTAAGTTGACCCCTCCACCCCATTGACTGGCATTATAGGGCTTACCATAATTTCTTCAGTTCCTGGTTGGTCTTTGAAGAGTGCAGATGAGTTTCTGGTCCACAGAAGAGGGTGAAGGCGGTGCAGGAAGATGGGATGCACAGAAGGAGGGTGCGGGTTGGAGGAGGGGGGCCAGTGGGAATGACGAAGGACTGTTTTCTTTTTTTTTCAGGTTTAGAAAAAAAAAGACCTTGTGAGACTGTTTTCTTTTTTACAGGTGAAATATTAATTAAATGGATTTCAGCACATGGGTGGGATCCCAGTACTTGAGAACAGGGATCAATGCTGACTCAGGGATTGGTAACCCCGAGGTCAGCTGAGAACATGGTTGTGTGGGGGGGTGGCGCATCTGACACTGGGAGTGGACATCCCAGTGTCAGAAACATCAAAAAGGTAGGTTTTTGGCACATTAGGGTGGGCTCCCAGTGTGCCACATTAATGGGGAGGGGGGATTCATGCTGACACGAGGATTGAGCACCCGATGTTGGCAGGGGGGATCTGCTAATGCAATCACACTTTAGTGGAAGTGCCTTTGGGCACTGTAAACTCCCAGCCCGTATGGAGCTTAGGCTATGACCTTCTTCACATGGGTGGGAGAAAACAAGCAAAAAAGTCAGTGGGAAGTGGAGGAGGCAGGGGAGGAAAATGCCTCTTCCCATCTTCCAGAATCACCACTCCAGTGGCACTCAAGGGTGTAGACAGGCATACTCACTGTACACATTTGTGTGCAGTTTTGTTGAGTGCCTGTCACAAACCATAAGCCACTCTGTTAAAATTATCATTCTAATCTGTAGTATTTGGGTTAGTATAGGCCACTGAGGAGTGTCCAATACATGTATAACCTCTTTAGAGAGTACAGGAGTCATCTGACAACAATCTGACTTGTTTGGAAGGGGGTGCCATCTGGAAAGGATGTGTACATTTTTTTAATCAGGGGGGTGTAACTGTTGGAGATTGTGTACAAAATGAAAATTTCTGGCTACACTCCTGGTGGCACTATTGTAAATTTATTTATGCCCTACTGGGCTTAAGGTGTCAGCCAGAGGTGCAAGGGGCTGGAGAGTGAAAGGGACTGGTGGGGTAGCGGGGGGGGTGGAGACATCAGCCAGGCTGATCGGGTCCACAAACAGCTGTTTGCTGGTTGGTGACTTGCAGATGAAAGGAGAAAGCCACCACATGACTGGTGCAGCTTTTTCTTTTTAAGTGCAGACCACTTCAGGCAAAACAGCATCATGATCAGTATGGCTGATGACTGGTGTGATACTATCCAGCCACTTGCAGAGCACTCTGCACTGAACAGTGTCACACCCCTCAAAAGTCACTCATCCCAAGAAGTTTGATGCGCATGCGTAAACTTAAAAATGATGTTTAGGAATTCAAAATTTATTCAGAAGATGCAAACAAGATTTGAACTGTCCATTTTCAAAGCTTTGAGATAAATGAGAAAGTCCTATGGAAAGACATATCTTAATGTCATGAGTTCTTATGAACAGGAAGGAATTCTGATAGATGGGGAGTATAGGGAGAGAATAGTCTTCCAACTAATAATTGGCACCTTTGTGTCCAAACATAACAGGATGAGGTAGTAAAATGTAAAATTTGTTTTTAGAACGTGGGCAAAAATATGCTCAAGTGCATGGTAAGGTATGTTGGTTAATTATTGATTGTAACTTGCTTATATGGATTCTTTAAACCAACTTTGAAGCTGGTTAAGCTGGCCAGCAAAATAATAATAGAGAAAATGATGGTTAATTAAGCCTTCTTCGGCTTTGCTAAGTGCTAATTGTTGCATGTTAATTCTGGGCTTCATACATTTCCATAGAAATGTGATAATTGACTTATTCAGAGATTTAAAAAAGCTATGATGAAGAATAATAGGAAGGGACAGGTAAAAGAATAGAAATTTCAGTAAAGGAGACACTTGAAGGACACTTTCACAACCAAATTAATATCCGAAGTAGAGACTGTCATTTATCAAAATGAATGGCAATTTTATGCAGTAGTGTGAGAGAATGTAATACATAGACCATTATACAGTATTCTTTAGAAATGGTGATTGCTCAGTATGTTTTGTATTTACTGGCCTTATATTTGTATTAAGAGGTAGGAACATATTATTAAAGTAACTGAGAGATAACATGTTCAGTTTTGTCCAGTTTACTCTATAACCTGAAACATTGCAACATTTTTCTATTAGGGTATAGATTAACAGGGGCGGATCTAGGAGTCTTATAGATGGGGGAGCTCAGGTCAGATAAAAAATAAAAATAATAGGCCAGGGGGTCTGGTGGGCCGCTTAGGCTCCCAGATATTTTTTAACATTTTGGTGCATTCTGGTGCATTTTGGAGGGTATTTCTAATGCAATTTCTACTCATTTCCTCCCTCCCCATGCTTTGTTAGTTGTACCCTAGCACCATCCCCAGAGTCCCCACAGTCCACATGACAGTATGTTGACCAAAATACCTCCCACCCCCAAAAACACAAAATACCCAAAGACTGCAGCTGGAGCAGCACATCCGAAACACATAAAAATGAGACAAGTTGAAAGAGGCTTGGTGATAAAGACAAATTGCAGACAAATTAAATGTCAATCCAAGTAAACAAGTTCACAAATGTCACTCACTCAAGCACATTATGACATTACCATAAAGCCAACCCATCCCAGTTTGTCCTGCAGTATAGATTAATGTATCCCCCAACTTTATCTCAGTAAAAAATATAAATACAATAACTATAGAAATATAGGAACAAAGTTACTTTGCTATCTAGTTTCTGAAAATAGCATTTCAAGTCTGCTTGCTATTTTTGCAAAACATATTTTATTCTATAGAACAATTTATTCCAAAGAAAATACATTTTTAATAAATAAAATATTTTTTATTGTTTTAAAATGTCCTTTACTGGGATAACCCCATGGTATGAGGCATTTAATTGTTATGATAGGCCCAAGAAGTCAGTAAGCAGACAGAAAAACAGTTTTTAAACAAATACAAAAATGCATTTTTTTATTAGCAACAGCACTTGCTGGGGTACATCACAACTCCCCCCCCCCCATTCAACACATAGAACTACATAAACTAAATATTTGATTCTATCACTTTTTTCCTGGTTTTGTAACTGCCTGTGTCAATGAGCCAAACAAGGTCTTATGACTTCTGTTGGCAATTTTGCTCTCCAAGTATGCAGAAACTCCTGCGCATGCCATTATATACAGCAGAACACCTTCAAAGTCCCTATGTCTATTAATTTCCTCTGTGCTTTCACACTATACAACCACGACTGAAAAGACAACACAGATTAGACATACAGTACATGCTGAAGTTTTTACCTCAGTTCAAAGTTCTCATGTACCAGTTTCTGCCTCTCCTGGTTCATGCTGTCGCTGAGACCAGACCTGCCCCAGCATTAGTTTTGTACCATTCCTAGCATGGTACAGGAGGGCACTACTCTTCAACTTCCTGTCCTGCAAATCCACACCAAAATCAAATTGCCATATAGGACAAAACTAGCAGTGACCTTAAACAATTTTAATGTCATGAATTTAAGCTCCCCATACTAGAAATTAATAACATTAGTACTACATTTATTACACAGCCAGTTTGATGGAACACTAATGTCCTGTCCAATCCTTGCCGCTGCCCCCTGCTACTGTAACCAGCATCTTTTAATTAGTGCCATTTAATGCATTGTATTATTTGACTTCACCATTGGAAATTAATCTGACTGAGCCTGGAGCAAGAACTTAAGTAAGTACGGTACTACTACTGTAGTCATTTCTATAAGGTCAGGGACACCATCACTGGACACTCACACCTCAGATACTCTGATTTGCAAACAAGTTAAACAACTTAACTTTTCTGGAGGTGTGAGTGAGAGAGAATAGAGAGGATTATCATAGGACACCAATAAGGTTGCCACCTGTCAGTTTTGTTTTACCTGGCAATCAGGTTTTCAGGGTCCCTATCAGGAAATCCAGTTTTGCTCTGTGCTGGTCAGGTTTTTAAACCATTTTGAGTGCTCACATACTTTTGAAACATATTTTGTCATATCATTCATTATTTCACCTACATGTCCAGGTTACAAACAAGTTCTCTTGTCAATATATCCCTTTGTTTGTGAAAGTAGTGAACCTGGGAGGTGTAAAGTATGGCCATTAACACCATTAGCACCTACTTAACCTAAACTTTTCCACTGCAGCAAAACTGCCCCCACCTTTTGTAACAGTAACAGAGCCAGTTGTCTTCCACTTTCATTTGCTGGTAAACTTTTTCATGTCTAACAACATTTAGGTATTTTTAAATGTTTTAAATTATTTTTTTTCCTCAGGGAAAAAAGCATGGGCCCCAGAGGTGCACGGGCACAGTTTTCACCTAGCTAAGGTCAGCTCTGCTGGAGGACAAATGAGCATGGACCCCCAAGGTGCAGGGGCACAGTCTGCACCTAGCTAAGGCCAGCTCTGCTAGAGGACAGATGAGACCTGTGTGACTCAGGCAGCTTTCATGGAGGCATTCGTGCATACTGATAAAGAATGCAGCACAGTGTGTTACTAATAGAGGAGCTCCATGATGGAGGAGCTATAGCACCCTTAGCCCCCCCCCCCAAATCCGCCTATAGATAACAGGTAGAATGGCTTCAGGTGACATTATCCTTAATAAAATGGCATCAGCATACAGACTGATTTGAGTGTCATTAAGATTTTGAACATCAATTTATCTTTTGCCCTGTGACATCTTAACCATTGCTAATAACTTCATCGTGAAAGAGACTCCTGAAGGGGAGAGGAGTCGTTAATAATGAATAGATCATAGGAATCTTATCCAGATATGGCCCTGCTAGGGCACTTTTCTATGCTAATAATTTTTGAGAGAAAGTAGTCTCCCTGTACACAGATTTGTCAGACAAGAGTGCAGGTTAGGCATCACAGAAATTCCAGGTCCAAGTCAGCTTCAACCAATCAGATGAAGTTGAATACAGGGAAATTATATCACTGCCTTATTCAACCAAGGTACTGAGGAGAGAGAGCATAAATTATTAAACACAGCCCCTCTGTTCCTCGCCTTTTGCTGGAGGATGCTACGTGAACATCCTAGGAGGGAGCCATGCCCATGATCTGAAGGAAACCAAGCTTAGTGCATGATAATAAGCTTAGCAAAAACTTTGCAACTTGTAGGGAAGATACAAGCATTTACCTGTACAAGAGTACATGTTTTATTTTGTAAACTGGTATGTGTTCTGTTGTTTGACTATATATAAATCCTGCATGCACCTGAATATTATTACTGCTGTATTAGTACAACCAATTTTTGGTAATAAATTAATTATTTCCAAAAGACTGGAGTAACCCATCTGTTTGTGAGTGTATGTCTAAGGGAAACCCTGCCCAGTGCCTGTCCCAGTACTACAGCATGATATACCCCCTTTTCCATAGAGTGGTGTTTCCCCACCCTGGTACCCTGATACAAATACATAACAGAAACCCACCCTGTAACAGTAGCATATTGCATATCTCCCACTCCATACCCAATCCAGGATCCCATTTCAATATATAATCCCCTGCTGCAGTCTTTTCCATAGTATAGTGGCCCCCATCCCAGTAATCATGACTCCTCCCAACACCCCCCTCACCTCCCATGCTGGTGACTGGCACAGCCCACCACCCCCTGCTATGGCCAGCCACTGAATGTTCTGCTCGCAATCACTGTACTGTACAGAGCATGAACCCATTGGTTGGGCTTGCACTCTGAACAGTACAGTGATCGTAAGCAGAACAGTTGGCAGCTGGCCGTGGCAGGGTGTGGTAGGCTGTGCCAGTTGCTGGCATGGGTGATGAGGGTGGCACAGGGAAAGGGCCATGCCTACTGAGGTGGGGGGGCTACTACACTATGGGAAAGAATGCAGCAGGGGATTATATATCAAAACAGGATCCTGGATCAGGTATGGGTGGGGGGCATGCAATATGCTACTGTTACAGGGTGGATTTCTGTTACGATGGGGATCAGGATACTCGGGGGGGACTCTACTCTGTGAAAAAGAGGGTGTATCATGCTGTAATACTGGGATGGGCACCGAGCAGGGATGGAGGTACCCTGCACTGTGGAAATGGGGGGACTTGCATTTATTTTACAGGGATGGGCATCGGGAAAGGAGGGGGGAAACAGACAGACCTGGTTCATCCTTGTCCATGCTAACATGCAGATGGGCTCTAATGGGCATGCACGAGGGCTGTCTGCTCCATGCATGCCTAATAGTCTCATTTGCACTTCCTGGCTGAATATCACCTTTGGAGGTGCAGCACATCCCACATTGGTGGTATTCAGCCCATCTCCTGGGATGCGTTGGGTGCATTGTCAGCCAGCCCCAGTTGTGCCACCTGCCCAAGTTGTTATATTCAAACAGGAGGTGTGATCCATTCTTGTTTGAATAAAACATTTGGTTGCACTGGAGGAACGTTTTGGGCAGTGCATCTAGATACACCATGCATCCCCCCTTCTGAATAGGTGGCCCATGTGTCTACCATGGGCATTAGACAATGATTCATAAATTTTTGGTACACATCATTGACTTGAGATGGTAATCAGTGATAAGGTAATTACGATGAGTCTGCCTTGATGTAAACCTAAAATTATAATCAGAGTTTACTTCAATGTCAATAGCTTTCTTAATCCTACTAGTAGTAACTGAGCAAAGTTTGGTATAAAAGGAGTTGTCTGCTAGTTGTCTCATCATCTCAGATTTAAATCTTATGTTAACAATACCTGCACAAGGACGAGGTGCTCAGGAAATGTGAATAGAATGCAAACTGAGAAAATTCTGTCACTCTCATCTCAGACCTAAAACACTGAAAAATTTACTTTCCAAACCACATTTATTATAAAATAAAAAAAGTGCCACAAGGCTAGCATACAGGATAACCTGACACATTGCAGACATCTTTGTGCCCTTTATAAAAGATCTAATACATCCTGTTGCTCATCTCTCTTTATAAAGACAGTTTGTGACTTCATAATGATGTCATAATTACGATACAATCATTGAATACAATTAAAAACTATAAAAAACATGATATAAAATGTAGGAATTCATTTAATCTGAAAGATCCTTAATGTGGAATCCACCTTAAATTGGAAAACAACCCCCTCGCTAACTAGTTGAGTTAATGAACTTGACAGTATTTTTACCACACACAGCACTTCACTATTACTGAATGTGTAACTTCAAATTATTAGATACATGCTTTACTCATTAACCAAAACATTATCCTGCTGATTTTTTTAAGAACCTTTGAAAATACTTTTTCTTGTTTTAAAATAAACCATAAACTGAAAAGGATGCCTCTTATACAAATACTGTACTGTTATTGCAGAACTTTGTAGTCATGATCACTGTAAACTGCACCCTGTGGGCTCTGAGTATTTCGAAGTGACAGAATTTCTGCTCTGTGAAACACTTTACTGTTACTTTATCAGACTTTGTTCCTGTTTCTTTCCATATCAGCAAAATGTCATACAGGTACCTCTGCCACAAATCTATATTGTGCAGAAATGTATTGTTTTCAGGGTTATAAATAAATTCAGCTTCACACAACCCAATGTACAGGTCTGCTAACATAACACAAACATCTCCCATTATGGGGCATTAGACACTGTAGCCCACTTTATGAATATCAGGGGTGAGGAAGAAGGCCCACATACAGAATTTTTTCATTAAAATGACTTTGTACTGTTCTGCAATGGATTCTTACTTTTGAACACATGGTACAGACAAAATAAAGGTACTGCCATGGGGGCAACATTTTCCCCCACGTTATCAGACTTGTATGTCGGGTTCTGGGAAGCTGAATTTATTTATAACCATGAAAACAATACTTTTTTGCACAATATAGATTTGTGGCAGAGGTACCTGGATGACATTTTGCTTATACGGAAAGGAATTGTATAAGAACTAGAAAAAATCATTACGTAATTACATACAACAAACAATAATTTACAGTTCAAACATACAGTGAATAAAGAAACAAAATGCTATTTGGATTTGGAAAGTATTAAGGATGGGAAAGGAGGGTTAAAAACAAACATTTATCATAAAAGTACAGACTACAATACAATTTTGGAGGCATCCAGCTGCCATCCTCACCACGCTACAGAAACTATACCAAAGGGGCATTTTTTATGCCTAAAAATAAATTGCAATGATCCCAAAATGTATACAGTTGAAGTAAGCAAAATGAAGAATAAGTTTTGGTAAGGGGGTATAGAAGGGATTTAATTTATGAGGCAGAAAAATGATGTGGAAAAAAGTGATAGACAGGAGTTGGTGCACTCTGACAAAAACAGGTTCCTGGGTAATGGAAAATTTCATTTTAATTTTGTAACATTTTCAGACCATTCTAGCCATGTGTCAAAGATAATAAAAAAAAAGTATTTGTCAATGCCGAATGTTTGCTTGCTGGCATTGGCATTGGTAGTGTAGAAGTTACAGAGCTGCATAATAGGAATGGCAGTGAAGTATTGAACTGAAGCCAACCCCACCACCACCCTGCAGAGAGTGGCAGGCATTGGGGTGTGCCTTTGGGTCATCAGGCATAACGGCCATGCCATTTCACCACATCCTACCCTGCAGACACTGACAAGTGTCACGGTGTGCCTTGGGGTCTTTGGCCCTTATGCGCACCCCATTCCATCAGGAAATACGGTGAGATGGGTGTGGTATAGGAGAATGGGGTGAACTTTGGGGCCGAAGAGCCCAAGGCATACCTCAATGCCTCTCACTGGCTGCAGGGTGTGGAATGGTATGAGCATTACAGGCAAAAATCCCAAGTCACACCCCTGATGCCTGTCATTCTCTACAGGGTGGGGCGTTATGGTTGGAAACTCTAACACCTCAGGCATTCGTTGGTATTTTCACTCAAAATTTTCAACATGGTTTTTTTGTGACCCCCACTTCATGAACAGTGGCAATATCAGTTTGTTAGCCGAAAGCTGCTTATGCACAGCGACTACGCATTTTAGCACCACAGGTGCAAAACACATTCTGAACAGGATGTGAAAATGGCAGCTGTACTGTTCATGGGAAGGTGTAAAAAATGGCAATGTTGCAAATCTGCAGTAAAAATATAAAAAAACTGGTGAAGTTACGAGCTGCATAGAAACTGTGCAATGCACACCCGTAATGTAATTAGTTTGGGGATTTTTTACAGCAGACTGTCAACACAGGCATTTTGGGACCTCTGATCATGAACAGTGTCACTGTGATTTTCTTTAGCTGTCCCGAACAATGATTTCCCACAGCAACCACGCATCTCTGCGCTGAAAGTGTGAAAACACATTTCGGTCATGTGAAAAATGACAGCTGTACTGTTCATAAGGAAGTGTGGAAAAATGCCACTGGCGAAAATCTGGACTGAAAATATTACAAAGTCATGAACTTACGAGGGTGCGTGGAAACTGTGCAATGCTCACTCATAACACAGTCATTTTATGGACTTTTGTCACCAAATTTTCAACATAGCCATTTAAGACCTCTGCTCATGAACAGTGTTAACTGTGATTTTCTTAATCTGTCCCAAACATTGCTTTCGCTTTTGACTGCACCATTGTGCTTCATGTGCAGAAACACATTTTGGGCAACATGTAAAAATGGCAGCTGTACTGTTCATAAGGAAGTGTAATAAAATGGCAATGTTGAAACTCTGGAGTGAAAATATTGAAAAAATTCGCAAACTTACGAATGTCTGTGGGAACTGTGCAGACGCGCGTCAGTAAAACAATCATTTTAGAATTTTTCACCAAATTTTCAACATAGCCATTTTAAGACCTCTGCTCATGAACAGTGTCACAGTGATTTTCTTAATTTGTCCCATACATTGATTTACTTTCGAATGCGCCATTGTCGCTACATGGTGAAACATGTTTGGGCAAGATATGAAAAATGACAGCTGTACTGCTGATAAGGAGTGTGGTAAAATGGTAATGTTGAAAATCTGGAGTGAAAATATTGAAAATTCATGAACTTACGAGCGTATGAGAACGTACGCCAACGCGACACTTTGTAAAACAGTCATTTTGAGGAGCTTACCAAATTTCAACAAAGCTTTTGAGAGCCCACCTTATGTACAGTGGCAGTGTCATTTCATTACTCGGTCCTGAAAGGTGATTTCGTGCAGTGACTGCGACATCACCCTTTGGGCCCGATTAACATCATGACAGTGAGAGCATTCATGAGAAAGGGTCTCAAAAACCCCATGTTGAAAATTTGGTGCAAAAATTTCAAAAAATGCCTGAGATATGCAGCAAAGTTGAAAAAACCCTATCTATCCCATTATACAGCTTACCAACATTTCCTCAGTTCGCAGTCAGCTTTGAAGAGTGCAGACGTGTTCCCGGTCCACCGAAGATCCTCGCGCTGGAGTCCAGAGGTAAGTATGGGGGTGGGGAGGCAGGTGCGCAGTGGGTGGGCACGGGTGGGCTGGGTGAATGCCAAGGAACATTTTCTTGTTTACAGGTTGTTTTTTTAACAGGAAGATGACACGGGACATTTGCCACGCTGGGGTGGGCTCCCAGCATGGCAACTAGAAGGCTGTTTGGGGGGGCTGGAGCCGACGGGGGATTGGGCACCCCTGTCGGCCATACGGACAGCCACGCTGGGGTGGGCTCCCAGTGTGGCAGCTGTAACTGTTTTGGGGGCTGGAGCCGGCAGGGTTAGGCACCACTGTCGGCCGCAAGACTGTGCCACGCTGGGTGGGCTCCCAGCGTGGCAGCTGTAGGCCATTTGGGGGGGTCTGGGCCTATGGAGTTGGGCACCCCATGGCCCATACAGATGTGTTGTCATGCTGGGGTGGGCACCAGCGTGGCATCTGGAAACTCTGAGGCATGGCCCCTTCGGCTATACACAGTGTGTGGCAGGGAGGCTGAGCACACGATCTTGTCTTGGCGTGTGTGGGGGAGCATGCATGAGCAGGCGATATCTTATCTCTGCTCACTGAAGTGTAGCTCCCTCTTTCAACTGTATGACACTGCATTTTCAACTGCTGTCATAGACAGCTCCAGCAGTGATTGGAGAACTGCGACCACACCTGCAAACACACTGACTGAATTGGAAGATGCTGACACACTTCCGAAAAACTCAGACGATGGCACTATGTTTCTTGCACATGTGTGCAAGCAAACATAATAACTGGCATATTTTAAAAGGTGATACAGGATTAAAGAAATCAATGGGCAGCCCCCATGGATGTCATATAGAACAGTCACCACAATTAAAGATATATTGGTCCACAGTCATCACAACCAGCCAGACAAAGGACTCAGAGGTTGTTTTAAATGTAAAATATGGCAGTACTGGCAGTGGATTTTGGAAGGAGCAAATTTTATGCAGTAGGTCCAGATGGAAGAGATTATCAGATCTGACAGTTTTGTACATGTGACACTGAAGGAATAATCTATAAGGCAACCTGCTCCTGTGGAGCTTTTTATATCGGGAAGACAAACGGAAAACTAAACAAAGAGTGAGCATGTCAATGCAATAGCTTGGCAAAACATTAAATATGCAACAGCACTACATATTAAAAATACACAGAATTCAGGGACACATACATTCCTGTTCCAGGCTATAGACAAAGTTACACAAAATCCAATGGGGGACTTTAACTCTATGGTTCTCCAAAGAGAAGCCTTTTGGATTTTTAATCTTAATGTGATTTACCAACTTTCCCCGATGTCATGTTTGCAGATCAACTTCCCTTCATTGAGTGATGCAAAGCTCAGCTGCCCTGAAGTTAAGTATTAAATATATTCAGATGCTTTGGCCCAGGTATTCAAACTGTGTCCAAAAAGTGTGCAACAGCAGGAGCAAGTGCAAGTCCACTGCGCCCATGCGCAAGAAGCGCGATATTCAAAAACTGTACAGGCCAAGATGCGCCTATGGCCGGCGACTGAATATCTCAGCACCTGTGCCATAGTGCAACTAGGGAGGTGAAGCTGAGCATATCTAATGCGCCATAGTGCAACAAGGGATGTTCAGCTGAGCAGTCCAGATGTGCCATAGTGCAACCAGGGATGCCCCCAGCAGCAAGGCAGCAATGCAACAGCACAACCAGGGATGCAGGGGCCCACCACCCATGCCACAGATGGGCAGAGGAACACACAGCAGAACAGACATCATCCCCCACACCCCATGCACTGCACAACCGTGGGAGAGCTGGAATAACCACTGGCCCATGGATACCAGTAACCAACCCACAGCCAGGCCATGGTGCCCCAGCACACCCCCTGGCAAGCTGTGACCGGCACACAAGGATGGCCGACCACCCCGTACCATACCATCCCACCAATGCAGAGCACACCCTGCACCATGATCCCCATACACCCTGTCCAGGAGTAGCACCCAACAGTGCAGGACACCCTATGCATGCCACCACCCCCACTGTGACAATGCAACCCTGTACACCATGGAGCCATGCAAGACAGCCCCACCATGGGCACCCTGCAGTGGGCGGCAGCAGACAGCGATGCAACAGATGCATACACACAGTGCCACCCTGCATGTCCCCCCCGAGGTACAGCTGAGAGACCGACCATGCCTCAGCACACAAGGTACCCCACATGCGACAGGGCATGCTCCAGACCCCACCTCGAGCAGTACAGCACCCTGCACACCCCTCCCAAGGACACATCCCATCCCAGCACTGGCCACAAAAGCCAGCACAGACATGCACAGTGTAGCATGGAGGCATGCACCACACAGGATTCAACACAGTGCATGGACAAACACCCACCCATACCCAAGGGCACACCAACACAGGGACACAGTAGCGGGTCAACCAAGCCACTGGTGTGTGGCCACAGCTGACGTGTACACACGGCCAGCACCCCTACATTGCATAGGTGTGCCAGCCACCCTGCACAGGAACCATGAAGCTGTATTACCAGCATGCTGCCGGAGCACAAGTGACAGACACTGGAGCACATCCCCTGCAACAGACACAAGTGACAGCATGGATGGGGGACAACAACAGCAGAGGTCACAGTGTCACCAGAGGCAGACATGCACCATACTGGTGATGGCAGTCAACCTGGCGTTGTGCCGGGTACAGTTGTTATCCAGCATGGACAGCCACCACTGACACACCAGTAGCCCGTGCATATCACAGACATGCAAGGATGTCAGCTGCACAGGCTATGGATGGTCTGACAGGGGTGCCATGCACACAGTGCAGGCCCCATGGACCACTGTACACAGGCATCCAGTGCTCAGAGTACAACACACAAACCACAGACAGTGACTGATCCCCCTGCCCACACCATAGGTGGTTCACCTCTGCACACACACACACACACACACACACACACACACACATACACGCCCATGCATGCACCACCCCTGATGCCATGCACGCCACTGCAGATGAGCACCTGTAGCCCGCTGCAAATCAGAGACCACCACAGTTGTTATAACAAAATGTATATATATTGAAAAAATGTAAAGTAAAACTATTTACAACTATATACAAGAGTGGGGGAAGGGCCACATAACAGGTGGGGGTGGGTAAGGGGCGGGGGTGAACATATGGGACAGGGAAGAAGGGGTGTGAGGGTGGATCAAAGGGGGGAAGGTGGTAGTCGGGGCATGGGGACTTCAATGGCTGCCCCAGTCCTCCTCTTCCTGGCACCGATGCGAGCTCCTCCTCCTCCTTCTGACCCCGCGGCAGTGTATTCGGCGCAGGAGCTCTAACGTCTCCCTCGCCACCCGCAGCAGCTCTTGAATGTCCTGCTGGATCTGCAGGAGTCTCCGGCCACCTAGGATGAGGGAGCAGAGTCAATAGGTGTGACTGTCCATCCCCCTGCAGCCCACCCATTGTGCATGGCATACAGCCATTTGACATGCCCCTGTGATGGTGTGCCACCACCCACAGTGACCATGTCCACAAGACCTGCCCACCCAGGCAGCCACAGCCTAGTGGACCACTGCACACACCCACCACCCATGTCCTGCACAGCACCACCATGGCCGTACAGTGACTTGGCTATGCGGTGTGAAGGCAGTGCCACAGCCATGTGCCCGGTGCACACATGGACCACCATTGATGCACTCCCAGACAAGCAGTGCCACTGGACAGTGCTGACTGTAACAAGTTGCATGCATGGAAGTGGTGTCAATGGATGGTGGCCATGCCCCACTGCCCACCCAGTTATACAGCATGCAGTAGTAATCATGGATGTAAGGCATTCGCCATCAGCAGGCTGGTCCACGCTCCGCGGACCACCATCACCCATCCTGTCCCACTGCTCCAACATGCGGCACCTCCCCTCCCTGTTGTGCCGCCGTTCTTCTGGCCCTAAGGTGCAAACATGGAGAGAGGAACATCAGTACAATCCGGTAGCAAAGTCCCCCCACCCCCATGTGTGTGCAATCCCACACAGCCAGACCCACCCACCCACACCTGATACCACCACCTTGGCCAACACCAGGCGCCCCCCATGTGCTGGACACATGCAACCGTGATACTCGTATGGACAATAAAAGTGTATGGATGTTGCACCTACCTGGCCGTGGCACCATGCCCCTCCTGGCATGTGCCCACAGGTGGGCAAGCAGGTCCGGGTCCCTGCACCTCAGGTCCCCATAATGGTGACGGCACTGCTCTGCAATCCACCCCATACCAGTGGCCTCCTCCAGGGCATCGGCTACCTCCTGCCATACCACACTCCTGGCCCTGTCCAGAGGTGCCTCCCCAAACAAAGCCCTAGCATGGGGCTCAACTATCGCCACCAGGTTGGCGAGCTCAATCTGGCTCCAAACTACAGCACGCCTCCGTGCCATCTCTGCTGCCCGGTTCAAGCAAAATGACGCTCTGCAGTGTGGTCCTGCCACATGCAGATGCTGCGTGGTACAACGCTGCCATTCCCTATTGCGCCATCACTGAACAGCACGATAGTGGTGCACCCATGCCTGATGTATGGCACCTAGGGGCAAAGGTCGGGCACAGGGTCAAGGGTCTCTGGTGCATGGACAGCCACAGCATGATTGGAACCCAATGCGCATAGTGTGATTGGGTGCCTGTGTGCCACCTCCTGTAGCGGTTACAGTCGCTGTTGCCCCAGTGCGCCTACGACATCCCAGTGCCACAGTGCCATATAGGTGAACAGCGCCATAGCGCCACTGGCACAATGGTGGCCATGCCCTGCATTGCCTCCCATGCACAGCACATCAGCAGCATGGCAGGCGCCTGCATCATCAACCCGGGCATGCGCAGTTAGGTGTGTACTGCACATGTCACAGAACTGCGCCCTTGGCTCAGCACGTTCAACACAATTGCGCAAAGCACAACAGTGTGATATTCAGCCGGCATATGCAAATCATCTAATCAACGATTCAAAGGCACAGTCACTGCATTTGCATCCACTTAATGATGCGCCTCACCTCATTTGCATGGGTTGCGCTATAAAAGTGCGACATTGGGCTGCACTGGCCATAATCGGTTACTGCAGTCTATTGCGGTGAGTTGCATGCTGTTTGGGAGTGAGGACTGTGGTGTTTGGGACATGCATGGGACTGCACAGTCACAGGTAACACCTGTCATTCTCACAGGATGAATCATGACCGAGCGTGTGGTGGAGGAAGAGGAACAGAGTCGTGGGAGGAAAAGGAGGCCAAATTTACAAAGGCCGTGACAGATGCCCTGTTCGAGGCCTACCTTGACCAGGAGCCACTTCTCAGTGGATGCCAGGGAACACCACAGGCCTGTGCTGCTGCATGGGAGGAGGTGGCGCATGCTGTAAACCTGCATGGCAGCCACCAGCGCTCCATGCAGGAGTGCAAAAAGAAGATGGGCACGGACAGGTGGAGGATTAAAGAGAAGGTGGCTGCCATCAGGGCAGGACGGTCTGCGACCGGTGGGGGACAGCTGGAGGTGCTATGCCTGACCCCACAGGAAGAGCAGGTTGCTGGCAGCATGCAGCGTTGTGTCATTGAGGGTGTTCTGGGTGGTGGATTCCAGATGGTGGTAGCCCGTCACTGCATGGCATGTCATGGTCTGTCTATTGGGGGGGACAGGGTAGGTCACATGCAGTAATGCTACTTTTTTCCCTTACAGCTCCTGAGCATCTACATGGGTCAGCGGTGATGGGCTTCTCCACTGAGGCCAGTCACATGGAGATGGAGGAGGGCCCATCCACCTCCACAGGAATATGGGGGTCAGGGCGACAGTGAGCCTGCCTGGACATCCGGACTGATGTTGGTGGAGCAGGTGCGGAGGAGGCCCTGCCCGTGTCCCAGCATGCCAGCGTCCATGGATGCCAGCATGCTGAGACTCGGGCTGGTGCCGGATCCGTCACCGATGATGATGGAGCTAATGTCATGGGCAGTGACACGTGTGTGCCACAGGATGGCCACACAGCAGATGACATCAAGGCCATGGCTGTAGATGTTGCCACCGTGGAAGCCTGCGTGTCATCACAGTCCCAGCCTGTGCCTGTCTGCACCAGTGGGGCAGCACTGGTGTGTGTCCAGGACAGTGGGACTGTTGCTGCCACTGTGGTGGCACCATTGAGCCCTGGGGAGTGGCAGCCGGAGGGGAAACATCAGCAGTCGGCCAATGGCCATGGGGGTACAGTGTCAGGGGGCGGCATCAGTGCACCGCCCGTGGACATGCCTAGGCCTGGCCCTGGTGTGCAGTGCCCACCCTCAAGGGGGTGATGAGCATCAGGGCCGCGAACACCCTGAGGGACAGCATGCCGATCAGGCAGATGACCTCTTGGATGAGCACACCCACATACTGCAAGCATCAGTCAATCAGCAGATGTGGCTTGTGATGGTGGTGGATGCACTGAGTGCAGCTCTGTGCCAGGCAGAGGAGCGGCACAGCAGAGACACCGCTCTGCTCCTGGAAGGGATGGACCGGTTGCGGGAGTATGTGACCCGCTGCCATTGACAGGCAGACACAGGCATTCACAGCTGTCATGGCCACAATGTGCACACAGTTATTTGCCCATGCGTCACAGACACCACGCAGTGCAATGTCCACCCCCCATTCCCGGCATCATGCGACACCATCCTTGTCGACACCGGGTTCAGCTGTGGACATCCCGAGCACACCTGGTGCAGGCATGTTCAGTGTGCTACAGACCCCTGCATGAGCACGGTCGCGTTCACACAGTGGAACCCCTGTAGGAGCGTCGGTGCCACCCCATGAGGCCAGTGGTCAGCCTGTCACTGCTGGTGGGTCTCGGCGGGGCTGCCCATGCATCCATGGTGGCTGTGGCACGGTGGTGCATGACTGACTTGTCTCCCAGCATGGCTACTGTCTAATGCTGCCCTGTGTGCACTGTGTCGTTCAGCGGGCAATGCACAGGTGGGTACCCAGCCCTGCACGCACACACACATTCCATCTGCACACCCTCCCGGCTGCTGTCCGCTGTTGTGTGTGCATGATGATGCCTGCGTTGCGCTGTATGCCACTGTGCAATGGTGCCCAGCATCTGACACATGCACAATGACAGGCAGTGGGCATGGTGGTCTGTGGACATGTGTGTGGCTAGGGGTGGTGGTCTGGGTCGGCGTGCCTCCTACCCTTTGTGCATGTCTGGTGAGGTGTGTGTGTGTGTGTATGACCGCATGCCATGTTAGACCTCACCCATCCCTGGTGGTGTGTGCGGTTCCATGCCTGGCCACTTCCCTTGATGGCATGCACCCCTGGTGTGTGTCCATGTGTGTTTGTGGGTTGTGCCTTTGCCACTGGTGGTTGCACATGGCCCCATGACTTACCTGGGTTGGCTGAAGTGCTCCTCTGTGATGGTGTCCCGTGCAGCTGTGCCAGCCAGAGCAGTCGGGTCCCTTCGCCCAAGGGGGGGCTGCCCATCACCATCGTCACTGGCATCCTCATTGTCCCCATCACTGTCCCCCTTTTCGACCTGTACAGCTATCCCACATTTGTTGCCCCTGTTGTGCAGGATGCAACAGGCCAGGAATAGCCCACAGGCCTTTGAGGGGCTGTACTGTAGGGCACCGCCAGAGGTGTCCAGGCAACAGAAATGTGCCTTCAGCATCCCGAACACCCACTTGATGACATTGTGTGTGGTGGCATGTGCCTCACTGTAGCGTTGCTGTGATGGGGTCGCGGTCCGCCGGTATGGTGTGAGCAGCCAGGGACTGAGTGGGTATCCACTGTCACCTGTGTGTAGATGGTGGAGGTTAGTTTGGTGATCAGTATCGCCCTGCCTTGGGCCATGTAGGCCACTACCCATGTCATCTCTGACCATGCCCCTCCCAAGCTCTATGTTTGTCCATGTGGTTTGCATACTCACCCACTAAGTGGCCAGTGGGAATATCCCCACTCTCGAATCTGTGGCACAGTGCCAACTGGTGCCTGATGAAGGCATCATGTGCTCCCCCAGGGTGCGTGGAACAGACATTGATTATGCACCCCCTGGCATCACACACCACCTGGCAGTTGATGCTAGCATAGCCCTTCCAATTGATATATGCAGCCCCCTCGGGGCCAGGTGATGTGCAGATGGCCACATGGGTGCAGTCTATTGTCCCTAGCATGCCAGGCATATGTGCTACCTTATGGAACTCCTGTATGTTTGCTGTGCGCTCCGTCAGTGTGCTGGGGAAATGGATGTACTATGCAGCATGTGGCAGCAGTGTGCTGAGGAATTGGGTGAGGTGGCATGATGCGGCTGACTGGGTTATGCCTGTGGTGTCCCCTGTTGATCTCTGCAAGGTACCTGTGGCGAGCAAGTACATGCAAGCTGTCACTTTAGTCTCCACAGACAGACCATGGCTCCGTCGTGTGGGTGCCTGCATCACATCACTGCACAGCTCACAGAGTCACCTCAGAATTGTCTGATTCAGGCGGTACCAGCCCACGATCTCAGTATCGCTGTACAGCTTGAAGCTGGTGTGGGCTCGGTACTGCCTATTGGGGGCATTCCACCGACGGGCCCTTCCACGGCCGTGCCCCTCTGCTGCCTGCCTTCTCACCCCCTCACTACTGCCTCCATCTGGAAGGTGGCACTGGCCATGTCCCTGGCTTGTGTTCACCCCCCCGGCAGCTGTTTCTGTGTTCCCCCCACTGTCCGGGCTGCTACTTCCCCTACACCAGGAACACCTTCCTGTGGTGGCCTCCGTGCTGTGTGGCACTTCCCCATTCTGCACTGGCTGTGGCTCCCCACACCTTCCCTGTGCCTGTGTGTTCAGGGTGCACTTTCCCTGGCCTGCCCTGTGTGTCCCTCCTGCCCTGTTTGTGTGGCTAGAGTTCAGCCTCATGTGCCTTCCCTGTAGCGTTCTTGCGCCTCTCCCTTGTTCCTTTTTATTTTGGCTCATTTCCACTATTGCGCAACTTCCGCTTGCTCCCCTATTGCGCATGGAGCATGTTGTTGAATATTGCACTGCACCATTTATGCATGGTTCCACCCCCTTCAGTTGTGCATACATTCATTATCATTGCGCTATTGCTCAGCGTGATTTGGGGGGGCGCATCTGCCTCCTGCTGAATATCGCAGAATGGCACATTTTTGGACTTGCGCTGGAGCAACCCTATTACGCATGGCGCAACCCTTTTGAATATCTGAGCTTTAGTGTTTTAACATTTTTTTGCCACAGTTGTCTCTACATGTTTTTTTCTCTGTTTGAAGTTCATACTTGAGCAGTGCATCCATATGCATGAGTGACATCAGCACAGGGAAGGTGTTCCCACTGCACCTTTCTCACTGGTCTTTCATTCATCTGTCCTGGACCCAGCCTCAGTGAGTGCAGATCCAAAACTGAACTGGCAAAAATGACAGCACTGATGACTGAAACTGTTTGTTAAATTGGCAGCTGTTATACTTGCTTTTGGGATTGCAGAAGTGGTGATTTCTCCTGATTTTCAATTTTACTCATCTGACTAAGCTCTGTGTCCTAGGTCCATCGGTTCTAGGAACATCACAATCTACATTGCTTGAGTACAGTGTTACAGTTTTAATAAGTGCTGCAAGTACATAATTATAACAAGTCTGTATAAAAAATACTTTTTTTAACTGAGTGGAGCTGTAATCTGTAGCGTATTGGGACACAAAAGGACGACTTTTGAACTGGGCAAATCTATAAATTGAATTCAGCTTTTCAGTATTGGTACATAGAGGTCTGTATTAAATGGATGACTTTTTCAACATTTCAGAATTGTAATGTGCAGCAAGAGTATAAGCACTGAGCTGCACAGTCCAATCCCACGAGAACAGTGCAATAAACTGTGTATTTTTGGCAAGTGTTGCTTCCAGTGTGATTGCTTCAGTAAACTGCCTTTGCTATTGCATTTCTGATTGTCACCATCATTATAGACAGTTTATATTTTTTCTTGTGTTCCTGTGTTTTCTTGGGCTCATTTGGTGTTCTCATGCAAGCACCATAACACTGATCACCAAAGTATGCTTAGATGTGCATGAATAAAGGGACATGGTGCACTGAATAGTTTCTCCAGCTTGCCAGCTCCTAGCTAAGTTTATAAATGAATGTAATAAAATCAGTATATACTGTACATAGTTATACTGTACATAGTTTACAGTGTATCTCAAAATTAAAAACACTTAGTTCTTTAACATTTTAACATACAATCTTGATTTATAATTAGGATTATAGCATCATTGTATGTGCTCCAGAGCATCAGCTAAAGAAGAGTCTGCATTTGCCATCCTCTCCCGACACTGTGGTACCAATGTACGGCTTCTATGGTGTTATACTGCAAAGTGTGCTAGTCAGTTTGGCATACTTGGGGAATAATATCTGAACCAAAATATGGGCTACACAGCAATGAATGGAGGCAGTCAACACAATGCACCATGACATCGGTAAGGCATGGGAGACAGTATAGTGCAGCATCTGTTGTATTTGCTGTACACTTTACACATGTGCATCAGAGATCCACTGTAATGGAAAAAATGGGAAAACACAAATGGCTTGACACAGACCGAAGTGGTAATGAAGTATGGTGACATAAGTGAGGAGAGGTGGTTCAAATACAGTCTAACACTTAAGTACCTACCGCAAGGATATGTCCCTTTTTGTAGTGGACCAATCAAATGGTACTTAGGCCATCTTAACATAAATGTGGTCTCTTTCTCCATGAGAAGGGTATTGGCAGTGTCATTTTTAACCTTGGGGGTGTGGGGGATGATCACTGACTGTACTGTGTATTTTTTGTTCAATTCATAGTGCTCCTGGAGGCACACATGTAGTGGCAATAAGCCAATGCCAGGATGGTATTACAGATGCTTATTCAGACACTAATGACAACTGCAGTCTGTATAGTTCCTGAGCGCTTAGAGGTACCACAAAGCTGGTGCAATAATTTGTAGTTTTAAATTTATAACATTCCGTAAACAGGGGACCCGGTGACTTCAACACATTACTCAATCACTGAGACCTTTAAAGGGGAAAGAACAAGCAGGCTCCCCACCCCCAAACACACACATACACAGAGAAGAAAGCTATAGCGTAGATCAGTTGGCACTAGGGCAAAGACAGACCCAAACAGTATAAATAATTTACAGATAAAAGTTCTATGCTGCAGCATTTTTCTAAGTGTATGTGTGCAGCTGGGGGGTTTGGAGTGGTTGTGGTACAAGGTGTTTGCTTGTAATTTCCACCCTGTGCTCCATCAGAGAGAGTGACTGATAAATCAATTGGCGGGAGGTCACTACTAACTAGTACCAGGTAAGGAATTTGGACAAATTGGATTTGGACAAATTGTGAGCCATTTATCCTGCTCAACAATGCCACAGATCGAGCCATGCTCTCAGTGTCAAGCTGGAGTGGCCAACAACTCGTTAGCATAGGGAAAGCAATCCCCTCCCCAAAAAAAAATATAAAAACCCAGGGTACTATCACTAGCATTTGTGTGGGCACATCGATGCTGGGAGTAACAGAACACACACCATACCTCGATTTTGCACAGTAAAATGACAGCAATGACGGGAACCAAACCGTAGCACCAAGTAGCAAAATATAATATTAACAGTCCGTGTTGCTAAGTCTGCTCTCACTGCTGTACTGGAATGGATCATGACTACTGCTGTGACTGCCTGAGCTACTGCCCACATCATTCTCACTGCTGTCATAGGGTTATCCCTATGGGGATCTACTATGCAGTGGCTGTCAAATTGTCACACTATGTCAGTGTCTGAAAGATCATTGTTAGTGCAGGACAACATAATGCTTTCATCATCGGACCCTGAAAATGAACTGTTTGACATTGCTATTGTCATGCTGCATGCTGCGACCAAGAGCTCTGTTATCAAGACAGAATTGCTATGACGAAGAACAAATTTTAATTGCAGAGCACAGATCTCCCTGTGGTGACATTGCAAAGGCAATGAGTGTCAAAGGTCACCAAATACAGGCTCCAATACACAAAATGAAACTTCCTGGTTTGTGAGGGTGAAAACCTGATTTAAATTTGCTAAAATAGGCTATACATCTATCAAAATACATTGTGAATCAGTTCTATATGCAGTCACCTTGCAGTATAAGTGTTCATATATCAAAACTTGGTAAATCGCTTTAAGGCAACAAGGAAGCCTGGTTTAAATGCACCTTTCAATATCAAGCCATTCTAAAAAATCAAATGAAGAATCCTTATGCAGGCAAAAAGGTTTAAATGTACATAATTGCAAACATTTTTAAGTAAGCATGTAGAATTTCATCATTTTAAACATGTATAGATGTAAGCAAACTGGGTGTAATTCATGATGTGGACAATATAGCACAACATCTTTGGTGATATTTTGCTTGTACCAATTCATGCAGAAAGCTTCATTTCATATTTAGATTGCATTGGTAAAATTTTATTAAAAGTATTAGCATTATGCATGTGACGCTGTCTGTAGTATGATCCAGGAATTTCACCACTTTGAAATAATCAGAAGTCTTTAGGGCAGAGGTTAAAGGGATCATAATCCACAAAGTTTGCAATTGCAGTACAGTATTTGTACAAGTTATTTCTTCCTCTTCAGGTTTAATTTCAGATAATAAAAATGCCCTTAACATGGTTCTACTAACAGGCACCAGCCATAGAGTTTAGTGCATAAAAATGCTTTCTTCAGCATTTATCATTTTATTTTCAAAAATGGTAAAAAAACAGTCCAGATATTTACAGAAAAGAAATAGAACACAGTGTTAAATCTTGCACACCAAAAGAAAATATGAAATCAAATAATCAGGCAAGTCTTCTTCTAAACTTCCTGCTTTTCTCTGTACATACAGTACAATATCTTCAAAAAAAAAATTCTTCGATGTGTAACCACTCATACCTCCTCACTCCTTGCTAGTCAGAAGATACTGACCAACCTCCAACTTCTTCTAACAAATAGCACCCTTGTGTGAAGGTTTTATAGTGTTTTTCTGATGACCTCATGATCATGTGACCTTTCAATTAAGACTAAAAACCTCATTCTGCCTTTAGGAGTAGGTTCACCATGATAGTTTTTTTTAATAACATGTCACTTTCATCCCTGCTACCTACATAACAAAATTAAATACAAAAATATGTTCTTTCATCAAAAATAACCTTAATTGAGTGCATGGGCATCATCAGGGGTTTTCCTAAGCTCATCCCCTATCTGTGACATCACCATATCCCTCCCATATAAATAGCCATTTGCTGGGCTGCCATGCCTATAGGAGGACCTTCCAAAAATAACCAGGGCTACATGCAGGTAAATAAAACATTATAAATATATTTTATTTCAATTTAGGAAATCTCCATCCTTCCCAGATACAAACAGACTAGGGGTGTGCTCCCCATCTATTTACCCTGTAAGTAGGCGAGTTCCATTGCTATTCACAACTGCTATAACATTTCATTTTGAGAAACCTCTTATTTCTCATACAAACATGTTAATTTTACTTTAATTAAATAGATTTCACAGTCTAGTACACATTTCTATCTTGCTAGCACTGTTTCTGAATTGCTAGCACTTTTTTCAAGAGGTTTACACTTTTGGCAATGCAACCCGACGGCTTTCCTTTCAGCCGTCGGCAACTATTTCATTTCAAACAAGGCTTTTTCTCTCTTACTGCTTCTGTGTGTATAAATATCATTTTTCAGCAAGCCTCACCACAAGACTTCAATTTAAGCCTGTATAAACTTATTACCATCCATTTTTTAACTTTGTTTTGCTTATTTTACCATTTATTGAGCTGCTCACATCTTGCACTAGCGAGCGACTGCAATTCAATAGTGCTGCAAGCGCTAGTGACAAGGACTCTCCCCCTCCTTTCATTCATAAGAGGGCAACTATTAAACCATTTTGTTTTGACTTGGGAGAGTATATTAAAGGGGCAGAGAGCTTGAAACTCAGATAAGACTCTCGAAAGGGATAGTATAGGGCAAGTAAATGTCAGGTTGGCCACCCTGACATGAAAGGTAAAGATAGATAAAGAAACAGAGTTTAGGGAGAGATAATAGAGTGAAAAGAAAATTGTATTCTGAGTTCTATGATGATTTTATATCTCAACCTGCCACAATGGTTATATGCATGTAAAGAGATTAGACATGCATATATTGAATGCGAAGTCTAATAAAGTAACAGTAAAGTGCTGCATAGAGCAGAAATTCCTTCATTTTGAAATACTCAAGAGCCTTCAAGGTGCAGTTTACAGTGATTATAACTATGAAGTTCTGCAACAGCAGCACAGCATTTGAATAATACTGTAGGTATCATTTTCAGTTTATGGTTTATTTTAAAGCAAAAAAAAAGTATTTTAAAAGTTTCTTAAAAAACTCAACAAGATAATGTACTGGTTAATGAGTAAGGCATGTATATATTAATTTGAAGTTACACATTCAGTGATAGGGAAGTGCTGTTAATAGTAAAAATCCTGTCAAGTTCATTAACTCAATTAGTTAGTGAAGGGGTTGTTTTCCAATTTAAGGTGAATTCCATTAAGGATCTTTCAGATTAAATGAATTCCTACATTTTATAGCATGTTTTTAAAGTTTTTAATTGTATTCAATGACTGTATGGTAATTATGATGTCATGATGAAGTCACAAACTGTTATTATAAAAAGAGATGAGCACTGGGATGTATTAGATCTTTTATAAAAGGCACAAAGATGTCTGAAATGTGTCAGGTCATCCTCTATGCAAGCCTTGTGGCACTTGTTTTATTTTATAATAAATGTGATTTTAAAAGTACATTTTTCAGTGTTTTATGTCCGAGGTGAGAGTGCAGGAATTTTCACAGTTTGCAGCCTCAGATTTATAATCTTTGGTATTCACAACTATGCTGCCACCCTTATTGGCTGGCTTGATAGTTATAACTATGGTATACTAGCTTTTAAATAGTCCAGCACCATCTTTCTTCTGTGATGTTATAAATTGTGGCATCTAGAAGATCTTAAAATAAGTTCATTAAGTCTGCCTCACATTTATTTTAAAAATGGCAATCCTTGTACTCATGAGAAAAAACATTAATTTCCTCCAAAAGTGTTATTTGGTGTTAGTTTCTGTAGCAGTGGACTTCTTATTTATTACATTTTTAGTTAATATTGGTAGTTATTTTTTCTTGTGGTGCCTCCTCCTTGTTCTCCTTGTTGGATTTCTGAGTATGTCCTATGCATGTGCTCTGTGAGCCGCATCAGTTGGTTTATGATTAATGATGAAGTGGTGTGTGCTCTTCCTAAATACAAGCTGTCTAAACTGCCTCCCTCCAATTCACTTTTTTATGAACTGAATTCAAAAGAGACTGTAGTGCTGTTTGGTACAGTAGGTATCAGCTGCTGTAATGGATTGTAATAAGGTGATTTTACTATTTCTTCCAATCAAACACACAGCCTGATCCACAGTCATCCTTATCACAAATAAACTTTTTTGTTTAACCACTTTAATATCTTTATCACATTTTGCGATAGTATATTTTATTGCCTAGTTAGCTCTATCAAAACTCTGCTTATAATTTTAGTTTTTCATTCAAGCAGACTCATCATATTTACTTTATCAGTTGTTACCCTGTCAAGCCAGTGATCTATGTGGTACCAAATCATGATTACTTCATCACTGATCACCCTTTCAAGCTAATGATTTATGTGTTACCAAAAATACATAACTCATTGTCTAATCTCCTTAGTAGACACATTATGACTGGAATAGGTTCCCTTATTGAATCTGTATCTACATATGTAAACTGATAAAATAATCCATACATGAGGGAGCTCAGGTCCTACACCAAAAACACAAATAAGATATTTGGGATTTTAAATTATATTGATTTAAAAGGGGTACTTATCTGTTCACAGTGGAGAACAAAGCTTTGCATACTAGCAGCCTCAATGTTTTATCTTATTGTATTAACAAATGATGGGTGGGTGCCCTCTTCCAACCTAAATTTTATTAAGACTATCTGAATTATTCTCAGATGTATTTCAGTCACCTTCTTTAATAACCATTATCTTCAAATTAAGGGGATGATTGGCCAATCTTTATGTAGGATTATGAGACCAAGAGGCAATTTATGATGTTAACATACATCTATTATATGAAAACTGGGTTTATGATATATTTATATTGATGATGTATTGGCTGTTTGGTGTAGGGAACTTAATTTAGTGCATGAATTTGAAATTATCTTCATTTCACAAATCCAGATGTCAAATTTATAGTGATGGCAGATCCATATAAAATCAATTTTTGGACTTAGAAGTCAGAAGATGAGAAGGAGGAGATGTTATTAATAATAGCTTCTGTAAACTTGTAGACTTTAACATGCTTCTCCACTTCAGCAGTTGTCACACATGCTACACAGTCAAGGATAGCCCTAAAGGGTGCTATAATCGTAAAATATACATCTTTTGCAAGTATATAAAATAGGGGAAGGAATTTGGAAGTCAGAATGTAAAGAAAAAAATCCAGATCGGAAAAAAAAAACACCACATGTGATACAATGGGGGTGATATACAGTACACTGCAGAATACTCTTGTGACACCTTTTATGTGGGCAAAACTACTTGATCATCCAAGGTTCATGTAGGCAAACACATTAGAGAAATAAAAAGAGGAGACTGAAACTATGCCATGACAGCACACACGTTGGATGCACCCAGAAACAGAACACATATTTATGTTGCAGGCAGTAGACAAAGTATGGCGTAAGCCCAGAGTTGGTAGTTATGATAATTTGGTGTTACAAAGTGAAAACTTCTGGATTGTGACCCTCGGGCCAACAAACCACCAGAACTTAACACTAATTTAGACATCAGACTCTTCCTTCGAAGAAGGTATAAGGACAGCTATTGCCTTTGATAAAAAAAAAAGAATCAGAACTGTTGTTGAAATAAGCACTTGCACTTTTTACAGGTTATGTAAATTTATTAGGAATCAGCTTTATGTAACAGTGTGGCTATTAGAATTAGTAAAGTCTTGATATTTTTAAGAATGTAGCATGTTAATATTTTAAAGCATACTTGCACCATTATTATGGTTCCATGTTTCACATCCTGTTTCTCTGTCTCCCCCCCCCCATACAACTTCCCAGTGTTTGGTTTTTCCCATACTCAATCCTTTTTTCCCTGCTTTTCTCCTCCCATTCCCTCTCCGCACCCCACACCCTGCACTTTCATGTTCTTTGTTAGCTGTTCTGGGCAAGTGTTATAAGTTGTATTATCTTCCTCTCCTTATATAAAACTATTCTTTTTAGGTGAATTTATTGCACCATTATTTTTATCCTTTTCTAAACTACAGGCAGGAAAGAGCCCATAACATTTTTGTACCAATGCATTTTATGTATTTTAACTTATGTGAATTTGATGTCACTGGTGTCTTACTATTTAACTCTGTGTTACATATCAGTACCTCAGCCTTTGACAAAGGAACTGGAGTTCCGAAACATGTCAGGTGGGTACTGCCTGAGTTTTTCCGTGTAAAATAAAATGACATAACTGAAACTTTAAGAGAGCCCAGAGTGTTTTTCTGAAAATAAATGGTGAGTGCTTGATGTCCTGTGAACTGTAACATCTCTAAAGTTAAGTTTCTTCATTTAAAGATCAACTGCAGTGTTTTTAAAATGCTTTTTAACATATTTTATTTGCTCATCTTGAGAACAACCACTGTGTGCAGTACATATTGAAAGTAATGTGCAGGAATTGTCATTTCTCATGTTCAAATGCTATTTTACTGCCTGTCTTTTTTGAGGGTTTCACAGAAAATTCCTCAGACATTTTCAGACCGGCTGGCAGAATCTTGGGTGAGTGCTGATTCCATTCAATCAACAATGACATCATTTTCCTCAAGGTCCTGGCAGCTCAGTACATCATATTATGACATTCAAAAATCAGTCTTTGCTTCCATTTTTTTGGTGGTGACCTGTATTAATCAACTTAATCTAGTAAAAACCATGAACAGATATCTGTCAATTCCCCTAAGCTGATCAACACTTGGATCTCACTATCATTCCCGTACCCCCCTCCCCAAAAAAATCCCATCAGCAACATGACAGGCACTTAACATGAACATTTTCATCTCCTTTTTTGTCTTTCTGCCCTGAATGAAGCCCCCACAGCTTCTTCCTCATTTCAAAGTATTGTCCCCTAAAAATTACTGATTAACCTTTGAAAGTTAACTAAACATTTATCTGTAATGCTGTATCAACAAAAGTCAATAGGCAAAGGTCCACAGACAATTGAAAGTGAACATGAGTTATTGACATTTTACAATCTAATGTACATTTGTGTGTGTGTGTGTGCGTGTGTATACTGAGCTGCAAGGACCTTGAGGAAAAATATGTCGTTGTTGCTTGAATGGAATGAGCACTCACCCAAGATTCTGCCAGTTGGTCTGAAAATGTCTGAGGGATTTTCTGTGAAAACATCAAATAGGAGAATATTAAAATAGTATCTCTACATGCCAAATGGCAATTTCTTCATTTCATATGTAATAAATAAAGACTGGTTGACCTTATGTTAAGGAAAACGAGTAAAGTTTGTAATATGTTTATAATATACTGTATCTGCAGATAATCTTTAACCCCTTTAGTGCCCTGTGTCATACAACGTACGTCACAGAGCACTAATCTGCATGGCCATAAAGATGTACATTGTACGTCTTACTGGAAAGGGCACCGATGCACTATATCCCTACTTTTCTTTTCAAGTCTGACCCACAGGATCTCTTGAGAAGTCTTTAGTCTCATGATCCCAAGGGTCTGGAATGCAGCAGGCATCATGTGGTTGCAGAAAGCAATGCAACACGTGGTATGTCTGGGGAAAGTCTGATTTCCTTTTCCGTTAAAAGGAAATAAAGTATTAAGGCAGATGGAGAGATGGAGATACCAGAGCTCTGTGTTTGTTCTAAAAAAAAAGGATAAAACCTATAAATTCAAGGACCTTTAGTGTCTCTTATAAATTTATTTTTGTTTTGAGTAGTTTGGGTGTTTTAGGCAGGCTTATTTTGTTTTTGTTTTAAAGTTACTTTTTTTCACTTTTTTATCAGTTTGTGCTTTGTATTTTTGCCATTTAAACTTTTTGGTTTTTTGTAGATCACTGTTGCTTTAGGACTCCTGTTGCTTTTTTAATTGTTGTTTTAGAGTGTGTTTAAAGGAATTTTTGTTCTGTATAGTGCCTTTTATTTTCTCTAACTTATATTCCTTCCCTGTACTCCCAGATCACCCCTGTAAATGAGTCTTGTGCCCAGTGGGTCTTACCTGGTTACAAAACAATAATAAACAAGCATTTGTCAATGCCGAATGTTTGCTTGTTGGCATTGGCATTGGTAGTGTAGGAGTTACAGAGCTGCATAATAGGAATGGCAGTAAAGTATTGAACTGAAGCCAACCCCACCACCACCCTGAAGATACTGACAGGCATTGGGGTGTGCCTTTGGGTCATCAGGCATAATGGCCACACCATTTCACCACACCCTACCCTGTAGACACTGACAAGTGTCATGGTGTGCCCTGGGGTCTTTGGCCCTTATGTTTACCCCATTCCATCAGGAAATATGGTGAGATGGGTGTAGTATAGGAGAATGGGGTGAACTTTGGGGCCGAAGAGTTCAAGGCACACCTCGATGACTCTCACTAGCTGCAGGGTGTGGGTGGGGGTGGAATGGTATGAGCATTACAGGTGACAGTTCCAAGTCACACCCCTGATGCCTGCCAGTCTCTACAGGGTGGGGCACAATGGTCAGAAACCCTAACACCTCAGGCGTTCGTTGGTATTTTCACTCCAAAATTTCAACATGGTTTTTTTGTGACCCCTACCTTATGAACAGTGGCAATATCAGTTTGTTAGCCGAAAGCTGATTTTGCACAGTGACTACGCCATTTGGCACCACAGGTGTGAAAACACATTTCAAATAGGATGTGAAAAATGACAGCTGTACTGTTCTTGGGGAGGTGTAAAAAATGGCAATGTTGAAAATCTGTAGTGAAAGTATTAAAAAAACTGGTGAAGTCACGAGCGTGCATAGAAACTGCACAATGCACACCCATAATGTAATTAGTTTGGGGATTTTTGTACAGCAGATTGTCAACACAGGCATTTTGGGACCTCTGCTCATGAACAGTGTCACTATGATTTTCTTAATCTGTCCCGAACAGTGATTTCTCACAGCGACCACGCATTTCTGCGCTGGAAGTGTGAAAACACATTTTGGCCATGGTGTGAAAAATGACAGCTGTACTGTTCATAAGGAAGTGTGGAAAAATGCCAGTGGTGAAAATCTGGACTGAAAATATTACAAATTCATGAACTTACGAGGGTGCATGGAAACTACAAAATGCTCACTCATAACACAGTCATTTTATGGACTTTTGTCACCAAATTTTCACATAGCCATTTTAAGACCTCTTCTCATGAACAGTGTCATTGTGATCTTCTTAATCTGTCCCAAACATTGATTTCCACACCGACTGCGCCATTGTACTCTACATGCACGGAAACACATTTTGGGCAAGATGTGAAAAATGACAGGTATACTGCTCATAAGGAGGTGTGATAAAATGGCAATGTTGAAAATCTGGAGTGAAAATATTAAAAATTCGTGAACTTACGAGCATGCCTAGGAACTGCACAATGCATGCTCGTAAAACAGTCATTTTTGGGAATTTTTCCACCAAATTTTCAACATAGGGTTTTTTGGGGCCTACCTCATGAACTGTGACACTGTCATTTTGTAAATTGGTCCTGAAAGGTGGTTCTGCGCCGTGACCACAAAATCACCTTTCAGGACTGAATAACAAAATGACAGTGCAAATTCATGAGGGTAAGAATCTAAATTGTTGAAAATTAGGGAAGTAATTCCCAAAAATGCCTGAGATATGCATCAAAGTTGAAAAACCTATTTATTCCATTATACAGCATACCGGCATTTCCTCAGTTACGTCGGCTTTGAAGAGTGCAGACTTGTTCCCGGTCCACGAAGATCATTGCACAGGCCTCAGAGATAAGTATGGGGTGAGGTGGGGTGTGGGGAGGCAGGGTGTGCAGAGGGTGGAGTGCGAGTGGGGGTCAAGACAGTCAGCAAGGGACCGTTTTTTCTTACAGGGCATTTTTTTTTAAGACGATGGGGGACTTTTGCCACACTGGGGTGGGCTCCCAGTGTGGCAGATGGAAGGCTGTTTGGGGGGGGCGTGAAGCCGAAGGGGGATTGGGCACCCCCATCAGCCATACAGACTGTTGCCATGCTGGGGTGGGCTCCCAGTGTAGCAGCTGGAAGTCTGTTGGGGAGGGAATCAGTGGAGCCGATGGGGATTGGGCACCCCCATCAGCCTTATGGAACTGTTGCCATGCTGGGGTGGGCTCACAGCATAGCACTTGGAACTCTGTTGGGGGGTAGCGCAGCAAAGCTGATGGGGGATTGGGCACCCCCGTCTGCCATACAGTGTGTGTGGGGGGGGCACATGAGCATGCTGGGGTGGGCTTCCAGTGTGCTACTACTTGTTATGGGGGATGGAGCTGTCTATGACAGCTGATTCACTGCAGTGCCGACGTGTAGGCACTTTACATACTACCAATGCGGCAGTATGCAAATTGCCTACACGTTACCACCGCTGATTGCAGCAGTTTTTTGCCTTCAACTGTATGCCACTGCATCTGAAGGGCTGTCATAGACAGCTCTGACATTCATTGGTGGGGTGCGGCCACGCCTGCAAAAGGCAGCAGGGAACTGGAAGTGGGGGAGGTACACCCACAGATTCTCGTATGGTGGCACTATGTTTCTTGCACATGCTTGCAAGCAAACATAAAAAAGCATAGAAAAGTATGTGTAGTGGGATATAAATAGAGGGCTCTAGGTTCTCACTGGGTTAATAAAGAGTAAATTAAAAAAAATTATCTGACAGTACACCCAGTCACATTGTAAGTGTCTGTAGTAGGATTCAAACCTAGGCATCTATGTTCTTCATACACATAAAGGGTCACTCCTGCAGGGTAGGTGCTGTAAAGTCCCATAAACTACTCAAGAGCAAAAAGGACTCAGCACTCAGACACCACGGCATTTTCAAAACTTAATTTTTTCCACCAAGGTCATTTTTTTGTAGAAAAGGCAAGCAATAAACAGCAGAGCCAGTGTAGCCCTGTGAGACTGCCACAAACTACCAACATTTCACACTCTTGTCGAGTGCTTTGTCAAGGTGTAGTGCACCCCCTAGTGTGTGTTTTTATACTTTACTTTTAATTATACAATCATATAAAACATTAGAAATGCCTACAACAAACAACCTAGTCTACTACAGCTGTTAATGTGCTGCATATCACATTAAAATTCAGTTAATTTCATTTAGAAAAAAATATTTTTTTCAGATATCTTGTATCACTCTTCAGCAGCACAAAAACACATTTGATTCTCAAAACACAGCAGTACACTTGTTTCAGCTTGTATGTCTTAAAAAACTTTTTGTCAGAAGTAATATGTTTTCAAACCTCTTGATGAACACCATACTGTTTGATATCTTCTGATTTTTTTTGGGGGGGAGCATATTAGAGATAGAGGATTTTACCTTTTATACTAAATACTCTCTCCACTTCTATAGTATTCTAAAAAAAGGGGGGGGGGCATGGTATATATACTACATATTTTGTTCAGTCTTATCTTTAGGAATACTGTAATTTTTACCTTTTATTCTTATTGGGCTGGATATTCAAAAGGGTTGCTCCATGCGCAATAGGGTTGCGCCTGCACAAGTCCGAAATTGCACCATTCTGCCATATTCAGCAGGAGGCAGTTGCGCCCCCCAAGTCATGCTGAGCAACAGCGCAATGCTAATGAAGGCAGGCTCAACCGGAGGGGGAGGAACCATGCATAAACTGCACAGCCCAATATTCAGCCGGGCTGTGCAGAGTTGTGCAGGCGCAACCCCTAACCTGCGCCTGCACAACTTTGAGCAAAAAAAAAAAGGAGTAAGTCAAGGGCCACCCACAGGTGAGCTGCCGCATTGCAGGGTGCAACACAGCAGCTGCCACCTGTGGGTGGCCCTCCACTCTTCTCTGTGCCCCCTGCAGCCCGATCGTGGGCATAATAGTAACCCCGACTGGCCCGATCAGAGGGGCTAAACTGTAGTAATGCCCACCCCACTAGCCCAATCACGGGCAGAACAGAGTTCAACCCCCAAGAACAATATCCCTGGTGGTCCAGTGGACCGATGGCTCGATCAGCGGCAGTAAGTCACTCTCCCCAAGAACAATATCCTGGTGGTCCAGTGGACATGAACCCGATCGCAGGCAGTAAGTCAACCCCCAGGTCTAAGTACCCTGGTGATCTAGTGGTTCCCCACCCCACCCACGTGCCCACCACCCGCTCCCCATCAGCTGGCGGGGCGGCAGCACCCCACCCGCCTGCCGCCGCCCACCGACTGACTGCTCAGTAGGGCTGCACACCCATTGGTTCAGAGCAAGAGCCAATATGCGTGCAGCCCATACCCGCCTGAGCAGTCCAGATATGTGAATGAATGAATTCATTCACATATCTGGACTACTGCTGTGGCTGTAGGCTGCATGCCCATTGGCTCTTGCTCTGAAAAAAATAGGCGTGCAGCCCTGCTGCATCAATTGGTGGCGGTGGGGCAGCAGGCAGGTGTGCTGCCCCACCGGCTGACGGGGGAGGCGGTGGTGGGGCTCCGTGGGTGGGTGGGGTGGGGGGCCACTAGATCACCAGGGTACTTGGACCTGGGGGTTGACCTACTGCCTGCGATCGGGCCATGGTCCACTGGACCACAGGGATATTGTTCTTGGGGTTGACTCTACTGCCCTGCGATCAGGCTTCACAGTCCACTGGACCACCAGGGATATTGTTCTTGGGGGGGTTAAACTCTGTTCTGCCCGCGATCAGGCTAGTGGGGGTGGGCATTACTATGGTTTGCCGCGATCGGACGTTGGGGGGTGGGGGATTACTACAGTTTTGCCACGATCGGGCCAGTCGGGGGTGGGATTACTACAGTTTTGCCCGCGATTGGCTGCAGGGCGTGAGGTCCCCGACGGCTGCCGCCTGGTAGGGTGCCAGGCGCAAGTTGTCGGGGATCGGCACACCTGCATGCTAATGGCATGCAAATGGGGCCATAAGTAGATGCAAATGGCCCCCGAGCTTGCATCAATTATGGCCCCATTTGCATGTCACCTTTTGAATATCGGAAATTTGCGCTTGGCGCAATGGAACTTGCGCCACCGCATCTTGAATGCTCCACTCTGACCACTTGCGGTGGCACAAGTTCCACTGTGCCATGCACAGTGTCCGTGGCTTGGGGGTGATATTCAAAGGAGTTGCTCAATAGCGCAACTCCATTGAATATCACCCCGGCCACACCCCAGCGCTACTATTATGAGCAGCGCAAGGGCTTGCGCCACAGAATGGCGCAGTTTGAATATCCAGCCCATTGTCTATAACTGATATATCTCCCATCATTGGTTAAAATTAATACAGCAGTTTTGCCAGCTCAGTCTGATCATTTATACCTGGCCACTCCATGGCCCCTAGCGTATATATCCAAAAGGCCTCTCTATTAGCTAATTTTATATCTATATCACCTCCCCTAACCCCCAAAGATACTTTTTAATCCCTATGAATTTAGGACTGTGGAATGTGTCATCTCTTAATTTATTTATGTGCATTGCTAGTGCATATTTCTTATTTTTATTCAGGATGGCATGCATATGTGCCCCTATTCTTTCCTTTAATTTACATTTTGTCCTTCCCACATAAAAAATGTCACAACTGCAAACAGCTAAGTACATGACATTCTGTGTTATCACAGGTTATGAGACTCAGTATCGTATATCTTTCTTCACTATTCAGTCCCTGGAAAAACTGTGTTTTTTCCAATACATGACAGTATTTACAATGACCACATCTGGAGCATCCAGGGTTGGGAGGGGGGAACACAGGATCCTTTTTCTCAGATGGTTGAACACTATGTACCAGCTTGTATCTGATATTACAAGCTCCCCTATATGTCATTCTGGGAGGATTACCATGTAAATCTTCAAGACGTGGCTCTGCTTTTATAATATCCCAATTTTTAAGAATAATGTCACTAATAGCTTTAGAATCACATGAATAAGTGGTGACAAAGTTTAACTTATTGTCCTGCCCTGCATTTTTAGGTTTTTCTTCCAGTAAATATTCTCTGGTCATGTGTTCAACCTCTTGTCTTGCATTATTTATCAGGCTACTGCCATAACCCCTTTCTAACAGATGTACAGTATGGCTAATTCATCTGCACATGTGGCATAATCCCTTTCTAACGTGCAGTTAAGTTTTAGTCTCATAAACTGTCCTTTTGGGCTATTAGTCACAGTGTGTCGAGGATGAATGCTCTCAGCCTGCAACAATGTGTTTTTATCAGTTTATTTCTTATAGAGGGAGGTCAGGAGGTCACCATCCTTGGTTCTATTGATCCACACATCGAGAAAATGTATACTTTCCATGCTGTGAGAGATCTTAAATTTAAAGTAAGGGAGGTTGTTTGCCAAATATAAAAATAAAAAAAAATGTTTTGCATCACCTTTCCACACCATTAAACAATCATTGAAATCTCTTCCAAAATTCAATTTTCTCCCTAAATGTGTTCCCCTCATTGTAGATAACCAGATCTTCCCAATAACTCATTGTCAAATTGGCATACTTGAGAGTAAATGTTGCCCCCACTGCTGTACCACTACGCTGTAAGAAATACTTACCCTTTGAAGTTGAATGCATTATGTTCCAGGACAATTTTAGTAATGTCAGGTAGTAATTTTGTTGATGGTTTCATATCTTCCCTTTTGTCCAAAACGTATTTAAGGACTTCTAATCCATAATTGCATGATATACTAGTATACAAGCTACTGACACCAAGTGTTACCTACCAAAAGCCTTCCCTCTCCCACAGTCATTTCTGATGTCAGACGTATGATGTCACTAGTGTCTTTTAAATAGGACTGTAGGTCATTCGCCAATGGTTTAATGTGAAAGTCTATGTATTATGACAGGGTTTCAGTCAAAGAGCCCTACCCAGAAATTATAGGTCTCCCTGGTAGATTACATAATGTTTTGTGAATTTTTGGGAGTAAATAAAATACTGGGCATATAGGGCATTTAACTTTTAAAAACTCCATGTCCTGTTTTGTTATTTCCCCCCCTAAACGTAAAGATTCCTCCAAAAAGGAACCTATATTTCCTTTGTATGTCATAGTGGGATTACTAGCAAGTGGGAGGTAGGTGTTTCAGTCCAGCAGTTGTCTTTCTGCTTCCCTTTCATAATCTGAGGTGTTCATTAAAACAATCCCCCCCCCTTGTTTGCCAGCACTATCGTTATGAATGTATTTTTTCCTAGTTTCTCTAGCTCTCTCCTTTCTTCCATAGAGAAGTTCCAAAAAACATTTTTCTTCTTTCATTGTTTTTGTAATATCCCTCTAGGTCATGTATACAAGCTCTGAAAAATACATTCACTGTTGTGTTAATAGGAGGAATAAACGTGGATCATTTAGTGTTAACACCTGTAACCACTTCAGAACTAGAATCAATTTCCTTATTTGACTGATTTAGCACTATATCCCCAAACATGGCATTTGATAAGAGACTCATATCTCTGGTGTTGTAATCAGGTTGAAAAAAAAAACATGTTAAATTCAAGATTCTCAGACATTTGTTTAAATCTATAAATGTTTCAAATTTATTAACCCTAGTAGTGGACACAAAACTCAATCCTCTTTTAAGCACTTTTATTTCATCCTCATTTAAAACATAATCTGAAAGGTTTATCACATTACTATCATACGTCTCCACACTTAAAGGGGTAAAGATAACATCACTTTCAACCATTAAACCATTGGCATGATTTGTTTCAGGGCAGCAAATTTCATTTCCAAACAACATGTTTAATTCAGGAGTTACATTGTCCACTTCCTCAGTGTCTCTTTCAAGATCTCTACTATTTAATAACAGTCCTGAAAATGCACTCGTTTCTGACTCCTGTAGAATCCTTGCCCTCGCCCCCCTTCTTTCCCATGCCCCTCTTCCCCCTCCTCATCCTCTTGTTCCTCTTGTTTCTCCTGTTGTTGACCCTAGATTGCATAGATTCCTGCAAGGGTGGGATGACTGATGTCTGTTGGGGCAGCTGGGGTATTATCTGTCCCTCTGATATCATGTCCTCGTTGAAAAAAAACAGTGGAATCAGAATCAATCGAACTCCCTTCACTCAAAAAGTGTGTGTAGTGGGATTCAAATCTAGGCATCTAGGTTCTTACTGTGCACCAAGTACTAGGCAAAACATTTAGTGCCATTTAATTGCTCTATCCAAAAGTGCTTTACAATCCAGGAGAGTGAAGGGCGAGAGAGAATATCTGTGTGACTGAGACATACTTTTCATTTGCTGTACTGTACCTTTATTTGTATACTCCTTCCAAGTGTTTCCTGGTCACCCTTGTAAACCAGCTTTCTGTCCAGTGAGCCTTACCTGGTTACTAAACACTAAGAAGCTTAGAAGAGTTGTTACTACATAATGACACTGTGTTTGTAGTGGGATACAAACCAAGGGCTGTAGGTTCTCACCTGGTTACTGAAGAGTGCATAAAAAAAAAGAAAACTTGTCAGATAGTATACCCAGTCACATTGTAAGTGATCGTAGTGGGATTCAAATCTAGGAATCTAGGATCTCACCTGTGTGCATCAAGTGCTAGTCAAAACAATTAGTGCCTTTTACTTGCACTATCCCAAAGCATTTTACAATCCAGGAGAGGGAGGGGACAAAATCTAAGGCATACCTTTCATTTGTTGTACTTTACTGTTGTCTGTATACTCCTTCCTAGTGCTCCCTGGTCATACTTTTAAACGGGCTTTGTGCCCAGTGGTCCTTACCTGATTATCAAAGAATAAAAATAAAAATAACATACAGCATAGTGTAACATTATTTGCCAGTTAGTATAAAGTGACAGCGTCCAGAGTGAGATGCAAACCTAGGACTCTAGGTTCTCACCTGGTTATCAAAGAATAAATAAAAGAAAGGCAGAAAAAAATGTGTCAGCTGGTCTACAGCAATTATGTATGCAGAAAAGTGTACGCTGTGAGGAAATGAAAGAATTATCTAATGTTATATATCTAAACATTCAGATGTTCACTATCTATATTAAAAAAAACACAAAGCTCTTTCCAAATTTAAATACATTTATTTACCTTAAAATAAAAAAGTGATGGCCTGATGTGTTTAGGACCGAGGTCCTTTTGAGCTGTAAATCAAAGAGCATGTACTGTATGCAGTAGAGCACTCATTGATAGCTCAGTTGGTGGCTGGCAGTGGTAGTTAGCAGTGGGCTCTGCTAGTCACTGTCTCGGTTTGAGGACGGGGGAGTGGGATGGTGGGACACTGCCTGCTAGGGTGGGAGTCCACTAGACCACCAATGATTTTTAATATTTCATAACAGGGGATTGGGGTTCAGGGGGCATAGAGGCACTAGATCACCTGGAAGTATGTACTTAGTTCATAGGGAGATCGGGAAGGGGGTTCCAGTAGACCACCAATGAGTTTTTAATATTTCATAATGGAGGTATCAGGGCTTGGGGGGGTGAGGCACTAGATCACCAGGGAGTACTGTATATCTTTGATTTATAGCCGCCTCATATAGCAGCCACCCTTATTTCTTAGGGACATCACTGAGGAGGGCCACTAGACCACCAATGATTTTTTTGATCTTTCATAATGGAGGATCAGAGCTTGGGCACTGCTAACTGGGGTGTGGGGGTGGGGGGGACCACTAGACTACCAGGAAAAGGTCTGTCACATCTTTCATGGGTATCAGAGCTGGGGAGGTGGTTCCTTAGACTACCAGAGAACATTTATATGTACAGTCAGGGATTGGGGCAGGGTGCCCTAGACTTCCAGGGAAAGTGCTTCTGTACAGTCGGTGATCAGGGCTAGGGAAGTGCTAGACACCAGGTACTTGTCCGTGGTGCTATTGCCTCATGGCTAACCCATGACTTGTGGCAAACCTTCCTGATGCACTTGTCTGTTTGGTGCAGAGCCAAGTTTGCCACAAGCCATGGGACTTTGACACTGGGAACCTACCTGACTGAGAATTAGGTGCAGGGTCCATGGTACATGGGCAATCAGTGCAAGCTGCCTTTGGCATGTCTTGCACTGACTATTGAGAATAGGGCCTTTGGTTTGCTAAAGTGGGAAAATTATGCAAATTTAAATAATTTTTATAGTTCCACCAAATATATAGGAGGATTATGGATAGCAAACATTTGGATAGCGGGTACTGTTCCACATTTTTAAAACCAGTATTTTGAGTATTTTCAGAAAATATATACTTTTCCTATGGTACCATGGTGTTCTGAATAGCTACATGCCAGAGAACCAATGCTGTACATTTTCCATTACTGGCCCAAATTTTCCCCTTAAAATAGACTTAGCACCCTATGGACCAGATATTCAAATCTTAGCACTGGGCACAAATCAGTTGTGCTGGACTAGTGCTGAATTTGTGCCTGACTGCAATATTCAAAAGGACACTTAGCACCAGCGCTAGGTGTTAGCGCTGACGCTAAAGTATAATGTATGCAGGGGAGGGACTGAGAGGTGGGGCCCTGAATGCCAGCACACCGGCATATTCAAAAGTACAGCGCTGTACTACAGGCATTAGCGAGACCAGTAGTACTGCACTGAATACCACTGAGAAAAGACTAGTGGTAATGCAGCAGCAGTGCCCCCCAAGCTTGATTCCTGATCCACTGTATCTGCCCTATGGAGGTATATCTCTGGTAGTCTAGTGGACTCCCCAGTGCATATCATGACTCCTGTGTCACATAAACACACAATCATCTCCCTGGTAGTCTAGTGGTTCCCCCACCTCCCAGCGCATATCCCGACCCCCGTGTCATGGAAGAGTAAACTCTTTTCCCTGGTAGTCTAGTGGACCCCAACCCCCAGCATGTATCCCGATCCCTGGTTCAAATAATAATATGATCATTTCCCTGGTAGTCTAGTGGTTCCCCCCACCTCCCCAGCATGTAACCCAACCCCCATATCAAAGAAAAATAAATTCTTTTCCTTGCTAGTCTAGCGGTCCCCAACCCAGCAGTGACACCCCACTCATCCCAATAACCTCCAAGAACAGAGCCAGCAACCAGCTCTAACCCTCCTCTCACCACCACAGCTGGCCACTGACTGAGATAGGAAGGAGTGGGGACCACTAGACTCCAGGGAAAAGAGTTTATTTTTATTTGTAACGGGGGTCGGATATGTGCTGGGGGGTGGGGAGGCCACTAGACTACAAGGGAAAAGAGTTTATTTTTATTTGAAATGGGGGTCAGGATACATGCTGGGGGGGACCACTAGACTACCATGGTCTCTTGTGTGTATCAGGCACACATATGCATGGGTGTGTTGTATGCACCCATACCTCCTGACTGTCCCTGCTTTTCTGGGAGGTCCCTGATTTAGCTTCCACATGTTCCTCTGTCCCTCATACAACATGTGTTTATGTGACAGAACACCGACTGTGCCTGGCAACACACAGATCCTGCTGCTTCCTGCCTGTACTTCTAATCTGACCAACAGGGGATGCTGTGGGCATGCCTTGGCCTGCAGCGTCCAGCCTGTACTTCCATTCCAACCAAAAGGGGGAGATTTGTGCTCCATGCAGTAGCACTGGGCTAACTGCATGGTAATGTATGCTAAGCAGCACCTAATGAGATGCAAATATACCTGTTTGCCCATGGATTACCTAAGTAGGATCATTTGCACGGGTGCTTTGACTATAGCTCTCGTTTGCCCCGGGCTAACCAGTTTGCACTGGGTTAATGTGTTAGCACTGTGCAATCAGGTTAGCCCCAGGCAAACCTTACTTCAGCAAAGCACAGTTCTGCAGTGTGTGACTTACATTGTTGTTTGCAGTAGATGTCAGACATCTCTGCAATCACACATGATGTTCTCCATCTGCAACACTGGCTTTCTCCAGGGTCTAATGAGCTGCAGTAGAAGTGTGCACTTCCCTGTTGCTATATTCAGTGCTGTCTTATTCAGGGAGGTGGTTTAATGCAGTGGTTTAAGGCTCTGTGCTATAAATTTGGTGATATCCAACAAAACAGACCTGGGTTTGAATCCTATAGCTTCTACTTGCAGACTGTTTGACCCTGAGCAAGTCATTTAACTTCACTGTGCTCCCAGGTTGCACCTGTAAAAAAGCATTCCATTTAGTGTGCTAGTCCTGGTTAAACAACTAACAAACAAAAAAAAATTGCAGGCAATTTTTGCCCTGCACTCCTGGCCCTGTTTGCCCAGCTTCCTTTGCTTGCTATATTCAGCTGGTTTTGCACAGGGCTATTTCCTTTTCAGTATAGCTTGCTTTGTGCTCCGGGCTAAGTTTGCCCACTGGGCAGTGCTAATTTAGCCCGGGGCAAAGTTTTGAATATCTGTCCCTTAATGTTTTGAGCCTAATACAACAAAACCTTTTACATAAATGTGGTACTATTGTGACTGGTACACTCTGCAGAATCCACAAATGTGGTATTTGTATATCTACAGCCTACATTACATAGACATTTGGCTTGCTAAAGTGGGAAAATTATGCAAATGTCTATCATTTTCCATTGTAAAGGACTATAGGTAGCAAACATTTGGGTAGCATGCAATGTTACCAAGTATTAAAACCAGTACTTTGTGCATGGTTAGAAAAGGTTTGCTTTTCCTATGGTACCATGGTGTCCTGAATGTCTATAGACCAGAGAAGCAATGCTGTCCATGTTCCATTATGGTCCCAAATTTTCACCTTTAAATTACACTTGGCACCCAAGGTGTTTTTCGAGCCTATTTCAACCAAACATTTGTCATACAGGAACATAAATGTGGTATTATTGTAACTAGTACTCTCAGTAGAATCCACAAATGTAGCATTTGTATACCTGCAGCCTATTTTACATAGACATTTGGTTTGCTAAAGTGTGAAAACTACGTAAATTTCCATCATTTTGAATAGTTTTACCAAATGTAGAGGAGGATTATGGGTAGCAAACATTTGGATAGTGGCCAATATTACCCATATTTAAAACCAGTATTTTGTGCAGTTTCAGAAAATACTTGCTTTTCTTATGCTACCATAGTACCCTGAATGTCTACAGGCTAGAGAAGCAGTGCTATGCATTCACCATTATGGAACCAGATTTCTTCCTTTTAAAATACACCTAGTGCCTACGTGTTCAGGGCTTATTTTTGCCAGACCTCTGTGATAAAGCTGCATACATGTGGTACTGTTGTAACCAGTGCTCCCTGTAGAATTCATAAATGGGGTTTAACTACCACTTTTGTTACATCGGCATCTGCTTTAATAGAATTTTAAAATTATGCACATTTCAATTATTTTTCATAGTTCCAACAAATACAGTATAAAGAGGAAGTATGGGTAGCAAACATTTGGGTAGTGCACTGTGTTACCCATGTTTAACACCAGTATTTAGTGTAGTTTCAGAAAGTATATAATTTTCCTGTAGTAACATGATGTTCTGGGTTCCACACACCAGAGATGCAATTCTGTGCATTTTACAATAAGGTTATAAACCTTTCCCCTGCTGATTAAATTCAGTGCCTTGTGTTTTTAGGGCCTATTTCTGCCAGCCATCTATGGTAAAGGTACATAAGTGTCATACCTCTTGAACAGGTACACTCTGCAGATTCTAAAAAATGCATCGTTTTGTATGGCAAGCTGTTAGGGACATAATTCATAATCTCTGGCTGTATAGTAAAACACATACACTACATAGTGAAACACATATATCATATAATGAAATATATACATCATATAGCGAAATGCATACCCAATGTTGTGAACCACATACACTATCTACTGAAATATATACATCATATAGTGAAATACATATACTGTATACTGAAATGCATATATCATATAGTGAAACACATACATTATATAGTGAAATGCTTACATTATATAATGAAATACATAAACTATATACTGAAATCCACATACTGAGTACTGAAAATCCACATACACTATATACTGAATCAAATGTACTATGTGCTGAAACATGTACACTACCTATTGAGAATTGAGATACATACAATACAGACTGAAACATCCACATAAACTATCTACTGAAACAAATACTCTATATATTGTAACACATACACTATATATTGAAAAAAATCTGCATACACTATATACGAAACAAATACACTATATATTGAAATACATACACTATCTATTGAAATACATACGCTACACAGTGAAGAAAGCACATACACTATATACTGAAACAAATACACTATATATTGAAACATCTACACTTTATATTGAAATACATACACTATATATTGGAATAAATACACCATGCATTGCAAAATCTTCATACACTATATACTGAAGCAAATACACTATATATTAAAAACAGTTACCCTCTCTATCGAAAAATGTTGCATACTCTATATACTGAAAGAAATATATTACATATTGAAATACATACACAATATATTTTAAAAAAACACATACACTATATGCTGAAACAAATACACTACATGGTGAAACATACACTATGTACTGAAACACATACACTGTAGACTGAAAAATTCACATACACTATATACTGAAACAAATAAACTATATACTGAAATGAACTATGTTCTGAAACTACCCATCCCCCCTGCCCCCCCTTGAATGGCCTGCAATTGCATTCCTAGTCTGTTGCATTGAGTTAGCTGCTGGCTTGATGAGAAGATGTTTAAAACTGCAGAGCAGATAAATAAAACAGGGCTATCTCATCTCTTATTCTACTTCTTTATGGGGTTTTACATCTTGTTTTGCTTGCACACCTTTAATCAAATTTCAGAACCTTGTGATGTGACAAGAAACTTTTAGAACTAATGTAAAATGCTCTAGTTTATTCTTTCAAATAAGTGCTGCCTTCATTTACTGTTAGACAACACATTTGTATAGGAAGCTAATACTGGACATTCCTAACATACCTGTATACATAGGGGGCTGCATGCATCTTTCCAAGTTAAAGTGTTGATTGGATTTATATGTAATTAATTACTGTGCTAGTCCAGCAACTTATCTGAGCTGAATGCTTGGGAATCACTTCAGAAGCTGTGAAAGTGTAAGCCACAAACTTTGCTAGTTTGTACTGTATGGACTATGTTTTGATTAAGTTTTTTTATTTTAATGTTTTGTTTAATAAATGTTTCTTGGTTAAGAAACAAAACTATATATTTTTGCTGCAATCCCTCAGTATCCAATTCTCATCAGGAGTTTAGCTGGCATATGCATATAATTTGCATTGTTTTACTAAATAACTTTATTGTGATGCCTCACTGGAGGCATGCACAGTCTGTTTGGGGGTTTGAGCATCTCAAACTGTGTTTTATTTCCTTTTTTTTCCCATAGAGATTTTTATCTCCTTAGTCACCCTGCTACCCCTTTGACCACTGACATCTTTAGCCCAATCACCCACCATCCCCAGGACACACTTGCTCTGAGATTCCTCCCCCCCCCACACACACACCCTTTGTGTTGGGGCCAGGAGGGGGAGGGCCAGGGCCACTGACAAGGAGGCTCATATTCAGACAGGAGCAGAGCCTGGTTATCAGTGCAGAATCTGTGGTGGGTTGTTGGATTATTCTGCCATTGCGGGGTTTATACCTTTGGTTTCATCCCCTGGGCAGCCAAGCATGCAATGATGCAATTGCATATACAGTAGTAGACACAGACATTGCCAGCTATTTCCAGATATTTTACAAAATTTCTAAAGAGTTTCTCTCTGCTACACCTACTGTGAAAATGGAGAAAGCATGAGATATCTCTGGAAATATCACAGAAATTTCGGGAAATATCTGGCAGTGTCTGTGGCTGCTACTGTAAAGGCACATGCTTGCTTTGTGCCTGCCTGAGCCCTCACACTTATGCAACTCCATTGCCCTGCCAGCCCTCCTCAGCTAGGTGGATGTTGAAGAGCGGGGTAGTCAGACTTCCCTTCGCTGAGAGGAGAGCAGTCCCCAAGATGCTCAATCATACCTCCCCCCAGCTAACCCCTGTGCAACCCAGGTCCACCCCCAAAACTGGGCCACTGGCATGGGAAGCAGTACAGTCACCACCAAGCTGCTAGGCCAGCCCACCAGACTGTGTTTTTATAAGTAAATAAAGACAGCATATAGGTAAAAGAAGAAAAAAAATGGACTTTAACTAGTTTGTTATAAACATTTTAAATCACATCACAATGTTTTGAAATCGGATAAAGGTTTTGCAAGCAAAATACAATAAAACAATACATAAAGAAATAAATAAGATAACCCTTTTGTGTTTACCTTCTGCATCTTAAGAGGCATCAGCCAGGATTTTTAGTCAGTTAGGGTCCCATTTTCAGAAGGTTAGCATGCAGAGCTAAACATTACACTATGTGGGAACAGCATGGTTGGATCGGTGTCATATTCAGCATCACCTGATGCTAACCTGATCATGTGCATGTGCATATATACTACTACGGCCATGCAAATGGGTAATCCTTTCCTGCATACAGAGCACAATGCTATATAAAAGACTTCCTTAGTGATCATAAGTACCTCCCCCTACATTTTATACTCAGCCTCTAGGCTTCTGTTCCCTAGATGCTTGATTTTGCACTTGTTGGCTTTGATCCCAAGCTGCCATGTCCCATAGCACTCTTTCAGTTTTCTAAGGTCCCTACTCATTCTCTCCATCTACACCTACCAATGCTATTACAGATTGTGGTGTCTTCTGCAAAAAGGCACATCTTCCCTCCCAGTTTTTCTGTTATGCCACTTATAAAGACACTGAAGAGGACATGTCCCATTACTGAGCCCTCCGGCACCCTATTGGTCACTCTCTCCTCATTGGAGTGAGTGCCATTTACCACCACCTTCTGTGGCTGTGTGCTATCTCAGGTGCAGCACTTGGGAGTGCACAACACTAATCTGAAAATGGGGACCCACATACCACTGTAACAGAATTAGCACTGCACTGTGATAAGCATGGTCGATTCAATTTTAAAAAGCATTCTGTGCAGTACTAACCTGTTAACGTGGCACTATATTTGTTGTTTTTTTGCACAGGATTACTAATTGCAACCCGGCGCTCATACAACTGGGGGTTACACTAATGCATATAAGGGGTACAGGTATACTAAATGCTTTCTTGAAGTGCTAACACACTGCATGGTTAGTGCTAATTAATGATTCTGGGAATCGTGTTTTAACTGCACACATGCAACCTGCCAGCAACCCCTCCAACACCTGCCAGCAACCCTTCCAACACACATACACACACTGTCAGTTCTGGACACAATAAAAAAATAATAGTTCTTGGTAGTCTGGTGGTCCCCCACTCACCTAATCCAGGTAGAGCTAGAACATTTATTCCTCATTCCTGCTGCTGTTATACTACACATATTTCTCAGCCTGTCTGGTGCTTGGGAAAAAAAGTTTCAGCATTAGTGACTGGCTGGAAAATAACTAAAAATGCTAAATTTTTTTTTGTGCCATCAGAAGAAAGAGGCTGCTAAATAGTAGAACTTCAGTGAAGACTCCTGGAGAAAATTGCCATATTTTAAAATAATAAAAGAAAGAAGTTTTGAAAATGGAATCATCTTGTCTACATCCATATTTCTTCAGCGCCTTACCATCTCCCTTGTTCTGATACAGAGAAATCATCTTTTTACATGAATACATCGGTAAAGGATGCTTTGGACAAGAATGAAAATTCTGCATTATTTTCTGCTCATTGCCTGTGGACATTTTTCCTTTCCTTTCCCTTGCCCTTTTCCTTTTCACACCATTTATTGAAAAATACCAGGGACAATCTGTGCCCCTTTTTTAGCAACTAGTGAGGTGCCATGGGAACCTTGTACATGTTAATTTTGGTTGACAGTTGCTCCTGTCAATGGAGAGCTGCCAGAAAGCTCCCAAGGGGAAAGCACTTTGGTTTCAAAGTTCAGTTTGGTGGGAGCCCCTCCATGGGGAGGGGGTCTCCAGCCCCTAGGTAGAAGGTGGGGTTGCGGGGCTGTGAGGGGGGCTGCCAGCCATCCATCCCCCATAGCTGATTGTGCCTTTCCCCATCTAGAGAGAAAAGAGAGGATTTTATGGGCAACTCTGCAGACAGAGACATCTGCAGTATTCTGTTGCTGCCAGAGAAATTGCACCACAGCAGTGAAATTGTTCACAGTAAAGGTTAAATGGATTGAGAAAAAGGATTAAGAAAATGGATTTGTGTCAAGAGGATGGGGAGAAAGCCTCTTCAGTTTTATCTGCACCACATCAGTGAGACACGGCTGATCAAAGATTTTTGATGAGAGAAGTAAGAAAAAGTGTAAAAGGTTCTGTCTGACCCTGCAATGACAAGACATCAACAGGAAAAGGCAAAGGCAAGGTTAAAGGACTGTTTTTTGGCAGAAAAAAATGGATTGTAGAAAATTGACATGAAAACTGGATTTAAACTCAGGTTTTAAGAAGCTGACAAGACAGCCTCTTCTGTTTGGAGTCAACTAGCACCTGCACAGTGAGAAAAGGGACTTTCTTTATGTATTTCTGAAAAAGAGTTGCTGAACTTGTGCATGAGCCAGAGCACAAGAGTGGCCACTGTGTTGAAGCTGAAAGACTATGGGGGCAGGGGGATGAATGGGTGCTGTCTGGGTGGGTGCCTGCTGTCTGCTTCTGAGATGCAGCAAGACGGGAAACTGTTGTGTTAAATCTGTGGATTTTCAGACTTTGCAGAGTCCCTCCAGAGCCTGATATTCAAGAAGGTAGCTGAGACTGCTTGACTACACAGAGTAGCAAGTAATTGAGGAAAGAATGGAAATGATCTGAAGAATCAATCCTAAATGTGCCAGGGGGGGAGATCACTGACCCCCATCAAGTGGGGCTGCTGGTGGCAAGGGATTGGGGGCTTGTGCCCAGGTGCTAGAGTGCTCTGACTTGTGGGGGAGCCGGACCATGGGAACACTCCCATGTCTGGGTCCCTTGTGGCTGGTGGGTCTTGTGTGATGCCCTGCAGTGGGCCTGTGTGGGCTGGGGGGGGACAGGGCTGCAAGACCTTGGATCACACTGAAGATCCAAGCTGCAGGTTACACACCTTCAAGTGTTAAGCATCAGGCCTGATTTTGCACCTGATGATCCATGTTCCCCAGGACTTCAGCCATGTGTGCCATCCTAGGACTAATACAGCAGTGCTGTGAGTGAGGGCAGGATTTGCCCTGCACCTGAGGAATATATATATATATATATATATATATATAGTTCGATGTGCTTAGGCAGCTGGATGAGATAATATGAGATGATGCTTGTGTAACTTGATTTGCTTTGTGGCTCTCCGCCTCTCTATCCATGGGATATACCACCCTATAGGGATACGATGCAAGGAACCCTAGAGGAGGGTTCCCCCCTACAGGTGCCGGGAATGAATGCATCAGCTAAAGGTAGGTTAGGAAGAAGCTTACAGGGAAGAGAGATGAGCCGCTGGAGGAGGAGGGGTGGATGGTGGGCAATGAAAAAGAATCCTGGCGAGGCCCAGGATGTTTGTAACCTTTTGAACTCAATAGGGGATTGATGTTGTTGCTCAGCCCATCAAACCATGGGCTTAAAGCCCTCCCATTCGATGTGCTTACACAACTGGATGAGATAATATGAGCCGATGCTTGTGTAACTTGATTTGCTTTGTGGCTTTCCACCTCTCTATCTGTGGGATATACCACCCTATAGGGTTATGACACAAGGAACCCTAGAGGAGGGTTCCCCTCCTTACAGGTGCCAGGAATGAATGCATCAGCTAAAGGTAGGTTAGGAAGAAGCCCAAAAAGAATACCCAAGATGTCAAGCTTTGAAGAGGCGAGGCTGATGAATGAATTCTGTAAAGAGGGGAAAGCCAGGGCCACCATCTGCCTCCATCCAACAGCAGAACCTAACTAACTAATGTGAAGAAAGCACTAACACTAACTAATATTATTACCATTGGCACGGAGGAGAGGAAAAACACCCCTTGAGGAGGAAACCTCGGGGGATCCAAGGCCTAGGTCGCCTTCCCTCCAGGCTGATGACATTTGATTTGAGGACGTAAGTTGGTAAAGAGAATGGTTCAAAGATGAGGGATCTAAGTAGTGAAGAGTAATTAAATATACATGAGTAGGGAGGATGATGATGAAATAGGGAAACTCCCTGAAAGAAAGCACGATAAAATATGGAACATGAAGTTGCGCATGGATCGAAGGAATGGAGGAAAGGATGAATACGGATAATGATTGCCACAGGAGGGTGGCAGGACGATGAGGTAGCATAAGATTGAATAGGAGATACGCCTGATTTAGCAAGGTGAGGATGTAGACACAGAGGCTGATAAGGCATGAACATGTGATGTGATCTGAACGATTAGACTGTAACGTTATGGGCGATGAATATCATAGGATTCAACAGAGTGATGCAGTAGTGAGACTCCTCAAAAGGAGACATACTCTGAGGCCAAGAAGGCATATCTGGAACCAGAGAGTATGCGAACTAGAGGGGTGATATGCTTGATAGAGTAATGTGACTAAGTAGACTCCTTGAAAGGAGGTAGATTCGGCATGAAGAATGCAATGTGAATAAGTAGGCACTTCGAAAGGAGGTAGATTCGGAAAGGAATATGAAAGGAATTTGAATGATGGTGGACAGCCTCAAGCTAGCCCTTAACCAAGGGTGACGGACAGAAAGGCATGGCTCTTGAGTGGAGGTAGAGTCAAATCGAGGTAACAGTGATGGATGAGGTATGATGCCATCAGTGGAGTGTATCCCTGATGACTGGCACTAGAAAAGGCATGCCTGGAACTCGCTATGCTGAGGAAAGTAAAATAGGAATGGATGAGGTACAAAGATGGATTGAAGCCATAGATGCTGGAGTGGGAACGCGAAGTATGAAAGGCTGATGGATGGTAAGGATGTGATGGGTTAGCAAAGGACCCCACCGGTAGGAAGAAAACTGCAATAGGGTGAGTTGGAGGAGGTTCGATGGAGTCACCAGAGTGTAATGTTATGGAGGCTGGCAAGCAGACCAGGCTGAATCAGCCGAGGCATGGTAGGATAGGGGAACCCCAAAAGAAATGCACAGGCATAGCTGAGGAGGCAAAGGGAAGGACACAGATCGAGCAGTCAATGCAAAGAGAATACCCATGTAGAGGTAGAATGATGGGAGAGGAAAAAAACTGCAAAGAAGGATAGAGTAAAGAAGGATCGGGAGGTAGCAGGGACCCAAGGAGGGCATGCTCGAGGAGTTGATGAGAGATAGTAGATAAGAGGAGCAAGGATAGGAGGGAGGAGATACATGTAGGAGTCAGAGGAACAAGAGGTATCCAGATGTGCTCATGAGGTGAATCCAGAAGTGCTGATAAGGAGATAGATCATAATGCAGACTGGCTTGATGTAGCGATGTGCTTGACTGAGCGATGCAATTGGGCAGACATTGAGGTGGAAGAGGCATACTTGATTATGTGATGAGAATGAGAAGACCCTGAATGATTAGATCCTAAGGTTGTAAGTGAAGATGTAGGGTGGAAATCAACTATAAGAATGTTCGAGTAAGCAATGGAAATAGAGAAACTTCGAGGCAATGCTGAGGGAATGACTACGAGATTCCAGATGCACTGATGAGGAGACAGATGATAATGCAGACTGGCTCGATTGCGTGATGCACTGGATTGAGCGCTGCGAGTGCAGACACCGAGAATGAAGAGGCATGCTTGATTATGTGATCTAATGGAGAGAAATGTTGAGGTAATGCTGAGGAAACGATGACTGGATTAATGAAGTTGACAGGACTGAAATTAGGAACTCGATACAGGCAGAAGGATGGCTGCAGTTGACAGGCAGCAAAGGAGTTATGTTAGGTATGCCCTAAAAAAAAAATATCGATAGCAGGCCATGAGTGAAGTGAATCCTGAAGAGCTGGAATGGAAGCGGAAGAAGAGGAGATATGAATGAACTTGAATGAACTCGAACGAAGGGAACATGCTCTATGGAACGATGCAAACAATGGTGCTCCTTGAAAGGAGGCAGACTCCCATGCCAAGATGGCGAGTCAGGAACCAAAGGGTAAGCTTAGGACGGTGAGCAAGGGGAGGCAAATTGGATGATAGAAGATGAGGAGGTAAGCCATGAGTGGAAACAATCCACAACGGGTAGGACGAGAAGAAGCGGGAGGCCGAGAAAGGTAACAGGAATGAATGAGGTACGATGAGAGACTGACACCACTAAGGCAGGCACTGGAAAACTAGGCAGGAAAGGATGAAAGATGGTAGGGAGATCAACAGGGCAGCATAGAACCCAGCCGGCATGGGATGAGAACATCAAGGGGGTGAGTTGGATTATGTGGGCCAGATGGAGCAAGCAAAAAGCACAGACTTGGCAGCGAACAATGCCAAGGCATAATGAGAGAGTGATGGAATGAGAGAGTGATGGAATGAGATGAGCAGGTTAAGGTGAGGTATCATAGAATGAAGGGCAATGGAGTCGAAGGATTTCCAAGGAAGGGAATGATGACGAATGACATGGAGGAAGTAGATTCCTTGAAGGAGGTAGGCATCCAGAGGAGTAAATCTTTGATGGCTGGCATGGAATGGCTGATGATGAGGAATGCTGCAGAAGGGAAGTCAGGCAATGAAAGACAAGATGAAAGATAGAAACCATGATGGGAGAGAATCCACGGCGGCCGACGATGACTAGAAGCTGCGATCAGAAAGAATCCTGGACAGCTGGTGTGAGATAAGACATGGTGAATGATGACTGAAGTCAGGAACCAGAGCAAATGAATCTTAATAGGTAAGTCCAAATAATTAGCAATAGCAGGCCAGACATGGGTGAAGGCCAGAGGGAGGCAGCCAGAGATGGCCAATAGAGGCAGATGGCAAGAAAGGACAAAGGACGGAAAGACTGAGGAAAGCTCGATAGAGCAATATGACTAAGTAGAGTCCTCAAAAGGAGGTAGAGATGGAACTGAACAGGAAAAGGGGACGTGAAAGGTGGTGGGGAGCCATCAGCCAGCCCCAAGCAAGGGCGACAGACAGGAAGGCATGACTGAGTGGAGATAGATGAGGAGGGAAGCCATAAGCGAAGTGAGTCCTTGACCGCTAATGATGGTTTGAAGCCATGAGTGGGCAATGCAAGGACTGAACAACAGGTATACAGGATTGAAGGGAAGGCTTGAGCGAGCAATGGGAGAACGGACCAACAGAAAGGAACTGGGAGAGAAACTGCAAAATATAGAAAATAAGCATGGACTTTGAGGTCAAATATGCTGCAAATGAGGCAGTCATAGTGCAGTGGAGTTCATTGTACACATAGATGAACCATAAACCACGGTTAATAGTACATGTAGTGCAGTGTGGTTGTGCCAATCAGAGTGAGGTGGTGGCAAGCGGTAGATAGAAGGCAGCGCACCATGCCTCAGCATACAAATTCGGCTAAACAATCATCACAGATGAAAAATATATAGAAATAGAAATCATCTACAGCAATGGAGGAAATGGCAATATGCAAGAGCAAAGGTGATTGACAGAAGCAATATAAAACACAAAGCAGCGCTTGCCAATAAGACACAGCTCAGTGCACTGTACGACTGGGACTGGACCATTCAGTTGAGTCCTTCAGAATTATAGAAAAGGTAGTCATAAACGTTGCATTGGTTGGGAGATAATGGAAGAAGGTGTGAGTGTAGTGCACCTCTGAATCTCCCTTCGTACCAGGGTCCTGGAGGGGAGGGGAGAGAAGGTCGGCAGAGAGTCAAGACAGTGGTAGCACGGTCGAAAGGGAGCTGCAAAGGAGCCAACAACAGGAGCAATGAGCGGCAGCCGAGACAGGCCCCCGAGAAGCAGGGGCAGCAGAAAGGAAGGTAGCCACATGATCAGTGGTGCAGCAGTCCCAGCAGCAACAGGCTCACCGGTCAGATGAAGAGGATGGGAGACAGCTAGAATGGAGTGAGCAGCACACAAGGAAAGAGATCAAGTGGTCCCCTGCTCCAACAGCGGCATACACAAAATCCAGGCAGTCGAGGGCAAGGGACTGGACAAGGGTACCAGCCAGGGGGAGAGCGAATGAGAAGGGTCAGTGCAGTGCTTGAATATGAGGGAGAAGGTGGGAGGCAGAAACAGCAAAAGCGGTAAGAAATCCAGAAGGCGAAGCAGACAGCGAGGGGAGCAAGAGAGGGCAACGGGTGAAAATGTAGAGACGGAACACAGAGCTCTGGTAGAGCTGAGCAGGCAAAATGAGAGGAGGATGCGTGCGGGGTGTCGGGGAGAGAGTGAGCACAGGAGCAGGGATGAGAGAAAAGGGAAACGAGCAGCACGAAGGGTCACAGCATGAGCTGCAGGCAGGGAAGAAAGGGAGGATGGTAGAGATGATTGCAGAGCCAGCTGCTGAGAGAGGGGTCATGCCGTGAGACCTATGGCAGGGAAAGGATTAGGAGAGCCAGTGGGAGGAACAAGCTGATGGGTGAGCAGCCAAGCATGGACAGAGTGAGCTGGTGGCCAGAGGAGCTGGAAGCACACGAATTAAGGAGAGACAAAAAAAAATTAAAAAACACCGACAGGAGGAGCAGCACCTCGGGCCGCAAAGAAAAAGAATCCTGGCAAGGCCCAGGATGTTTGTGACCTTTTGAACTTGATGGGGGAGTGATGTTATTGCTCCACCCATCGAACCACAGGTATAAGGCCCTCCCACTATTTGTGTTCACCTCCACTGGCAGTGAAAGCCAGTTATAGATTTAAAGCAATCAAGGGTAACATGAGAGGGGTTGTTTGGTTCAGGTGGATGTGCCAGCGCCTGCCAACCAGCTGCACCTCAGACCTGCAGCTTGACATTTAGGTATCCAGGGACAAAAATTCAGGGCATCTTTCTAAACTGATACTAGTGGGTTTGGATTCGGTAATACCTGCAGCAGTTAGATAGTCAGGTAGTTGGGTGGCTGCATTATCAAAAGGCGATATGGGTTAAAATCAAAAGGGGGAATGCTGTTTGGGAAAATGTTTTTCTTTTTTTGCCAACTCTTTTCCCTCTGATCACCAGAGATGTGTCCTTTCTCAAGCGTCATCCCCAGTTCTCTCCCACCCAACCTGCCTCCCCCCCACACTCTGGGTCCCCTCCCGAGGCTCCGCTAATGCCTACCTCTGTCTGGTGAGAGACCTCCCTGGCTTATCCATAGGGCGGGGCTGCCACTCCTTCTGGCACCCAAGACATCCAGTGTCATCCAGGCAGAGGAGGCATGTAGAAGATTGGGACCCAGGTAGGTGGGGTCCAGCAGTGGGCATGGGGCCAAGGTGCACCGTCACCAAACACAACTCTGGGGTGTTTCATTGTTCATTTAGCAGAGTTACAATGGTTTTAAAAAGCCCTAAGACAAAATATTCAAGCTTTTTTGTGAGTGTTAGACAGGTTATCAACTTGCTAATCCCAATTTGCACCTCTAAAGCAGGATAGTACTGCACAGGGTTATATGATTGCTTGATTACCAAGTCACTAGCCCATTTGTAAGTGGCCCTAATCCATCCTTGTGCACCTATGTAAAGCAGCTGACAGCACCTTGCACATAGGCATGCTGGAAGGTTTGGGGAGGTGTAGCTATCCATTAGTGCAACATTAGTTACTGGTTCCCCAAACCAGGTGTTATGGACTGTGCGTTCCTTCACTCTCAACACCTGGCCATGTCAGGCTATCACTAGCCCTGGTCCCTCCACTGGTATATGGCATAACTGTCCCAGTGTCCAGTGCCCCCCCCAAATTGCATGCTTGTGTAATAAAACATCTGTCCCATGTGTCCAGCAGAGATCAGACCCCCCCACCACTGATCAACTGGGCCCCAATCAGACACTTGATAAGATCAGTAATTCCTCAGTACTGTTTGCCTGATATCCAGACCAGGGTTCCCCACATATCCCAATTAGTAGTCTGGCAAGAGCTGTAATTCTTCCATACCACATCCTAGGTGTTGAGTGGTTCTCCTGCCCCATAAGTAAAATATCTACCTCTCGACCAGCCCACCCAGTACCACTACAACTGCTCCCACTTGCCCCCAACCTATGGTGTATGGCGACCAGCACAGACCATCCACTCACATCCATAGCAGCCACTGACTTAATGACAGTTCACAATCAGATGCCTACTGTAGTAAAAGCTGTTTCTATAGTAGGTGTGCGATCATAAACATGGAAACACTGAATTTGTCTTCAGAAAAGGACCACTTGGCCTACCTAGTCTGCCTAGATATTTCCTACCTCATCTTTCTTCTCACATGCTGTCTGATCTCCAGTGACCCTACCACCTCCCCACCTCTTCTCTAATATACCGCTATGTCTGCACCACACACGCCTGAAGTCCCCTACTGTTTTACCCTCCACCACTTCAGCTGGCAATCTGTTCCAGGCATCTACCAATATTTTCTCACATCTGTCTTGACCCCCCCCCCAAGCTTCATTGCATTCACCCTGGTCCTGGTGTTCTTTCACATTTGAAAGAGACTCCCCTGAACCCTGTTCACTCCTGCAAGATACCTGTAGGCCTGTATCATGTCACTTTTCCCTTTCCCCTCTTCTAGGGTGTACATACTGAGATCCCTCTGTCTCTCCTCTTAGAACCTCTCATGTAAATCCTGCACCATTTTAGTTGCCCTCCTGTGGACTTCCTCCACCCTGTCTATGTTCTTTCTGAGGTTTGTTCTCCAAAATTACATTGCACTCCAGGTGGGGTCTGGCAACACCACCTCCATCCTCCTGATGGAGATGTCCTCCCTACACACCCCAGCATCCCACTAGCCCTACTCACTGCTTTGTAATAGTACCACCTTGAGGTTCTCAGACAAAAACCCCCAAGATCCCTTTCCTGTTTATTGACTGTCAATAATCCCCCCCATCCTATACTCAGCTTTTGGGTTCCTATGCCCTAGGTGCATGATTTTGCACTTTTAGGCATTGAATCCAACTGCCATGCTTTTTACCACTCTTCAAAATTCACAAGATCCCTGATCATTCTCTCCACCACTCCTGGGTGTCCACCCTATTGCAAATGTTGATATCATCTGCAAAAAGGCATACCTTCCCTTCAGTTCTTCTGCAGTGTCTCCTACGTTCAGAAGGATTGGTCCCAGTACTGAGCCCTGTGGTACCCTGCTGGTCACTTTCCCATCATTAAGAGTGAGTGCCATTAACCACCACCATCTGTCTCTTATCCATTAACTAGCTACTATACTAATTGGAAGGCTACAGTCTGTAGTTCAAGGGGGCGGTGCAACAGGACACATACCCATTCAGCCCATTAAGGGCTGCTCTCCTCACTCCACACACAAGCATTTTTTCCTTGCCCCTCCATCCACCCCTCCTCCTCCTCCAGCGGCATGCCTTTCTTTCCCATTGGCTTCTTCCTAAGGTACCATTAGCCAAGGGAATCACTCCTGCAGCACATCAAGGGGTGGACCCCTCCTCTATGGTTCCTTCCTTTCATACCCATACAGGGTGGTATATCCCATGGATAGAGAGGAGAACAGCCAAAGATTATCTATGTTACACAAGCACACAACCAGTTGCACAGGCACACTGAACCCAATTAACCATTTTGGATCCCACCCCTAGGCCACTCCATTTCTTTATCAGCCTCCTGTGTGGCACAGTGCTGAAGACCTAGATAAACTCCAGATCAATCATGTCCACTGCTCTCCCCTTATCTATTTCTCTGGTCATCCAGTCAAAGAAATCTACCAGATTCATTTGGCATGACCTTTGCCCTGTGACTCTGTGCTGCCTGTGGTCTTGCAGCCCACCGGTTTCAAGATACTCTAACAGTCTCTATTTTAGTATGAATTCCATTAATTTCACCATGACTCAAGTAAGACAGACCAGACTATATTTGCTAGCCTGCTCCCTGCTGAAGCTTCTTTCAAAATTGAACTATGTCTGCTCTCCTCTAGTCCTCTGGAACCACTCCTGTTTCCAGTGAGTTGCTGAATAAGACTATGAGTAGTACAGTAAGCACCTTCCTGCCTAGTTCCCTTAATACCCTTGGGTGTATCCATCCAGTCCTATGGCCTTGTCCACTCTAAAATTTGAAGTCCCTTCAATAATACTCTTTCCTTTGAAAATGGACTTGTGTCCACTTCCACCTCCAGTGTTCGTGCTGCTCCTTGGTGAACTGTCCCTGTCTCTCTCCACTGTGAAAACAGTAGAAGTACCTGTTCAGGATGTACACTTCCTTCCCCTTGCCTTCCTCTCCTTACTTATGCACCTGAAGAAAGTCTGATCTTCTTTTGATACACTTTGGCTATGCTTTCTTCTGTCTGAGCCATTGATCCCTTCATTACCTTACCTACTTCCCTCTGTTTTACCTGATACACCTCTCTATACTCATTCTTCTATGTTTCTTCATACCTCCTGAATGGCACCTTTTTACAAGCTTCTAAAGAAGGCTATTCAGATGCGTCTCCCCATGTCAGTGAAGTCTGCCTTCTTGAAATCCAAAATGTTTGCCCTTGTGTGACTGGACTGGGTCCCAGGCCCCATGCTAAACCACACTATGTGGTGGTCACCGGATCCCAGTTGCCCCTCCACACAGACATCTGTGTTCTGCCCCCATTGGTCAGTATCAGGTCAAGAATGGCCTTTTCTCTGGATCAAGCACAAGCTGCCTTAGACCTGCCCCCGTAGGTAATCCAGGATGCTTCTGCTTCTGGCTGAAGCAGCTGCCTGGGTGGACCAATCCACATCTGGCATACTGAAATCCCCCAGCAGCAGGACTTCACCTTTTGTTGCCAAATTGTGTGTTCCATCCACAAGCTTCCTGCCCACTTCTTCCCCTGTGCCAAAGGCCTGAAGATCACCCCTATTCATATTGCTGAGCCTTTGCCAGGTTCAAGGATGACCCACAGTGCCTCAGCCTCCCCCTGTCTACCCTGCACTTCTGTCGCCTTTATAGCACCTCTGACGTCCACGGTCACACTCCCTCCTTTTTAACCCCTCATCTCTCCTGAACAGAGCATAATCTGGTACATCAATGTCCCATGATTAACAGTGTACCATGTCTCAGTTATTGTTACTATGTCCAGGTCTGCCTCTACTATCAATGACTCCAGGTCTGGGATTTTATTTCCCAGGCTGCGGGCATTTGTTACCATACCTTCCATGTTTTGTATCCTATCCCCCTCCTTCTCTTTCTGCTGCTCTCCTACTTCGTTCCCCTTCCCCTCCTCTGCTTCTTCCTGCCTCCCCAGTTGTCTTTCTTGTGTGGCCTAGAATTCACTGCTTCCCACTCTTCTTGTGCTCTCAGTGTCCCAGACTTCAACTAATTTTCCTGCATGTGCTGGAGGGGGTGATACTAAGTCACCTGACCTTCCTGACTCCCCCTTCCCCTGACCATTTTAAATGCTTGTCACTGAAGCATTCACACTTCTTACTCAGGTCACGTTCCCTGATGGATGCAGGCCATTATTTTTATGCAGGCTTGCATTCGTCCAGGTGAGACCCCAGTCCCCCATGAAGCCATAACCCTCCCTTCCATGCCATTCCTTTAACCAGGAGTTGAATAACTGGATGTGGAGTGTCCTAGCCTTTCCCCTGCCATGGACAGGTGGCACCTCCGAGAAGATGGAGTGTTTTTTTTTTTTTTTACCAGGAGGGACTCACTAAGCTGAATCTTGTTTACAGGTGCGACCTGGGAGCACAAGAAAGTTAAGTGACTTGCTCAGGGTCACACAGTATGCAAGTGAAGACTGTGGGATTCAAACTCAGGTCTCCAGGTTTGTAGCTCAGAGCCTTAAACCACTGCACCATACTGCCTCCTTGAAGTGTTCTACTTGCTTCAGACTCCCCCCAACTTCCTGAAATCCTTTTGGATTCTAGCTACTTCCACTTTGTCTCCTGCCAGGTCATTCATCCCCAGGTGGACGATAACATCCAGTTCCTCCCTCCTTGCCATTATCCTTGTGATTCTATTGATCTGCTTTTCATCTCACCATGCAATGCCTTCTGAAATGCAGTTTACGTCCATGTCCTTCCTGCTAGATTCCCTTAACTTTACTTCTTGGACAACCGAGTCCCCCACCAAGAGAAGCTTCCTCCTCCTCTGGGATTTTCTTTCCCCCTTTCCTGGTGCTGCATCTCTGAGGATCTGCCCATCCACCTTGGTCTCTGATGTGGGTGCCATTGTGGGGATTTCTCACTCCTCCAAAAAAAGCATAGGATTTGCTTAACCAGACTGGTTGGGGGATGCGCTTCAGACACCTTCATGGCAACTTCCCTACAGTACCATAATGGTCCTTTTTATGTTGTCTTGTGCACACTGACAAGGCCTCATTCATGCAGGCTGCCTCACACCCTTTCCTGCACTCCTAACCACTTCCCCACCACCATTCTCTCCTCTCTCCTCCCTGCTCCTCCTCTGACCTCCTGCTACTGACCCCCTCCTTTATCCTCCCACCCCCCTTTTCTTTTCCTTTCTCCACCAATGTTTCCTCCTTGCAACTTGTGTTATTGTAACCTATGATGTGAAACTTTGTTATGACATGAAACATTGTAAAAGAGTCCTGGGCTCAAAGGTATACTTGTAATCCTAGAATAAACAAATAAAAATAAAATAAATATATTGTGGTGACAGATTTTGGAGGTGCGGTCATGTTGTGGCCACTGGCGCTACTGCTTTTTCTGGCTGGGCTCTGAGGCATGAATGAAATAGAATGCTGTCTATGATAGCACTGCAAAAGTTTGCCACCAACTTGAAACAGTTTCACCACTGCAATGAGGGTGCTCCCCATCAGTACAGGGCATGCCTTGCCTGGTGTAACATTTCAAGAAACATGGTTGCGGCTGTTGCCGTCTACCTCTCATAATCCCCAGCAAGCTGACTTAGAGAGTGCCTAATTCTCCTATTGGCATAGTTAACCTCCCAAGATTGTGTGGCACACTGGGAGCCCACTCCAGTGTGCTTCCATGTTCAAAAGTTGATTGCTTCAGCATTTTCCTTCCCCTGCCCACCAGAGTGTGGCTAACATCACACCACAAACTCAGGGGACACACTGGGAACCCACCACAGTTGCCCAACATTTTCCTTACTCCTGTAAAAAATAAAGAAAATGGTCCTTGGTGTTCTTTCTTTTATATTCATTATAACCTGAAACAGAAAATGGTCCTTTCCTATTGGGTCCCTTCCCCCAACCTGCTCCCACCCACTGCATACCACCACCCCCCCATACTTACCTCCGGAGTTCAGCACTGTGATCGGTGGAATGGGAACACAACTGCACTCTTCAAAGCTGACCATGAACTGAAGAAATGCTGGTAAGCTGTATAATGGCATTAATGGCATCAATGGTGGGGGTCAACTTAGGTGGATATCTCATCCATTTTTGTGACTTTTGGCTCCAAATTTTCAACATGGGGTTCTTGGAACCCCACCTCATGAACTCAGTCACTGTCATTTTATTATTCAGTCCCGAAAGGTGATTTCACGGTCACTGCACAGAATCACCTTTTGGGACCTGTTAATGAAATGACAGTGTCACTGTTCATATTATGGGCTCCCAAAATGCCCGTGTTGAAAATTTGGTGAACAAATTCCACAAAATGACTGTGTGACTAGTGTGCATTGTACAGTTTCCATGCACGCTCATAACTTTGAAAACGTTTAATATTTTCACTCCAGATTTTTCCAACATTGCCATTTCTTCACACATCCTTATGAACAGTAGAGCTGTCGTTTTTCACATCCTACCCAAAATGTGTTTCTGCACATCTGGTGCAGAATGCCACAGTTGCTATGGGAAATCAATGTTCAGGACACATTAACAAAATCACAGTGCCACTGTTCATGAGCAGAGATTCCAAATGCTTTCATGAGGTGGTGTCACAAAAAGCCCATGTTGAAAATTTGTAGTGCAAATACCAACAAATACCTGGGGTGTTGAGGTTTCTAACCATAATATCCCACCCTGTAGAGATTGACTGGTATCGGGGGATGTCTTTGGATTGTTGACTGTAGTGGTCAAACCATTCCACCCCACTCCGACCCTGCAGCCTGTGACATGCATCAAGGTGTGCCTTGGACTTTTCGGCCCCAAAGTTCACCCATTCTCCTATACTGCACCCATCTCAATGTATTTCCTTATGGAATGGGGTGAGCATAAGGCCCAGTGGCCCAAGGCACAATGCGACACTTGTTGGAGTCTGCAGGGTAGGATGAGGTAAAATGGCATGAGTGTTATCGCTGACAATCCAAAGGCACACCTCAATGCCTGTTAGTCTCTGCAGGGTGATGTAGGGATGGCGTCACTTCCATACTTCACTGCCATTCCTATTATGCATCTCTCTAACTCCTACACTACCAATGACAATGTCAGCAAGACAACATTCGGCATTGACAAATGCTTGTTTCCCCCTGCTTTTGCTTACTTCCTTCATGCAGATGCTGGTTGCCTTCCCTATGCCTTTACTTAATTTTCTTTACTGTTCTTCTACCCCTCTCTGACAATCCTCCCCTGCTAGGCTACTTCTGAAGAAGTCTCCCATTTCTTTAAAATCCAAACTACTAAAGTCCAGTACCATCGTCTTTTTGTGGCTTGCCTCTGCAACCATCGTAATATTGAACCACACTGTACAGTGATCACGGATTCTCATTGAATAGCCCATTGTGACATGACTAGGCACTATCACAGCCTCCAGTAGGACAGGAATTCAGGGGAGCAAAGGGAGACAGCAGGTCCCAAATAGGATTGCACCTTTACTCCATGAGTCATTTTCAACTCTTGGCATGCTAAATCCAGACAGCAGGAAAGGTGCTAATGGGACATTTGCCAGACCATGTGGGCTAACTAACATCTCTGCACAATGCCTCTGTGCATGACTGCATGAAGGAATTATTCAGAGCAGTGCCAGCCCCCAGCTCCTCATTGCATTTCAGATGACCCTGATATAATAAAATGATCCCTGGTTGGCATCTAGAATTTCCCATCCACAATCACCATTCAGATGTTTCTGATTAGTAGATTAAGAGGATCCCTGGCCTCTAGATCACTTTGATTGCAAGTGTGAGCACCCTCCCAATTCCACCTATTAAGGACCTTCCACCCATCTCCCCATGGTGGCTCATAAATTACCCCAGCTGCCAGTCCCTCCCACTGTGACAGTGTCAGGTCCAGCCCCTCTGCTTGCCACCTTGGCTGGCCACTTTATGAGTGACAGGAAGTGAGCACACACCTATTAAAGAAACAGATGTTCTTCAGTAAGTGCACACTCACTCCCTTTCACTCAGACAGTGATCAGTTAAGATGCTGTACTGATCACAGTCACAGGGAAGTGACTGCAATCTTGGGTAAATGGGGGGCCAATGGGGAAGGGGTGGAGGGACCTGGCTGAATGGCTTTGGGAAGGGGCTCAGATTTGTGACTGGCAGGTGGGGCTACTAGATGTCAGGGATCACGGAAAAACAGAAACACAGAAACATAGACAATGATGGCAGAAAAAAATGGCACATCCTGTCTGCCCCTATTTCCCCTACTCATTGCCTCCTAGAAACGTCTACAGGCGTTAGCAAATCTAACTACAGTGTGTCCCAGAACACCTACATAAGTCACCTACAGACTTCCTGTGTGCCCTAGAAATGTCTGGAGAAGTCACTCACATATTTTAATATTACTTGCCAGTCAGAATTGATTAGAATTGACTGCACAGTACCATTATAAAGGTAATGTTGTGCTGAACAACCTTGCCACTGACACTTTGTGTGTATCATGTTCACTTTAGGAGTTATTCATATTTGTTTATGACATTTTGTCAATCTAGAACCACCTAAGCACTTTGAAGAAAATACACATTCTGGGTATCTTAGCCAGTATAAAACAAAAACCAAATTGAGTACAGTTGATTGCATAGAACCGTTGGAAAGACAATTTTGTGTGGAACAACTGTGCCACTGATACGTTGTGTGTGTCATGTATACTTTAGGAGTTATATGCATTTGTTTATGGTATGGTGTGTATGGTTCAGATTTATCCCTCAGACCTCATCAATACACCTTGACTCAAATGGGAAAAAATGATGTTTAATACTACAGAAATAGCTGTTTGTTTTACAAACAAATTATTAAAATTACATCTTATGTCTGGGTGCTTAATTTGGTGTTGATATGTTACATATTTCCCTACAAAAAAAAGGTTTATGGTGCATTTTATAGTGGAAAAAATATTTTGTTTTGCTGTTTCAACAAGCACAGAAATAAAACTAAATTACCTGCTATTCCTTGCATACCACTGTTGGAAAGGTAATTTTATGCTGAATAATTTTGCCACTCAGACTTTGGGTCTAGCACTTATATTGTTTGTGCTATTAGCATTTGTTTTCAGCATGCCAATTATGGCTTGATTTTACTTAGAAGGGCCCAGGATTAACTGTTAACAGTGTACAGGAGACAAGTGCTGCAACTTCAGAAAGCTCGTGAGGAGGCAATGAGTTAAACCTCAGAACCTACTGTCCTTACTGAGTACTAGCCTTCACTACCCACTCCCCTGTTCCCCACCCTGCTACTATCAGTCTGAGTAACCATTATACCCTTCACTTTGTCATAGCCATGCTTGAAACCATTTATGGTTTTGGTGCCTGCCATCTCAGTTGGCAGACTATTCCACATTTCCACTGCCATTTCTGGAAAATAAAACTTTCCAATATCCCTCTTGAACCTCCCTCCCATCAGTTTCTACTTGTGCCCCCATGTCCTTGAACTGTTACTCATACTAAGTAGTTCTCCTCTGTTCACCTTGTTTATTCCTTACAGGAACTTGAAGATCTCTATCATATCACTCCTCTCGTGTCTGGTCTCTAGTGAAGACATGTTCAGTGCCTTGAGCAGATCCTCATATGATCTGTCCTGTCAGCTATGAATCACCCTGATCACCCTTTGTCCTTATCTTTCTTGAGGTAAGGTCTTCAGAAGTTCAGAACTCTGCACAGTATACCAGGTGCAACCTCAACAACGATCAATAAAGAGGCAGTAAACTTCTTTTCTTCTAGTATCAGAACCCCTTCTGGCACATCCTAGGATCCTATTTGCCTTACTAGATGCCTCACTGTACTAGCTTGATTGTTTAAGGGAGTCACTAATGATGAATACTAGGTCCCTTTCCTCACCTGTAGTGCTCAGCTCTACCCCTCCTATCCAGTACTCTGTTCTGGGGTTCTTGCCCCCTAAGTGAATCACCTTGTACTTTTTGACATTGAACTTCAACTGCCAAACCTTAGGACACCTCTCTAATCTTTACATGTCACTCTCCAGTTTCTTACTTGCCCCATCACTATCTACCCTCCCATGAGCTTGGCGTCATCTTCAAAGAGAAACAAACCCAGATTCATTCTCAAACGTTGTTAATGAGCATATTGAAGAGCACAAGAGTCAGGATGGATCCCTGTGGCATTCCACTCTTAACTTCCCTCTCTTCTGATTTGACACCATAATCACAACCCTCTGCTGCCTCTCATTCAACTAAAGCCCCCTCACCCCCACCAAAACACTGCTTATATTTTCCTTCAAATCCCTGGACCTCACCCCCTTGCCCCGTGACCTAAGCTGCTCTGATTGGTCCCCTATCTCATTGGCCTGCTCCACTGACTCCAATGCTAATGTATTTCAAAACAAAATTCCTCAAAATATGGGACTGCCATGCCCCCACCAGAGCAGGACATGAGAAAAGGTAGCCCACCTACCTAGATCATGGCCAAGCTCATAGCTTACTTGCAAGTGCATGATTTGGCCTGGTCAGAAAATAAATGTAACCCATCCCCCATGGCTTCCAGAGGTATCATCACCTCTGCAACAGCTGTACCAGGGAAATAAGGCTTGCCAAAGGTGAGTATTTTACATCTACCTTCAGTACCAACTTTGGTTACCTGTCTAAATTTTGGAAGACTGTCACAATCTCTTCTCCCCTCCCACTCAATCTCCTTTGCCTGCCCTCAGAGTGGGTGACATCCCTATCTCTGACCCCTTCTTCATCACCACAGAGGTGTAATTCCTTTTCATCACCTGCACCTCCTCTCCTCCCTCTCCCCTTCCTCACCTTCCTCTCACCCTGCCAGCCTGCACGATTGCCATCTCCTTCCTTCCCCCTATTGTTTTTTTCCTCTCCAGTAACTCTATCCTTCATCACCGACACCCTTCCTGCCCTTAATCCTTCCAAGGGTAGGAGCCCAGATGGCCTGGATAGCAAACTCCTTCATCTGTCTGCTTCTGCAATCTCCTCCCCATTGGCTGACCTCCCTAACCTCTCTTTCTGATGTTCCTCCATCCCTGCTGTCTGGAAGACTGCCACTGTTACTCCTCCAAAAAGTGGTGACCCATCTGGTACTGACTCATTTTTCTTCTCCCTCCAAAATACATGAACAGATTATCTTGTCACAGCCCTCTCCCTTTCTGGACTCCTCTTTCTTCTTCACCCAATGCAAGTCTGGCTTCTGCAAAAATCACTCCACCACCATCTTCCTGCTCAGGCTCACCAAATCCATCCATAATGGTATGGATCACAGCCTATTCACCTCTGATATTTTCGTCGATCTAGGCAAAGCATTCATCCCTGTCTACCACCCCAATTATTAGCCAGACTCCAGGCTGCAGGCCTCGCTGACTCAGCCATTGGCTGTTCCATTCCTACGGCATGGGTAGGTTCCAAGCAGTCAAAACTGGTGACCCCCCCTCTCTCCTCCCTGCCTGTATCCACTGGTCCCACAAGGATCTGTGTTAGACCCTCTACTTTTCTCCATTTTCCTTAATGATCTCCCCTCCATGTGCTTGTCTGCATCCATTCACATATACACAGATGACACAGTCCTCTTCACAGCAGGCCCACAGACTCCAGCTGGACTTTGATCAAGTTCACACCTGGCTGCACACAAATCAGCTTTTCCTCAATGCCAAGAAGACTGTCTCCACATCCTTTCATACAAGGCACAGACTCTCTAGGCTCCCTTCCCTTCCTACTTTCCATACCCTGAATGGCTCCCCTGTGGAGGATGTTACCATCTTTCATTATCTTGGTATCTGGTTAGACCAGCACCTAAACTTTTCTGAACAGGTGGATGCTATAGTCTAAAAGCTGCATGACAATGTGGTGCATTTTAAAGGAACTGTGACTGTATCCCACTTCCAGCACACCATGCTATTATCAAGAGAATGATCCTCCCAATCTCTGACTATGGTGATGTGGTCTACAGCGTAGCCCCAGTCACTACCCTTGCCAGACTGGACACACTCTTCAACAATTTCTGCCATTACAATCTCTACTACCCTTCTTGAACTCATCACTGTTCTATGTATAAATCTCTCTCTTTTTCTTCTCTTGTGGACAGACACCATGCCCACTGTGCCAGCTTTGTGGGCAAATCTGTTTTTTTTCCCTAGCCTCCTATCTCTCTGTCATCTCCCCCACAGCCATACCATCAGAAGCTAAAATGTATGAACCCTAGCAGTCCCTTCAATTTCCACAACCATCGGCAATCACACTTTCAGCCACTGCTTCCCTAAAATCTGGAACTTCCTCACCCCAGCCATTCACCAATCTCCCTCCCATGGATTCTTTCAAACCACTTCAGAGGTCTCACCTCTCCCTTCTGCACTTGCTCTAGTTTTCCCTCTTGCTCTCCTATGACTTGTTTCCAATTTAGATACAGCTATAATTTGGCACTTTATGCTTCCACTCTAGGTATTATGTGCAAATATTTGCAGCTAGTGTTGATTTAAACTGCTCTGTATTTGATTGCCATCATATGTTTGTGGCTCCTGACTGCGCTGTATATGCATTGTCAATTGTTTGCTTGTCACTCAAGTTCTCACATCTTGCACGTATTATTCCCAATGTAATTTGTGGTTGTGTACCATTCTGCCCCATGTATGTTATGTATTTTAAACTTTTGTGCTACCTAAGCCCCACTTGTACAAGTTCCCCTTCCCCAAGGATGCATCTAGAAATGAGCTCTCAGCTTAGTATACCTGGGTGGGAGCACTAGACACCAAGGATCATTTTACTATAATAACTGGAGCCATTTGAACTGCGATCAGGGGTATAGAATCTTTACATGCCAAGGATCATTTTGGTATATTATTTGAGAGCATCGTAATGGTGACCAGAGGAAGGGTGACAATATGCACCACTGTGTGTTCAAATGAGGGCAGGATTTTTGGAAGCAGTAAACAGTATTACAATTTCAGTTGTTAAGCACTTTCAAAACCTTTTATATAACACTATGCTCTGTATGCAGGAGGGGATCTCTCATTGGCAAGACTGTAGCAGTACATATGCATGTGCACATGATCAGGTTAGCATCGGGGGCTGCTAAATATATGGTACCTGTTCAACTATGCTGTTCTCCCACATGGCACAGTGCTTAGATGTTTGGCATCCCACTAACCTTCTGAAAATGGGACCCTAATTGACTAAAAATCCCCTGCCAATGCCTCTTAAGATGCAGAAAGTAAACAAAAATGGATTATCTTATTCAATTCAATTCAATTCAATTCGTGTTTATTTATAAAGCGCCTTTCAAAATCAAGGCGCTGTACATGATAATAAAACAAAGATCAACAATAAGCAAATAAACTATAAAGAAAAAGCCAAGTTAAAAAGATAAGTTTTTAAAGCAGTTTTAAAACTATCGACGGTCGGGCATTCTCTCAACCAATGAGGTAGAGAATTCCACAGGTTAGGAGTTGAGTAAGCAAAAGCACGAGATCCTGATAACTTCAAATGAACCCTGGGAATCTCTAGCAATCCTCATTAGCGGAGCGGAGAGGGGGCGGAGGGAGGCGATAGAGATCAGAAGCTCTTTCAGGTAACCGGTCCCTGATCGTAGGGCTTTAAAGGTTAGTAAACCAACCTTAAAGATGATACGCCACCACACAGGCAGCCAATGCAGTTCACGGGCACAGGCGTACATATGACTGGTTCTCGGAGTCCTAGTCAGAAGCCTGGCTGCAGCGCTCTGCACTAGCTGCAGCGGATATCAATCCCTGGGAGCCCCAGGTATAGGGAATTACAGTAGTCCAAACGGGTTGTAAATAGCATGGAACCAAAGTCGGAAGATCCTCCTGGGGAATCAGGTGTTTCACCCGGCGATATTCCTCAGATGATAAAGAGGTCTTGACAACAGCTGACACCTGAGATTTCAGGGTCAGACCATCGTCAAAAAATAACGCCCAGATTTCACCTGTCGAGAGCCAGAGATGGCACCCCACCAAGTGATAAGCCTGATGGATGTGCCTCACCCGATCCCCTCCCAGGATGATCTGGGCCCACAACCAATACCTCGGTCTTATCCGGATTAAGCTTCAACCAACTCGAACTCATCCAAATTCTGATTTCATCCAGACAGTTGTTAAGTACAGAGAGTGCATCACTCTGATTGGGGAGAAAGGATAAATACAGCTGAGTATCATCCGCATAGCAGTGAAAACTCAAGCTGTATCTCCTGATGATTTCTCCTAATGGCAGCATATACACTGCAAACAACATGGGAGCTAAAATGGAACCCTGCAGTACCCCACATGGTATGGAGAAGGTGTCAGAGGAATAAATTCCAGTGACAACTCTCTGAGACCTACCAGTGAGGTAAGAATGGAACCATTCGTGGATTGTACCAGACAGTCCACAAAACCCGCAGCCTCCAATAGCACCTCATGGTCTACAGTATTCGAATGCAGCAGAAAGATCAAGAAGGACCAGAATGGTATAAGCCTTTTGATCTCTGGCCATTAGGGAGGTCACTCAAACCCGAACAAGGGCAGTCTCAGTACTATGCTTTTTCTGAAGCCAGATTGGAGAGTATCATAGACATTATGAGAGGTGAGATATTCATCCAATTGCAGTGCAACTGTTTTTCAATAACCTTACCAACAAATGGCAGGTTAGAGATAGGCTGGTAGTTAGCTAGACAGTCTGGATCCAAGGAGGATTTTTTAAGGAGTGGATGAACAACTGCCTCCTTAAGGGGATTAGGAAAAAAACCCCTCTCCAAGGATTTCCAGACAATGTCAGCGAGGATTGGGTAGATGACTTCAACACATCCTACTAACAGAGGTGTAGGACCCGGATCCAAACTACAACTAGTTGGACGCATTGATTGGATGATCTTCACAATGTCTGCAAATTCCGGGTGGTGAAACTCCAACCAGGCAGGCCGGGGATTAAGTACAACTGGTTGCCCACCGTGACCCCCCAAAGGAGAGGTCGGACCGATGCTGGACCTGATGTCGGCAATCTTATCTGCAAAGAAGAGAGCGAACTCCTCACATCTAAGTTGAGAAAAAGCTTCTCTAGGCTGAAGACAGACTGGATTGCACAGCCTGTCCACAGTCCGGAAAAGCTGAGCCGGTCGATTCTTTGCAGCAGAAATCTCTGCATCTTTATGTATTATTTTATGTTATTTTCCTTGGAAACCTTTATTCAATTTCAAAACATTGTGATGTGTCTTAAATATTTATAACAACCGTATCTAAAATACAATTTCTTCTTTCATCTGAGTGCTGTTTTTATTTTCTTATAAAAATACAGTCTGGTGGGCTGGCTTAGCGGCTTGGTGGTAGCTGTACTTCCTCCCTTTCCAGTGGCACGGTTTCAGGGGAGGACCTGGGTCAAACAGGGGTTAGCTGACAGGAGAGATGATTAAGCATCTCTGGGACTGCTCTCTCTCTCTCTCTCCTCTCCTCTCCTCTCAGGGAAGGGGAGTCTGACCACCCCATTCTTTAACAGCCACCTAGGTGAGGAATGCTGGCAAGGCTCAGGCAGGCACAAAGCAGTACTTGACTTTAATTGGATTGGCATTGTTGCATGCTTGACTGCCCAGGGGATAATCCAAAGGTAGAAAACCTCCAATGGCAAAATAATCCACCAACCTGCCACAGGCTTTGCAATACTAACCAGGCTTTGCTCCTGTCTGAATATGTGTCTCCTTGTGAATGGCCCTCTCCCCCCTGGCCCCACATGGGGAAGGGGGAGGCCATGGGAGATCTCACAGCAGGTAAGTCCTGGTGATTTTGGGTGATGTGGATGGACAGGCCAGTGCACAAGGGGGTCAGTGGGTGACCAAGAAGATAAACATCTCAATGGGAAAATAAATAAAACACAGTTTGGGAATCTGAAACCCAATAACAGTCATACCATATAAACCCACCTTGCAATGCTCTGCAGATATGTAATGAGGAGATTAGAAGCTGTGAGAGCCACCAGTGAGACATCACAGTGAAGTTATTCAGAACAGAAAGTGCAAATTATGCATATGCCAGCTGAGCTCCTGATGAGAATTGGGCCCTGAGCAATGGCTGCAATATATATACAGTATACATATATATATATATTTTTTTTTCTTAACCAAGAACCTTTATTAAACAAAACATTCAAATAAAAACAAAAACTAAATCAAAACTAACTCAGCAGAATATAAACTATGAAAGCATTTGGCTTACACTTTCACAGCTCCTGCAGTACACTCCCCAAGCATTTAGTTCAGATAAGTTGCTGGATCAACACAATAATTAATTACACATAAATCTGATCACAACTTTAACTTAGAAAAATGCATGCAGTCCCCAGTGTTTATATGATATGAGACTGGTATGTTAGCAATATCCTAAGTATTAGCATTCTATACAAATGTGTTGTCTGACAGTAAATGAAGGCAGCACTTATTTAAAAGAATAAACTACAGCATTTTACATTAGTTCTAAAAGTTTCTTGTCACATCACAATGTTCTGAAATTTGATTAAAGGTGTGCAAGAAAAACAAGATGTAAACCCCCATAAAGAAGCAGAATAAGAGATAGCCCTACTTTGTTTACCTCCTGCTCTTCAGTTTTAGACATCCTCTCCTCAAGCCAGCAGCTAACTGAATGCAACAAGCAAGGGGTGTTGTTGCAGGCCATTCAAGGGGGAGGGGCAGGGGGATGGGTAGTTTCAGAACACAGTCCATTTCAGTATATAGTTTATTTGTTTCAGTATATAGTGTATGTGAATTTTTCAGTCTACAGTGTATGTATTTCAATATATAGTGTATGTGTTTCACCATGTAGTGTATTTGTTTCAGTATATAGTGTATGTGTTTTTTTAAATATAATGTGTATGTATTTCAGTATGTAATATATTTCTCTCAGTATATAGAGTATGCAAAATTTTTCAATAGAGAGGGTAAGTGTTTTTAATATATAGTGTATTTATTTCAGTATATAGTGTATGCAGATTTTTCAATGCATAGTGTATTTATTTCAATGGATAGTGTATATATTTCAATATAAAGTGTAGATGTTTCAATATATAGTGTATTTGTTTCAGTATATAGTGTATGTGCTTTTTTCAGTGTGTAGTGTATGCATTTCAATAGCTAGTGTCAATATATAGTGCATTTCTTTCAGTATATAGTGTATGCAGTTTTTTTCAATAATAGTGTATGTGTTACAATGTACAGAGTATTTGTTTCACCAGATAGTATATGTGAATGTTTCAGTCTGTAGTGTATGTGTCTCAATAGGTAGTGTACATGTTTCAGTACATAGTACATTTGTTTCAGTATATAGTGTATGTGGATTTCAGTACTCAGTATGTGGATTTCAATAGATAGTGTGTGTATTTCACTATATGATGTAAGCATTTCACTATATAGTGTATGTGTTTCACTATATGATATATGTACAGTATTTCAGTATACAGTATATGTATTTCACTATATGATGTTATATTTCAGTAGATAGTGTATGTGGTTCACTACACTGTGTATGCATTTCACTATATGATGTATATATTTCACTATATGACATATGTGTTTCACTATGTAGTGTATGTGTTTTACTATGTAGCCAGCGATTATGAATTATGTCCCTAACAGCTTGCCAAAGTTTTGCATTGATTCTTCTGTATTGCATTGCATGAGAGCTCCACAACTGCAGATTATTTGTTTGTGACAATTGGAATGAAATGCATACTTAAAAGCATTGTCATTTTCACTCTTTAGCACTATATTTATTTAGATTATCCTACACAGTTGCATATATTTGTTTAGCTTCAGCAGAGGACAGCTTAGAAATGGAACATTTTGTCTATTATTTGGTAAATATGTGTACAATAGATGTAAGGAGGGTAGCCAAAATGTCATACATTAGCCTTGGATACATCATTATTGCAAGACGTACTTTAAATAAATGTTCAAATATACAGACTGTTAGTCTTGACAGGCCTGGTACTGTACATTTCAAAGATACTACAACTTTTGTATGGTTATTTATAGTGATAGGTTTTTAGCCTGGCTGAAACATCAAACTGTTTGCATCCAAATTTAAAATTGTGAAATGCACATAACAAAATGTATACCTTGCAAATCTATGTCAGTAGGAATAACTTACAAACTTTTGCATAATTAGTTAGCCTCATGACAGGAGAATTTAAAACACATAGCTTTTCTACATAACCTATTTTTTCACATAGACAAAAACTATTAAGAAATCAAAGGCAAACATTGCCATTTTTCACCTTTTATTTGTTACAAGTAAATTGAGTGCTACTGCAGTAACATGTTTCTGCCTCTTCAAAAGATGTTCTGTTGTGTATATAGTACAGGTATAGAGAAGTTCAGCAACATATAGCTTTCCATGGTTTTCAGTTAAATAATAAGTCTTCTGGGGTCTTTTCTGCAACATTTGTCAGTTGAAATAGCATATTGTTTACATTTCAGGCAGTGTTTCACGGTCACATGACCAGATATGAACAAAACGTTACAACCTATAAAAAGGTAAGTGTCTGTGAATAAAAAATATATATGTGTTTTCTACTTTTCCTTGAAGGAGAAATATGGATATTTTAATTTTAAATAATGTAGTACAATAATTATAAAAAATGCTTGGCATGGAAGTGTAAAATCCCTCTGGAGGTGAAAGGGTTAAGAATGAATAGCACCACTGTGAAACATTTTGATGCAGAGGCCAGTCACCTCAGTGAAAGGTTCTTAGAAAGAGGATATAGCTGAGCAATAGTTGATGAAGTTGATGACTTTTCCAGATCTCAAGATTGGGGACCTTACTACATAAAGAAAATATGGAATATAGTATTCAGTTCCATTTCGTTACCTTTTTCTGTACCCAAGCTTACAGGGTAGAAAATATTATGAAACACAATGGGCACATTCTGAGCTATGATCCTCTTCTACAGGAGGCATAATCAAATTTGCCATATGCAGTGTGACTTATAGGAGGCTACAAACTTTAAAAAAAATAATGGTGAGAAGTAAACAAACAATACAGAACCATGCAAATTGGTTGCTGAAAGCACCAAAATGTAATTTGACTTACAGCAAAATGTACTAAGTATGCAACAAGGCATGTTTATTTATTTTTAATTTATTTAATTCATTCTTGGATTACAATGCCTCTGAGCACAGGCAGCTCATTTACAAAGGTTCCATGTCAGTGGGGAGGGGAGACGAAACATACAAAGGGGTAAAAGTACGATGTTTCCAAAACAGTAAAATAAAGTGAGCAAATGTATATGTATCTATATGCAGTTTTATTGTTCTAATAGGAGGAAAGTGTAGATGAAAGGGGGAAGGATAAAGATGGGAGAAAGAAAGGAAGGCAGGAAGTGGTAGCAATAGGTCTTGTCAAGCTGGTGTAGGGGGATAGAGACAGAGGGTGAGGTGGGCAGGAGGTGGCAGCCATAGGCCTTGTCAAGCTGGTGTGGGAGGGGTAGGCACAGTGGGGGGATGAGGTGGACGGGGTAGTAACAAAGGTAGGAAGTGGCAGCCATAGACCTTGTCAAGCTGGTCTGGGAGGGGTAGGGGCAGGGGGTGAGGTGGATGGAGAGTAGCCAGGGGCCTTGTCAAAGTGCAGAAAGGGGGGTAGCCTCAGAAATATTGAGATAACAGCAGAGACACAGGGTTATCCAGTTCTGAGGAGAAGACTGAATGCTAGTAGATGGGAATCTCAGATGAAGCAGTCACAAGAACTGTTGACCGTGAGATGCTGGAGTAACTTCAGTGTGAATGGTCCCAATTTAGGTAAGGTAGGCACATGTTTTATCAATTCAAAAATGGAAAGAGGATTGCAGTTAACACTTTCATTATATGTGATAACCACAGCAGTCATTTATTTGGTAGTTTTCTCCTGGAATGTTTACTATGTTTGCTAAGCAGTCCGAAAATTCAAAGTTCATGGCTGAACATTGCAGAGCATTGGAGAATGTCAACAGTGAATCTGCTATGGCAGCCCATGCATGGGGAACAATAAATCAGCCTGGCATATTTTTAAATTTATGGATACCGAGAAGTTTTTTTATAACTCCAAGGGAGGGACTATCATAATCTAATCCTAAGAGGTGCATTGTGGATCTTTAAACCTGGCAGGTAAAGAATGGCCAGGTCTTAATGGTAACTTGGACTTGGTTCCATTCTTGAAATAATTTCTGCAGCCAAATGTTATTGAATTGATAATGTAACTTTTATTTTGTACAGGTTGTGCAATAAAATCCATGCATTCCCCCATCAAACACTGAGAAGCTGAACAAAGATTTGAATGCCATATCTTTATATTTGTTTAATTTATATAATGTAGTCACTGATTTTTCAATATTCATTTATTCATACTAATCAATGTTGTAAACATGGAGTTTTAAATGTATTTTACTTTGTTTTTCTACACTAACTTTGGATTTTTTTTGTTTTTTGTTACCATTTGCACTTTGTGCTGGTCTTTATACCACCTTTTGATCTATTTAAAGTAATGGCGGTGCACCTTTTTTCCATAAAGATTTTTAACTGTTTTATATTACAGGTCATACTTGAAGTACAGTAATTGTACTCAAATATGTAAGAACTGAACAGACCATACTTCTGCCAAACTGCTTACAGCTGTGACATATCTTACACCTTGCAAGATGGAATTTGATCAACTAAACAATTTGCTATATTGAAAGTGCTGTATAAACAGCACCAAAATAAAGTACAATGTGGTTCCCCACCACTTATCAAAACACTAGCAAAGCATTATTATTTCTGAGTCCACAACTGTACAGTTATGCAGAATGAAATAAACAGTCTGTATTACACATTATTTCTGTATGGGGAGGGGTAAGAGGGGAGGAGAAAGATGTTGGCCAAAAAGGAAAGGAGGGAATACACCAGTTTACCTAAAAGTATGGCAGAAGACTGTTTACAATAAGCCAGTACTGATTTATGATGCAATATTAGCAGAGGGACTATTTTATTGTGTAGGGGAGATTAAGAGGAACAAGGAATAATGGTACACCTTAAAGGCCCAGATATAAATGTGATTTCATTCTGAGGGCCAGGTCATTCTGAGGGCCAGGCACCTTTAAAGAACTGTCTCATGCATGAAATGCTTTAGGTGACCAGCCGTGATTCTGTTTTATCTTTACTGCCATGAACTGCACTTCATGATAAAGTATCCTAATAATGGGCCCGATTTTCTAAGAGACGTTAGAGCAATGGAAGTTGCATCACTCCAGGTCTGTGGCAAACCCCCGGTATACCAGGGACCATGCACTCAATTTCACAAAAATCAGGGTCCCAGAGCCAAACTCCCTGGATTTACCACAAGCTGACAACTGTACGAAACAGTTGGTGCACCTGTAGGAGTTGCCACAGGGTTGCAGTCCCCTGACCAGTGCAACACTAGAGGGGCCAGAATGGATTGGGGGATGGCAGTGACTGTACTAGACAGGAGGGGTCTGGGGAAGAAGAGGCATAGGAGGTGGCATAGGAGGAGTTGGGAAGACAGCTGGGCATTAATGGGGGTGCATTTGCTTTTGTATGTATTTGCGTATTCTACTCTACCAATGAATTATACTGTACGGGGAAGGGGGCAGAGATACAATGTGCAGCTGCCAAGGCTGTGCTCTCCTGGTGCCATGTCACATTCTGTCCCTTGACCCTCCCATACAGTGTAATTCATAGATGCAGTTCAATACACAAATACATACAAAAGCAGACGCACCCCACCTGGTCCCACAGCACTCCCATTAATGCCCAGCTGTCTTCTTGACTCCGCCTATGCCACCTCCCATGCCCCTTTTGCTCCCAGCAGCCCATTTTGAGACCCTGTCTCACTGGCCCAAGCTACATAGACCACCTCCTGGCTGGTTTAAGTGGTGTCCCTTGCTGTGTCCATGGAGGGGCTTGCAAAATCCCCAAAAAGAGGATGTTACAGCCCCACTGTGGTGCAAGCCCTCTTGTAACTTGGTGCACTGGGTTGTTTGGTGCAACCTTGCTACAAGGAGGCTTTGGCACAGCTGTGTCAGGATTTGACACAGGCTGCTTTAGAAAGTCCTGATTGATGCAAGCTGTGATGCAAGTCACCCCTTGTGTTAAAATCTATTAACACAAGTCTCTTGCATCATTCTAGCCCCTTTGAATATCAGGCCCAATGAATCAAGTCACCCGGAACTTGTAAGTACTTTAGTGCTCTGTATAACCAGTGATGAGCACCCCGATGTTTCCTTCATTTATAAAAATGGTAAAGATGAACAATATTTTTGTGTTATTTTTACCTGCTGTGTTTATTGGTGTTACCTTGGATCCATTTACACTGGAGTAATAGTGAAAAATAGTAAATTAAAACATTTTAGACTTGAGAGATTTGATGGTTAAAGCTACAGTCTCTACAGCTGTAATAACAAGAACCAGTCATTTCATCATTTTAACTTAGTTTATTAAAGTACATCACATTTAAAAACATTTACAAAATACATGCATACATTGGTTTCTATTCAACATACAGTAGGTGAAATAAATTAAGATGACAAACTGATTAACTGTGTCAACAATTTTGACTGATGTCTTTAATAAGTACAATATGATAACGGTTTGGTTATGCTATCATTATTTGGATAATGGATACAAATATCAACATATGTAGATATTATAGACCAAAGTATGTCACTATTATAGACCATAACACTTTCATAGTACATTATATAAAAAGAAAATATTGCAAACTATAATGGCATCAGCACAAACCTATGTGATATCTGTGTAAGGAAAAGCATTTTTTTCTTGAAGCAGATTCAATAACATGTATTTTCCCTTGAAAAAAAGAATAGCTGGACTTACTATGAAAAGCTGAATCTAGGCTATATAGGTGGCAGATAGTTTATTTTACTGCATACCGCTTGCATTGTTTAACTAACTAGCAAGCACCACTCATGGGCAGTTCCATTATACCCAGCATGGAACACTAAATTATTTTGTTTTACTTAATATGTCTGTTATTTGGTGGTGATACAATCACCATTGCAAGTTTATTAAGGTGGTAGACATGGGTGAAGTGACCCTAATTCATTCCGAAGTGAATCGTGAAGCAAAAAGCAGATTTGTGGGTGCTCCATGACATGAGCAGGTATTGCGTTATAATAGGTAGCGATGAAGTCCATTAAAACAATGACTTCACATTACTCTGCCTTCCCAAACCACTACTCCACCAACTCTTAAGGTGAAGTACATTGAAAACAATGTGCTTCGCCTCTCTTCACATTGTTTTTAAGCTCCAAAGGCAAATTGTGCAGTAATAAATGGGATTTCAGGTCACATGGGCTCTATATTGTTCTGCACAGCCTCAGTTCAGGGTAATGTGTGTAGCAAGCTGTAGGAGACAGTCTGCTCTGAGAGCTCTCTGTCATTCAAACCTTCTAAAAGCTGTTCAAAAAGCCTTTTTGAGTAATTTGTTTTGCTCGGACTTTAGTTCATCGATTGTAGGAAATCCTCCTGTGTTCATATCATCAAGCATTTATTGTTTGTGTGTGGATTTTGAATGTTAATGTACAACATTGAGTCTGTGTAGTAAGAGACAGGGAAAGTGTGCTTTGGGGGAGGAGCGTATCTGTGGTGTAGGTAGATTAACTTGGAGAAAAAGACAGTTCTTTCTGTTTTGGTGATATTTTTCTTGTATAACTGTGTTAATGTACACACAGTAATATTTTCAATGATTCTTGCCATTGTTTTACTGATTGTTGTGGTGCAGCAGTGCATAATTTTAGTTTGTTTAAAATACGTGGTTATATTACTGAAGTTTTCAATTTGCTACGCATTACTTAATGTGTGTGTGAGTATGTGTGTGACGCGTGTCATCAAATCAGACACCTTTTATTGTGCCACATAGTAATTTCAGCAATGAGAACCTGCTATCCACTGCAGCTGTATGATTTTTGTACTTCTTTATGGTATCTTTACTGGTACTAGAACTAGTGACTGTTACTCCAGCAGTGCAGTACACTGCCCCCCTGTGGCCCACCCTAACCAGCAAAGGTATTCTTTTCCAGATTTGAATTTCTGATGGTGAACACTGGTTAGATGTTGTGTCTTTGCATCTGCATCTCTTCAGTGTGCATCTCTTTAGGTACCACTCTCTATCTGTAACTTAAGTCACAGTTGTTTCTTTGGCTTTTCTTCAGAGTACTGGACTTGTGTGGTGCATAATTCTGCATGATCTATGAACATTGTACTCATTAATATGCATTTTTAAGTCAGGACCATCATCACGTTCACGAGTCACTCGTGATACAAATCATGTTCTTCATCATCACGATCACAAATGCAGTCACAAATCATGATTCATGATCATGTCACGAATCACAACATTAATTTTTTTACTAGTTACTTGGATGTATTGTAAGCCTGTTTTGTAGTATCTGTACAGGCTTCACCACCCCACCATTGTACTTATTAATAAGTGTTTTTAAGTATGGGAGTTGGACAGTTTCTGCAGTACATACACAGACAGGGAAGAGGACTAACTGCACACATGCAGTTTAGCACAGTATGCTTGCACTGCTCGGTCTGCTTTTCCACAAACACTCTGAGACAGAAAGTAAACATTAATGAGGTACCAAAACAGCATGCACACACGTACACACACTTAACAGAAGGAAGGGGGGCCAGAATACAAAGTGTTGTGCATACAGAAAACAACAAAAAAAAGGGCATAATTACATACAAGGGTCGGGGACGGTGGAGGAATACATTTTATAACACAGCAAAGAAGGTGTGGGGGCACATGGTGTGAGGAACAAAAACCTAATGTGGGATCCCATGGTGATCCAGCAGCAGTTCCAGCATGGACATAATTTGCAACTGATGTCTCTCCATGCAATCCAGCCACTGCTCAACAGCACTTACCTTCTCATTGTTCTTCTCAACAACACTCCAGAGAACTGCCAAGTCAGCCTGCATTACATGCAGTTCTCTGGGGTCCAGACATTCTACAGGCTGACCTGCTGGTGGTGGTGGTGGTTTGGGTGCTGGTGGAGCAGCAGGTGCTGCTCTGGCCCTCCTCTTCTTAGGGCCGCCACCACACATAGCTGCACCCTCTGCCACAGAAGGGCCAGCAGGTGCAGGCATGGTCTGTTCTGTGGCAGCCTGCCATTCCAACTGTGGTGATTGAGTATATGGGTGCACTGGCCCCAAGTCCCCAGGTGAGTCCCCCAAGGGGCCACGATGCACCTCCACCTCACATAGGCAGCACCTGTCCCCCTGACACAGTCAAAAACTGCCAAAACACGGAGGTGCTGGGAGGACCAGGCACAGGCAGTGGAGGGCCAGATGAACTGGCAGCCAGCTGGTCATGGTGCTCAGCAGGGTTGGGATCCACACCTGGGCCCTGGGGCACAGGCATTCCTGCTCCAGAGGACCTGGTGCTGGAGCTGGTGCTGGACGTGGTGGTGGTGGTTCAACTGTCTCAGAGTCAGGAGGCAGTGCTGGTCCTTCTTCCGGGGGGGGGATACTCAGAATTTTCAATCGGTCCAACAGGAACCGGCGGCCATACTCCCCACACATGCACACGGTACGACGCCAACCAGTACCATGCTCTCCCAGAGCTGCCACCATCAAAGACATTCCCTCACCCTGGTCCATCTCTCCTACTGTACTCCCTCAGTCTGAGAAATGACTACTCACACTGTCACACCGCACACACACAGTCACAGAGACACCGACAAAAAACTACTTATAAAGGTAAGAAAAATAAATTTACAGAAAGAACAAATTAAGTAAAAAAGAGCACAGAAAACACAAACAAATGTAGCTTTTAAAAAAAGCTGTTGGGTCTCAATCAAAGTTTAAATCTCCTCCTTGCTCTGATGTCCAAGTCTCAGCAGTGACAAAACAACACACTCCTCTCTCTCTGTCTCTGTCTGCATAGGAGAAAGTGAAAGTGTCTGCTTGTATGACTCACTTCCTTCCTTTTCCTGCCTGGCTATGGCTAAAGAGCATGGTGAAGTCCATTGAAAACAGCAACTTCACCTTACTTCGAGTTGTCATTCTGCTTTAACACAAAGTGGCAATGACAAGGCGGAGTGAGCACTTATGGACACTTCGCCCACGGAATTTAAATTTGCTGCATCTCTATAAGGTAGTTCCAGATTTTCAAATGAATAGATATGGACATATTTCCCAATACATTCCTATTCTGTTCATTAGTCACCTGAGCAGCTTTGCCTTATTTTCAGCAAGTCACAGATACATAGATGCAGTGGCGCCACCCAGGATGCAATGTAGTAATGCTGCAGTATATCCCAAAATGCAGCAGTATACTGCGGGGAGCAGTGTAAGTCAATGGCAATAGGCCCCTTTGTCATGCAGTATTTTGTGACTTGTCATTTGCTGCACCTTTCTTGCATTGCATCAGGACTGGCTCCACTATACATGGACAATAATGGCAGAAAAAGGTTCATCTGCCCATCCAGTGTGTCCGTCATATATAACTATTCTGCACTGGCCCTAGTGGGCATCTCTCTCATCTTTGGTTCTGCCTCCCCTTCTAACTTATCCCAGATGCCTGCTCCATCCTTGCTTAAGGCTGCTCAGTGATTTAGCTTGTACCACTCCCTCAGCAGCTTGTTCTACTTGTCCACCACGATTTCAGTGAAAAAGTGCTTATGTGCATTCCTTTTGAATCTCCCCTGTGAGTTTAAGTGAGTTCCAGCTCATACCTGTAGTTAAGCTCAAGAAGAAACATTCCTTGGCATCCACCCTATTAATATCATACAGGTACTTGTATGCCTCAATCATGGCACCCCATTCCCTCCTTTTCTCAGGAGTGTACGTGTATACGTTCTGCAGCCTCTTCTCCTATGTCTTGCTCCCCAGGCCATGGATCATCTTGGTTTCCTGTGCTGTACTGCTTCCACCTTGTCACAGTCTCTCTTCAGGTGTGGACTCCAGTATTGTGTGCAGTATTCCAGGTGTAGTCACAACAGTGGCCTGTACAATGGGAGGATCACCTCCCAATTTCTACTGTTTATAATCCTCCCTTTTGCAACTGAGCATCCTGTTTGCCTTGCCCAGAACTCTATCACTGTGCTCTATGCTGTTGTTTTTAGGATCACTGATATCATGACCCCTAGGCCCAGTGCCACCCCCCCATTTCATACTGCACTCTTGGGCTTCTCATCCCGATGTGCATCACTTTAAATTTATTAGTGTTGACACCTAGCTGCCAGATCATTGACCAGCTCTCCAACCTACTCAGATCCTCTCTGGGTTCCCTTATCCCTTCCTCTGTGTCCACCCTTGCACAGATCTTTGTGTCATCTGTTGAGAGGCAGGCCTTACCCTTGATTGCTTTCCCTATGTCACAAATAAATATAGTATATTGAAAAGGAATGCGTCCAACACTGACCCTTGAGGTACTCCACTTGTTACTTACCTTACTCCTGAAAACTCCCCATTAACTACTACCCTTTGAGTTCATCCCATCAGCCAGTTCTCCACCCAAGTTGTCAATCCCTCCCCCCAACCTCTGAATCCCTTATCTTTCTGACCAGCCCTCTGTGGGGGACTGAGTCAAAGGCCTTGTGGAAATCCATGTATACCACATCTACTGCCTGTCCCATATCTGCTACCCTGGTCACCCAATTAAAGAAGTCAGCCAGATTTTTTTGGCAAAACCTCCCTCTCATGAACCCATGTTGTCTAGGGTCCTGTAGTGCATTTCCTTCCAGGAAGTCCACCAGTTACTCCCTTAGTAAAGACTCCATAATTTTTCCCATTATAGACATCAAGTTGACTTGTTTATGGTTCCCTGTCTCATCCTTCCATCCACTCTTGTGTAGGTGAACCACATCTGTTGTTCTCCAGTCCCTCGGGATGGCCCCAGTGGCCAGCGAGCAGTTGAATATGCCTACAAGTGGCCCTGCTGTCACTTCTGCTATCTCCATCAGCATCCTCAGGTGTAAGCCATCACATCCTATAGATTTATTTACTTTCAACCCTGTAAACCTTTCCAACACCCTTTCCTTCATTATTTTTTTCCAATTGTTTAACCAGGAGAGACACACTAAGCTGAAAGCTTGTTTACAGGTGCGACCTGGGACACAGGAAAGTTAAGTGACTTGCTCAGGGTCACATAGTATGCAAGTGGGGGCTGTGGGATTCAAATCCAGGTCTCCAGATTTGCAGTTCAGAGCCTTAAACCACTGCGCTATACTGCCTCTGTTTGTGATCATACCGCTTCAGCCCCAGCTCACCTCATTTCCCCTTTTAGCCCTACATTCAGGCAGTGATACCCATCATTCTTCCTAGCAAATATAAAACAAAAATATCTATTCGGTATCTCTGCTTTCCCTTTGTCTCCCTCCTCCCATCTTTCCTCACTCTTCAGTTACACAATACCCTTTGACTGTACGCTTTTCCTGGATGCATGTGAAGAATACTTTTCCCCTTGCTTTACTCCCTATTCCAGCTAGAGTTCTGTCTCCAATTTGGCATCCTTCACCTTCTTGCTGGCTACCTCTGTTGCCTTCAGGTACTTCTCTATATCCTCCTCCTCCTGTTGGCTTCTTCCCTTATACAGTACTTTAAGAATGCTCTTCTTTTGGCTCCTACACATGCCTTTACTTCTACCATGGACCTTTTCCCTTTTTTCTCTTTGATACTGTCATAATTGTGCATTCCGCTGTTACTAGCATTGCTTTTTTAAGATTCTTCACATTTTCCTCTGCCCCCTTTCCCTGCTCTACACTCCTTGTGCTTTTTTTCAACTGTTCCCGCATCCTACCAAAAATCTGCTTTTATGAAGTCCCATACCTTACTCTGTTTGCGCTGTTGGTGGTCCCTTTCTGGACCTTCAGCTCCACTATTCTGTGGTCACTGGGACCACGTGGTTCCAGGACTGCACATATTGGATCCTCTTACTGTTGGTGAGCACCAGATCCAGCAGAACCCCTTCCCTTGGTGGACCCTGGACTAGCTGAACTAGGAATGCCTCTTAGTAAGCATCCACCAGGCACTGATACCTAGTTACCTGTTACAGTTGAGGCTTTCCAGTCCACATTCAGCATATTAAAGTCCCCTACTAACACTACCTCACTTAATTTATCTGCCATCCTAAGTAACCCTCCCAGTTCCTTGTCTGCCTTCTGATCCTGACCTGTGGTCTGTAGCTCACCCCAATGCTAATTTGTTTCCCACTCCCTGTTGCTGGTAGCACCCACAATATTTCTGGTTTTACTGACTCCCCTAGGCTCCATATTTCAGTCACCTCTTTCTTTCTTTTACATACAGCGCTACTCCCTCTCCCCTGTCCTTTGCTGTGTACTGCCTAAACAGTGAGTACCCTGATGTGGTCATGACCCATTTGTGGTTTGAGGTTGCACTCATCTCTGTGACAACCACCAGGTCAAGGCTGCCTTCCTCAGCCATCACCTAAAGTGCCGGCATTTTGTTCCCAATACTCCCTTCTTTGATGCACCTCATTTTCCAACATCTATCCCTGTCTCATCTTTTCCCTTTTCCCTTTTGTATGTTTGATTCAGCTATATTGACTGATGGAGGAGGCCTGCAAGGCCCCTGCACTAGTAACATCTTTTGTGCACTTTGCCACTCTGATTCCCTGCCACTAGTTTAAACTAGCTTGGATGCTGTACCCACCTTTCTCCCCGTATCCTCATGCCCTACTTATTGGGAAGCAAGTCATTCCTTTTGAACAGTCTCCAACCTCACCAGGTCAGGTCCCAGTCCCTGAGGAATGAAAATCCCTCCTCCCTGCATCAAACCTTTAGCCATGCAGTGAATTGAAACACATGGAATTGTTCCATCTGAGTCAGGCATGGCCACGTTATCATCTCAGAGAAGGTTATTGTCCCTGCTGTCTCCTTGGTTACCTTTACCACAGCATGGAAGTATGGCTTCCCTGTTCCATGCTCCACCTGCTCAGATTTTTTGTGCACCCATGCACAAATAAATTTGGCCTTGAGTGTCCCTCTCCATTGACTTCCACCACCCTGGTTATAAGTTTTTCTGCTGCTGCACCTGGAAACAGCAGACCTCCTCTTTCTATCAAGTGTGAGACCCAGATCCCACCCTGTGCCCTCACAACTGAATCCCCCACTATACATATCTTTCTCGTGCCCACTTTGGGGCTCTTCCCACTTCCTGGCATGCTCTGTGGCCATGCCTGCCTGCAAGGTGTACTGGCTCTCTTTTCTCTTGTGGGAAGGAGATTAGGGTTCATCTTGTTACAATAGGGTGAACCTATTGCTGGTGCACAGTGTCCATTTCTCAGGCTTGGTCTCACCTCCCCCTTCTTCCCTTCCTCTCCCACTACTGTATAACCCCCTTCTCTGGCCTTTGTTGGGCTTGGTGTTAACCTTGGCAATAGTGTCCTATGGGGCCCATGGCTGCAACTCTGAAGTTGTATATTTCATTCCTGTCGGCTTTCAGTTCTTCTCTCATGGTCTGGAACCTCCTACAGTTGAGACAGTGGCTGAACTTCCAGAGTACCCTCTGGTTCGCCACTGTCCCACACCCCTGCACTCACCCCACATCCCACCAGTGTGTTCCCTCCCTGCAACATGGTGTGTTTGTGCTGAATGTAACTGTGACATAAGATTAGTGTGTTACCTCTAGTACCCTCTCAGAACTCAAATTCTACACACTGTTTTCCTTTATTCACACTTTTTTCTATCATGCTATCCCAGACAGGGTTTCCTAGATCTCCCTATTCAGTCTGTCCTACATGATTGCAATTTGTACTATAAGGCTGCCACAGATAGGGTGTCTCTATGATCCCTTTACACACCTGCCTTGCCACTTATAATTGTACTATGAACAGTGCTGTAGATAAGATGAGTACTGGCCTATTTTACTCACTGTATTTTAAGAAATACTCTTTAAAACATTTTTTTTAGATGAGCACAGATACTCAACACAGCCACTGGAGGTGCTCCATAGATATGTCAAACACAGCTGTTTTCCCAAGTTTAAAGCACTTCTACTCATCAAAATGATATTTTATTCATCTTATGTCAAAAATGGTGAGTACACTATTCTTGATTGCCAACGTTATCTTCAACGCTGACTGTGAGGTCAAAATAGGTCTGACCATCTTGGCTGCACACTGAAAAAGAAAACTTCTCCATCCTAGAAAGAACATTTATGGATATTGTAAAGCTCACAAAGTAAGGCAAACATGTGCATTCATATCAGTGTGCAGTCAGATAACCTACAATTTTGAGAAAAGTGCTACAAAGTGAGATTTAACTTTCAAAGAAACAGCTCTATATGCAGACTCTGGAAGAAACCAAAAAATATTTTGGCGAAACACTGGGGAACCTTGCTAATTTATGGTGAAAAAAAGAATTTGAAACAAGAATCCAAATGAACATTATTTAGCATCCCTTCCGCACACCTGTATTTGCTGTTCTGGCATTTTGGGCCTAGCTGCACTTGGAAACCTGGCAGAGAGATGTACTGTACCATTGCCTGTAGTCCACCCTTCTTGAGATTTGTGACATCTGACCATCTGACCTGCTTTATAGCAGTATACATCTGAGTTTGGATGAATGCAGCCATTTCTGGACATATACCATAGCAGTAATAGGCCTGCTTACTTCTTACATACACTGAAATTTAGCCACAGGCCAGACATTTACAAATGTCCCATTTTCAATGTTTGCAAAATATTGCTGGATGAAGACATCTTTAAATCTATCCTCTATTATTTATCAAAATAAACATTTAAAACAGAAAGCATGGGCCTTTGTAGCAATCAGCTTAAGCAAGAGTTTGATTGAGAAGGGAATGCTCCTTAAGAAGAAAGGGTGATATTTGAAAATTAGAAGCCTGTCATGGTGGTCTCGCCAGATACATATTAGGAGCTCCCTGGCAAACCCACAAGTGCAATTTATGTTACCAACTGGGCTGGCAACATTTAAGTGAAAGAAATCAGGAGCACTTAATGGGCTTCATAAATAAGGGCCTTTTGGGTAAATTCCCAGTATATGTAACAGCTAATTTAAATTACAGAAAGAAGCCAGACACCCTTAGAACATTTAATACCCCAGACTTAGTACTACCTAGATGTAATTTGGAAACAGGGCGTCATTCAGTTTATAATAGGGGAATACATCTTTAAAACAAAATCCCAACACATTTGAGAATGGATGTTGTGAACAAAACATGGTCTGAGGTAAAATTATGGATAAGAAAAGAATCACAGAATGCATGACAGTGTTGTGTACTGTATGACTAGAACAGAGTAGGTAGTATAGGTTTGATTGTAGGTTTTAAAACCTTTTGGGTTTTGACCTTAGTAGGGGTCCATAATACTGTCTAACTCTATAGTTGTTCTGTAATCATTTTGTAAGTCAGGGGTTGTCCTTGACATACAAGTCATGTTTTGTTTTAATATTTTACTTGAATTGACTGCAATGTAAATTTTGTGTAAACCTATGTATTTTGGGATGCTTACTGTACTGTGGATCTCATTGAAAATGAATTTTACTCAGTCGAGTTAATCCTTATTCATATGAACTATATGAATAAAAATATTTTACTACTGCTACTACTACTGCTTATAACAAAGGCTCCCCAGTCAGTTTTCTTGTATTTATGTATGTATGTATGTATTTGTTTCAAAATGTTTATAAGGCAAGACATACTGAGCTGATGACAGCTCATTTCCAGATACATCCTGAGTGGAGAGAGAATGGGAGAGAGTTCACCACTACAAAAACATAAATATGACAATAATTAAAATAATATGTAAGGAAGTGCAACAGAACTCTTCTTCAGAGTGAAGGTTCCCAAAGCAGTGACCAGGAGAAGTGGTGGGAAGGGCTCCATATGGAGGTTTCAGGACAAAATCAAACAAAGACCCCAGTGTGAGAAAAAGATGGCAGTGAGCTTTGTCTGGGAACACAGCAGAGAAAAAGAGAAGACAGCAGGGGCTTCCAGTCCAGGAGGGTCACAAACACTTAAGCACTGGGAATGATCTTTCCAGTCCAGGGAGAGAGGCAACAATCATTGCCATTACTTCTATGGGGAGAGTCCTGGTATCCAATTCAGGGGATTGAGAATCCCTGAGAAGTTTGGCAGGTACTCTGGAAGAAAGTAAGGAATACTAAGCTCAGGTGGGGAGATACAGAAGTTAAAAAGAAAGATGGTGTGTAGACATCTGTGACAGTTTAAAACTTTCCATATCTTGAATTAAGACCTTACGCGTCAAGGCCAGTCACTGACTGAAATCCTCAGTAAATGTTTTATGTTGATGAGGGAAGGAAGAAAACACAACACTGGCATGCAATGGGTAGTGTATGAGTTACCTTCAAGATGGAGACCATGGCAGCAGTACTTGCTGTAGCTTTGGGAAAACTGAGTAGTACCTGGGATAACCTTTACAACATCAAGAGGAGCCAAGAAAGAATGAAGGGAAATTCATTCAAAGACTGCCCCTTCTGTTAGATTAGTCTGGCCTGTGCAGTGGCATTAAGGGACTCAGTCATAGAACTGAATAATCCTATGGGGTCTGCCTTGGGGGGGGGGTTCAGCAGGACTCAGTCCTTGAACCCATCCCCTTTGCTATGTACCTGAAGAGTTTAATGGAAAGTCTTGTGGGCAAGGACTATCAGTTGTATACAGGTGACATTGTGTTCTACTCTTCCATTGCTTCCCTTGACATAGTGAAAACTACGCTACAAAGGGCTTTTGGTGGCCTGCAGGCATCTTTACTGCTTCAAAATTGAAAGTTGTTGTATCCTAAAAAAAACAAGCACAGGGAACTTCTTCAGGAACTGCAAAGCTTTATTATGTGTTTCTTACAAGGCAGCCTTCTTCTTATACAGAGAGAGAGAGAGAGAGAGATTCTGGATCTTTCTAACAACAACACTACTATTGCTCAAGATCAATGTTCCTTTAGAATCCATACTGCCCTCTAGCTGTGCCTCCAAATACTATACTGCAGCTGCATATATATAATCTCTCCCCCCCTTAAAGAGGCTATTACTTTTTTTAATTTATTATGATTACTATTATTAATGTTCATAGTCCTTCAAATATGAGAGAGGTCTTCTGTTCCTTGAGCGTCTAAACTCTAAATCTGGTACTGAACTATCTACAGGTGAGGAATTTCCAAACACAGTTAACAAAGTCACTTCTTTAATTTTCGATGCAAATGGTATAGGTGTCATGTCAGTGATAGATGTCTCTGGATTACTTGGGACATCTGTGGTAAGTGATAACTCTCCTGATTTCTCATGAATCTCTAAGGAATTGGGTTGGCTTTGGAAATTGGCCCCTTTCACAGAGTTGTCAACCTCTATGCCCACAGCTCTGTCTGGTTTGCTGTACCTCCTGTGGATTTGATCCACATGATGGCGCACTGCTCTGCCATCTCCCAGCAACATTTTGCAGGACAGGGGTCCTGTCACTTCATGAATAATTGCAGGTATCCATCTCTTTCCTTGACCAACGTTATGACTGTATACTGAATCTCCTGTCACAAAATGTTATGCTTTTGTGTGCTTATCATGCATTTCCTTGGTTTTTAACTGTTTCTGTATCACCTTTCCTTTAAAATCAGGGTGTAACAAATCCAAGGCTGACCTCAATTTCTGACCTATTAGCATCTTGGGTGGTGGCACTCCTGTTGGTGACTGTGGTGTTGTTCTGTAGCTGAACAATGCACAAGCTACTTTTGTTTTTAACTTACCTACAGACATTTTCTTTAAACACTCCTTGAATGTTTGTACTTCTCTTTTTGCTAACTCATTTGATGAAGGGTGATATGGAATAGATGTTATGTGGGTAAATTCCATTCCTTTCCATAAACTCTTTAAATTCTATGCTAACAAAAGGAGTTCCATTGTCAGATACTGTACTGCCATCTCGGGTATGCCATGGTTACTGCAGCTCATTCAGAGTTTCTCTATGGTAGCTGCTGATGTCACCAAAATCATTGGATAAACATATATCCACTTGGAATGTGCATCCATGACAACCAGAAACATTTTTCCAAGGAATGGACCAGCATAATCAAGATGTAATCACCTCCAGGGTTTCTCAGACCACTCCCATGGGTAGAGTGGAGCAGTGGCTGGAGCTTTTCTATGTTTTTGGCACGTGTCATAATTTTGAACCTTACTTTCAATTTTTTCATCCATCTTGGGCCACCACATATAACTTCAAGCAAGTCCTTTCATTTGTGTTATTCCAGGGTGGCACTGGCGCAACTGCTCAAGGATATGTTTGTGACCTTGAGGCAGCCCTACAACTTGCACCCCCTATAAGACACATCCATCCTGCACACTGAGCTCAGTTTTCCTTGAGAAGTATGATGTGAACTGAGTTTCCAGAACTACCTTGAACCATCCTTGCAAGAAATACTCCCAGACCTTTGCCAGCATAGGGTCTTTTCCAGTCTAGAACCTGATCTGAGCAGCTGTCACTGCTGAGGCATCCATGTGGTCCATTAACACCACTTGCTCTTCACAAGGAGCTTTGGTTGGGCCCTCCGGTAGCAAAAGATGACTCAAGGCATCAGCGCTACCGTGGTCCTTACCTGCCTTGTACACTATGGTATACTCATAAGCTCAAAGTGTGACAGCCCACTTCTGGATCCTTGGTGAGGCTATATGTGGTACGGCCTTCATCTCATTGAAGAGAGAAATCAAGGGCTTGTGGTCTGTGCAGATGACAAAATGTTGCCCATGTGAAATCTCTGCACCCCAAACATCACAGCTAATCCCTCCTTGTCTAGCTGTGAGTAATTTTTTTTCAGCAGCAGTTCAAGTCCTTGACACAAATCCAATAGGTTTGTCAGTTCCATCAACTTGTTACATTACCCACTGGTAATACCTCCCAAGCAGCCTCAATGATACCAGCTATCTGACACCAGTGTTATGGTGTGGATATAAAACAGACACTTTCAGGCAGTAGTATAATGCAGAAAAAATGCAGAAGTTTTTATTTTCAATAAATCTCAAAAATAAAACAAAACAAAAATAAAACAATGTTACTTATTTACAGAAAGTAAAAACTGGTATTAGTTCAGCACATCTTGTAGCTCAGAAGCAGCTTGCTCCAGCTATTCTGCCTTTTACTTTCTTAACTTTTACTTAACTCAGAATGATGTGGATACACACACACCACCTCTGTCCCTCTCTGTGGCCAGAGACACACTGGCTCACTTCTCTTTTCTGCATCCCTGGTGATGGTTTATATACCCTCCTACTGTGACATTAGTAGTCATGTGATTATCTCATTACACTTCATCACAACATATTGCATTCTCGAGACACCCTACATCTCCAAAAGTATTTATGGAAATTAAGTAATGACCTTTAGCTTCAAATACACTATGCCACATTATTATTAGTAGGCTGGTCATTACATATAAAACCCTTTTTTATCATAAGAGTGCTCATTAAAGGATGAGACTCCTCCTACTTTGCCGACCTCATCAGTCACCACTTTGCATAAAAACATTTTGACTGTGTTCTGCCAACCCTATAGTAATCCCTCTTATGCAGCTCCACAGTAACAAGTAGGACAATTTATATTTTTATTCCACATAGTTTTGTTCCTCAGGCATCTCTGAGTTGGCAAAGAGAAGGGTAGATTATGTGTGCGCTTCTTATCTCCCTTCTCCTGCCAGCTCATGAGACCTGAATCCCATTACCTTGTTAAATTTTTTGGTTTTCTTAAATTTCTTTCAAGAAACATCTAAAAGGGTTTTTGAATCTTTAGCCCTGCTTTAGCTGTACACTTTGTTTATGTGCAGGGGCTCCTGTACTATTTATTTGAGCCCCTGCCAATCTCAGCAAAATGCCAAGCAGCCTCCAGCTGAAATTGTAGCTGTCGGGTTATATTTCATTATGGCCCATTGCTTTTCGCCACCTTTATTTTCCTTATAACATTTTTAATGATAAACAGCCCCACTTATGGCCTTTCTGTGGTGTGCTAATGTTTGCACACCTTGTCAGAATATGGCTCCTCTCAAGGAGCTTTCTGTCACTTAGCCATCACATGCGGCAGTGAATAAACATGGAGTGTCTTGCTCCAAAAATAATTATAATGCTGTGCTGCAGTTTTATTCTTTTGACCGCGTCTTGCGGTATGCGAATATGTCCGCTCACACACTTTAGGAGTGGTGTGCGAGATGGAGCTCTTTTTTCTTGGGGCCCTCTTCTCTCTATTTCTGGCTGCCTTAGATGGAGCTTTTCTGGGCACAACCTTACTTTTTAATTACAAGCACGCCTGGCACTTTGATACACAGGGCGACTGGCGCTTACAGTTTTAAACCTCCCGCTCAGGAGTTTTTCTATGTTAGGTGCAGCTAGTGCCAACAGCAGTAGCAGCAAATAGTGACAAGGGACAGTAAAAAAGAAAAGCAAAGTGTTTTCTTAAGGGTTTCTTCAGGTTGGCCACCTTGACAGAGAAAAAGAGCAAAGAAGAAAAGGAAAGAAGAAAGGACAGGCTGAAAGGAAAAGAATAGTTTATTTTGGGGAGGGGGGCTTATGGCTACACCAGGGCACCATTCCTATTACAATAACAGGGAATCTTCACCCTGTTACAATCGTGGTGCAACAAAACCAGACCAACACCATGTGGTGAAGTGTCACAGGAAAGAATGAGGTCTTTGTCTCTGTCATAGTGAACTAACACATCTGATGACTGCAGTAACGTCTTGGAAGCCTCCAAAGTTTTCTCTTGCTCGGCTTCCCAATGCCATTTCACACCTTTGCTCAAGAGCAGACACAAGGGCCTCAAAAGGGTTTATAGGTTTGGTAAGAGCATGTTATAATAATTCAACAGTCCCAGACACACTTTCAACTCCGACACATTATTGGGTGCGGAGGCCTTTTGAGAATTGCCTGTACTTTTTCTTTTACAGGCCGCAGTCCTGTTGCATCTATTTTATGTCCCAAGAACACCACTTCCTTACCTAGGAAAGTGCACTTGATCCATTTTAACCGAAGTCCTGCTTTGTCCAGTCTATTTAACACTTCTTCCAAGTTTTGCAGATGCTCTCTTTCCATCCAGTATGTTACTAAAATATCATCTAGGTACACTGCCACATGGGGGTACTCCTTGCAACAACCCATCCATGGTTCGTTGGAAAATAGCAGGAGCAGATGAAACACCAAAGGGTAAATGGTTATACCAGAACAGACCCTTGTGGGTATTCACAGTAACATACTGCTTGGAGTCTTCGTCCAACACAATCTGTTGGTATGCTTGACTCATGTCTAGCTTTGTGAACCGTTCTCCTCTTGCAAGGACTGCAAACAAATCACACATTTTTGGAATCAGTACTGTTCCAAGCATGACACTCTATTAACAGCCAGTTTATAATCTCCACATATTCTCACTGAGCCATCAGGCTTCAGTAGAGGAACAATGGGTGCGTCCCTGCTTGGAAACTGGACCGGTTCTATAATCTTCTCTCTCAGAAGACAATCAAGTTCAGAATCAACCTTGGGTTTTATTCTGTAAGGTACAGATCTTGGTTTAAAGAAACATGGAGTTGCATCACTATCCACATATATTTTTGCTGTAGTACCCTGTAAAGTTTCCAGACCTTCCCTGAATACTGCTTCATGTTTTGCAAGCACATCCTGCAGTGTCCACTGCTGTAACGGTGTCAACTGATTGACTGTTCTCCAGTCTATGGCCAGTTCAGCAATCCAGCCTCGGCCTAACAATTTTGGGCCTGTCCCTGTCATCACTACCAATGGCAATTCTTTAACTGTCTCTTTGTACGTCACTGTTACTGTCGCTGACACCAGTATCTCTACAGGTTCTTCTGTATAAATTTTCAGTTTAATTGCACACTTCTCCAGCTCTGGGACTTCCTTCCTGTTCCACAACTCAGAGTATTCTGCTTGATTCTTGATGGTGACACTACATTTGGTGTCCACCTCAACTTGTATATTTTTGCCATTAATGTCCAACATCTGAATAAACAGTGCTACTTTGGGAATATCTGCCTCCTTCATACTATGCATAGCATAAGCCTGCTCTTCCTCTGCCATTGCTCCCCCCGCGCAAGTGAAGGGCACGCTGGAAGCTTTTGGGACTGCTCTTACTCTGTTTCCCTATCTTTCTTAGTGTGTAGGCTTCCCTTTTCTCTTTAATCTTATTTCCACAGGCATTACTGATGTGGCTTTCCATTCCACATATGTGGCATCTTTCATCTTTAAAGCGACACTCCCGAGGGAGATATTGGCCCCCAAAATGGTACCAATTTTTATTTATGTTCTTATTCGGCTGCTCTTTGTTCCTAAACATTTTGTTTATATACAGAGTCCTGTGGTTTTTGTGAACTACAACTGGGCCCAAACATTTCTCTTGACTACATCTGTAAATCTTTTACATTTTGCCTAGCAGATTCCACAGCTTGCACCAACTTCAATGCTGTTTCTAACGTTAAATCTGTTTCTGACAATAACCTTCTTTGAATTCTATCATCATTTATTCCACAAACCAGTCTATCTCTCAGCATTTGTGCTAAAGTGTCTCCGTAATAACAGTCCTGAGACATTTTTCTAAACTCTGGGTGAAAACTTCCTCTTTCTTTAGTTGCTCACTTACTCTTTCTTTTATCCTCATCATCAAATAATATGTTGTATCATGAAAAATCAAGCTATGTACACAGGGAACTTCTTCAGGAACTGCAGAGCTTTATTACATGCTTCTCACAAGGCAGCCTTCTTCTTAGACAGATAGAGAGAGAGAGCGAGAGAGATTCTGGAACTTTCGAACAACACTACTATTGCTCAAGATCTATGTTCTTTTAGAGTCCATGACACCCTCTAACGGCACTTCATAATACTACACTACAGTTGCATATATAGCAAAGGTGAATGCGGGAAAGATGACTACCATTTCCTTTGGTTTCCAGTCTAAATCAAAAAGTCTTAATTTCACTCCATTGGTACTGAGCGCAACAGAAAGCCAGCCAATTAAACAGGTGCAGGAAGACAAGTATCTTGGTTAGTTGATGGATCCTTTTGGGACAGAAATATTCATGTAGAGAAATTAGCAAAAAAAAAAAACTGGAAATAAAAGTAGGATTGATATACAGACATCAAGATTGCTTAGGACCATATGTTATATTGAAAATCTTTCTGACACAGGTGTTACCATTCATAGACAATGCAGCTGTCATATGTAAGAAATAATACCCAACAGAGTGGGCAGTATTGGTCTGACACAGCAGGTGGAGCCTACCCGGTCAGAATAGTGCTACATGAATAGTGCATGCTAACACAGCATGGTCTATACTGCGCTACCTGGGAACTACAACGCTATGCAGTAAGTGCTACCCTGGTCACTGTGCAGGGTACTAGTAGCTGGGTCAAGAGCCGGGGAATGGAGGAGGCTGGCCAAACTGCTTCCATTATGTGGAGTGGTCATGCAGGAGCAGCTCGGCCGGGAAGGTGGTGGAGACCGGGGTTCTTATCCCGGTCTCCACAATTTTACATTTTTCCCCTGTAATCCAACTCCAACTCTGAGTTATTTATTTTAATTGCAGGGGGTGCAGGGGTAGAGCCCCCCCACAAAAATAATGATTTTCTGTGGCAGCGATTGCAAACCACACTTGCAATCGCTGCCACTGGCACTGATGTTGTTGGGCACATTGTCTCCTGTCACTTTTGATGTGAGCACTGTTTGGATGGCGCGGTTTTTGACAGTAGTGTTAATACAGCTGCTGTTCTGACCTAGCGCCAGGTGGAGGTCCCTATAGTCCCCAGAAGGCCTGCTATAGCCCATAACACCCACTCTGGAAGGTATTATTGCACTTGAAAAATGGGTCATAGGTTACATTTTGAATTACATGTTTAAAAAAAATTAAAAAATGCAGAAAGTTAATGGAAATGATTAAAGACAATTTTATATAAAGTAGTCCCTCAAGTGCTGGATTTGGCAGTATAGAACAGTATTGTGTTTAACAGTCTGTGAGTTCTTTTGGTTGTCTTATTCTCCCCCTCCCCTCCACACATAGCAGCCTGGTTTGGGCTTTATTCACACTGTGCTTTCTCCTCTCCATAGCTCATGCTGTGCTGTGCTATCTCTTCTTCATTTTTATTTTATTTAAACATTTGGTGACCAAGAAAGGCACACTGAGCCAGGGCTCATCTCCAGGTGTGACCAGATCTGAATTGCAAGTTATCAGCACTGAGCATTCTGCTTTCACTGCTGATCCAGCCGTACATTTGTTTTTTTAAATCCTGCATACCGGTGTCTACTTGGCTGTCTTGCGTCTCTCTCCCAATTGTAAGTGTACTGCGACTCTTGATTGCTGTCATCATGGCTGCAGGACTTAGTCTGTTAAAAAAAGGATAGTTGAGTTTAGGAGCAGGGGGTTGAATCAGGGTGAGTCAGGAAGTAGTGGAGGAAAAACTCCATTGGAGTACTGCTGGCCACATGACACTGCTGCTGAGTCATAAGATCAGAGAAACTTTCTTAGACTGGCCTCATACAGATGGAGGTGTGCTGCCACCTTGCATCAGTAGGTAAAGCAGGCAGGTGGCTGGAACGCAGGGGACGTGTTTCATGGCATAAGCGGTGTTGAGCTTTTAGGTGGGTGGGGAGAATAGCTTTTCTACATATTGCATTTGAAACTGCTACATTTGGGGGCTAGGCGTGCATCACTAAGTGGCATGGCGGGGTCCCAGCTCTCACTAAGTGAGAAAAAATGGTAGCTGTTTCATATTGAATTTATGAAAACTCTAAGTTGGCACAGGGATGCCAGCTGGTGATGGGGCACTTGGCACTGGGACTTATTTTCTAGTCTGTGTTACTACATAAATGCCCACCTTGGCAAAGGACTTGGCCACCCAGAGACTGGGAAATTTCAAACCCAGTTTCTAAATGATTACAGTAGCATGGGAAGGTTGTATAAGTTGGAGATTTTGTATAACAGACTAGCAGAATTAATACTTTACCCATCACTGCACAATGTACTAGGAATTAGTTTAGATTTATCTGCTTGAACATAGGGTGCTGCATACAATGCTGTTTGTGCCCAAATGTATAATATGAACGGTCCTAGAATATTTATTGGGAAAAGCAACTATTAAGAACCTCAACTGAAGTTATATTTCAGAAGTTCCAGTGGTATGGATTGGCCATACAGAAAGTCAAAACACAAAGAGACATATTTTTGTAATTTCACAGTGCTGCCCACGTGGAACTTCTTGCCTACTGAATTTTGAAAAATAAATAAACTCCCTACAGTTAAGGAAGTGAAATTGTGGTATCTGAGGTCAAGACTTTTATTCGCATAATATTGTTGTGGCAGATAATTGGGGGACATAAAGGAACCTTGGATGCTAAACTGAACTCTTTTTCACCCCGCCCCCTTTTTCCCTATGAAATAAGGTTCTATTTACAAATGAACTAAGCTTAAATATATTGCACTATAGTGATTATTGTTGTAATGGTGTAATGTTTGATACAGATTGATAATGTGTGTTATGAACTGATACGATTATGTAATTTGTATGTTTGTGCAATATATTTTATAGTATGTTAGACAGTGTATGAAATATTTGGATTATGTGCTCTCCAAACCCTGGGAATCCCTCATTTATGCTTAGCCGCATCATTACCATGGAAAGAACTGGCCTGGAACTTTAGAACTTTTTGCTACTTGGAGAACCTTAGAATGAAATTTGAAACTCCGCTGAGTGGTCACGATCACCACAGCCCTCTAACGGCAGATTTATTTCTGTGCCTGAGAGGAAGCATTGCCCCAAAGTCGCTCTTTACTCTGTTGACATCTACAGTGTACTTTTATGTTTATTTCTAGTAACAATATTTGTTTCATTTACTATCCGATAACTCTTCTGCAGTAGGTTTTTTTTTTTTAATATTGCTATTTTCTACATTCCTTATCAGTTGCACGGAACCAAAGAAAGGCCTTTGAGGTGTGGTTCTCACCATTGCGGAACCACATTTTTTTGCAAAAAAAAAAAAGAAAAATATAAGATTAATTTTGTAGCGGTTGGGTATATTTTGCAAGCCGCTTTCCCAGTTCCTGTTTAAGGGAACTGAGACAATATTTTTCTGTATCTGGCTATTTCAGTTGGTTTAAATTGCAGTTCCTATTTTTGGGGAGGACTGAACTATTAACTTACTTTTTGGGATATCAGAACCATTTTTTTTTCATCTCAGGACATCAGTTACTAGCTTGACTAACAGACCAAAGATGAGAACAGGACCCACACCTTTTAAGAATTGTACAAAGTGCCTCAAACTCTTGGCTCTGGCAGACTGCCATGAGTTGTGCTTTAAGTGCCTGGGTTCTTATCACGATTTTACAAGTTGTGAGCTCTGTATCACATTCTACCCCAAAACTGTCAGAAACAGGGCTAAGAAACTTGAGGAAATAATGGCTTCTGTCTGCCTCTTCATCACAACCAGGCTTTGGTGAGAGTCCAGTCCCTCAGAGTAAGCAGAAGAATGTCTACTAAGGCTGACACAGAGATCAAGGTGTCTGACAGAGAGATCCCTGAATCCACTTAGTCTAAAAGGCCCACTGAGCAGATAATGGGAAACAGTGCCTGCTAAGAAAAATTAGAAAAAGAGACATATCACTGTCCCTTCTGCTGAAGAAGCAAAGGAGATACTTGTCGGCAAGCATAGAATGTCCTCAATGGGGAACATAACTAAAGCATGGCAGTTTTCTTAGTCTTTCCAACCTATGGGAGCACTCATGACCATGCCTGCCCCCCCACCCCTACCCTAGGCTCCAATAACTGTAGCAATGCTTGTGGTGGATGAGGCTGAATTGCATTATGAGGAGGAGGAGGAAGGAGAACCAATAGAACCTGACAGTTCCCCTCTACAGGATTTCAGTTTTCCCCCACATTCCTCAGAGGATTACATCTCACATTACTCCTTTGTTAGGCAGATGGCAAATACCTTTAACCTCTCACCCCAAGAGACAACAAAGGATGAGGATGAGGTGGAACGTCTTGATGTGATGGGCCTAACTCCCACAAAAAGATTGTTTCTGCTTGTTCATAAGTCCTTTAAGAAGGACACCTGCGAGATTCTGGCAGTCCCCACTTCTACAGCCAGCACTGATAAAAAAATTGTGAAAAAATATCAACTGGATAGGCAGGGTGCTGAATATTTGTATACACACCCTGACCATGAGTGGGTGATACAGACTGTGGCCTGTGACAAGGTCAAGTAACCTCCTTTCTTCATAACCCACAGAAAGGGATTCCAGGAAGCTGGATAGTATTGGCAAAAAAGTCTACACTTTAGCCTTTTTGCTCATGAGATAGGCAGTCTATATGGCCTACAAAGTTTAGTACCAAAAGGCACTCTGGAGCTCGGTGATGGCTATGAGAGAGAAAGTAGTTACTTAGCTCTGGACCTGGTAGACATAGCAAAAGCTGCCATGGATGCCACAAAATACCAGTTTCACATGGCAGTAGATGCCAATGACACCGTTTCTAGGGTCATGGCATATTCAGTATCCTTGAGGAGGTTTACATGGCTGAGAGCTACACATTTCTCTCAGGATACTCAGACTAAGGCTATGGGTTTTACCTGTGAGGGGAATTCCTTGTTTGGTGACAAAACAGAGGCTTACATGAAAAAGGTGGACAAGTGGAAGACCACCTATAAAAGCAGCACTGACGAGAAGACCTCTACTTCCCATAAACTTTATGGAAGGTGAGGTAGGGGCCAGGATTATTTCCACCAAGCTTAGGTGACCTACTTTATGATTACTCTCCCCAGAGGGTTTTTTTTCAGGGGCAAGAGCAAAAAGGGTGCCAAGCATGCAGAAGCTACTCCAGCCCCCAATGTGCAGGCTAAACAGAAGCCCTGACATGTCTGTTCAAGTTGCCCAGCTAGTACCAGTGGGGGAAAGATTGTCTCACTATTTTCTGGCATGGAAAAGCATTACTACTGACAAGTGGATCATGGAAATAGTGAGTCAGGGTTTCTCCCCACAGTTCAAGAGATTCCCAAAACTGCAGACACACAGAGCTTTTCCAACACATACCTCAACAGAAAAACTCCTGCTAGAGTTGGAGGTGAAAAAACTGCTGCATGCAAGTGCAGTGGAAAGGTTCCTCCTTCCCAATACGGGAAGGGATTACACTCTAGATGCTTCCTGACCCACAAGAGAAATGGGGAGTTGTGACCCATTTTAAATCTGAGATTTCTGACCAAACACTTGAAGAAGGAAAAGTTCAAGATGGAGACACTGGGCACAGTGATCCCATCGTTGCAACAGAGACATTGGCTGGGGTCACTGGATTTGAAGGATGCTTGTTTTCACATACCAGTAAGACCCTCCCATATAATGTACCTCAGATCCAGGGTATGAAACTGTCACTAGCAGTTCACTCCCCTTTGGCCTTTTCTCAGTGCCCAGAGTGTTCTCAAAGTGCCTTGGCAGAAGTAACAGCACGCTTGAAGAGGCAAGGTAGTGGACCTTCCTTACCTGGATGACTGGTTAGTCTCAGGAAAGTCACACCAGGAGGCCAGAGCCTCCCTTTTGCTCACCCAACACACCCTAGAGGATCTAGATTTCCCAACAAATGTTCCAAAGTCCCAGACAGAACCAATTCAGGTGCTGGACTTCATAGGAGCAGAGCTGGACACCTGTCAGGGAAAAGTAGTCCTCCCTCAGGAGAGGTGGAACATTTGACAGGCCTTGCAAGGTGTTTCACGGCAGGACAGCTCAGACCAATAGAAGTCTTCCTTCAGTTACTAGGGCACATGACTGTCTCCACAGCAGTGGTATCAGGTTCCAGGTTCCAAATGATGGAGATCCAGTATCACCTAGGGGCTCACTGGTCTCAAAGGTGGAACCTTCTGTTGAAGGTAGTACTTGTTACAGGGTGCCTCTTAACGGCACTAGACCAGTGGAAGGAAGAAGAGATCCTCAGAGCAGGGGTCTCATTCCTCCAGCAATCACCCATGGTGGTGCTTAACACATATTCCTCTCTCCTTGGCTAGGGTGCACATCTAGAGGACTTCACTGTAAGTGGGTTGTGGACCCCACTAGAGTCTCAGGAGCACATAAACCTCCTGGAACTCAGAGTCATATATCTGGTAGCCTGTGATATGGGCATCAGCGATTGGGCACCTGCAATAACAGTGACCCAATCCCTGGCTCATGTCATTGGGGCTACCGATGAGGTGGGGTGACCGGATGGAGGAGGTTGGTGAATATAGCGATGGGATGTCGCTATACGTATGTGCATGGGGGGAAGTGAGCACACACAGTGAGGGGTGGGAGGAATTGTGATGGGTGGTGCTGCAGTGGGTTGCTGAGCTGGCCCCATGGTGTGGTGGGTGGACTGGCAGCTTTGTGCGGCAGGTTCTGGGTTCGGGTCTGGGCACTGGTGTGTTTTTGATGCATTTGGCCCAAAATGTTTTTTTTTACATGTTTTTGTCCCCCCCCTTCCAACATGCACCCCTCTGGAGTTGAGAATCCTTAAGTAGAAGGGTGCGGGGGGCACAGCCCCCTGCATAAAACACTTAAAAAACAAGTCCCCAGTGCCGTTTTGCTGTGCACCCAGGAGTCAGAGTGCCGAAATTGATTTTTGGCACTCTAGCTTCATGATATCGGCGATCGCATTTAGGCTTTTGCCATTATCACATAGAACCATATATCTGGCAGTGCAGGCCTTTCCTCCCACATCAGGGGTCAGTAAGTCCGGATCTGGACAGACAACACCACCATGAACTATATAAACAAACAGGGAGGAACAAGATCTTCCAAACTGTGCACAAAAGCAATGAAGGCATAGTGCCTGGCATACTCACTGGAGGTGCAGCTATCTGCAGTACACCTGCCAGGGAAGGACAAAGTCCTTACAGATTCCCTGAGCAGGATCAGTCAAGTAAACCACGAATGGACTCTGAACAAGCAAGTGGTCTCTACAGTGTTCAGAAGGTAGGACATACCAGAAATAGATCTGTTTGCATCCTGGCAAAAACTACCAGCTCCTCCTGTTTTGCTGCAGGCCTCCCTTGGCAGGGACAGTCGCAGAGGTGCCCTGGTCCTTGGCTGGACATGGAGGCTCCTTTATGCATTTCCCCCATTACCACTGATACTGATGGTACTGCTAAAGCTCAGAAGAGGGCCTGCAACAATGTACCTAATTGTTCCAGACTGGGCCAGGCAGACTAGGTACTTTCTGCTTCTGTCCCTCTCCATGGTTCCATGTCATAACGTCAACTGCCGAAAGACGATATCTGTTAGGAAGTCACATCACCAAAATCAGTTTCAGTGATGTGACTCCCTGGACACAACAAAGGACACAGGGACTTAGGTTTTTGCTTAATGCGGGGCTGTGCCCTCGCACCCCTCCCCATGGGGCTTTGGCTTCCTACACCTCTACTAAAGGATTCTCAACTCCAGGGGGTGTAGTGTCAGGGAGGAGGTGCAAACCCAAGAAAAAAAATTGGGGCTGGGCGTAACAAAATGTGCCTGTGCATGGACCCGAACCCAGCACTCTTGCAATCCCAGCACTGCCACCTACCCACTACACCATGGGGCAAGCTCAGCAGCCCACTGTGGCACCACACCTCACAAACCCTCCCTCCCATCCCACCTCACGGTCAGCATGCTCATACCCCCCCCACACATATGTATACAGTTGACATCCTGTCGCTATATGCGCGAACCCACCCCATCTAGTCGCTCTCCCTCATTGGTAGCCCCCATGACATGCGCTGCGATTGAGTTGTTGTTTTTGTTTTCGCTCAATCGGGGTCATGCATGTCACGGGCTACCCTCTCCATCAAACCTCCAGTTACCCTCCCCCTGAGGTACAATATACTGACATTGCTTTAGGGCACGATACCATTTCCTGACCTGAGCATCCTGTACCTCAGGGCTTGGTGCTTGAGGATTTAAAATTCTCTGGGCTAAACCTCTCAGAAGAGGTTTTAAAAGTGCTCAAGGTTTCCAGAAAGTCAGCAACCAGGAAAACCTATGCTTCAAATTGGAAAAGGTTTTCACTTTGGTGCTCCTCCAGACAGCACAACCCTTTTCAAGCTAGCCTATCCAATGTGTTGGATTATCTGCTTCACCTGCAGTCCCTGGGCCTCAATCCTGAAAGTGAATCTGGCAGCAGTTTTGGCATTTGTATCAACTGGCAAGGATAGGTCCCTATCCTCCCAGGCTATTTTCAAGAGGTTCTTCAAAGGCCTAATCCACCTGAATCCTCCCTTTAGAGATCAAATCCCTGCCTGGAACTTGAATCTGTGTATTGCATAGCTAATAGGGGCTCTTTTCAAGCCTATGGCAACTGCTGCACTGAAGTATGTCACCTGGAAAACAGTTTTCCTGGTGGCCCTCACATCTGCCAGGAGGGTGAGTGAGCTCCAAACTCTGTGTACATATCCCAACTACATCATCTTCAACTGGGACAAGGTAGTCTTGAGGACTAATAGGAAATTACTCCCCAAAATGGTCTCTGAATTCCACCTTAACCAGTCTATCACACTCCCTGTGTTTTTACAGAGAAAGCCACACCAGGGGAGCAGAAGCTCCACAGCCTGGGTATTAAGAGAGCTCTGAGTCTTTACTTGGACTGCAAAAAGGATGTCAGGTCTACCACTACACAGTTGTTTGTGACCTACAGTGACGCAGGCCAATGAAAGCCAGCATCCAAGAGAGCCATTGCTCACTAGATAGTTGCCTGTATTCAATTATGTTATGGCAAAGCTGGCAAGCTCCCTTCTGAGCGCCCAAGGGCCCACTCTATGAGGGGCACCTCTGCCTCTATGCAGCATCCAGAGGTATCTCCATTTAACATATTTGTAAAGCCGCTACCTGGAAGACAGTATGCAGTTTTACAAAGCACTACTCCCTGGACATTTAGTCCAGGAGGGATGCCAGTTTTGGCACTGCTATTTTGCAGAACCTTTTCCCTACGTACTGTAGGTTCTGTAACGAGCCTTTCAAGATACTGTTATGGAATCTGCAGTTGTTAAGCATAAGCGAGGGTTTCCTGGGGTTTGAAGAAAAAAAAATACTCACCATATTTTTTCATCCAAAGGGATTCCTCACTATGCTTAACAATCCCATCCATACCTCCCCTTCTAGAACCTGGAATAGGTTCTCACACAAGATAGCCCTCTTTATTGTGTGAGCATTATTTGTTACAGTTCTTCACAACTGAGTGTCATTACAAATTCAGTCTGTTTCCTGCCATAGGGTAATGTTTTTCAAACTTTTAGATTTAGTCTATATTTTTAGTAGTCAATGAGCTAGATTTGGTGGTCACTGCTCTCTCGGCTTGAGAAATGGAGGCCTACACCCAAGCTGGCTTATAAAGACCTCCAGATTGAATTCAACCACTTGCAGGAAAACCTTTTGCATTTAAAGCTTCTGTTAAATGCAAAAAAAAAAACCTAAGGCTATGCTTTGTGCCCCCTCAGGTAATGCATCCAAACACAACAGCGTAAGTACGACCCCTCAAATTCTGACACTCCTAGGTGAGCCTCTGGAATTTGTAATGAAATTTAAATACCTGGGGGTATGGGTTGATGATAGGCTGTCATTCATGGAACATACTGAGGAACTGTCAAAAAAACTAAAACAGAGACTTGGTATATTCTTCCAGATCAAACATATACTTATGCAGGAAGCTAAAACTCATTTAGTGCAAACCATCAGGTCAACGTTCATGCTGCTATTGGACTATGCTGACATCTTGTATGGGCAAGACCCAAGTATGGCACTAGTGAAACTTGACACTCTTTACCATCAAGCAATTAGATTCATAACAGGTGCATCGTACTCCACCCTCCACTGCACTCTTTGTACCATAATAGGATGGAGTTCTCTTAGTTTTAGATGCCTCAAAAATGCAGTTCTCTGGACGTTCAGAGCCATTTCTAATACACTTCCACAATATATCTCTGGCTGCCTTCCTGTCTGCCCTGCAGGGAACTACCGCCTAAGAAGTCTTTCATATACCTCTCTTATTCCCAAAGTTAGAACGCGTTTTGGTAGAACGGCTATAAGTCACTCTCTCCCTGTTCTTTGGAACATTGTGCAAAAAATGCTGAAACTCGTGTTTCCTGTGAAGTTGACCTTCTTTAAAAATCTTTTTGTGTGGACTTTCAAGGAGACTTGCAACTGTCTCCGCTAATAACCTTCTACTCTTGTACCTTGCTGTCCTCTCCTTCAACTTAATTTCCCACTTTTATATGATCCCCATCTAACTTGAATGAGTTGTATATTTTGTTCAAGTGCATTATATTTGTTCTTATGTTTTCTATTATTTACTTTAATATGATCCCCATCTAACTTGAATGAGCTGTATATTTTGTTTGTGTATTATATTTGTTCTTATATGTTTTCTCTTATTTGCTTTAATATGATCCCCATCAAACTTGAATGAGTTGTATATTTTGTATAAGTGTATAATATTTGTTCCTATATGTTTTCTATTATAAATGGTTGCCTCCTCGTAGAGCTAATTTTTCTTTTGGAACTGACTGTATGAATGCATATCATATTGTCATATGTATAACCTGTTTCCTTGTACTCTGCTTCAGATTGCCTTGTGTACATATTGTTGCATATATCACTGCATTTGCCTTGTACCTTACCCAGGTCCACCTTGTAAATGAGTTGTCTCAATGATGTTTTGCCTAGATAAATAGAGATTGATTGATTGATTGATAGAGGTCAGGGGTGAGCGTGACTACGCAGCAGTTTCAAATTTCATTCTAAGGCTCTCCAATTAGCACAAAATTCTCTGGGGAAGCTCATTCCAGGGGAATGATGCAGTTGTAAAGCATAGTGAGTGATCTCTTTGGAAGAAACAGCATTACTACTGTTGAGTAATTTTTGTCTTTTGGATCTCAATTGTAAATGAATGTTCTGCTCAATGGGTTTTCCTTGAATAAAATTAAGAAGGAAAAATGGAAAATGGCCATGAGAGCTGTTGGAGGAAGAGAAACAGGAAGCTTGGACTACCTTTTCCCATGGACAAAAGTATGGTCCTGCCAGTATCCAGGAAATATGATGACGAGTTAAGTGGGTTCAGAACCAGCATCCACTGTGATGTCTCCTGAATGGCAGCCCCCTTGACATGAAATTTCTGTCATGATCTAAACTGCTAATGATGTCTGGGGTCCTGCATCAGCTTATTTTGATCTCTGTATGTTCAATAAATGTATATGCATTATAGTCTGTGTAAGGGAAGGTGCTGAGGTTCTCTCAGCCATGGTTCAGAAAGATTTTAATAGGCTTCAGGTGTGGTTTTGTTCACATAGACTACTTCTCAATACCAAGAAAACCAAGTCAATGCTCTTTAGGGGCCCATGGAAACATGATATAGGACATTAGATTGAACATCCTTGATTTGAATAATGAAAGTACTGAATGGGTCAACAATTTTAAGTATCTTGGATAGCACTGTCTCCTTTGAGTCTCACATGTATCTACTGGTAAAGTCTATTCAGTGTAGGCTGGGTCTCCCCTTAACAGCATGTGTATTTTTAATTCCAGAATCACAAATGTTGTTGACCTATAGCTTCTTGTTTTCTATTATTGACGATGGCTCAATTATTTTTATGGCTTCATTGGACAGAGTGCTAGCCAAACTGAAGGCCACTTATGACAGCATTTGCCACTTTGTTACGGGGCACCTGAGATCCACTCATCACAGTCGCCTCTACACAGCTACAGGGTACTTCCCATTTGATGAGAAGTGTGTCACTCAGCTCAAATGATGCATAAAATTAAGCTGGGGAACATGCCACCAGGGTGTCTAAAATGTTTCTACTATCAACCAATGACATTTTATATAAGGGCATAGTCCAGAAATCTTTTTTCATATTCTGCAATGCAAATCCACTTTTGGTCAGCGAATCTTTTCACATATGTTCATGTCTATAATGCTCTTCCAAATGATGTCCTGTGCTGTAAATAAATGTCATTATTTAACTAAAAGTTGAAAAGTGGCTGTCTGATAACTCAAAATGAAAACTGTTAAATGTGCTCTGTTATTTGTTTTTAATGTTATACTTTTACATTGTTTATGCATGTCTTAATGTTCCTGTTTGCTTGTGAAAACTGCATAATAATACTTATCAGCCGATCAAAACAAAAAATAAAATGAAAACAAAATGAAATTACTCTGTTTGGACCCACAAACCCCATGTGTGTGCCCTGCTTCATTGCCATTAGACTTGTGACTGTGTTACTGTTATTTTCTGGGAGACAGCACCCCTATGACCAGTGTGTAGGAAGGAAACACCTGAGTAGTGAGACTGCATGCAAGAGGAAGAGACCAAGAAGACTGATACCAAACCCAGGTCCATCTATCTGAAGTACTAACAGTAAAGTTACACTGTTTTTTTCTATGGCCACATCACACTTTGTGGGTGGGATTACACTTCTTGTCAATAACTGACCTTGCAGTTGCTGTGCTTATTATGCAGGCACAAAAAGGGGCTTTGCTGTGCCTTGTGGTGTGGGACGGTGTTCTCCAAGAGATCAGCAAGATCCTGATTAAGTTAAAGCTTAAGTGGTAAATGGAGAGAGCACTCAAGGTAGCCTAAGGAGGTATCTGCACTATAAAGATAGACTACGAGAAGGAAGCTGAGTGCAAGGCTGGTGGTGCTTCAGCAGGAAAAGGAAGATGCAAACACATTTGTTGAGCACGCACCACCTCACAATAAGAAAAATTATGTTCAACTCCAATAATGGGTTAAATTCATTAATCAGACAGCAAAGAACCAATGCCCATAATGCCCGCCTGATGCATTTTGGATCGTGCTCACTCCTTTGTCCTTTGCAATTATAAAGACAGTCAATGCTTAATGAGCAGGTTGATGTAAACCTATGAAAATAAAATCTCAGGTTTCTCATGTGCAGAAAATCCCATATTTCAAAGTCCCTTTGCAACAACTTGCCTGGTGTTTTCTTACCGTATTCCAGAATATTAACCATGCCCATGACTATTTATGTGACACTGTTGCTCCATTTAGGCAAATTGTTAGAAACAGTAACTCAGGACTGGTTCACTGCTGCTATTGGAAATATGATTAGAGAGGGATATAACCTGGAAACTGTACGAAGATCTTGGCCAACATAAATATCTCCAAAAGCATAGAGAACTGAAGAACTCCATAAGTCCACATACTATTAAGTAAAGCAGACCTTTATAAATCACAGCAAAAGAACCTTCTGGCCCATCCCAAAGAACTTTAGAACAATATCAATCGGCTCCTTGGTACTGCTATGAAATCCCTTTCCTGCATCATTGTTAAATATGAGTCAGCTGTTAGTGGTGATAAACAAAGACCTTGGCCAGCATAAATACCTCCTAAAGTATAAATAACTAACTCCATAAAAGTCCACATACAGTTAGCTAGGGTAGACTTTACCAATCAAAACAAAATAAACTTCTGGCCAATCCCAAACAACTTTGGAGCAATATCAATGGGCTCCTTCCCTCCATCACAATTAAAGATGGGTTAGCTGTTGTTGATGATAAAAATGTAGTTGATGTGTTCGTTGAAGCCTGCAGTGACCTAGCAGACTATATACTTACCACTACCCTACCTGAGGACACTCCCAGTTTGAACAACCTCCCAAAATTCTATTTTAGGCAACTTTAACTGATCAGAGGTTCATGGCTCCCTATCCAAACTTAAAACTAAATCTTGGCTGAGTATAGATTGTATTGGCATGACACTTCTGAAGCCTGGTCTCATTGAAGTTACCTAACCTATCCAACTTACCTTTAACTTATCATTGTGAATGGGTAAAATTCCAGAATTATGGAAAAAGGTTTGTGCAGTCCCGAATTTAAATTTGCTGGTACATGTATCCCCACAAACCACCACCTGATCTCTAATCTCTCCTCACTACCCAAGACCCTCGAGTGGGTAGTGAATGATGGCTGGTTGAATACCTAAACACATAGGAGCTACAGGCCAAAGGCCAGCTGGTTTCAGGAAAAATTTCAACACAAACAGTGCCCTACCAGAATTCACAGAGTTCCTTTATAAGGCCATAGACAGAGAACTAGGTTGTGCCATCTATATATACTTAACCAAGGCCTTCAGTCTTGTAGATCATGCAGTACTGTGTAATAAATTACACTTCCTGGGCATGGCTGGTGACACTGTTGGCTGATCTCATGACTACTTGTCACAAAGAACTCGGGCTGTGAAATGTAGAAGTACAGATGTGTCAGCCACAATAAAGCACAGTAACTTGCAGTAATGACATGTCACAAAATCTTGCATGACAAAAGGGCTTAATTTCCATTGACTTACAATAGCCCCTGCAGTAAATTGCAGTATTCTGTGATATTCTGCAGCTTGGCAGAAGACACCAGGAGAAAAAACTGCTGTGTGACTGAACTTCTCTGCTGGGACTATATTGCCCTCCTTCCCTCCCCTCCACCCTCCCACCCAAAGCTAGTTCTATTTTTATAGGCACAGGATTTGACTGACAACAGGAACTTCCTGTTTAGGGGCAGGAAGTGAGTGATCATAGAACCACCAAGGATCCACCATCCTAGAAGGGCAAGAGTAGCTCTCTGGCCTCCTCTAGCTGCTGGAAGTCTGCCTCTGAACAAGTAAGTGGTCTACCTGAGAAATATAGGATATTCTTGTCTCAGAACAGGACAATCAGGATCTTAAAGGGCACACAGGCAGAAAGTAAGGAGAGAGAAAAAAAACAGAGGAAAGAGTAAGGATTGCAAACAGTTAAGGGGCCAGAAATAAGACATGATTGGGTGGTGCAGTGCAGTGGCTGTGGAGCAGCAGTCTTCTGGGAGATGTTCTGGAGGATGCAGTGTTGTCCCATCTGCAGGCACTCTCTGGGCTGAGGGAGGAGGTTGCTCATCTCCAGGCTGAGTTGGCCAGGATTTGTGGGACCTCCTCTTCCATCCAGGGACCACCAGTGCCACTGCCATTGCTTCAGAGATTGCCAAGAAAGAGGAGTGGTTGGACCACAGTGGGCTCAGGGAGGGTGAGGGTGGTGGAACAGAGGCACATCCCTCCAGTTGTACCTCTTCACAATTCCTATGCCATTCTGGCTAAGTGTGGTTCCTCTATGGAGGCACCCACAGTGGAGACCAAAGAGGATGCTGGAAACCTCCACAAGGAGACCCACAGGAGGGTGTCAGGGGACCCTGCAGGGGAAGAAAACAACTCCTGGTGGGGGACTCCATTGTTAGGAAGGTAGAACTGGGCAAGGAAGGGGAGAGGGAGGTAAGGTGCCTGCCTGGCGCCATGGCTTGGAGGGACAGGGAGCAAATCCTCAGGATTGCCGGAGCAGCAGCACAGGGGAGGGAGCTGGATGTCATTGTCCACCTAGGGACAAATGACCTGGCTAAGAAAGGGATTAGAGAAGTGCAGGAAGAGTTTGTGGATTTGGGAAGGGGCCTTAGTCAAGTAGCACGCACGGTAACCTTCTCGGAGTTGCTACCATCTATGGCATAGGACAGGCTAGGGTGTTCTGTACCATGGGATTCAATCAGTGGTTGAAAAACTGGTGTGAAGCTCAGGGATTTGGCTTCATTGGGGACTGAGGGTCCACCTGGAGTGATGCAAGCCTATACTGGCATGATGGGCTGCATCTGTCGGGAGGGGAACCAGGATCCTAGGTGATAGGTTTAATGCTTCATTGGCAAGCTTTTAAACTAGCCAAGGGGGGAGGCACTGGAAAGGAGCAGGAAAATCCTAGCCCCCCCCCAAACAATCACGGTAGTAAGTGTGGCAAACACCAACATGGAGGTGTTGATAGGGAGAAGGGCAGGGGTAAATGGAGAAAGTGACAAAGGCAAGAAGGACAGGGATGGGGAAAAAGGGGGTAAGGCCATCAGGAAATGGAGGGTAATGAGTACCAATGCCCGTAGTCTGGGCAACAAGCTCCCCGAGCTGGTGGCCATAATGGAAGAGGGATGCCTGGATATCGTAGCAGTCACAGAAACATGGTACACAGAGAACCATGACTGGGATGTTAACATACCAGGATCAACACTACAGGAGAGACAGGCAGGGGAGAAGAGGGAGGTAGCTCTCTATGTAAAGGAAGGGATAAAAGCAGCTGAACAAAAGAGTAAACAGGGAGGAGAGGAGGCACTGTGGGTCACCTTGGAGACTGGAAAGGGCACCACAGTCCGCACAGGGGTTATGTACAGACCCCCATGTCAGGGGGAAGGAATGGACAAGGATATGATGGAAGGCATTCTTAGAATGGCAGAGAAGGGAGATACTGTTGATGGAGACCTGAATATGCCAGATGTTAACTGGAGCACATTTGCTGCAGCCACATCCAAGACAGGGCCATTCTTGATGCCCTACAGGTGGCAGGCATTAGACAGCTAGTTTCAGAACCCACTCTGTGAGGAGCAATCTTAGACCTCATACTCTCAAACGGGGGCAGTGAGAGGATCTCAGATCTAGAAGTGGATTGCCATCTGGGGACAAGTGACCATCAAACAGTGTGGTTCACGTTAAACTCAGCTACAGAGTCAAGCCATACAAAGTGAGGTACTGGACTTTAGGAGGGCTGACTTTGGCAAAGATGGGAGAGTGCCTCAGAAAAGCACTAGCAAACAGGCTAGAAGGAGTGTGGAGCAACAATGGGGAATTATCAAAACTGCCATCACAGAGGCAACAAGCCTTTGTGTGAAAGCAAATAAACAAATCAAAATGAAGAAAAAGCCACTATGGTTCTCAGAAAGGTGGCTGTGAAAGTCAGGAAGAAAAGATAGCATTCCGAAGTATAAGGAAACACAGAAGAAGCAGGACAGAGAGCTGTACCAGTTAAGGCAGAAAGAAGCGGGAGGGAAGTCAGAATAGCAAAGGCCCAAACTGAGGAAAGATAGCCAACTCAGTTAAGAAGGGGATAAAACCTTTATAGGTACATCAGCGGCGATAGAAAGACAAAGGAGGATAGTGAGGCTGAATAGAATGAGCGGTGGGTGGGCAGAGGGGGCAGTGAAAAGCAGGAATACTGAACGAATATTTCTGCTCAGTATTCACAAAAGAGGAGGGGAAGTGCCTAATCCAATTAACAGAAGCACTCTTGATAGGGGTCGATCCCAGTCCTTTCACAGAAGAAAGGGTTCTGCAAGAACTCCTAAAACTGAAGGTGGACAAAGCAATGGGTCCTGATGGAATTCACCCCAGAATTCTAAAAGAATTAAGGAAGGAACTAGTGAAACCACTGGCTACTCTTTTAATAAATCATGGGAGGATGGTGTGGTACCCGAGGACTGGAGGAGAGGCGGATGTGATTCCCTTCACAAAATGGGACCAAGACAGAGGCAGGAAACTACAGACCTGTCAGTCTGACCTCTGTGGTAGGGAAAGTGATGGAGTCACTTCTGAAGGAAAGAATAGTTGAGTACCTAGAGGTCAGTGGAGCATAGGATCCAAGGCAGCATGGGTTCACAGCGGAAGGTCATGTCAGATGAATCTAATAGATTTCTTTGACTGGGTGACCAAAGTAGTAGACCAGGGAGGGGCTGTGGACATGGCCTACCTAGACTTTAGCAAGGCATTTGACACAGTCTCACACAAAAGATTATTAGTCAAATTAACCAGCCTGGGAGTGGGTCCCAGGGTGGTAGCCTGGGTAAAACATTGGCTGGACAACAGGACACAGAAGGTAATTGTAAATGGAGTCCACTCTGAAGAAAGGGCGGTTACTAGTGGGGTACCGCAGGGTTCAGTTTTGGGTCCAGTCCTTTTTAATGTCTTCATCAGTGACATTGCAGAGGGACTGGAAGGAAAAGTATGCCTTTTTGCAGATGACACAAAGATCTGCAACAGGGTTGATACACAAGGAGGCATGGAAAGGATGAAAAGGACTTGGCAAGGTTGGAGGAATGGTCAGGCGACGTATGGCAGCTAGGATTCAATGCAAAAGTGCAAAATAATGCACCTGGGAAACAAGAACCCAGGGAAGAATACACAATGGGTGGGAGGTAGTAACAACAACAAAACAGGAAAGGGACCTGGGGGTAATCATATCAGATGACCTTAAGGTTAGCAAGCAATGTGAGAAGGCAGTAGGAAGGGCCAGGGGTATACTGGGATGTATAGGGAGAGGCATCATCAGCAGAAAACAGGAAGTTGTTATCCCTCTGTACAGACAGTTGGTGAGACCCCATCTGGAATACTGTGTCCAGTTCTGGAGACCCCATCTCCGCAAGGACATAGACAGAATAGAGGCAGTCCAGAGAAGGGCAACTAAAATGGTGCAGGGTCTGCAAGAGAAGCCGTATGAGGACAGACTAAAGGAACTTAATATGTATACCCTTGAGGAAAGAAGGGAGAGGGGGGACATGATAGAAACTTTCAAGTACCTCAAGGAAATCAGCAAAGTCCAAGAGGGTAGCATCTTTCAGAAAAAGAGACTTGCAAGAACAAGGGGACACAATTTAAAGATAGAAGGAGGGCGGTTCAGGGGCAATGTGAGGAAGTATTATTTACAGAGAGGGTAGTGGATGCATGGAACAGCCTTCCTGAGGAAGTTGTGGTCTAAAACTGTGGGAGAATTCAAGAATGCATGGGACAGACATAAGGCAATTCTTGAGGGGGGCAGGAAGATATAGGCTGTTGGTTAACTAGGATCTGCGGCCTATCCTGTAGGTAGGGAAATGGGCAGACTAGATGGGCCTAGCGGTCCTTATCTGCCGTCAAAGTCTATGTTTCTATGTTTCTATTTCTGTGCTTCATCCTGACTTGACACATTTGTGTACTGTCTGCTTACAGGGAAGTTACAGTAGGGATACCCAGGCTACCATACATCCAAACCAGGATTTATCAGTGTTTATTAATAATGGACAAGTTGCCTCATGTTGCTCCATCAGCAGAATTATGGATAGAATAAAAAGTGGAATTAGTAGTACATAAAGGTTTTCCCTTCAGTACTAAGGGACAGTGAACATTAGGATATTTAAAACCTTGTAAATGCAACTATTCAGGAAACATTGGGTGGGATATTCAAAGCAGTTTGTTGCGCATGTGCAACTGTGGAAATATGCCAGAGAACAATATTCAGTGGCCACGAATGTGCAGCGCAAGTAGCAGTGTGCCAATGCACAATGGGAATGTATGCATGCGCAAGGGCAGGGAGCATACTCATGAATATGAGGCACAGTGTGATATTCAACCCCCGACCAATGCGAGGAGCAAACGGCAGTTGCGTGGAGCAGACGTGAGACTATAAAAACAGGGAGCAAGTTGGAGTAGGGCACTTGCATCAGAGGGAAGCAGGACAGAGGGAAACAGACAGGCCGTCTGCCCACAAAGAAGGGGACATGGAGAGAGAAAGAGACAGGGACAGACAGGGAGGTGACGGCAGGTGTGAGAGAGTGTGGATGCGACACAGTGCCACCAGGCCCAAGTGGAGTGACACAGGCACCCACAGGGGTGGGAGACAGAGGCCGCAGGCAACAGCCAGCCAGCTGGGGGCAGGGTACTCGAGGGTGGTCTCTGCAGAGCAGCACGCACAGCCACACACAGCTGGGTGGGCCAGTGGAGCTGGACGCCCAGGGGGGACAGGACAACAGGGGCCATGGCCAGTGCAATATTCCAGATGGAGGCTATAATGAGGGGTGTGGGGAGGTAGGAGGCAGGGCGCCGTGGCCGTGGAAGGGCCCGTAGGCAGTATGCCCTGAAGAAGCTGTACTTACCCCGCATCAGCTATGAGACCTACACTGATACTGAGATTGTGGGCCTGTACCAACTGAACCAGGCAATTCTGAGGCAGCTCTGTGAGCTGTGCAGTGAGGAGATGCAGACACCCACTTGACGGAGTCATGCCCTGACAGTGAAGACAAAGGTAACAGCTGTCATGTGCCTGCTCACCACAGGTACCTTCCAGAGACCAACAGGGGACACCACAGGCATAACCCAGTCGGCCGCATCACGGCTCCTCACACAATTCCTCAACGCCCTGCTGCCACATGCTGTGGAATACATCCACTTCCCCAGCACACTGGCAGAGTGTACAGCAAACACGCAGGAGTTCCACAGGGTAGCACGTATGCCTGGCATGCTAGGGGCCATCGACTGCACCCATGTGGGCATCCACATGCCACCTGGCCCAGAGGGGGTAGCCTACATCAACAGAAAGGGCTACCCCAGTATCAACTGCCAGGTAGTGTGTGATGCCAGGGGGTGCATAACCAATGTCTGTGCCACACACCCTGGGGGAGCACGACACCTTCATCTGGCACAGCTCATACTGTGCCACAGGTTCGAGACTGGGGACATTCCCACTGGTCATCTAGTGGGTGAGTATGCCGAGACCATGGGCAGCTGGGTACACTAGGGCATGGGAGGGCAGCGGAAAGGGTAGGGGCGCTGCAGAGTGTGGCTGGGAAGGACAAGGGGCACAGCAACAGAGGACACCAGGCTAATCATATCTCCATTCACACAGGTGACAGTGGCTACCCACTCGGGCCCTGGCTGCTCACCCCCTTCCGGCACACATCGTCCCCTGTGGAGGTGCGGTACAATGAGGCAAATGCCAGCACACGGAACATCATTGAGCATGTCTTCAGTCTGCTGAAGACATGCTTCCATTGCCTACACAGGTCTGGCGGTGCCCTACACTACAGCCCCTCAAAGGCCTGCGGCCTATTTCTGGCCTACTGCATGCTGCACAACATGGCCACTGACCGTGGGATTGCTGTCGAGGTTGAAGAGGGGAACAGCAGTGGGGACGATGTGGCCGGCAGTCTGTGTGGCAGTGGGCAGCCCCCCCCAGTGGAGGGATCCCTGGCTGATGAGGATGTCACGCCAGCACCGAGACACGATAGCAGAGGAGCACTACAGCGCACACAGGTAGGTGGACAAACACCCATGCATGGGACGGCCACAGAGGCAAGGCACACAGGCATGTGTGGTTGTGCCCTGTGGCATGCACAGACAGGTGGGGGGCAGGAGCAGGCACGGGACCATGCCACACGGCCACACACACAGCAACCATCAGCACAGCACACCCACACACACACACACACTGGCACCCTCAGGCACGTGCCCGGGTGCTAGCACCTGGCATGGATCAGATGCAGGGCACTGGTGCACATGTGCTTCCAGTGCTGTGGTGGCATCATCATGCACATGCCACATGGGCCAGTGGCAGGGCAGGTGTACACATGGCCAGTGTGCGGCACATTCCACGGATGCCACGTCTGTGCATGCACACACACAATGCCCATGTGCACACAGGGAGGCGGCAGCAAACAGCGGACAGGGTGGTGGGCACATCAGCTCTGCCGCATGGTCACATGGCCGCCACGGACACATGGACGGCCGTGCCACAGCCGCCCAGTGGACCCAGGCTGCACAATGGCCATGGGGTGTCTGCGACTGTCCCCTAGGGGTGGAACTGCGAGAATGTGACCGTGTGCTCATAGGGGTCTGTAGGCTCCCGAACAGGCCTGCTCCGGGCGTGCCTGGGATGCCAACAGCAGAGCCCAGCATCAACACCGAGGGAGTTGCCCTGTGCCGGGTCTGTGGGGAGGACAATGCACTCCGTGGGGTCTGCGGTGCCCAGCCACACCCCATGGCAGCAAGTGGGGCAAGGCCGACCGTGACCTCATTGGTTTAGCGATCCAGGGCCACGGTTGTGTCCTCCCACAGGTGATGTATGGCCTCCTGGACCTGTGCGATGCCCCTTTTGCACTGCCCAGCTGCCTGGTGCACCTCTGCGCAGAGTGCATGCACCCCAGCCATGAGCAGCACCTGTTGGTCCACAGAGGCCCGCAGCAATCGGGTGTGCTCATGCAAGGGGTGGGCACCTGGGGGTGCCCGGGTGTCGCGTCAACCCACCAATGATGTACGACCACGCTGCACAGCCCCCTGCTCAAGTGGGTGCTGCACAGCAGGGTCCCCATGGGGCTGCTCACTGACAGATGCATTGGCAGTGGATGCTGCACCCGGCCTCCCAACATCCCCAGCCATCTGCTGCTGCCGCCCCTCCAGCCCCTGTGTGCTGGCCAGTGCCTGTGCAGCTGTACCACCACCACCACCGTCCCCCGGCACCACGCTGCCATTGCACACAGCAGTACCAGGGGCAGCGGCGGGTGGCTGCCCCACCGCCAACGGGCCACTGGCCGTGCTGCCAGGGATGGTGGATGGTATGGGTGTCTCCCTCATGACAAGTCCCCCGCTGTCCAGGACAATGGTCACATCATCATTGGTGTTGGACCCCACCCCGATCTGTGTCTCTACACACTGCATGCCGTGGCTGGCATCCCACTGGAACACAGCCAGGGCCTCATCCGCCACCACACCCAGGTCATCCTGCTGGACGGCGGTGGTATACTGCAGCCGTTCGGGCCCCCATGGAGGTAAATGTCTGGTCCTCCAGGGCTGGGCATGCCCCCACGGCAGACGCAGCTGCCCCTGCCAATGCATGCTGGCATTCCGGTGCTGAAAGGGAACACAGATGCGTTAGTGCCGCCAATGCAATGGACCCCCCAACCCCCACCCCCGATGCCACTGTACCTACCATGCAGTGATGGGCTCCCTCCAGTCTGGAAGCCACTGCCTGGCACACCCTCGACAGTGCTGTACTGCATGGTGACTGCCACCAGCTCCTCCTGCAGCATGAGCTGTGGCATGTCAGCCTGGCCCCCACCTGTAGCTGACCTTGCGGAATGTATGACCACCACCTTCTCCTTGATTTGACACTTGTCGGTGCCCACCTTCTTCTTGCACTCCTGTGTAGATAGCTGGTGGCTGCTCTGCTGGTTCACAACCTCCGCCACCTCTTCCCAGGCTGCGGCCCAGGCCTGGGGTGTGCCAGTTGCACCACTCAGTAGAGGCTCCCTGTCGAGGTATGCCTCGAACAGGGCATCTGCCTCCACCCATGCTCCTCACCCTCCTCACGTTTGGACATGCTGCTACCTGTATTTATTTATTTATATATTGAAAATGTTTCACCAGGAAAGGCACACTGAGCAAAAAGATGCTCATCTCACGGTGCAACCTGGGGGGGGGGGTTACAGAGGAGGCAGGTATACATACAGTATTTGAACTTACAGTAGCAATACGGATAATGTACATAGATGGGAGGGATTACATATGAACTTGTTGCATAGGCAGAGCAGTACAAAACAACACCGGATCAGCAGGCAGGTATAAATACAGTATTTGAACTTACAGTAGCAATACGGATAATGTACATAGATGGGAGGGATTACATATGAACTTGTTGCATAGGCAGAGCAGTACAAGACAGCACCAGATCAGCAAGTACAGGTTATGCAAATCATGGTTACCCAACAAGGTAAGAACAGTACAGAACATGATCGTAAGGGCATGGAATGCAAAACAAGGGTACACATCAAGGCAATACATGAGATACATAAGTGCCAGTTTACAGAACAGGGGCGGGAGTAGCAGAACTTGAGTGCCAGTAGCAGAGGTTGAGCTTCAGGGAGATCGTCAAGTAGAAAGGAGGGATTTGGAGAGCAAGGAGGGGTAGAAGCAGGGTGTGAGAAGTGTAGGTGCATAGGGAGGTGAGGAAGAAGGAGGGAGGGGCTGGGAGCTAGGTTGATTTCGAAGGGGAGAAGGGAGAAATTGAGAGTGCGAAGAGTAGGTAATAGAGGGGGTATAAGTGCGCAGGGTAGTATATATGCCAGACAATTGGGCGATGGCCGGGCCGCTGGTCAGGTGCAGAGGGGAGTGGGGGAGGAGGAGTTAACGGGTGGTAGTCAGGGGCAGAAGCAATTAGGTGTAAGGAAGTTAGAGAGGGCATAGGAAAGGGAAAGTTTGGATGAAGAATGGTGGATCTGGGTGGACAGGCCATTCCAGAGTTTAGGGAAGAGTTAAGAGAATGCAGATTGGCCAGTGGTGGTCCTACGGTGAGGGATGAATAGTAGTCTAGGGTCAGCGGACCTGAGGGCGTGTGAGGGGGTAGGTGGGGAGGATAAGGCAGATGCGAGGTAGGGAGGGAGGGAGCCGAGCCAGAAGTTAGAAGTGAATTTAGCGCTATGAATTAGGTGACGGTTGCTCAGGGAAGTTAGGGACAGCGAACGATAAAGAATGCAGTGATGTGAGGGGGGGGCATCGAGGGCAAAGTGACAGAAAGCATTGAAGAGGGGGTCTAGTCTGGCCAGGGTGGTCTGTGCAGCGGAACTGTAAACCACATCACAGTAATCGAAGGAGGGTAGAATCATTTTCTGGACAACATCTCGTCTAACAGGAAGTGGGAGACTAATACGGTTTCTATAGAGGGTTCCAAGTTTTGGGCGCAGTTTGGAAATGATGGCATCGACGTGAGTGGAAAAGGAGAGGTGGCGGTCAAGCCAAACCCCGAGATACCTGAAGGAGGGTACTACTTCGAGGATGCTGTTATTTAGGGTGTGGAATCTCAGAGGGGAGGTGAATTTGGATAGGCACTGTCTGGTGCCGAAAGTCATTGAGTTGGTTTTCTTAGCATTTAGGGAGAGTTGGTTGCTATTGAACCAGTGTTGGATTTTGTTGAAGTCGGTTTGAAGATTGGAGGTGACTTCTTCGTGGGTCCGGCCGGAGGTGAAGAGGACTGTGTCGTCTGCATACATGTGGATAGAGGAAGAGGAGCAGGAGTGTGGCAGGTCGTTTAGTAGGATGGAGAAGAGGATGGGGCCTAGAACTGAGCCTTGAGGTATGCCAGTGGTGATTGGGGGGGGGAGATGTGGTCAGCTATTTTAGTGGATTGGGTTCTATTTAGAAGGCAGGCACTGAACCAGTTTATGGAGGATTCAGCCAACCCAGCTCCAGAAAGGCAGGATAGTAGGAGAGTAGGCAGTGACATGTGGTTAGTGGATGCAGCGGCCCACACCTGCCGACCATCCTGCCCTGCTGTCCATCCCCTCGGCAGGCGCAACTTATCTCGGATGGTTGCAATACCGGTCCATAGCCTGTGCAGTCCTGCGGCGCCTTTATAGCGCATTGCATGCAAATGGGCTGATACTCAACAGTAATGAGATGCTATTTCCCCCTGTGCACCGCGGATAGGCTGATGAGCTAATCTGCATATGCCAGCTGAATATCATGTTGTTACACCTTGTGCAATGGACTTCCACCAGCACAAGTCATGGCGCAATGTTGTGGCATGCACAGTGCACCCATCAACATGCATGCACCACAGCATGTTCCACAGCCTATTGCGCAGCGTGCGCCAGGAGCGCTATTGGTGGCCATTGTGCCCTATGCACTATAAGGCCTATGGCGCTCAGGTGTTACAAGGTCTATGGTGCTCGGGTGCTATAGGGCCTATGGCGCTTGGGCACTATAGGGCCTGTGGTGCTCGGTTGCCATTGGGCCTATGGCACTCGGGCACTATCGGGCCTGTGGTGCATGGGCGCCATTGGGCCTGTGGCACTCAGGCACATTGGGCCCATGGCACTGGGGTACTATCGGACCTATGGGGCATGGTGCCCTTAGGTCCCTATTGTGCAATCCTATGCGCTATGGCTCCCCAATAGCGCATTACATGCACATGGTGTGTGCTGACCCTGACCCCAGCCCTGCCCCATGCCACCCAGGGACCTCTGCCCCACGTGCCAGTGTAGCCGCACTAATGCCGCACATCCCTGAGGATGCGTGACTGCCGCAGGCAGCGCATCTCTGGGCGAGGCACGCATCCCGAGCATGTGGCACTCGTGTGCAACAGGGCACCATTTTGGACTGCTTCATTGTGGAGGAAGCATGCCACAGCATGCAGTGCCCTATTCACAGAACTGAAGCCAGGTAGCGCTATTGAACCTGGTGGCCCAGGTGGAGCCCCATGCTGCCAGCCTATTCAGACAGCAGCCCCTTAACAGGCCCAGGACTGAGGTGTGGCAGGATGTGGCTGATGACCTTGTACAGGTGACCAGTGTGCGGCACACAAGGGAGCAGTGTCACCACCATTATGGGGACCTTTTGAGGAGGGACCTGGAGAGGCTCAGGTCGCTGCAGCCACGCTTCCAGAGTGGGGGCTGTGCCACAGCCAGGTAAGTGTGCTCCGCTTGTGTCTGTGCACATCCAGTGTTCCATGGGGCTGGCAGGGCTGCATGCCATGCCGGAGGAGTGGCGCTGTCACTGCGTGCCGTGTGGCCTGGCATTGCGTGTCACTGGGTGCGCTGTGCCACTTCCCTGCGGCCGTGCCAGGCCGGGGTGCACTCTGTGCTTGGGGGGTGAGGGCAGTGGGCTCCTGGTGTTGCTGTGTACTGATGTGTGCTTGTTTGTGTTTCCATCCCAGGCCCTGAAGACCGGAGGAGAGCCAGGGCAGCGGGGGTGCCTGGCTGGCCGCATCTGGCTGCTGCAGGCCCTTCAGCAAGTGCTGCGGGACCAAGGGGAGGAGCTGCTGGATTGGTGCGTGCAGCGCCACGGCGGGCAGGTAGGCGCTGTGCATTCATATATAGTGTCGTGCAGGGTGGTCGGCGGCAGTGGGGGTACAGCCTTGGCCCCTGTGCACTGAGCCATGGCAGCTGTGTTCAGCCTGCAGTGTGCGTGTCACCATGGGGCGGCCATTGCACGTGTGTGGCAGCTGTTGGTGGGCCGTGGGTGTGTCCAACTGCCACCAGTGCAGCTGCGGTTCTGCTGCTGCACCATGCAACCTGCCTGCCACTGTGCTGGCAGTTGGCCCTTGGGCGGCAGTGTCTAGCACTTTGCACAGCCGTGGCATGCCGGGTCAGCGACAGTCATAGGTCCACCCACTGTGGGTGGCCAGGGTGCCACCCCAGAGGCATGTGTCCCCACTGTCCGCTGCGCACGGTGGGAGGGCTAGGGTGCCCTGGACATGCACTGATCACCTGTTCCTTCCTTTGCCATAGGTGTCCTGCAGGGTGGTCGACAGCCACTCTATGGCCGCCTCCTGTGGTGCATCATCTTGATCACCACCACCACCCTGGAGATTGCACAGCTGACAAGACGGTTCCTGCTATGGGGGCAGCACAGAAGGTAGCACCAGGCGGTGGGACATGGCCACCCATAGGGGCAGATGATACCATTCCTGCACCTGACCACCCTTCCGCTGTCCCATTGTATAGCCCTGTCCCCTGTCCCCATCCCTCTCTCATCTACCCTGTTCCCTGTTCCTGCTTTGCATATAGTTTCCCCTGCCTTGTTCCCTGTTTTGTATTGTAAATAGTTCTTTTATATAGTTTGCTTTGCTTACCCACCTGTGCCTGTGTCTGCTTTGTGGCTGGCGAGTGGAGCCATGCTGCAGTGTTGTGGTGGGTGCCTGTGTGGTGCACCTGTGTTGTTCTGTGGGCTGTGCATGGTGGTGTTTGCCCATTGGTCAGTGGCTGTTCCCTGGGGTGGCCATGGGCTGGTTGTTCGGGCTGTGTGGCATGTGTGTCGATTGCCGTGTGCCAGGGTGTGGCTGGCTGTGGACCGGGTGGGTTGGGGCGTGCCGTCCAGTGGGGGGTGGCCGTTGGCAGCCCACCCTCGGCCGTTGTTGCCACCTTTTCATACATCCACCACTCTGGTGCTCGTGGATGGGGGCTGGCTACATGCCTGCATTCCTTGGGCGGTATTCCTTTGTGGGCTGGCTGTGCCTCTCGGCCTGCTTCCACTACCTCCCCAGCGGGCACCCCCCCTCCCTGGTGCCTTGCTCCCTGCTATGCCTGTGGCTAGTCCATTTGTGCCTTGGCACATCTTCCTCATCCCTTTGTGCATCCATGGTTGTGCAATTTTTTTTTTTTTTTTTTTTAGTTATTTAACCAGGTGAGACACACTAAGCTGAAAGCTTTTTTACAGGCGCAACCTGGGAGCACAAGGAAGTTAAGTGACTTGCTCAGGGTCACACAGTATGCAAGTGGAAGCTGTGGGATTCAAACCCAGGTCTGGTCTGCTGGATGTCACCAGATTTGCAGCTCAGACCCTTAAACCACTGCGCTATACTGCCTCCCTATTGCACATGTTGGGTTGCTCCCTGGTGCATCTCTGACTGTGCTCTGGCGCATCCATGTGATATTCAGTCGTGTTGTGCTGGCGCATGTTGCCATGCGCAACCTTTGAATATCACACTCTTTGGGCCATGGTGCATTGGATTTGCACTGCACTAGCCTTGCACTGGTGTCTGGCGCATTTCTGAATATCCCACCCCTTGTATTTTCTGCCTTTTGAGCCTGTAATTGCTACATAGGATATTTTAGTTAGGAATACTGAATTTTAATAGTTGACTGCTTTGTTTGTCTTTATTAGTTTATGAAATGTTTTGTACTTTACACTTGATGTTCAAATGCTGATTTGCCCTTAAGTAGCAATTATTAAAAATCATGTAACCACTGATAGACATATTCAAGGCATACACCAACTATGTAGCCATGCCCCTGACAAAGCTGTTGGTGAGCAAAGCGTTAGGTTTCAGTAGCGGCTGTCTGTTTTTGGGTAAGGCTATTTTCCTTTTCTACACTTTTTTGCCTTTTGCACTGAGCACTTTATTGTATATAGGAAAAGTACATTAATGCACTCTTTGAAGAGCACCTTTTGGAAATGCACTCTGTTAAGCAATAATCAGTGGTGTTTCCATGAATTAAGCCAAACAACTGAATCTTGGAACAAAATTGACTTATACAGTATGTTCCAGTCTTTTGCATCAGTCTGCTCATTAAGCATTGTCAGTCTTTATACAGTATTGCAGATCCTTTCATAACCTACTCCAAGTGCTCTCTATTTATCAGTTCAAACTTTGCTTATTATGACATCCCCCACCTCCTGGAAAAGGGCTGTGATGTCACAACTAACCATCCTATGAGGTCAGAAAATCCCCATTAAAGATTTTGTTATATACAGTGCTGTCCTCCAAGATCAAGCACTCTTATGACATTTTTTTGACCATGATATCTTGCAGGATACTGCAGGAACTAAATGTAATCCAATGGCAACTCTGGGGCTGGCAGTATAGCCTAGAGGTTAAAGTAACAATCAGTGAATGAGCTTGATACATCCAGCAGACCTGTGTTTGATGCCCACAACCTCTATTTGCATACTGTGGGACTCTGAACAAGTCAGTTAACTGCCCGAATGCTCCTGGGTCTTCCCTGTAAATGGGCCATGTGACCTTTAGACATTTACCAAAAGAATGAAAAAAGAAAAAAAAAAACCCTATTCCAACTGATTATACAGTGAACTGTGAAATCTCACCCAGAGCATTTGATCCTGGTGGATGGCACTGTATATATTCTAGTGATGCACTGGCAAATGTTTAATAACCACCCCATCCATTGTGCCACACCCCAACACCCCTGTTCTTGACACCTGCCTTACCACCTGCTCTAGCCCCCACTGTGCCTCTGACTCTAGCCACTGACCTGCCCCAAGTGCCCCATCCTATTCTCACCATTTCCAGACTGTGACTTCCTGAATAATTATCTGAGCTGGCAATACAGACTTGAGGTTACAGCAACAAACTGTGAAAGAGCTTAGTAGACCCAGCAAACCTGGGTCAGATTCTCACAATCGCTCTTTGAATATTGTGTGATCCTTAGCAAGTCACTTAAACTCCCCAGTTCTGCTAGGTCACCCCTGTAAATGGGTGCACGTATACACACACACTGTTACAAACAGGGACATCATATATGAAGAAAAGCAACTTAATTTGCTGACAGCGATAGAATTCGATACAATTTAACAAATACGTTTCCGGCAGTGATGGAATGATCTCAACTCGGCAAAGGAAGGATGCATACACAGAAAAATTCAGGGCTAAAAGCAGGGCTAAAATGTTCCTTTTTATGAAGAGCCAGTGTATAATAAACCAGTGCAACACTTGAGCTGGCGAATATTTACCGGAAACCATTCGCTAGTAGATGTGACTCAGCACAGAATCTTGCACAATTTGGAGACTTCTGAAGTTTCAGTTTTCTAAGCTGAAAACTAAAGGCTCACTGAAGTCAACAAAAAAGAGATACAAAAAACCATATCCAGCCTGGCCCAGAAATAAAAATGACATGGATTCAAGCCTCATCGACAACCCCTGACCATCAGTTACGCACCGCTAAACACCAACTCAAACACCTAAGTCTGAGCCAAAAGTGGAAGGAAGAACAATAATGCAGTGGGGGATTAGATTATTTAAAAAAAATGAACACACTTACTGTTGTGGCATGACCAAGGGCAGTGCCAACTCCTAGACTCAGACACACCAACACTGGTGTACTACCCCATTGCAGTTTGCAGGCTTTTAGCTCCAGGCAGGCAGTTGAGCTTCTGTGTCTCCCACACACACTGACCATGCTCATGCTGCTTTCATTGTTGTATGGCAAGTACAGTACGGATGGCCATGGGATGGGATTGACCAGAGGCACTGCAGCACCTGTTTCACTGCCTAGTCTGCCCTCAGTGTGGCTGCACATACATGCCACTGGCATAAGCATGCGTGGCACTGTCATAAGCACTTGCACTGTAGTCATCTTGACCTCTCACGTGTGCATCCCATCAGCTAAATTACTTGGGGTGGGGGGTGTGAGGGGGTGAGAGAAAGAGAGAGAGAGAGAGAGAAAGGAAAAACAATTAGAGTCAAGAACCACCTGAGCTTGAATACTTTACACTACTGGCTACTTAACTGCATTGCTAACTGCAAAACCAATTTAGGGACTCAACTTTTGGCTGGCTGCAGCACATCACTGATATAATCATCATATTGCATGACTGCTTGGTAAACATTAGGAAGGAGAACTAAAAGTTTAAATGTATTCTCTAGTAAATTATAATAGCCAAATAAACTCTGTCCATAACAAAAAAAAATGAAGTAGATACCTATCTGACATTTTCAGGCACCTGTTATCTGACTAATTTGAGGGGATTAGGAGTAAAAAAAAAATGTTTGTATAAATTACAGTATGAATGTTTTGTACTGCAAGCTGTAGATAGCTGGTTAGATTACACAGCCCTCTGCTTACCACCTTGGCTGGCCACTGTTTGGTTGCCAGTGAGCGATCATGAGAACAGTAGACACAGGTGTTTGTACAATACTTGCGATTGCTCAGAGACTGTCAGAATGAAACCAGTTGAGGTGGTGAGCAGAGGGCTGTGCCAGTCATCACTATTGCTGTAATTTGCATTATGTAACCAGGACTGGGGGTGCCTGAAAGGGTGGGTCAGGAGGGGGTCAGATGCCTTCATAGGGGGACCACTAGACCACCAGGAATATACCAGACATCTACAAGACAGGTGATCTGGATGCTTTTACAATGTATTTTCCCAGAACATATTAGCTTACATGCAACATTTGCTTTTCAGTGGGGTTCTGCTGCAGGGTCCTGCTTTTACAGTTTTACAACATATTTACTCGGGATAGCCCAGAAAAATTGTGATATCTTGTGTGCAGTGGGGTTCTGTTTGACCCAGTTTTTACACTGTATTTACCCAGGGTAGTACAGCAGAGATGCAAGATCTTTTTTTCAGTGAGGTCCTCCTTTTACCCATTTTTATAATGCATATACCCAGGATAGCCCGAGTAAGAGGTAATTTCTAATTTTCAGTAGGGTCCTGCTTTTACTAAGTATTTTTCTAGGATAGAGCTTCTATGGTGGATTTATTTATTTAATTAACTTATCTAATGTGGCAAAGCAGTAGTGCATGTTTAAATGTCTTCCCCGTGAAGGAATAGTAACTTAATAACCTGGCAGGGATAACTTCATTCTTGTCTTGAAGTTGGTAATTTTTGTTCATGTGAAAGACTGATCTGCAGTCTAGGGGAATGTCCTGCAGAAATCGTCTACTCCAGCAAGCAGCTAGCTCTACCTGTGTAACTGGTGGTGGGACTGGTACTATGTGGTGTGCGAGTGAGGAATTAATTCTCACAAGTCGGGAGTCGGGACTTGGCCCGGGATTGAATTATTTGGATGGTTGGTCCCAACAAAACAGTATGAATTAATAACCAGCCTGGTTTTATCGTAAAAGGAGCAGTGAGGTAAGTGTGCTGTTTTGTATTAATAATTTTGTTTGTAGTCAATGGCCTTATTTGATGGTGAGTGGCTGGGCTGCATCCAATGACTTGAGTGATCTCTCTTTCCCCCAAGCTTGCCCCTTGCTGCCAGCCTCCCATTCCCTTACTGTGAGTAAGCATGAGACCCATGAAGTGAAATCCACATGCATCTGATGGTGGATAGCAATTCTTTAGCATTAAAGCCTGTGCTGCATTCGGATGAGGCATTAAGCCATGTGTGTTTTTTAGCATTGCTGCCTGGGATGACTTCTGAGAGGGTGTTTATGGTGGAATGAGTCTACCACTGGCATTGCCTTTGTCCATGCCATGTGACTGAGCTGTGTACATGCCACTGGACATGCTTTGTATTAGGTCATCATTTGTAACAGTTGGTTGTGCACCCATGTGTGGGTTGTGCTGGAGTGCTTTATGGTGTTGTGGTTCCACTGTATGACGTATGGGGATTTGGGGGTTGACTGCCATGTACTGGATATGAATGGGACACATCATCCCACTGTATAACAGTGATAATTATGGTCATGCCATCGTCCGAGGTCTCACAGATGTTGTGGAACCCTTGCTGCATGTCAAGTCTGTGGGCTGTGATGTCACTGTATTTGCCCTATATTTCATGCAGCTGTCCCTGCTAAGCCTTACCCTCCCTGCTCCAACTGTCTCAGTTCAGGGTACATGTAGATAAAGCATACATCCCATGTCAATGCTGGGCCTTAAGGGACCCTCCAGTGGGTCCTGTGTATCAGTTCCATTCTCTGACATGGATGGTCTGTGTAAGTGTCTGCTATGTGACAGACACATGCACATCCAGGTTGGTGTTTTGTGTGCTCTTCTCACTGCCTTGTATGTCTGACTGTGTGGTGCACCGTTGGGGGGGGCAGAGTCTTCTGTCTAGGTTGGTGTTTTGTGTGCTCTTCTCCCTGCCTTGTATGTCTGACTGTGTGGTGCACTGTTGGGGGGGGCAGAGTCTTCTGTCTAGGTTGGTGTTTTGTGTGCTCTTCTCACTGCCTTGTATGTCTGACTGTGTGGTGCACTGTTGGGGGTGCAGAGTCTTCTGTTCAGGTTGCAAGGTACCAAATGCAATGCCTGCTGCAGTGATAGCTGACTGTGCTCAAGAGAAGTGGTATGTAGTTGGATGTTTGAAGGGTGTCTGGAGTGGAATTTTTTGCTTTAGTTTTGACAATTTTTATTCTAAAGAAAATGAAAAGTAGTTATTTTGATAGGGATATTGGTTGTTTGTAATAAGTCAAAAAAGGCTTTAAAAGCAGCCAGATAGTCTCAAAATGCACCAGAATCCATCTAAAACATAATAGCCTCTGGGGTACTAGGCGGCCCCAAGACCCTCAGCCTGTTGGGGGTTGGGGACATCATAGTTCATGGAGACCCCACACTTCTAAATTTAGCACTACACCACTGCCTGTTGATGAAAACTGAGTTTGTAATGAGATTGCATTGCTCCAGCAGACATTTGGAGAGTATGCTTCTCTCTCCCTCTGTGTGTGTGTGTGTGTGTCAGTGTACAATGATTTACAGCTGTCTGTAGGATTTGTTAACCCTTTCGGGACCGATCTAAGACTAAATGATAAACAGAGCTCCACTATTTCTCCTTCCCCCTCTCTGTCTCTCTCTCTCTCTCTTTCTCTCAGACTTATACAGGGAAATGCTGAAAGGTGAAGCTGAGCAGATGTGATCATTTATTTGACTTTTTTGTCAACTTAAACTTTTACATTATTTCCCAGCCTTTTACGAATAAAGCTTACTATGTACACTGAATGGAGGCTGATGGCTTGGATAAAATAAAAATATGTATTTTTTAAATCACTGTCTGTAACCTACATAATATATATATATATATATATATAGATGTATATGTAATGTTCATTGCTGTTGGGCTTGATGGAGTGCATTGTACTATATGGCAGAGGTATTTCATTAGTTTTGTTTTTAGTTTCATTTGATCCTCAAGCCCACATCTTCTTACCCCTCCCCCCAACAACCACCACACACATTTGTATCTAAGCTTGCTCTGTATACCAGCTGCATGAGTGCAAAACTGTAACACCTGTGTGCCTTCGCCATTTGAATCACATAACCTGTCATACGTAGAAATGTAGCCCTTTCTCCCATGTCAAGGGGTATGGATGGAATGTGTCTGTGGGAAGGGGGTGCCCACAACAGCAGAAATACTTCCAGTGGCCATGTTACCCAGGCCCAGATGTCACACACAGGGTCCCTTTTCCTCACTAATGCTGGATGAATGGGATATGGGGATATGATTGAAACATTCAAATACTTGAAGGGGTAAATAAACCTAGCACGGGGGGGGGTTAAATGGAGGAAAAGTAGGGAGATGAGGGGGCATGGACTAAGATTGGAGGAGGGACAATTTAAGAGGGAGATGAGGAGGCACTACTTCACTGAGAGGGTTGTGTCTAACTGGAATGCGCTACCAGCGGGGGTAGTAACGTGCATGACAGCCGGAAGTTTTAAGAAGGAGTGGGACAAAGCAAGAGGAAGGGTCTGGGTGGCAGGGGCTGGGACAGGTATGGGAGGGACAGTGGGGGAGGAGGCTGAGGAGCTGCAATCTAGGGCGCTAGCTGCACACTCGGGCAGACTTTGATAGACCAGTTGGTTTGTTCTGCTGGCAGATTTGTATGTTCGTATGAAAACAACAGGTTAATTCATATTAAACAGGTTCTTTCAATAACTGAATGTCCACACAGAACTTGAAGAAACAACAGGGATCCCAAATTCATTAAACATATTCACACATAGCTCCAGATAGCATCAGTTAATTGATGGGAAACAGATTCAGCTTTCACATGACTGGTATGGCCAAACTAGCAGTTTTTACCTGGACTGATGAGGTCGCACAGTCTCTAGGGAAGAATTAACTCAGAACTGCTTTGGTCACAAAAGTTTGAAAGCAGCACAAGTCCCAAAACAGTTCACAGTGCTTAACATCCCATTATACTTCACAGGCACCCAAACTCTCAACAATACCCCTCTCCCCCTGCTCCTCTCTCTCTCTCTCTCTGCAGTGGCTTAGTGGGTCCACCTAAGAAAATGCAGTCCTTGCGGCTTGTGGATTTGCGAGTTCCATGACCCCTGCACCCCTTCCCAGAACTGGCAGCAATTGTCCACCTTTTTGCCCACTGGATCCCTACATGAATTTATGCAGGCTGCCAGGGCACCCTGTGACATGTGGCTGCTGGCTCCCCTCTCAACTTTAGCTGCTCTCCAAGATACTGTAAGGATTGTGGCTATGGGCTCCCACTTCTTCTTCTGTGTTACCCCAAGTGCCGTCAGCTGGGGGCCAGAGCAGGCAATCGCCCTCACCCGACTCCCTCGCCACTCACTCCTCTGACTGAAACTCCCCCTCTCACCTAATAAGCTGAGCTTTATCCTCCCATGCACCTGTGGTGCCCTCCTAACCCACAGGAGGCTCCACCTGAGTGCTGAGAAGAATTAACTCTTATCTCTACTGGGCTGAATTAAGCCACAAAAACCCAGGGAGGGGGTAAATAGACTAGTAATCTCCCAAAGTGGGGGTACATAAACATAGAAACTAATGGCAGGTAATGAACACTGGGCCCATCTTGTCTGCTCATTTTTAGTTATGATCACTTTTGCTGCAGGCCCAACTTGCCCTATAGCATTATCTCTTTCACCCCTTCCTTCCTTCTAGGATTCCTTTGTGCCTATCCCTGGCATTTTTGAAACCCACTATTGGTTTTACCCCCACTGCCTCCCATGGAAGGATGTTCCAGGAATCCACCACCCTTTCTGTAAAGAACTACTTCCTCAAATCTCTCCTGAATCTACCTTCTTCCAGCTTCATATCATGACCACTTGTTCTACAGCAAATTTTTCTCTGAAACATACCTCTATCCTGTACCGTATTAACCCCCAAGAAGTATTTAAAGGTCTCTGTAACATCCCTACCCTCCCTCCCTCCTCTCCTCCAGGGTGTATGTATTGAATTCTTTCAGTCTCTCTCTCTTGATAAGGCTTCTGATGCAGACCTTGCACCACTTTGACAGCCCTCTCCTCGCTTCTTGTTGCTTTATCCTTTTTCCAGTTGTTCCTCTTCCACACCTTTCTCCTTCGACTACTCCTTTTCCCCCCTTCTTCCTTTCCTAACCCCCGATTCCTTGAATAACATGCATCCTGGTGGGACTCTCTTCCCCTTGGGATCTCCCTACTCTCTATCTCAGCTGGTAGTAGCCCAATTTCTGCCTCCCCTATTTCTTCCATCACTCACTCTCAGCTACTTTAAATATCTATTGAAGTAACTTTTGAATTGTCCACTGAGGACTGTGATTGCCTCCTGGATGAAAGCAGGCCATTACCTCAGTATAGGATCTTATCCTTCTGGCTTGGCCCACAGTCTCCAATGCAGACATACGTCTCCTCCCTGTGCCATTCCTTCTACCATTACTTGAAGGCCTTGGTGTGGAGCTCTCTCTACTTCCACATGGGAAACACAGGATCAACCAAATAAATGATCTGCCTTTACAAAAATGAAATTTACACATGGAGCTGACTATGGCAATTCATCTTGATGTTTAAGGCCATGAAACACCCTTATCAAGTTAATGTATTAGCAGCTGTAGTGGCTCTGACCAGAGTTTGTTTAAATATAGGCACTAGTCCCGCACACAGTACTCCAAGCATGGTCTCACCAGTGACCTCTACAATAGCAGGATGACTTCCTCCCTCCTTGAGGCGATTCCTCTGGCGATGTACCCCAGCATTATGTTAACTTGGTCTGCCGCCTTACAGCACTGCACAGATTGCTTCATGTCCACTGTGACAAGCACTCCAGGTATTTTTCTTCCTCTGTAAGGGATACCTGCACTATCCCCAGACAGTAGCTAGTCCCCAGGTTTCTGGTTCCTAGGTGCATAACCTTATACTTCTTCGCATTGAACCCCAACTGCCATATGCTAGACCAGCTCTCAAGCTTTTTCAGGTCCTCTCTGAGTTCCTGCCTCCCTTCCTCACTGTCCACTCTCACAGATCTTTGTGTTGTCTGTGAACAGGCTGATTTGACTGTTGATCCTATCTGCTATGTCCCTGATAAAGATGTTAAATAACACTGGTCTGAACACCAAGCCCTGTGGGACCCCACTGGTTACAGGCCAGGGTCTTATTAGTTCCCCCTTCTACAATTACTCCTTGCTGTCTGTCCTGCAACCAGTTCCTTACCCACTCCACCATTTTCTCCCCAGCTCCCAGGTTCCCCAGTTTACTGAGCATCCTTTCAAGAGGCACTGAGTTGAAGGCCTTGCTGAAGTCAAGAAACAGGACGTCCACCGCATGGCCCCTGTCAAGTGATCTTGTGACCCAATCCAAAGTGTCAATTAGGTTGGTCTGGCAGGATCTCCCTGAGACAAACCCATGCTGCCTTTCATCCTGGAGACCATTTGCTTCCAGAAAGATCACTAGTCTTTCCTTTAGAATGGTCTCCATCAATTTCCCTACAATGGAGGTAAGGCTAACCAGACTCTAGTTACGCAGCTCATCCCTGGGTCCACTCTTGTGGAGAGGCACCACATGCCACATTCTCTAGTCCTGGGGCACACACCCCATCTCCAGTGAGGAGTTGAACAGGTCATCTAGGGGGCCTGCCATAACCTCTGCAAACTCTTGTAGGACTCTCAGGTGTACTCTGTCTGGTCTCGGAGCATTATCCACCTACAGAGCCTTAAGGCCCTCTAAAACCCTGCCATCTGGGATTGCCCTATCAGCTACCCCTGTCCCCCTTTCCCACCCCTACTTCCCCCTGCAGCATAGGCCTATCCTTTTCCATGGTGAACACCAAACAGAAGTACTCATTTAGTTACTCCGCCTTGTCCACACCTCACTTTCTGCCCATTCCCTTCCCTCTTATTCCTTACAATCCCATCCTTGCAGCATCTTTTCTCTTATGTACCTGAAGAAATCTTTTTCCCCTTCTCTGATCCCCTGTGCCAGCCTTAGCTCCCTTATAACTTTAACTGTCCTGACTGCACTACTTAACTCACTGGATTTCCTCGAGTACTCCTCCCTGTCTGCCTCTTGCACAGTTCTCTTTTACTTATTGAAGGCTGCTGTCTTCTCTCTCACTTTCTCTGCTATCTCCTTGCTCAGTCAGCTTGGTCTTTTGGTCCTAAACCTCTTAGTCTGGGCTTTTGCACATGTGTTAGTGGCCTCCACTAGACCTAGCTTGATAATGGACAGTTTCTGGTTAGCATCCAACCATCTCTGGGCAGATCTTTGCAAGATGCCCCACTAGGATGTCACTCAGTCTACCAAAGTCTGCTCTTCTGAAGTCCACCATCCTTGTCTTGGTCTTGGCTGCTTCCTTGCCCAAATTAAGAAAGAACCACACTGTTCAGTGGTCACTGACTGCTAGGGGTCCTCCACCACTATGTCTTGAATGTGTTCCCATCCAACAACATGAGGTCCAGTATAGTACCCTTCCTGGTTGGCTCTGTTACCCCCTGCTCTAGGTAGCCATCCAGGAAGGTCTCCAGAAGGACCTGTTTCCTGGTGCTAGAGGTAGTCATGATCCTCCAGTCAACCCCAGGCAGATTGAAATTACCTACAATGACAGTGTTGCCCTTACTACCTAGCCTTCTAATTTGCACCCACTGCAACCCAACCTCATATACCTTCATCCTCATCTCCTGAACCACCATTTTAGGTGCCCTTCTCTGTACTGCCTCTCCCTTCTCATAGCCCTCATGCAGGTATGGATTCCAGAACTTTGAACAGTACTCCAGTTGTGGTCACACCAATGATCTGTACAGTGGAAGGATCACCTCCTGGCTTCTGCTGCTAATTCCTTCCCTATGTACTCTAGCATCCTGGTCAACTTGCCTGCAGTCTTGTTGCAGTGTGCTGTAGATTTCAGGTTATCTCAGATTATAATCCCCAGGTCCTTTTCAGCAGTGTTTTCAAGTAACCCCCCCTCCGAGTATTGTATTCTCAGGTTCGTTTTCCTGATGTGCATTTCTTAACATTTATTTGCATTGCTGTTTAGTTCCCACATATCGGACAGCATAACCAGCCTCTCTATGTCTTCCTTTGGTGCCCTGACCCCCTTCCTCAGTGTCCACATGAATATATTAAAGAGTATGGTACCCAGGAGCAAGCCCCGCAGCACCCCACTTGTAAACTCTTCAACATGAAAATTTACCACCTCCCTCTGGATCTTCCCATTCAGCTAGTTCTTTACCCACATGGCAGTTCATTTTTCCACCCTTAGGTCACTCAGCTTTTTGACAAGCCTCCTGTGGCAGATTGAGTCTAAGGCCTTGCTGAAGTCCAGGTACAGTATTTTGACTGCTTGTCCTTTGTCAACCACACTAGTCACCAGTTAAAGAACTGTATTAGGTTCATTTGGCATGACCTTTCCTTGGTGAACCCATACTGTGTCTGCCTGTCATCCTGTCACCATTTTGCTATAAGAACGTCCACCAGTCTCCAATGATGAGCTAAAGCATCTGCTACACTGCCACCTTGTGGTAGTATTCAATAGATATTCAGGATGCTGTTAAGTAACTGCTGAGGTTCAGTTGGTGGAGTCTCAATAAAGAGAGCTGTCAAAGATTAAAACTGGGGAGCTGTGTGCTGCTCTTACACAGTATTTTCCTTAGTATGGCCTGAAGTAACTCACCACTATAGATATAGTACCATACTGACTGGTCTTTAGTTGCCATGTTCATCCTCTTTCCTTTTTATCCAGTGGGACCACCTGTGTGTCTAATGCACAATTAAACATTTCTGTAAATGTAACAGCTAATACATCTGCCACCTACTTGATTTTTTTAAGATGCAGCCCATCTGGCACTGCTGATTGGTCTGTTCTTAACCCTTTCAGCACCTCCAGCACACTGTCTTCTGTGATTCTCCCCCAACTGTTAGAGCTCCCTTCCTCCTTCCCTTTAATCTCCACTGCACAGTAAAGCTCACTCCTCCTCCTGGTAAATATTGATTCTTTCCTTCCTTTGCCCAGTGCCAGCTGCCACATATGTATTCCTAGGGAGGAGAGTTTTGCATGCATAGATAAAAACAAGAGTTCACTAGAGGCAACTAGTTTGCATAGTCGAACAGCACAAGGACATTCAGAGCCTGAGTCATGGTCTCATTTAGAGGTGGCAAATAATGTGAGTCACACATTCACATCACTGTGCCACCACTCAAAATTTCAATGCTCAACTGCAGGAGTGGTGGCATTCCCCAGGGAGGAAGAGTTCCCCCTAACAAGGGGGGACAAGGACATTCACTGATAAGCTCTACTGGGGATAGCAATGAAACACCCCCATGATTACTTGCAGATGAGCTATGTGTGGTGAACTAACTGAATGCTGACCATGGAGATCACCTATCTCAGCTGCACCACCAGCGTTGCCTCAAGCAGGTGGGATGGTGAGACAACATTGTGGTTTGAATGTGGTTGGGTAGATGGAGGTATGCAGTAAGGAGAGGCAGGAGACAATCTATAAGTCTGATGCCCAACGGGCTTTATTCATACCACAGGGAAAGGTAGACATGGTCACAAGGGAAGAAGAGAACCAAACCAAACATGAATAGTATGTAATGTTCTATAATGTCCCTTAGAGGTGCACCTTGGCCTAAGGCCACCATCTATTAAGCTCTATACTATGCTTACACTAAATGATTTGGTAAACAGTATCAGAACATCTATTACTCTATTATAATATTAGGCAATCACTGCAGCGAACAGTAGAAACCAGTTGCAGACCCCGAAGGGCCGGGTGGAGTGACCACCTCTAAGAGTATATTGGTGCTAAAGGATGTCCAACCTTTTCCTGCCAGTGAAGAAGCAATGGGGCAAAAGGGAGAATGGGCTTCCTACTTGGTACCAAGCTACACCTATGTGAAAACCTAGAAGAGGTTGGAGGGGATGTGAGAGATTTTAAACAGACCCTGATTCTTCAGCCAACCCACTCTCTAAGGTTGCCGGAATACTTTAGCACAAGAGAACATAAATCTGCTAAACTCTTCCCTGGCACAAACCCTCAACCAGGGCTGCCAAGAATGAAGGAAGAAAGACTTGGCATTGAATCAATGTGAAAGGATTGCCAAGGATAAGGATCTGCTGCAGTTTCCCAGGCATAAACCCTCGACCAGGGCTGCCAAGGATGAAGAAACAAAGACTGGCAGAGGTTCCCTAGCACAAACCCTTGACCAGGACTGCCAAGGATGAAGAAACAAGTACTTGGAATCAAATTCATTTGCATGGACTGATAAGGCCAAACATCGGCTTCAGTTTCCTGGCACAAAACCTGGACCAGGGCTGCCAAGAATGGAGGCAAGTTGAAGTTTCTTTGGGGAAGGATCCATGAGAGGATCACCAAGAACAAGCTGTATCCCAGAGGACAACATGGTGCAAGTAGGATGCGACAAGCAGGAAGAGTAGGATGCAGGACGAAGATCATAGCCATGTACTGTCTAGAACAAAAAAAAACAAAAATAAAACAGTGGACGTGGATACACACTGGACACGTTGGACTCAACTATTGGTGAACGACTGGGAGTGATGGACAAAGCTTCTTCCAGGATGTTCCACTTCCAGGCTGACCAAACCACAAGGAAACCAGGAACCAGTGGTAACAAGTCACACAGGGTTACGTCGGTTTCGACCAATGGCGGATGACAGGGAAGGGTGTTGCTGTGAAGTTCTTCACCGGCTAGAGACTGCTTTGGTGAAGAATCAGCTGTGAACAACCCCATCAGGGATATTGCGGCAGAAGATTTAGTCCATACACATTCAGTTGGCACTATGAACACTGGTAAATACACTTTTTCACTGAACCAAGCTGTTTGTTTGTTGCAGGGGCAATTTGACAGGAGCAGGGGCAAACTGCTAGAATCTGGGACAATTGTTCACACAGGCAATTTGCTAGGACAGAGGCAAATTGCTGGAATGAAGGGCAATTGTTCATTACATGGCAATTTGCCAGTAGCAGGGGAAAATTGCTGGAATCCGGGACAATTGTTTGTAGCAGGAGCAATTTGCCTGGACCAGGGCCAAATTGCTAGAATCCAGGACAATTGTTCTTTGCAGAGGCAATTTGCCAGGAACAGGAACAAATTGCTGGAATTCAGGGTAATTGTTTGTTGCAGGGGCAGTTTACCTGGAGCTGGGGCAGATTACTGGAATCTGGGGCAATTGTTCATTGCAGGGGCAATTTGCTAGGAGCAGGGACAAATTACTGGAATCCAAGGCAATTGTTTGTAGCAGGGGGCAAATAACCAGAATCCCAAAGCAATTGTTCATTTCAGGGGCAAATAACCACAATCTTAGTACAATACAGTCTTGGTACTTTGCAATCAACACAACAGTTCAGATACTAGTCAATATACAATTTCATCAGATGACAGTCACTAGGTGGTAGTTGTGTGCTAAGCACCTTTCTTATTGCTGACCCTCCACACTTGTGGGTCACTTTGGGTACTTGGATCTGGCTACCCCAGACACACCTGGGGATGAAAGTCCTTCTATTCCCCAAGCCTTCCTTACCCCTACCCACTGGACTTACTGGTGACCGAAGGGGAGGCTGTGTTCCTGTCACTACTGTGGGGCTTTAGCCTGTATGGCCACCTGGCCTATGCTGCTGAGCCCTCTCTGGAGCCTTTGCTACCTCTCCTGATACTGGGACCTTGGCTACCCCTTCTAATACTGGGGCCTTTGCTATGCCTTTCCAGCACTGGGGCCTTTGCTACCCCTTTTTAAATCAGTGTGCTGCAGGCCCCCCTTTAAAAAATTGTTCGGGCCTAGGCGAGGCCTAATGTTACTGAGTCCTCCCCTGCCCTGCCTCTTCATATATATTCAATTTTGCCTTTGAAAAGGATCCTATGACCTGGCCCCTCCCTATAGGCATCACTGCACCTACTGAATATTAAAATTATTTTAATGCAGTACTCTGGCCCACCCCATGGCTCTCAGCTGTTTCCCAGGTGCCCTGCATGGCGCTTTACAACAACTTTTAATATACATAAATATATTTTTAATCTTCTGGCAGACAGCACCTGGCCTTAGTGCTGCCGCCGACTCACCACCCAGGCCCAGGGTGAAGGAGTGGCAATCGGGAGGAGGGAGGTCCTTGCTGGCAGTGGGAGGAACTGCTCACAGGGAAGGCAGGTGATGCAGCAGGCAGCAGGGGGCCTTTCGAGGGCCAACAGCTCCGGAGTATCAGTCGACAATGCGGCTCTTTCGTGCCATGGACGAAGGACAAAATCAGGACTGAAGCAAAAAAATAATAATAAATGTGACTAAACAGAGTCCACACCACCACGGGGGACTGACCTTTCTTTTTCCTGGCATCAGACCACCGGACTTGACTGCAGGACCTGGGGCATACAACTGGAACTGCCTTTGGGAGTCTTAGCTGGCTGGAGGAGGGAAACATCGTGGAGTCAACAGGACCAGCTACACATCTACAGGTAAGCTGCAAGTCCTTTTTGCACTCCTTTGACTGTCTCCACTCCACAGCCCAGCTCGATCTACTGAAAAACAGTGGCACAATTTAAAAAAAGGAGCTTGGGGTTCTAGTTCTTTAACCCCAAGCCCATGCCCAACCAATGGCCCAGATTTCAAAACAGGCACCACGCACCAGGCAGACACAGCAGTCCCAGTCTTGTGGGTGCCCTGCTCCTGCTCAGGAATGGAGGGGTAGAATGGAGCAGAGCAGACAGCAGAGAAAAAAACTTTTGTTTTCTTTCTTTTCTTGGCCCTACCTGGCCATAGTTGGGGGGGTGGACACACACAAGAGCCCCTATACCTGCCCCTTTTAGCTGACACTGACAATGGGGCACCCCAGGGTACACTATTTAATTAAATAAGCCCCTATTTATGTAGTGCCCCCATACTTTGGGGCATTACAGATTTAACACCATGTCTGTGGTTGTTGGCTACATACTAGACAACTGTGGAACCACCTTTGAAAGAAATCCATTCCATGAGTTTCATAATTGCCTTTTTCCAGCAGTTGATGAACTCTGGGCTGATTTTTTTTATTGCACAAAGCCTATTACAATTGAAACATTTTTAATGGACACTGTCAGCCCTTTACTTACTGTGTCAGTGTAAAAGTGTGGGCACATTTCTAAATGGCGCTGAAGTGCCAGAAAACTGGTACACTCATTATTATACCCCAGTTCAGCTAAACACAGTTTGTAATAGTATAAAGAAAGCTAAACTCAGGAAAGTGTCTGTCGTTTAGAAACAAGTACTAAAAGTTAGGGAAATCATGGTTTGAAAGTCAAGTCATGATACTGGGTATGCCTGTATGCATATACATATGCACATCTATACACACATGTCCAGTATCACAGCTTGAATTTCAGACCGTGAGCTCCCTAACTTTTAGCGCTCAGTGCTAAACAACAGACACTTTTCCTAGTTTTGCTTTCTTTTTACTACTAAAACTCTGTTTAGCTGATCTCAGGTATAAGAATGACTGCCCGAGCCGTCCAACGCTTCAGCGCCATTTAGAAATGTGACTGTGATTTGGCACCAGGCATGGGAAATAGGAGCAGACTGAGGGGGGTTCACTTTGATGTAAAAATATTAAAAGTAGCTATTGTCTGTGTGAAGAAATTGCTCCTATGAATGTGGCATCGCTTCAGGGAGTGCTGCCGGCAGAGCAGGTACAGGATGTTTAGGAATAGCTGCAGTAAAAGTAAATAAAGGCTTGACAGCGTCCCTTTAAAATAACCAGTAAACTAGTTTGTACAGCACAGAAGTATAAAATGACATGACTGAAGTTAAAAAGATGATCTCCTATTTATAGCTTGCTCTTTCATAAAGGACAGGCAAAATATGATGGATATGACATGCAGCTGGGTTCTTTTTTTTTTTTTTTTAGTAAGTGTCTGAATTATGCAGCACTTGCAATAAACTGTTTTTGCAGTTTTGTCCTGTGATATATCGATGAGTGAGTGTGTTTATTGTTACTAGTTTCATTCCCTTATGTTACCCAGCTAGCATCTACTTGCAATACCTTAACAGTAACTGTGATGGACTATAGGTTCAGTACCTTTTTTTCTCCACAAACTTAAAAAAAGTTTTTGTACTTCCATCAGGACTTTTAACCATTTTAACTTCATCTTTTTCTACGTGGAGATACCACTTTTTGAATTTCAAATTCTCCAGTGAAACTCTTTCTTCACTCTCTTTATGAATGATAAAGACTTCGGTGTCTTGAAGTTGTGGTTTGTCTTCCTTTATGACACACTGCAAGGCAAAAGAATGATAAAGTTTTAAACACAAAGAATGCAATGATATAAGTTACTATGGCAAGCCGTTAGGTACATAATTCAGAATCTCTGGCTGTATAGTAAAACACACACTATATGGTGAAATACATACATCATATAGTGAAATATATACATTATATAGTGAGATACATACACAATGTAGTGAACCACATACAGTATCTACTGAAATATATACATCATATAGTGAAATACATATACTGTATACTGAAATACATATTATATAGTGAAACACATACACTACAAAGTGAAATGCTTACATTGCATAGTGAAATACATACACTATCTACTGAAATCCACATACTGAATACTGAAAATCCACATACACTATATACTGAAACAAATGTACTATGTACTGAAACATATAGACTACCTATTGAGATACATACACTACAGACTGAAACATCCACATAAACTATCTACTGAAACAAATACTCTATAGATTGTAATACATACACTATATATTGAGAAAAAACTGCATACACTATATACTGAAACAAATACACTATATATTGAAATACATATACTACACACTGAAAAAAGCATATACACTATATACTGAAACAAATACACTATATATTGAAACATCTACACTTTACATTGAAATACATACACTTTCTATTGAAATAAATACACTATGCACTGAAAAATCTGCATACACTATGTACTGAAACAAATACGCTGTATATTGAAATACATACACTATCTATTGAAATGCATATACTACACACTGAAAAAGCACATACACTATATACTGAAACAAATACACTATACATTGAAACATCTTCACTTTATATTGAAATACATACACTATCTGTTGAAATAAATACACTATGCACTGAAAAATCTGCATACACTATATACTGAAACAAATACACTACATGGTGGAACACATACACTATGTATGTGAAACACATACACTGTAGACTGAAAAATTCACATACTCTATATACTGAAACAAATAAACTATATACTGAAATGGACTATGTTCTGAAACTACCCATCCCACTGCCCTCCCCATGAATGTCCTAGAGTTGAACTCATTGCCTGCTGCATTCAGTTAGCTGCTAGCTTGATGAGAGGATCTCTGAACTGCAGAGCTGAAGTGAACAAAACAGGGCTATCTCTTATTCTACTTCTTTATGGGGTTTTCCTTTGTTTTGCTTGCACACCTTTAGTCAAATATCAGACCATTGTGATGTGACAAGAAACTTTTAAAACTAATTTAAATGCTGTAGTTTATTCTTTTAAATAAGTGCTGCCTTCATTTACTGTCAAACAACACATTTGTATAGGAAGCTAATACAGGATATTCCTAACATACCTGTATACATAGGAGCTGCATGCATTTTTCCAAGTTAAAGTGTTGATTTGTTTTATGTGTATTAATTACTGTGTAAGTCCAGCAACTTATCTGAGTTGAATGCTTGGGAAGCACTTCAGGAGCTGTGGAAGTGTAGCCAAAATCATTGCTAGTTTGTACCTATGGACTATGTTTTAAGTTTTATTTTAAAATATATATTTTGCTGCAATCCTCAGTATTCAATTTTCATCAGGAGTTTAGCTGGCATATGCATATAATTTGCATTGTTTTACTAAATAACTTTATTGTGAATCCTCACTGGAGGCATGCACAGTCTGTTTTGGGGTCTGACCTTCTTAAACTCTGTTTTATTTCTTTTTTTTCCCATAGAGATTTTTATCTCCTTAGTCACCCTGCTACCCCTTTGCCCACTGACATCTCCAGCCCAATCACTTACCATCCACAGGACATATTTGCTCTGAGAACCCCCCCAACCACATCCCCCGTGTTGGGGCCAGGATGGGACGGCCATTGACAAGGCGACACATATATGAGCGGAGCCCGTTTAGCAGTGCAAAATCTGTGGCAGGTTGTTGGATCATTTTGCCATTAGGGGGTTTCTACCTTTGGTTTCATCCCCTGGGCAGCCAAGCATGGAATGATGCAATTGCATATAAAGACGCATGCTTCCTTTGTGCCTGCCTGAGCCCTCCCTTATGCAACTCCACTGCCCTGCCAGCCCTCCTCAGCTAGGTGGATGTTGAAGGCGGTGGTCAGACTTCCCTTCACTGAGAGGAGAGCATTTCCAGATGCTCAATCATATCCCCAGCTAACCCCTGTGCAACTCAGGTCCACCCCAAAACTGGGCCACTGGCATGGAGGCAGTGCAATCACCAGCAAGCTGCTAGGGCCAGCCCACCAGACTGTGTTTTTATAAGTAAATAAAGATAGCATATAGGTAAAAGAAGAAAACAAACTGTATTTTAACTAGTCTGTTATAAACATTTAAAGTCACATCACAATGTTTTGAAATTGGATAAAGGTTTTGCAAGCAAAATACGATAAAACAATACATAAAGAGATAGATAAGATAAACCTTTTATGTTTACCTTCTGCATCTTAGGAGGCATCGGCCAGGATTTTTAGTCAATTAGGACCCCATTTCCAGAAGATTAGCGTGCAGAGCTAAACATTACACTGTGGGAACAGCATGGTTGGATCGGTGTCGTAGTCAGCATCACTTGATGCTACCCGGATCATGTGCATGTGCATATATACTATTACGGCCATGTAAATGAGCAATCCTCTCCTGCATACCGAGCACAGTGCTGTATAAAAGGTTTCCTTAGTGGCCATAAGTACCTCCCTCTACATTTTATACTCAGCCTCTAGGCTTCTAGTACTTAGATGCTTGATTTTGCACTTTTTAGCTTTGAACCCGAACTGCCATGTCCCATAGCACTCTTTAAGTTTTCTAATGTCCCCCCTCATTCTCTCCATCTGCACCTATCAACGCTATTACAGATTGTGGTGTCATCTACAAAAAGGCACATCTCCTTCCAGTTTTTCTGTTATGCCACTTATAAAGACACTGAAGAGGATGTGTCCCATTACTGAGCCCTCCGGCACCCTACTGGTCACTCTCTCCACTGGAGGAGAGCTACTACCACCACCTTCTGTGGCTGTGCGCTATCTCAGGTGCAGCACTTAGAGTGCACAACACTAATCTGAAAATGGGGGCCCACATACCACTGTAACAGGACTAGCACTGCATTGTGATAAGCATGGCTGGTACTATTTTAACAAGCATTTGTCAATGCCGAATGTTTGCTTGCTGGCATTGGCAGTGGTAGTGTAGAAGTTACAGAGCTGCGTAATAGTAATGGCAGTGAAGTATTGAACTGAAGCCAACCCCACCACCACCCTGCAGAGAGTGACAAGCATTGGGGTGTGCCTTTGGGATGTCAGCCATAACGGCCATGCCATTTCAGTACACCCCACCCTGCAGGCACTGGGAAGTGTCACGGTGTTCCTATGGGTCTTTGGTCCTTATGCGCACCCCATTCCATTAGGAAATACAGTGGGATGGATGCGATATAGGAGAATGGGGTGAACTTTGGGGCTGAAGAGTCCAAGGCATATCTCAATGCTTCTCACTGGCTGCAGGGTGTGGAATGGTATGAGCATTACAGGCAAGAATCCCAAGTCACACCCCTGATGCCTGTCATTATCTCTGAGTCTACAGGGTTGGCGTTATGGTTGGAAACCCTAATACCTCAGGCATTCGTTGGTATTTTCCTCCAAATGTTCAACATGGTTTTGTGACCCCACCTCATGAACAGGGGGAATATCAGTTTCTTAGCGAGCTGCTTATGCACAGCGACTACGGCATTTGCTACCACAGGTGCAAAACATTCGAACAGGATGTAAAAATGACAGCTGTACTGTTCATGGGAGGTGAAAAATGGCAATGTTGCAAATCTGCAGTAAAAATATTTAAAAAAATGGTAAAGTCATGAGCGTACATAGAAATTGTGCAACGCACACTCATAATATAATTAGGTTGGGGATTTTTTTTTACAGCAGATTGTCAACTCAGGCATTTTGGTGCCTCCAATCATGAACAGTGTCACTGTGATTATCTTTATCTGTCCCGAACAATAATTTCCCACAGCGACCACGCATCTCTGCGCTGAAAGTGTGAAAACACACTTCGGCCATGTTGTGAAAAATGACAGCTGTACTGTAAATAAGGCAGTGTGGAAAAATGCCACTGGTGAAAATCTGGGCTTAAAATATTTCAAAGTCATGAACTTATGAGGGTGTGTGGAAACTGCACAATGCTCACTCGTAACACAGTCACTTTATGGACTTTCGTCACCAAATTTTCAACATAGCCATTTTAAGACCTCTGCTCATGAACAGTGTAACTGTGATTTTCTTAATCTGTCCCAAACATTGCTTTCACACCAACAGCACCATTGTGTGCTACATGTGCGAAAACACATTTTGGGCAGCATATGAAAAATGGCAGCTGTACTGTTCATAAAGAAGTGTAATAAAATGGCAATGTTGAAAATCTGGAGTGAAAATATTAAATTTGCAAACTTATGAGCATGCATAGGAACTGCGCAACGCACGCTCATAAAACAGTCATTTTTAGGAGTGTTTTCACCAAATTTTCAACATAGCCATTTTAAGACCTCTGCTCATGAACAGTGTCACTGTGATTTTCTTAATGTGTCCCATACATTGATTTTGCACATCGACTGTGCCATTGTGCGCTACATGGGTGGAAACACATTTTGGGCAAGATGTGAAAAATGACAGCTGTACTGCTCATATGGAGGTGTGGTAAAATGGCAATGTTGAAAATCTGGAGTAAATATTGAAAGTTCGCGTGCGTAGGAACTGCATACTGCGCTCGTAGAAACAGTCATTTTTGAATTTTTCACCAAATCTTCAACATAGGCATTTTAAGACCTCTGCTCATGAACAGTGTCACTGTGGTTTTCTTAATTTGTCCCGTACATTGATTTAGCACACCGACTGCGCCATTGTGTGCTACATGGGTGGAAACACGTTTTGGGTGAGATGTGAAAAATGACAGTTGTACTACTTATAAGAAGGTGTGGTAAAATGTCATTGTTGAAAATCTGGAGTGAAAATATTGAAAATTTGCGAACTTACGAGCGTGCATAGGAACTGCACAACGCACGCTCATAAAACAGTCGTTTTTTGAAATTTTTCCACCAAATTTTCAAAATAGGCTTTTTGAGAGTCCACCTTATGAACACTGGCAGTGTCATTTCATTAATCGGTCCTGAAAGGTGATTTTGCGCAGTGACTGCGAAATCACCCTTCGGGCCTGAATAACGCCATGTCAGTGACATCATTCATGCGAAGGGGTCCCAAAAACCCCATGTTGAAAATTTGGTGCAAAAATTCCAAAAAAATGCCTGAGATATGCAACAAAGTTGAAAACCCCCTATCTAGCCCATTATACAGCTTACCGGCATTTCCTCAGTTGGCGGTCAGCTTTGAAGAGTGCAGACGTGTTCCCGGTCCACTGAAGATCGTTGCGCCGAGGTCCAGAGGTAAGTATGGGGTGAGGGGTTGTGGGAAGGCAAGGTGTGCAGTGGGTGGGTGCAGGTTTTGGGAGGGGGCTCAGGGAGACTACATGGGACCGTGTTTTCTTTACAGGTGTTCTTTTTGTTTCCAATGATCATGCAGGACGTTTGCCATGCTGGGGTGGGCTCCCAGCATGGCACAAGGACAGAGTTGGGGGCATTCAGCTGATGGGGGATTGGGCACCCCCATTGCCCAAAGCATCGATTGCCACGCTGGGATTGGCTCCCAGCATGGCACCCAGTACTCGGGGAGGGTGAGGACAGTGGAGCCGATGGGAGATTGGGCACCCCCCCGGCTATATCATGAGTTGCCACACTGGGGTGGGCACCCAGCATGGCATTTGGAAGGCTTTGGGGGGGCGGGGTGGCGCAGCACAGCCGATGGGGGATTGGGCACCCGTCGGCTATACAGTGTGTGCGTGCAGTGAGGGGCACACACCTGCATGTGCAGCGTAATGTGTGGGGAGCTGCGAGCGAGCAAGCGATATCTTTATCGCTGCTCACTGAAGCGTAGCTCCCTTTGAACTGTATGTTACTGCATTTTGGAGCTTGTCATAGACAGCTCCATCATGCATTGGTTACAGGGCCGCACCTGCCAACACACTGATTGAATTGGAAGCGGGTGACACACCTCAAAATCTCAGATGATGGCACTATGTTTCTTGCACATGTGTGCAAGCAAACATAACAAACATAATAAATGTATCTTAATTTTGAAGACCATATTTTTCTTTTTTGTGCGTGCATATGTGACGTATGAATGAGGGATCCACTCACTGTAGATCAAGGAAGGATGTGAAATGGTGCAGGTACATGGGGGGGTGAACAAAGTGGTAGACAGTAAGCCCGTCCAGAGCTTCAGGCTGATGTAGCACAGCTGGACTAAGGCAAGGGAGGATGTGAAATGGTGCAGGTACATGAGGGGTGAGCAAAGTGGTAGACAGTAAGCTCTACCTGAGCTTTAGGCTGATGTTGCACAGCTGGACTAAGGTAGGAGCACCCACGGCATGTTCTTATAGTCCCCATGTATATGTCCATTTATGTTCTTACAGCGCTGATTGCCTAACTGAGCCAAGATGTAAAACAGACACTAAAATGTCAGGTTTATTTCAGGTGACCATGTTCTTATAGTCCCCATTTATATGTCCGTTTATATTCTTACAGCGTTGATTGCCTAACTGAGCCAAGATGTAAAACAGATACTAAAATGTCAGGTTTATTTCAGGTGACCAGGATCGTAGTGGGGAGAGGGGGCAAGTGAAACAATGTCCTGAGAATGTGCTTAAACTTATTAACGTTGCTGTGCAAAGGAGATACACCGTCCAGAACCCTATATGTTTAAATTATGTTTGCAGCCTAAAGGTGCTTAGGTGGATTGGCATTTACATTACTCAGCGGCAAATCTTTTTCATACTTTTTGTGATCATCGGTTAAGATATAACCACTAACTGATGAGACACTTGGGGGCATGAAACTGTGCTACCAGCAAAGTTGCATTTGCAAAGCCCTGAATATTTATCTGTTGATAATGAAATGAAAACTGTCAGCTGATAACATTCAGCCACTGTCCACTGCACAGAATAGACATCTCGCTGATAGATCTAGAGCAAAGGGACATGCACTTGCCAATAACACCACTGCAACTCCAGACACGGAAGAAAGAAGTTCATGCACTTTCATCGCTGTTAACTTTTTCAGCATTTTAAAACAGTTACTTAGCATCTGCACTAAGATGTTACACGTCGCTGAACTGAATTGTGACATCAGAATCCCTGCGATCAACATTTGCCAGCAAAAGTGAATTGAAAAAATCAATAGATGTATAAAATGGTAAGTGACATGAGTCAATAACAACATATCTGCATGTAATACTTGGCTTAAAATTTGAGCACCACCATATTCCGCACCACAGCGTCAAACAAGGATGCCATTTATAATTCAGCTAATGTCAAGCAGTTTTCGAGCCATAAAAAGTATTACTGTATCAGTATGGTGGCAGCAACAGGATCAAGAAATTATGAAATAAAATGCAACAGCAACCCCTTCGGCCATATGTTGTGCGGGTGGAGGGAGTGCATGAGCACCCAGGGTGGGCTGTTAGGCGGCTTCAGATTCACGGAGAAAAGGGTGGATTTGATTTGAGCTACGGTTGAATTTGTGTTTTCTTTTTCTATACCTAGTTTTCGCTATTTTGTTAGGGCACGTGTCCAACCCTAAGATGTTTAGGGTCACAAGCTGATGTGACTTCATTGAGCATCTGATTTGAGAAAGAGCTGTGTGATTCTATCTAAATGCCAGCTCACAGCCATTTAGAGAAAAAAAATATTTTGAAGCTGCATTACCAGACTGTGTGCAGTTTAGTGAATTACCACACAGGGCTGTGTATATGACAGCACTAAAAGGCACATTAAAGTGCTTCAGTCATGAAAACCTCCCCCACTGGCTGCTGCTGAAATACATAGCAGTATTCTTTGTGCATTCTGGCTGTTCTTTGCTTCAGCTGCAGGTAGCACAGTACTCTCAAGTTCATTTGCATAGGTTTTAGCAGCGAGGAGTTCGCATTGACAGAGTTTAGTAAGAGAAAATGCTTGGAATTACACATACAAAGAAGTCTGAGTTTTCGCATCAAATGCTGAGGTATTTTTTTTCTGGAGGATTAGAACCCATGGAGTCCATGAAGGTGTGCTTTGGAAGCTGGCGTGTGTAAGGACTGTTAGGCACCCACACATTTTGGTGGTCCTGCTTTGGCAGGGAACAGTTTATTAAAGTAATGATGTGTGGCTTGTCTCTCTAAGCTAGACAAGACTACACCATTCTATCAGGCAACTGACACAGTTGATCAGTGTGTGTGTGTGGGGGGAGGGGAGGAGCTGCTCACTGAAGCGTAGCTCCCTCTTTCAACTGTATGCCACTGCATTTTCAACTGCTGTCATAGACAGCTTCAGCAGTGATTGGAGAACTGTGACCACACCTGCAAACACACTGACTGAATTGGAAGATGCTGACACACCTCTGAAAAACTCAGATGATGGCACTATGTTTCTTGCACATGCGTGCAAGCAAACATAAAAAGCATTCTTCTGTGCAGTGCTAACCTGTTAATGGGGCACTATTTTTTTTTTTTGCACAGGATTACTAATTGTAACCAGGTGCTCATACAACTGGGGGTTACTCTAATGCATATAAGGTGTACAGGTATATTAAATGCTTTCTTGAAGTGTTAACACACTGCGTGGTTAGTGCTAGTTAATGATTCTGGGAATCGTGTTTTAACTGCACACACGCAGCCTGCCAGCAACCCCCCACACACACACACACAGTCAGTTCTGGACACAATAAAAACAAGCATTTGTCAATGCTGAATGTCGATGCATTGGTCCGTTGAGCTCGCTCACTGGCCCTCTTGTCACTCACTCATTCTGTTTCTCCCAGTGCTGCAGGCTGCTGTTTGTACTGAGTCTCTCCCGCGTTGGCACCCTTTTTGTCCACAAAGAAATCCGCAGATGGCCTGACAGAGCTCTGTTGAGGTGGGTCACTCCCCCCCTCTGACTCCCTCATTCTGTTTCTCCTTGTGCTGCAGGCTGGCCTTTTGTACTGGGCTCCTGCCTCTGTTGGTGGCTTTTTCTGCCAACAAAGAAATCTGCTGTAGTCCCAACATAGGTCTATTGAGGTTGCTCACTCCCCCTCTGTCACTCACTCGTTCCGTGTCTGCCGGCACTGCAGGCTGGCCTCTTGTATTGGGCTTCTGCCTGCGTTGCCACCTTTTTCTGCCCACAAAGAATCCACAGCAGTCACGATAGAGCTCTGTTGAGCTCACTCACTCCCCCCTCTCTCACTGACTCATTCTGTTCCTGCCACCGCTGCAGGCTGTCCTTTTGTACTGGGTCCCTGGGTGCATTGCTGCCTTTTTCTACCCACAAAGAAATCTGCAGCAGTCCCAACAGAGCTCTGTTGAGCTCACTCACTCCACTTCCCTCACTCTCTCACTGGTTCTGTGTCTCCTGTGGGTGCAGGCTGTCCTTTTGTACAGGGTTCCTGCTTGCATTGGCTTAATCTGCCCACAACTAAATCTGCAGCAGTCCTGACGCAAGTCCATTGAGCTTGCTCACTCCCCCTCTCTAAGTCACCCATTCCATTTCTGCCTGCACTGCAGGCTGGCCTTTTGTATTGGGCTCCTGCCTACATTACTGCTTTTTTCTGCCCACAAAGAAATCCGCAGCTGTCCCGACAGAGCTCCATTGAGGTCACTCACTCCCCTTTTCTCACTGGCTCATTCTTTTTCTCCTGGCGCTGCAGGCTGCCCTTTTGTACTAGGCTCCTGCCTCTGTTGGCACCTTTTCCTGGTCACAAACAATCTGCAGCAATCCCACTGAGCTCCGCTGAGCTAGCTCACCTCTTGTTCTGTTTCTGCCAGCGCTGCAGGCTGCCTTTTATACTGGGCCTGCCAGAATGTGCCTTCTTCTGCCCACAAAGAAATCTGCAGCAGTTATGATAGAGCTCTGTTGAGCTCGCTCAGTTCCCCCTCTCACTCGCTCGATCTGTTTCTCACACTAATGCAGGCTGCCTTTTTGTAATGGGCCCCTGCATGCATTGCTGCCTTTTCCTGCCCACAAAGAGATCTGCAGCAGTCCCAAAAGAGCTCCGTTGAGCTCACTTACTTCCCATCCCTCACTCGCTCATTCTGTGTCTCTCGCTGCTGCAGGCTGTCCTTTTGTACTGGGCTTCTGCCTGTGTTGGCACCTTTTTTTGCCCACAAAGAAATTCGCAGCTGTCCTGACAGAGCTCTGTTGAGGTCACTTACTCTGCCTGTCTCATTCACTCATTCTGTTTCTCCTGGCATTGCAGGCTGCCATTTTGTAGTTGGCTTCTGCCTCTCTTGGCACCTTTTTCTGCCCACAAAGAAATCTGCAGCAGTCCCAACAGAGCTCCGTTGAGCTCACTCACTCCCCCTCTCTTACTCGATCATTCCATTTCTAGCAGTGCTGCAAGTGGCCCTTTTGTACTGGGTTCCTGCCTACGTTGCACTCTTCTGCCCACAAGAAGCTACAGCTGTCACAACACAGCTCCATTGAGCTGGCTCACTCAGTCCCCATTCTCACTGCTCATTCTGTTTCTTCCACCGCTGAAGGCTTTTGTACTGGGCCCTGCATGCATTGCTGCTCTTTATCTGCCCAACAAAGAAATCCACAGCAGTCCCAGCAAGGCTTCGTGAGCTCACTCACTCCCTCCTCACTCGCTTCGTTTGTGTCTCCCAGTGCTGCAGGCTGCACTTTTGTACTGGGTTCCTGCCTGCATTGGCAGCTTTTTCTGCCCACAAAGAGACCTGCAGCAGTCCTGACACATGCTCTGTTGAGGTCACTCACCCCCTCTGTCACCGCTTGCCTTTGCAGGCGCTGCAGACTGCCTCTTGCACTGGGCTCCTGTGTGCATTGCTGCCTTTTTTCTGCCCACAAAGAAATTGCAGCAGTCCCGACAGCTCCATTCAGCTGCTCTCATTCCCTTCTCTCACTTGCTCATTCCATTTCTGCCAGCTGCAGGCTGCCCTTTTGTCACTGGGCTTCGCCTGTGTTGCTGGTTTTTCATGCCCACAAAGAAATTTGCAGCAGTCATCATAGAGCTCCATTGAGCTCGCTCACTCCCCCTCTCTCACTCGCTCATTCTGGTTTTCCCGCCACTGCAGGCTTCCCTTTTGTACTGGGCCCCAGCATGCATTGCTGTCTTTTTCTGCCCACAAACAAATCTGCAGCAGTCCCAAAAGAACTCCTTTGTACTCACTCACTCCCCTTCCCTCACTCACTCATTCTGTGTCTCCTGCAACTGCAGGCTGCTCTTTTGTACTGGGCTTCTGCCTGCATTGGCAGCTTGTTCTGGCCAGAAAGAAATCTGAAGCAGTCCCGACAGCCCATTGAGCTTCCGGCCACTCTCTCACTCACTCATCTGTTCCTCCGGTGCTGCAGGCTGGCCTTTGTACTGGGTTCCTGCCTCCGCTGTCGCATTTTCGCCAAAGAAATCCGCAGTTGTCCCGACAGAGCTCCATTGGAGGTCACTCCTCCCTTCTCACTGGCTCATTCTTTTCTCCTGGCGCTGCAGGCCGCCTTTGTACTAGGCTCCTGCCTCCTGGCCAGCACCTTTTTTCTGGTCACAAAACAATCTGCCTTAATCCCGACGGAAGCTCCGTTAGGCTAGCTCACTCTCTTGTTCTGTTTCTGCCAGCGCTGCAGGCTGCCTTTTGCTCTACGGGCTCACCACCCAGGAAATTGCTGCCTTCTTCTGCCCCACAAAGAAATCTGCAGCAGTTATGATAGAGCTCTGCTGAGCTCGCTCAGTTCCCTCTCTCACTCGCCTGATCTGTTTCTCACACTAATGCAGGCTACCTTGTAATGGGCCCTGCATGCATTGCTACCTTTCCTGCCCCTGAGATCTGCAGCAGTCCCAAAAGAAGAGACTCCAGACGAGACTCACTTACTTCCATCCCTCCTCGTACATTCTGAGTCTCTCGCTGCTGCAGGCTGTCCTTATGATGGGCTTCTGCCTGTGTTGGAAACTTTTTGCCTTTCCACCACTGAGGTTAAACTAACAGGTCTGTAGTTTCCTGCTTCTGTCTGCTCCCACTTTTTGTGAAGGGGAATCACATCTGCCCTCCTCCAGTCCTCAGGTACCATTCCATCCTCCCATGATTTGTTAAAGAGGTAGTCAGTGGTGTCACTTAGTTCTATCCTTAGTTCTTTTTTTTTTTAGAATTCTGGGATGAACTGCCCATCAGGCCTCATTGTTTTTGTCCACTTTTCAGTTTTAAGAGCTCTTTCAGAAATTTCTTTTCTTCTGTAAATGGTTGATCAACTCGTATCCAGAGTGTTTACTGTTTGTTTTAGGTACCCCCTTCCTTGTAAATTGAGCAAAAATATTTGTTTAGTATCTGCCTTTTCACAGTCACCTTTGCCCACCCTCCCCCCCTTATTAAGCCTCACTATCCCTCCTTGGTCTTCCTTGCTCCCTGATGTACCTACAAAAGATTTTATCCCCTCTATCTGAGTTGGCTGTCTTTTCCTCAGTTTGGGCCTTTTGCTGTTCTGACTGCCTTCCAGCTTCCTTTGCTTTTAACTGATGCGTTCCTCGTCCTGTTCTTCTGTGATTCCTTGTACTCCTGAATGCTTTTTCTCTTGAACCTTCACTACCACTTCCTTTGAAACCATAGTGTTTTTACCTTCTTCATTTTGTTTATGCTTACACAAAGGTTGTTACCTCTGTATGGCAGTTTTTATTATTCTCATTGTTCTTCACCTCCTTCCTGCCCATTTGCTAGTGCATTCCTTTGGCACTCACCATTTTGGCAAAGTCAGCCCTCCTAAACCAGTGTCTTTTGTCTTGTATGGCTTGTCTCATTGCTGTGTTTATTGTGAACTACTGTTTGATGGTCGCTAGTCTCAGATGGCTACCCACTTACATCTGTGATCCTCTTCATCTCCATTTGAGAGAACCAGGTTCAGATTGCTCCTCTTGAGTGGGCTCCAATATTAGTTGTTCAAGGCATGCCCCTGTAGGCATCTAGAATCCCCCACCTTAAAGTGGCTGCTGCAACTGCACTCCAGTTAACATCTGGCATATCTGATCACCATCAGCAATATTCCTTTTATCTGCCATTCTAAGATATTTATCATTTCCTTGTCCATTTCCTCCCCTGAGAGGGGTTCTGTCTACACCCCTGTGCAGATTGTGGTGCCATTTCCTGCTCCAAATTGACCCACAGTGCTTCTTCTCCCTGTTACCCTTTGTTCTGTTGCTTGATTTCTTCTTATGTAGAGAGCTACTCCTCCTCCTCTTTTACCCTCCCTGTCCTCCTAGATAGTGTATCCTGGTATGTTTATATCCCAGTCATGGTTCTGTGTGTACCATGTTTCTGTGACTGCTACAATATCCAGATCTTCCTCCTCCATCAAGGCCACTAATTCAGGAAGTTTGTTACCCAGACCACGGGCATTGTATCATTGCTCATTTTTGATGGCTTTACCTTCTGTAGGTGCAATCACCACTGACCTTCTACCTTGGTCTTTTTTTCTCATTAGTACTCTGTTTTGTAGGGGAGGCTGGGATTTTCCTTCTGCACCGGTCTCTGTGAGTAAAAGAAGGCACCAATCGAGGCACCGGGTGTGTGACAGCGGCATACCTGGGAGTTGATCCAGGGCAAGTTCCAGAGGCAGCAGAGCTGTAGGTCTGGTCGGCAGTGGCGCCAAGGAGGCACCGCTGGATTTGGAAGCCACTGGGTGCTGACAGATCTGGGAGTTGATCTGGGGTAGTTCCAGAGGCAGGAGATGTAGGGTTCTGTCAGTGCGGCAGCCGAGGGAGGCACCGCCTCGGATTTGGAAGCTGCCTGGCTGGGGAGCACAGATCTGGGGAGTTGATCTGGGGAAGGAGTTCCAGGAGGGTGCAGGAGATGGTCTCGTCTGCAGCGGCAGCCGAGGAGGCACCGCCTGATTTGAAGCGCCCGCTTGGGAGCATGGCAGATCAAATGAGGGCAGGATTTTGAAGAAACAGTGTAATTTCAGTTGTTAAGCATCAAAACCTTCTATATAGCACTGTGCTCTGTATGGTGAGGATCCTCATTTGCAAGGCTGTAGTATAGCATGCACATGATCTAATTAGTATCTGGGGTGGTAAATATATGGTACCTGTTAACCATGTTGTTCTCCCATGGCACAGTGCTTAGACAGTTTAGCACTCTGCTAACCTTCTGAAAATGGGGCCCTTAATGACTAAAATCCCCTGCCGAGGCCTCTAAGATGCAGAAAGTAAAGAAAAATGGACTATCTTATTCACTTTTATGTTTTATTTTATTTTCTTTTCTTTTTTCATCCAAGTGCTGCTTTTTATTTAATTATAAAATACAGTTGGGTTTAGTGGGTTAGTTTTAGGCTGGTGGTAACTGTACTGCCTCCCATGCCAGTGGCCTGGTTTCTGGGGAGGACCTGGGTCAAACAGGGGTTAGCTTACAGGAGAGATGACTGAGCATCTTCGGACTGCTCTCCACTCAGGGAGGGCGAGTCTAACCACCCCGCTCTTTAACAGCCACCTAGGTGAGGAATGCTGGCAGGGCTCAGGCAGCCACAAGCACTACTTGCCTTTAATTGTATTGGCATCATTGCATGCTTGACGGCTCAGGGGATAAGTCAAAGGTAGAAAACCTCCAATGGCAAAATAATCCACCAACCTGCCCCAGGCTGTCCCAGAGATGCTCAGTCATCTCTCCTGTAAGCTAATCCCTGTTTGACCCAGGTCCTCCCCCGAAACCGGGCCACTGGCATGGGAGGCAGTACAGTTACCACCAAGCCTAAACTAAACCACTAAACCAGACTGTATTTTTATAAGTAAATAAAAACAGCACTCGGATAAAAAAAGAAAGAAAATAACATAAAATAATACATAAAGAAGTAGAATAAGATAGTCCATTTTTGTTTACTTTCTGCATCTTAAGAGGCCTCGGCAGGGAATTTTTAGTCAATTAGGGCCCCGTTTTCAGAAGGTTAGCGGAATGCTAAACATCTAAGCACTGTGCCATGTGGGAGAACAGCATGGTTGAACAGGTATCATATATTTTAGCAGCCCCAGATACTAATCTGATCATGTGCATGTGCATATGTACTACTAAAACCTTGCAAATGAGGGATCCCCCTCCTGCATACAGAGCACAGTGCTGTATAAAAGGTTTTGAAAGTGCTTAACAACTGAAATTGCAATACTGTTTACTGCTTCCAAAAATCCTGCCCTCATTTGATCTGCCATGTGCCCCAAGCGGCGCTTCCAAATCCGAAAAGGCGGCACCTCCTCAGCTGCCGCTGCTGACAGGACCCTACAGCTCCTGCTGCCCTCCTGGAACTTGCCCCCAGATCAACTCCCCAGATCTGCCGAGTGCCCTGAGTGGTGCTTCCAAATCCAAAAAGGCGGTGCATCCTTGGCCACCGCTGCCGACGGGACCCTACAGCTCCTGCCGCCCTCCTGGAACTCGCCCCCGGATAAACTCCCCAGATCTGCCGAGTGCCCCGAGTGGTGATTCTAAATCTGAAAAGGCAGTGCCTCCTTGGCCGCCACTGCCGACGGGACCCTACAGCTCCTGCTGCCCTCCTGGAACTCACCCCCGGATCAACTCCCCAGATCTGCCGAGCGCCCTGAGTGGCAATTCCAAATCCGAAAAGGCAGTGCCTCCTTGGCCGCCACTGCCGACGGGACCCTATAGCTCCTGCCGCCCTCCTGGAACTTGCCCCCGGATCAACTCCCCAGGTATTCACCGTTGCTTCAAGCGCACACTGGCGGTGCTACGATTGGCTGCAGCTCCTTTTGCTACGGGCATCTGATTGGTCAACTGGCTAGCACAGCTCACCGATTGGTGCGCATTTTTGCATTCGGGGTTCCAGTTCAGCCTGCTCATATTCTTCTGCTGTGATTTTTCTCCCTCCCCATCCCCTCCCAGGCATCCTTTAAATACATGTATGCTCCGCCTTCCTCTTACTGTCCCTGCTCTCATTGGCTCTCCCAGAACCCTGCTGCTCCACTGACCTACTGAGCCAGTACAGCTTTTCTTCTGACTCAGCCTCGTCCTCCGTGACCAATACTCCCCAGTTTAACCAAGATGCTGCCCTACACTTCACAGCACTTATTCTCCCCCGCCACCTAATCCCGTATCCCCTCTGAAATTAGATGATATCCCTCCCCTACCTACAATCAGGGTAACTCCCCCTCTCCCATTACCATATCCTGGTCTCACTCACCCACTCGCCCCTGCGCCTCTCTCGTCCAGCTGCCTATGTACATTACTCTTATATGGCTGCTTAATTCCTGGTCACCCTTTGCTAATACCCAAAGTCCTAGCTCCCGACTGCTACGCAACCACTCCTGGTTCAAGAGCGCAAAGCTGCATTATATTATTATTGCCCTCCTACTCTTATCAGCTGGTGACATAAACCCCAACCCTGGCCCAGCTCAACCTCCTCCTGCAGCCAGCACTGAGCCACATCTCTCAGCTCTTCCAAATGGCCTTAAAATACTACATATCAATATACGTAGTCCCCTCCCTAAAGTGGACTTGCTACAGCCACTGGCGGCTATGCTCAACCCTGATATAATAATAATTTCTGAATCCTGGCTAAATAAAAAAATCAGCAACTCATCTCTTACTCTCCCTGGCTTCACAATATCGAGACAGGACCGACTTGGGAGAGGAGGTAGGGTAGCCATCTATGTCTCCTCTTCCATCCATTTCACTTCCGTCTTTTCTAGTGCTCTACCAAAAGCTTACAAGGCTCTGCTGTTGCAAATCTCGCCCCTTCTCCAAACCTATCTTTGTTGTAGCAGGTGTCTACTGCTGTCCTGGCTCACAACCCAATATTGCTACTGAACTCATAACCACCTTAGTTAGCCACTCTTCTGCTGGCGAATTATATATTATGGGAGAGTTCAACATAAATTGGACTACCATACCCAGCAAAGTGCTAAATGCTATACATGCGCTCAACCTAACCCAAATTATCCAAGATCCAACTAGGCTAAATCACAAGACAGGAAACCATTCTCTCATCGACTGGGCCCTTACAACTCACACCCATAGGGTCATTAATTCTGGTACTCTAGCAGATGCCTTCAGTGACCATTGCATGACTTTCCTGGTGCGCAAAATTCACAAAGTCAAAGTCCCCTATAAAACTCTACAAATCCAATCATACAAATCCCTGAACATTGACCCACTTCTTTATGATTTGACTAACACTAATTGGGAACCTATATCTGTTGCCAGTAACCTAGATGTCACAGCTAACTACTTCAGAGAACAATTCCTTGAAGTCTGGAATCAACATGCACCACTACGCCGGGTATGTGTCCGTGGAAACCACCTCCCCTGGATCTCCCCAGAACTCATTGCTTGTCTAAGGGCATGTGATACAGCCTGGAGGCTCCATAAAAGCACAAAGCTCCTTAAAGACTATGAGGCCTACTGGGTCCTCAGAAACAAATGCACAAATGCCACTCATTTGGCCAAGGCTGATTACTTCAGCTCTACTTCTAACTCTAATAAAAAAACAAACATCCAAATTCTGGAAAGTAATCCACTCACTTTTCTTCCCACAGGCTCCCTTCCTCCCCCAAATAAACAATACTGTCATTGCCGACCACCCTAGCATTGCTGCTGCTTTCAACTCGCACTTTACCTCATGTGCTTCTACTCTGCTAGGCTCCCTCCCAACTATTAACCAGTTATTCTCTGCACCCATTAGAAGTCCTCCAGCCCCACCTCATAGCTTTTCCTTCTCTAAAATTCTGAGAACTGACATGCTGGCAGCCTTGGAAGCCCTAAACCTGAGCAAAGGTAGCTCCTGATGGACTGGACCCAAAGTTACTAAACTTGTCTGCCTCTGCCATTGCTCCCCCACTCACTGCTCTTTTCAATCTCTCGTTTCACTTGGCTGAAATTCCCCATGAGTGGAAACATGCTATTGTCCTCCCTTCCATAAGTGTGATGACCTCCTCCCCTGAGAACTACCACCCTATATCTCTCCTCCTGACGTTAGCCAAACTACAGGTGTAACCCCAGGGGTGCTTCCCTTAGGGCTACTACCCCTGCCTGCCTCACCTGTGACAGGGTGAGGGGCCCAGATCCATTGACGGGTGCCTCCACCCAGAGGTCGGGGGCAAGACAGTCAAGATTGACTCAGTCACAGCCCTCTGGGTTACTGCAACCCCCCTTTTGTCCCACTAGTGGCTCACAAGAGGTAACGACAATACTTTTCCCTGGCACACTTACCCCCGGCTCAGATCTCTCAGCTCACTCCGGGACCCCTGAAAAGTAAGGTACATTATTACACTTTCACTGTACAGTATATCTTCAGCAAAACACAATCCAGCCAGGTGTAGTTGCAAAACAAACAATCTGATTTATTTAAGGGGGGGAATAACTAGGCTAGGGGGAAATCAAGGTGATTGGCTTATCACTATACTTATCTACCTAGGGCTCTGTGCACAGGCCTAAACCTAATAGTTACTGTCCCTGGGTACCCAAGCCCTAATGGCTAGTCCCTCATGGCAGCTGGCTGGGGTCCTGACACAAATGAACATTTACTGTCCTGAGCAGATCAGAATGAGCAGAAGGCTCAGTTAATGAAGACAGCAGTATAACGAAAAGGGTCTTGGCCACTGCTTGTAAGCTTAAGAGTGAGCTACCCTGATCCAATACTCACGACTCCAGCAAATACCCTTCCTTCACCACTGGCAGGGCTGAACCATGGGCTTCACCAGCCTCCTCACACATTTATATGGCAAACACAGAGGGGTACCATACCAGGCAGTGGTTTTCAGGACCCGAATGAACTCACAACCACTTCGGGCAGTAGCAGCCACTCCAACCATCCTAATGGACCAAGCACGATTCAGCAGATTCTCCAGTCCCCTTCAGGTAAAGCCTGGTAGGTAGCTGTGTCCCTACACAGCCTCCTCCAACTGCACGCTGACGGATTTAATCCGAAGCACTTGACAAGGCAAAACCGGCCGAATCAGGCCTTTCACGCACTTCCCGTGTGAACACTCAAAATGGCCAGAAGCTCAGAGCTCCCTTCTCCTTCACTGCCACAGCGAATCTGCCCCTAGCAGCATGAGGCACTCCTTACCGTTCGGGTGCTACCCGATTCCATTGGCTGATGTCACCTGCCAGTCAATTATTCTGGCCCTCAGTGGGCCGAAAGAAGCTCCATAGCCCATAATGCCTTTTCCAAAGTTACAAGCAGTCCCTCTATTGGTCAGACAGCTCCACGAGAGTCCTGAGGTACTGATTGGTCCAAGTCGGCAGTTCGGGACTAACATGGAGGAAATAATCAAACAGTCTTTGCTGCAAAGGAAGCAGGTTAGAACAACTACATTATCATTACCACTCTAAGCTATCCTCAGCAAATAGTTACATCCTTTCAGAGAACTCCTTGACACATCTAGCTATGGCAGAATGGATCGCTTACTCAGCAGCCCAGGCAGGACTCGGGCATAGAACCACACAGCCCCCCTCCCATTTCAATTACTTATGACTGCGGACAGGCAGTCCTTAAAGAGACAGTATACAGAGGCTTTAAAAGCGCTCACTAGCTACAACATTTAAACGGCTTAAACGCCGAACACCAGCCAAGCAAGGAGCACTTAAACAAGCTCCGGGAAAGCTTTTAGGAACCCGGTTTATAGGGGGGTTACACAAGACTATCTAGTCCTTGACTAACTATCCTCGTACCTCTCAGACAGAAATTTCTTCACCCAATATCAATCTGGGTTTCATAAACATCACTCTACTACTACCTCGCTGCTTTGAATCACTGATGCGATCCTGACAGGCATGGATTGCGTACACATAACCACTGTCATTTTTATTGATCTTGCTAAAGCTTTTGACACGGTTTCCCACTCCCTCCTGCTCCACACCCTGTCATCAGCTGGGCTTTCTGAACATGCCATTAAATGGTTCAGCACATACCTATATGACTGCTCACAGTCTGTAAAAATATCCAACTACATCTCCCCTCCTCTACCCATATACTCTGGAGTCCCCAAGGGTCCATACTAGGCCCGATTCTCTTCTCTATCTTTCTGAATGATCTTCCATCCATCTGTACCTCATCTTCTATACATATGTATGCTGATGATGTGGTTCTATTCTCCTTGGCCCTCACCCTTGATGTCGCTTGGGCTCCAACGTGATTTCAACAATGCCTAGAGCTGGTTTCAATCTCCCAACTCTTCTAAATGCCAAGAAAACTGTGTCCATGACTTTTGGCACACGCCAGAAGCTGTCAAGGTTCCTTCTGCCCCTGCCTCACTCACCTCGACAGAGCAACTGTAATTATTACCGAGTCTTTCAGGTATCTGGGCATTTGGCTGGATAAACATCTCACCTTCTTGGCCCATGTAGATGCCATAATAAAAAAGCTTCGTCCCAAACTCAGCACCTTATTTAGAAACCGCTCCAGCCTCCCGCCACAGACAAGACGCGAACTGATCCAAAAACTGATCCTCCCAGATTTCGACTATGGCAATGTTGTTTATTGCTCTGCTTCTGCCACCTCCTTAGCCAACCTGGATACTCTTTTCAACTCATTCTGTCGGTTTGCTCTGGATGCACCTCACCTTACCCAATGCTGCCACTTGTACTGAGCTTCAGCCTTCCCATCCCTAACAAATAGGCGACTGCATCATTGCACAAATCTCATCTCTAAGTACTGGCTTGGCACACTCCCTCCCTACTTAAATTCCCTAATCCCCCCCACCCACTCCCTCTCGACTTCTAAGAGCCCATGACCATAGAACTCTGTCTGTTCCTTGGAGATCCACCGCTAGTGGACAGGCCTCCCACTCCTATCATCTCCCAAAATGGAATGCCTCTACCTCACACATATCCGATCTCTTCCTCGCCTGGCTCATTAAATCAAGCCTTCATACTTTCCTCTGTAAATTGCACCTGCCCCTAGCTCCCCCTTCTTGTCCTACATCCTGTTTGATGCCCTGCTGACTCACTTCACTTGCCACCCTGTGCTATTCTTAGTCTGTGTAAACAGGCCATTGGTTCACACTTGCTATTACATTACGCTCTCTCTCTCTGTTTCACCACAAGCTCACTGCGACTGGTTTTCACTTCTCTACCCTTGTAATTATTTGCTTTTCATGCTAATGTGTAATTCAGTTGTAACCTATGTTTTTGTATGATATTGTGTATTTTGTGTGTACTCATTGTTACTATGTAACTCCCACCACCCTCTCCCAGGTCACACCAGGAGATGAGCAACTTGTTGTTCAGTGTACCTTCCCTGGTGAAACTTTTCAATAAATAAATGAATTTGAGCACACAGTGGTGCATATTGTGACCCTACCTGTGGTCACCATGATGCTCCCAAGTAGTATACCAAAATGATCCTTGGCATGTAAAGGTTCTATACCCCTGCTCGCAGTTTAAATGGCTCCAATTATTACAGTAAAATGATCCTTGGTGTCTAGTGCTCTCCACCCAGGAATACTAAGCTGGGAGCTCATTTCTAGATGCATCCTGGGGAAGGGGAACTTGTACAAGTGGGTCTTAGGTAGCACAATAGTTCAAAATACTTAACATACATGGAGCAGAGTGGAACACAACCACAAATTACATTGGGAATAATTCATGCAAGATGTGAGAACTTGAGTGACAAGCAAACAATCGACAATGCATATACAGCAGAGTCAGGAGCCACAAACCTATGCTGGCGATCAAATACAGAGCAGTTTTATTTATTTATTTATTTAGCTTTTGTTAACCAGGTAGGTACACTAGACAAGTTATATGGCTATTTTCAGGAACTTCCCAGGAGAGTACAACAGGTAATACAGATACATCAGAACATAACAGCAAGTAAAGCTAGTACATAGAGTAATAAAATGCATTGAGTCACAAAACGGTAAGGCATGGAGTGAACTGCTATGACAGAAATTGATAAAGTACATATAATCAACAATATATAGTCTAGAGCATACATAGTGCAGTCAGATGCCTAGGAGAGCAATTAGATCATGAGAAATGACCAAAAGATCATTGGCAGGTCCTCAGAACAGTTGGGCTCCAAGTACAGTTAGGCTAGGGAGGCTTGGGACATTTGCACACTGAGGCCAGCTTCAGATGCCCCCACAGGGACTTCCGAAGCACTGATGGGAGGAGGCGGAACGAACATGATCAGGAAAGGAGTTCCAGAGCCTAGGAGCACATGCAACAAAGTCCCTGTCCCCCATAAGGGTTCGGGTGAGGGGTATTTTTAGCATCCCTGGACCCTGGGACCTGAGTGGGTAAGAGGAGGGGTCAGGAGGTGACAGATGCTGTGCCAGCCCCGAGGGGGGTGCCGGTTCTGATCACTTTGCCCACGAGGCATCCCAGCCCAAAGTTCCGGTGATTGGTCAGGGAAAGCCAACCTAGTTTATCATAAAGCTCACAATGGTGGGTGAGACGGGGCGGCCAGTGCAAAGTGACAGATGTTACTGTACGTTGTGTGCCACTGAGTAAGAAGAGCTTTAGAGGTACAGGCAAATTGGTGGAGACTATAGCTAAGGGAGGGAAGTAGTACACCTCTAGTAAGTGCCTGACGAGCAGCAGGTGTCAGGATATTTTTGACCCTATAGGCCAGACCCAATTTACAGTTCACAGTTCTACAGACATTTAGGATATGACTCCCTAGGTCCAACTGCGGGTCAAGTGTCACCCCAAGGTATTTGATGGAGTTCACAGTTAGGAGGGGAGCTCCATCTGCACAACTGATATGCAAAGGGGCTGGAGAGGCTTTTACTTCAACATTAGCTATAAACATTTGTGCATAATGCCTAGAGTGGAAGCATAGGTGCCAAGCAAGAGGGAAAACTAGAGCAAGTGCAGGAGGGAGAGGTGAGACCACTGAAGTGATTTGAAAGAATTCCATGGGAGGGAGATTGGTGAATGGCTGGGGTGAGGGAGTTCCAGATTTTAGGGCAGCAGTGGCTGAACGTGACTTTGCCGATGGTTGTGGAAACTGAGGGGACTGCTAGGGTTTGAATATTTCAGCTTGTGATGGTATGGTTATAATGGGGCAGTCAGAGAGATAGGAGGGTAGGGAAACAAACTGGATTTGCCCACAAAGCTGGCACAGTGGGCATGGTGTCTGTCCGCAAGAAAAGAAAAGGAGAGAGAGATTTATATACAAAACAATGGTGAGTCCAAGAAGGATAATTGAGAGTGTAATGGCAGAAATAGTTGAAGAGTCTGTCCAATCTGGCAAGGGTAGTGAAGGGGGGCTACGCTGTAGACCAACTCACCATAGTCAGAGATTTGGAGGATCATTCTCTGGATAATAGCATGGTATGCTGGAGGTGGGATGCAGTCACAGTTCCTGTAAAGTGCACCAAATTGTGGTGCAGCTTTTTGACTATAGCATCCACTTGTTCAGAAACATTTAGGTGCTGGTCTAGACAGATACCAAGATAACTAAAGGTGGTGACATCCTCCACAGGGGAGGCATCCAGGGTATGGAAAGTAGGAAAGGGAGGGAGCCTAGAGAGTCTGGTGCCTTGTGCCAAAGGACATGGAGACAGCCTTCTTGACATTGAGGAAAAGCTGATTTGTGTGTGGTCAGGGCTGAACTTGATCAAAGTCCAGCTGGAGTCTGTGGGCCTGCTGTGAAGAGGACCGTGTCATCCATGTACATGTGAATGGATGCAGACAGGCACATGGGGGGGAGAGCATTAAGGAAAATGGAGAAAAGTAGTGGGCTTAACACAGATCCTTGTGGGACCCAAGTGGATAAAGGCAGGAAGGAGAGAGGAGGTCACCACTTTTGACTGCTTGGGACCTACCCCTGTGGTAGGAGTGGAACAGCTGATGGCTAAGTCAGAGAGGCCTGCAGCCTGGAGTTTGGCTAATAATTGGGTGGTAGACAGGGTTGAATGCTTTGGCTAGATCGATGAAGATAGCAGAAGTGAATAGGCTGTGATCCATACCATTATGGATGGATTTGGTGAGCCTGAGCAGATGGTGGAGTCATTTTTGCGGAAGTCAGACTTGTATTGGGTGAAAAAGGAAGAGGAGTCCAGAAAGGGAGAGAGCTGTAACAAGATAATTTGTTCCTGTAATTTGGAGGGAGGAGAGAAATGAGTCGGTAGCTGTTCATACCTGATGGGTCACCATCTTTTGGGAGGAGGAGTAACAGTGGCAGCCTTCCAGTCAGCAGGGATGGAGGAACACCAGAAAGAGAGGTTAGGGAGGTCATCCAAAGGGGAGGAGATTGCAGAAGCAGTCAGATGGAAGAGCTTGCTATCCCAGCCATCTGGGCTCCTACCCTTGGAAGGATTAAGGGTGGGAAGTGTGTCGGGGATAAAGGATGGAGTTACTGGAGAGAAAAAAACAATACTGGGAATGAAGGAGATGACAATCATGCAGGCTGGCAGGAGTGAGAGGGAGGTGAGGAAGGGAAGAGGGAGGAGAGGAGAGAGGAGGTACAGGTAGTGAAAAGGAATTACATCTCTATGGTGATGAAGGAGAGGTTAGAGACAGGGGTGTCACTGACTCAGAGGACAAGCAAAGGAGTGGGAGGAGAGAAGAGATTGTGGCAGCCTATCAAAATTTAGACAGGTAACCAATGTTGGTACTGAAGTTAGATGTAAAATTCTCACCTTGGCAAGCTTATTGCCATGGTACAGGTGCTGAGATGATGATAGCTCTGGAAGCCATGGGGATGGGTTACGCTTATTTTTTGACCAGGCCAAATCATGCACTTGCAAGTAAGCTATGAGGTCAGCCATGATCTAGGGGAGGTGGTGTACCTTTTCTCATGTCCTGCTCTGGGGGCATGGCAGTCCCATAAAGGGGAGGCAGTATAGCGCAGTGGTTTAAGGCTCTGAGCTGCAAATCTGGTGACATCCAGCAGACCAGACCTGGGTTTGAAGCCAACAGCTTCCACTTGCATACTGTGTGACTCTGAGCAAGTCACTTAACTTCCCTGTGCTCCCAGGTTGCTCCTGTAAAAAAGCTTTCAGCTTAGTGTGTTACTCCTGGTTAAACAACTAAAAAAATATATATATTTAGAGTAATTTTGTTTTGAAATATGTTAGCATGGAATCAGTGGAGCAGACCAATGAGATAGGGGACCAATCAGAGTGACTTAGGTCACGGCACAAGGGTGGGAGGTCCCTGGATTTGAAGGAAAATATAAGCAGTGTTTTGATGGTGGTGAGGGGGCTTTAGTTGAATGCGAGGCATCAGAGGGTTGTGATTATGGTGTCAGATCAGAAAAGAGGGAAGTCAAGAGTGGAATGCCACAGGGATCCATCCTGACTCTTGTTCTCTTCAATATGCTCATTAACAACGTTTGAGAATGAATCTGGGGCTGTGTCTCTTTGAAGATGACACCAAGCTCATGGGAGGGTAGATAGTGATGGGGAAGTAGGAAACTGCAGACTGACATGTAAAGATTAGGGAGGTGGCCTAAGATTTGGCAGTTGAAATTCAATGCCAAAAAGTGCAAGGTGATTCACTTAGGGGACAAGAACCCCAGGACAGAGTACTGGATAGGAGGGGTAGAGATGAGCACTTCAGCTGAGAAAACGGACCTAGTATTCATCATTAGTGACTCCCTTAAACAATCAAGCTAGTACAGTGAGGCTTCTAGTAAGGCAAATAGGATACTAGGATGTGCCAGAAGGGGTTCTGATAGTAGAAGAAAAGAGGTTTACTGCCTCTTTATTGATCATTGGTGAGGCTGCACTGGGTATACTGTTCAGAGTTCTGAACTTCTGAAGACCTCACCTCAGGAAAGATAAAGACAAAGGGTGATCAGGATGATCTAGAGCTGACAGGATAGATCGATGAGGATCTGCTCACAGACTGAACATGTTCCTCACTGAAGACCAGACAAGAAAGGAATGATATGATAGAGACCTTCAAGTTCCTGTAAGGAATAAACAAAGTGAATGGAGAACTACTTAGCATGAGTAACAGTTCAAGGTTATGGGGGCACAAGTAGAGACTGATGGGAGGGAGGTTCAAGAGGGATATTGGAAAGTTTTATTTTCCAGAAATGGTGGTGGAAATGTGGAATAGTTTGCCAACTGAGATGGTAGGCACCAAAACCATAAATGGTTTCAAGAATGGCTGTGACAAAGTGAAGGGTATAATAGTTACTCAGGCTGATAGTAGTAGGAAGGGGTACAAGGGAGTGGATAGTGAAGGCTATTACCCTGCAAGAACAGTAGACTCTGAGGTTTAATATGGGAAATGGGGCAGATTAGATGTACCATGTTTATGTTGATTGCACACAGCGCAAATAACATATTGCGGCAGCTTTCTCAGTAGCAAGCTGTGGAGGCATGGCACTGTTGTGGCCAATGCCCCCACAGCCTGCAAATGCTCGTCCTGCTTCCCCCAATGCCATTGCAGGCTGTTGGTGATGGTGGTTTGGAATATTTGCACCAACTGCTGACAATTTCGCCGCTGCAATCAGGGGCCGCCTCGTCATTGCAGCATCAGCCATCTGCTGCAATGAGGGAGCGACCCGTCATTGTAGGGTGGGATGTAAAAACCCTGATATTGTTTGTGAACACGGCGGCAGGTTGCCTCTGTGTTCACAAACAATATAACCCCCCCACCATGTTTATGTGCCAACGGGGTCCCCAAACCCCATCGGCCTTGGTGCCCCATTGTTTCTGGTGCCAACGGGGGAGCCCACTCACCGTCAGCATTCTGTAACATCCCCACTGGTTTTATTCCTGCCGACGGTGCCCAATCCCTGCTGGCTACTGCTGCCCCCAAAAGAAAGTCATTGGTGGCATGCTGGGTGCCCATCCCAGCATGCCACATGCCCCTGTAAAGGGAAAAATGGTCCTGTGAAATATTTTAATTTTTTTTACCTGCAAAAAAGGAAATGGTTTCTCGTAGTGTCCCTGGCACCCACCTGCAACCCGCACCAACCCACTGCGTACCCTGCCTCCCCACACCCACCCATCACACCATACTTACCTCTGGAGCTTGGCATGATGATCTTCGGTGGACCGGGAACACGTCTGCACTCTTCAAATCCGACCGTGAACTGAGGAAATGCCGGTAAGCTGTATAACGTAATAAATAGTGTTTTTTCAACTTTAGTACATATCTCGGGCATTTTTGGGACTTTTTTCACCAAATTTCAACATAGGGGTTTTGGGACCCTCCTCATGAATTCTTGAACTGTCATTGCATTAATTGGCCCCAAAAGGAGATTTCATGGTCACTGTGCAGAATCATCTTTCGGGGCCGATTAACGAAACAACAGTGCCAGTGTTCATGAAGTGGGTCTCAAAAAGCCTATGTTGCAAATTTGGTGGAAAAATGCAAAAAATGACTGTTTTACAAGCTGGCTGCACAGTTGCTACCCACGCTCGTAACTTCATGAATTTGCAATATTTACACGCTAGATTTTCAACATTGCCATTTTTTCACACCTCCTTGTGAACAGTACAGCTGTCATTGTTCACATCCTGGCAGAAATGTGTTCGCACTTCTGGCGTAAACAGAGCGTTGCTGTGGGAAATCAGTGTTTGGGACAGATTAAGAAAATGACAGTGACACTTTTCATGAGTAGAGGTCCTGAATTGGCTGTGTTGAAAATCTGCTAATGATACTCCATAAAATGACTGTGTTACGAGCGTGTGTTGCACAGTTTGCATACACGCTCGTAACTTCGTGAATATATATTTTCACTCCAGATTTTCAACATTGCCATTTTCCCACACCTACTTATGAACAGTGCATCTGTCATTTTTCCCATCCTGGCCGAAATGTGTTTTCGCACTTCCGGCGCAGAATAGAGCAGTCGCTGTGGGAAATCACTGACTGGGACAGATTAAGAAAATGACAGTGATACTGTTCATGAGCAGAGGTCCTAAAATGCCTATGTTGAAAATTTGGTGATGATAGCCCAGCAAATGACTGTATTACAAGTGTGCATTGCACACTTTCCACACACCCTTGTAACTTCACAGATTTGTAATATTGTTATGCCAGATTTTCAAAAGTGGCATTTTTTCACACCTCCTTATGAGCAGTACAGCTGTCATTTTTCACATCCTGACTGAAATGTGGTTTCACAGTTGACGCACACAATAATGCGGTCGCTGTGGGAAATCAGTGTTCGGGACAGATTAAGAAAATGACAGTGGCACTGTTCATGAGCAGAGGTCCTAAAAGCCCTATGTTGAAAATTTGGTGACGAAACTCCATAACATGACCGTGTCACAAGCGTGCGATGAACTGTTTCCACGCGCCCTTGTAACTTCGCACTTTTGTAATATTTGCACACCACATTTTCAACAGTTGCACTTTTTTCACACCTCCTTATGAAGAGTACAGCTGTCATTATTCACATCCGGTGTAAATATGTTTTTGCACTCCTGCCGGAGAATAGCACGGTCGCTGTGGGAAATCACTGTTTGGGACATATTAAGATCGAACAAGTGTGAGGGGGGAGTGACCGAGCTAAACTGAGCTCTGTCGAGACTGTTGCAGATTTGTTTGTGGGCAGAAAAAGGCCCCAGCGCAAGAGCCCAGTACAAAAGGGCAGCCTACAGCACTGGGAGAAACAGAATGAGAGGGCGAGTGAGGGAGGGTGAGTGAGTGAACTCTCCGGAGCATTGTCAGGGCTGCTGCGGATTTCTTTGTGGGCAGAAAAAGGTGTCAAAGCAGGCAGGGGCCAAGTAGAAAAGGCCAGCCTGCAGCGGTGGGAGAAACAGTATGAGTGAGTGAGATGGGGGACTGAGTGAACTCAACAGAGCTCAAGCAGGACTGCTGTGGATTTCTTTGTGGGCAGAAAAAGGCACCAGTGCAGGCAGGAGCACCGTAGAAAAGGGCTGCTTGCAGCGCCAGGACAAACAGAATGAGCGAGTGACAGAGGGAGACTGAGCGACCTCAATGGAGCTCTGTCAGGACAGCTACAGATTTCTTTGTGGACAGACAAAGGTGCCAACGCAGCCAGGAGCCTCATACAGGCGCAGCCTGCAGCACCAAGAGAAACAGAATGAGTGAGTGACAGAGCGGTAGTGAGTGAGCTCAACAGATCTGTATTGTGACTGCTGCAGATTTCTTTGTGGCAGAAAATGTGGCAGTGCAGGCAGGGGCCCAGTACAAAAGGCCAGCTTTCAGCACTGGGAGAAACGGAATGAGTGAGCGAGAGAGGGGGAGTGAGCGAGCTCAATGGAGCTGTGTCGGGACTGCTTCAGATTTCTTTCTGGCCAGAACAAGCCGCCAATGCAGGCAGGAGCCCAGTACAAAAGGGCAGCCTGCAGCAGCAGGAGACACAGAATGAGTGAGTGAGGGAGAGGGAGTGAGTGAGTGAGCACAACGGAGCTTGTTGGGAATGCTGCAGATTTGTTTGTGGCCAGAAAAAGACAGCAATGTACGGTGGGGCCCAGTACAAAAGGGCAGCCTGCAGTGGTGGGAAAACCAGAATGAGCGAGCAAAAGAGGGGGGAGTGAGTGAGCTCAACAGAGCTCTTTCATAACTGCTGTGGATTCCTTTGTGGGCAGAAAAAGGTGGCAACGCAGGCAGGAGCCCAATACAAGAGGCCAGCCTGCAGCACCGGCAGACACGGCACGAGTGAGTGACAGAGGGGGAGTGAGCAACCTCAACGGACCTGTGTTGGAACTACAGCAGATTTCTTTGTTGGCAGAAAAAGCCACCAACAGAGGCAGGAGCCCAGTACAAAAGGCCAGCCTGCAGCACAAGGAGAAACAGAATGAAGGAGTCAGAGGGGGGAGTGACCCACCTCAACAGAGCTCTGTCAGGCCATCTGTGGATTTCTTTGTGGACAGAAAAGGGTGCCAATGCAGGAAGAAGCTCAGTACAAAACAGCAGCCTGCAGCATTGGGAGAAACAGAATGAGCAAGTGACAGAGGGCCAGTGAGCGAGCTCAACGGACCAATGCAATCAACATTCAGCATTGACAAATGCTTGTTTTTTTATTGTGTCCAGAACTGACTGTGTGTGTATGTGTGTGGGGGGTTGCTGGCAGGCTGCGTGTGTGCAGTTAAAACATGATTCCCAGAATCATTAACTAGCACTAACCACCAGTGTGATAACACTTCAAGAAAGCATTTAATATACCTGTACACCTTATATGCATTAGAGTAACCCCCAGTTGTATGAGCACCTGGTTGCAATTAGTAATCCTGTGCAAAAAAAAAATAGTGCCCCATTAACAGGTCAGCACTGCACAGAAGAATGCTTTTTAAAATAGTATCAGCCATGCTTATCACAATGCAGTGCTAGTCCTGTTACAGTGGTATGTGGGTCCCCATTTTCAGATTAGTGTTGTGCACTCCCAAGTGCTGCACCTGAGATAGCGCACAGCCACAGAAGATGGTAGTAAATGGCTCTCCCTCCAGTAAGGAGAGAGTGACCAGTAGGGTGCCGGAGGGTTCAGTAATGGGACACATCATCTTCAGTGTCTTTATAAGTGGCATAACAGAAAAACTGGAAGGGGAGATATGCCTTTTTGTAGATGACACCACAACCTGTAATAGCATTGATAGGTGCAGATGGAGAGAATGAGTGGGGACATTAGAAAACTTAAAGAGTGCTATGGGACATGGCAGTTCGGGTTCAAAGCCAAAAGTGCAACATCAAGCATCTAGGTACTAGAAGCCTAGAGGCTGAGTATAAAATGTAGAGGGAGGTACTTATGGTCACTAAGGAAACCTTTTATACAGCACTGTGCTCGGTATGCAGGAGAGGATTGCTCATTTACATGGCCGTAGTAGTATATATGCACATGCACATGATCAGGGTAGCATCAAGTGATGCTGACTATAATACCGATCCAACCATGCTGTTCCCACAGTGTAATGTTTAGCTCTGCACGCTAACCTTCTGGAAATGGGGTCCTAATTGACTAAAAATCCTGGCCGATGCCTCCTAAGATGCAGAAGGTAAACATAAAAGGTTTATCTTATCTATCTCTTTATGTATTGTTTTATCGTATTTTGCTTGCAAAACCTTTATCCGATTTCAAAACATTGTGATGTGACTTAAAATGTTTATAACAGACTAGTTAAAATACAGTTTGTTTTCTTCTTTACCTATATGCTATCTTTATTTACTTATAAAACACAGTCTGGTGGGCTGGCCTAGCAGCTTGCTGGTGATTGCACTGCCTCCCATGCCAGTGGCCCAGTTTTGGGGGTGGACCTGAGTTGCACAGAGGTTAGCTGGGGGGGAGGGATATGATTGAGCATCTCAGGGAATGCTCTCCTCTCAGTGAGGGGAAGTCTGACCACCCCGCTCTTCAACATCCACCTAGCTGAGGAGGGCTGGCAGGGCAGTGGAGTTGCTTAAGGGGGAGGGCTCAGGCAGGCACAAAGGAAGCATGCGTCTTTATATGCAATTGCATCATTCCATGCTTGGCTGCCCAGAGGATGAAACCAAAGGTAGAAACCCCCTAATGGCAAAATGATCCAACAACCTGCCACAGATTTTGCAGTGCTAAATGGGCTCTGCTCATATATGTGTCTCCTTGTCAATGGCCCTCCCCATCCTGGCCCCAACACGGGGGATGTGAGTGGGGGGGGGTCTCAGAGCAAATATGTCCTGTGGATGGTAAGTGATTGGGCTGGAGATGTCAGTGGGCAAAGGGTAGCAGGGTGACTAAGGAGATAAAATCTCTATGGGAAAAAAAAGAATAAAACAGAGTTTGAGAAGCTCAAACCCCAAAACAGACTGTGCATGCCTCAGTGAGGATTCATAAAAGTTATTTAGTAAAACAATGCAAATTATATGCATATGCCAGCTAAACTCCTGATGAAAATTGAATACTGAGGGATTGCAGCAAAATTTATATTTTAAAATAAAACTTAAAACATAGTCCATAGAGTACAAATTAGCAATGATTTTGGCTTACACTTCCACAGCTCCTGAAGTGCTTCCCAAGCATTCAACTCAGATAAGTTGCTGGACTTACACAGTAATTAATTACACATAAAACAAATCAACACTTTAACTTGGAAAAATGCATGCAGCTCCCTATGTATACAGGTATGTTAGGAATATCCTGTATTAGCTTCCTATACAAATGTGTTGTCTGACAGTAAATGAAGGCAGCACTTATTTAAAAGAATAAACTACAGCATTTAAATTAGTTTTAAAAGTTTCTTGTCACATCACAATGGTCTGATATTTGACTAAAGGTGTGCAAGCAAAACAAAAGGAAAACCCCATAAAGAAGTAAAATAAGAGATAGCCCTGTTTTGTTTACCTCAGCTCTGCAGTTTCAGAGATCCTCTCATCAAGCTAGCAGCTAACTGAATGCAGCAGGCAATGAGTTCAACTCTAGGACATTCATGGGGAGGGCAGTGGATGGGTAGTTTCAGAACATAGTCCATTTCAGTATATAGTTTATTTGCTTCAGTATATAGAGTATGTGAATTTTTCAGTCTACAGTGTATGTGTTTCAATACATAGTGTATGTGTTTCACCATGTTGTGTATTTGTTTCAGTATATAGTGTATGCAGATTTTTCAGTGCATAGTGTATTTATTTCAACAGATAGTGTATGTATTTCAATATAAAGTGAAGATGTTTCAATATATAGTGTATTTGTTTCAGTATATAGTGTATGTGCTTTTTTCAGTGTGTAGTATATGCATTTCAATAGATAGTGTATGTATTTCAATATACAGTGTATTTGTTTCAATATATAGTGTATGCAGATTTTTCAGTGCATAGTGTATTTATTTCAATAGATAGTGTATGTATTTCAATGTAAAGTGTAGATGTTTCAATATATAGTGTATTTCAGTATATAGTGTATATGCTTTTTTCAGTGTGTAGTGTATGTATTTCAATATCTAGTGTATTTGTTTCAGTATATAGTGTATGCAGTTTTTTCTCAATATATAGTGTACGTGTTACAATCTATAGAGTATTTGTTTCAGTAGATAGTTTATGTGGATGTTTCAGTCTGTAGTGTATGTATCTCAATAGGTAGTCTATATGTTTCAGTACATAGTACATTTGTTTCAGTATATAGTGTATGCGCGGATTTTCAGTATTCAGTATATGGATTTCAGTAGATAGTGTATGTATTTCACTATGCAATGTAAGCATTTCGCTATATAGTGTATGTGTTTCACTATATAATATATGTATTTCAGTATACACTATATGTATTTCACTATACAATGTATATATTTCAGTAGATACTGTATGTGGTTCACTACATTGTGTATGTATCTCACTATATAATGTATATATTTCACTATATGATGTATGTATTTCACCATATAGTGTGTGTTTTACTATAAAGCCAGAGATTCTGAATTATGTCCCTAATGGCTTGCCATAAGTTATAGTAATAGGGCTGCTGAGGGATGCCTCTTAACGTCATCTCATGAGGTTTGGGCGAGAGAACCATGATGTGAAGTTGAGAAGTTCTGGCTGCCCAAACCTCACAAGATAACCGTTTTTACAATAAGAAAAAAAAAGGAAAAAAAATTGACAAACTGCTGTCACTCACCATTTCTTTTAATGCAAAAAAAGCATGGCTTTTAATTATTTTAGGTGGTCTGCTCTTGTAGGACCCATTAAGGTTTTGTGACCTCCACACTACAGATTTGTGAAGTTGGGAAAAACTGCTAGATGAAAATGTTGTGGATTTTCCTAATGTCACGAAGTTAATCCACTGTGCGGAGCCCAAATTCTCACCCCCAAAAAAAAACCTCTGCAAAATGCAGAGTTTGGCAACTCCACCAGCAGAATTCAAACTCTGCATTTTGCAGAGTTTTTGTTTTTCTAGTGTCCAGTGGAACCTTCCCCCAGTCGCCATCGCTTCTCCATGTACAATTAAATTCCTGGTATCTAGTGGTCCCCCTCACCAATCACTGTGCGATATTAAATAAATTTTTCTCTGGTTTCTAATGGCCCCCATCACCTGCCTGATATTAAATAAAGTTTACTAATCTCTGGTGGCTAGTAATCCTTCCCCCTCCCTATCCCATGCTCCATAGTGTAAAAAAGTATTCTGTGGTGTCTAATGGATCCCCCACCCCCACCATCCCACTACCTCCCACCCTGACCCTGAGTGGGTAACCAGCACAGCTCTCCACTCTCAACCACAGCCAGCCACCTGAGTGAGCTGGAATGAATATGTGCATGCTTGCATAGGCACACGCTTATTCATTCCTAGCTTGTGCTCATTCATTGAGCTCTTTTGGGGGCATAGACAGGAGAGGAGGGCTCTTCTGGTCACTGGCAGGGAGTCAGGATGGGGATGAACAATGTTTGGACCCCTAGGGTCCAAGTCTCTGTTCTCTCCCATCCAGACCCTCCGCTGGTGGCTGGAACAGCACCTACATGCTTATTTGCCCCCCAAAATGAGCACAGTCTGGCCTGGCTATCAGTAAATGAGCACATGCTTGTACAAGAATGTGCTCATTCACTGACAGTTCAGTCACGTGGAGGACTATGGAGAAGACAGGGCTGTGCTGGTCACCCACTTGGGTTTGGGGTGGGGTGGGGTGTTGCAGCACGACCTACCAGGGTGGGGGTCCACTAGACACCAGGGAATATGTTTTTACACTACAGGGCATGGGTTTGGGAAGGGGGAGAGACTGCTAGCCACCAGGGAATGGGAAATATTGTGCCAGCAATTGGCAAAACGGGGGCCACTACGCACTAAGGAATACTTTTTACACTACAGGACATGGGTTCAAGTGGGTGGAGGGATCGCTATCCACCAGGGATTTGGGAAACTTTCTTTTATATGGGGCAGGCTATTGGTGAAGGGGGGGCACTAGACACCAGAGAGAAAAATGTATTTACAATTAGGCAGGCCATCAGTAAAGGTTCCATGTGGTTATCGTGACTCAATAAGAGCGTGCGCCAAAAAAGCAACTCCAACATCGCTGAACGTAAAAACGACGACTACCAAAACAGCACCCTCCGCAAACAGTGACAGGTGCTTACCTTATGACTGGGGGGTGATTTAAACTAAATTTTTATGTGGGGACTGTGCCCCCCACTCCCCCCTTTGTGGGGAGCTTCACCCACCGCATTCCCCATTATAAATATAATCAACTCTGCGGAGGGATGAAAACTGGACATGGTAAAACTCAGGAGGGAGGCTAATCTGGGGAAGGGCAACCTGCAGGTGGAAGGGAATAATGTCGGTTGGGTGGCTACTCTAGGTGGGTGTACCTGCAGGCAGAAGACAGCGGGGAAGGGGAGTTAATAAAAAAATACGTTAATCAACAACAACAAAAAAAAATCCATCACCAGCCCCAGAGGTGAGGGCTGAAGCCACTACACCAAACAAAGCTCTATAGCCTTATGCAGCTGGTGTTGCTCACAACAACACTTGCTGCATACTGATACTCACCAATCTTTCACACATGCTGTGCTCAGAGGCGCTCAAATTGAGTTGCTCAATTTGACTTGCCCATATTACGGTATACCATCGGCAAAGGGGGGGACTACTAGACACCAGGGGAGCACTAGACACCAGGGACTCAGGCTAGCAGTCAGAGAATTCACCATTTGGTAACTTTGCCTTGCTTTTGTTTTTTCTTTTAAGTGCAATTTTCACTAGAAAAAAAACAAAATCAAGGCAATGTCACAAGTGGCAAATTTCCAATCAAGCAGGAAAAATTCATAAAATGATTCACAGGATGGATTTGGCCAGTTCGCAGGAAATTCACCCACAAATTTAAACTTCACTGCACCTCTACTTCACACCCCATCCTCATGATGGTTAATGGCAGTCCTAAATATAGAAATGCATGTCAGTTTAATTATGAAATCCAAAATATTTTACAAGGCCTCAAGTCCTGATAGAAACTAGGGCCCAGTTCCATCATCAAATATGCATGGGCGGACTAAATATGATGACTTCAATACATTGCTAAAAAAATTGGTGAGTGGCAGTCTGTCATCCTTTCTCTCTTTTTTTCTATGTATTCCAGTGTTTCTGGATGGACAGACTTCTCCAAGTTCTATTTTGTCTTTACAAGCCTAGTAACCACACTGAAATTCATATACCTTTGTCTTTTGCAACAGAAGCCATCTGTTGGAGACACTATTATCTTATTAGAAAATCACTCAAGTTATCTAGAATGATTCCTAATGAGTGTTATATTCTATTTTTTATTTTAGAAACACGAGTGTAATACTCCTTCTGCCACCAGCTCTAGGTAGACTGCCCCACTTCAGTATTCCTTGATGAGATGACAACTGTACATAGGATAAGAGAGCCTGTGAGTCTGATCTCTGATTGGATGAACTCACATAAGCAATTTATGATACTGAATCTACAGCATCATTTTATACAGTTGTCTCTCCATCCATCCTACATATGAACATATGAAACTGCCAGCAGAAAAAGGCTATTTGTTGTATCGAGTCTGCTCAATTTTGCTGCTAGCAACCCTACTCTGACCCTCCTACCCTACCTCCCTCCCATTACCCTCCTTTTTGCCCTATCCCACAGCCCCTCTTGAAGCATTCCACTGTTGTACAAGCCACCACCTCTGCTAGTAGTGTATTTCACTCTGCTACCACCCTTTCCCTAAAGTAATGCCTCCTCATTCCCCTCCTAAACCTTGCACCCTCCAGTCTCATGTCATAATCCCGAGTGTCTCTCCCTACCCTCCCCTTGAACAGCCCCTTGGTGCCTGTCCTGTCTATTCCTGTCATGTACTTAAAGGTCTCAATCACATCCTCACATCCCTCCTCTCCTCCAGAGAGAATGTGTTCAACTCCCACAGTCTGACCTCATATGGTAACTCTCCCAGATACTGGATCATCTTTGTTGCTCTGCATTGCACCCCTTCCAGCAATCTAATGTCCCTCTTTAGCTAAGGGTGCCAAAACTGAACACAGTACTTGAGGTGGGGTCTGACCAGCTATCAGTATAATGGCAGAATCTCCTCCCTCCTCCTATAGGCTATACTCCTTGTAATACAACCCAACATCTTGCTGGCCACTGCTGCTGCTTCCTTACACTATGCCGAGTTGTTCATTGCTCCTGTTATGAGCACTCTAGATCTTTCTCCTCCTTGGTCATAGATAGCTGCACCCCCCCAGATGGTAGCTCCTCTTTGGATTCTTTGCCCTGAAACACAGCACCTTGCATTTTTTGGCATTGAAACCAAGTTGCCAGGGTGTAAGACCTGCCTTGTTAGATCTTTCTGCAATCCCTGCCACCCGCCTTGGTCATCCACCACTGCTCCCATCTTGGAACATCCACATATAAACTGACCTTGCTATTTATGTCTACCGAGATATCTGCAATAAATACCCCAAATAACACAGACCCCAGCACTGACCCCTGTTGAACCCCACTCAGCACTGCCCTTGAGGATGATAATTGTCCTCCCACCACCACCCTCTGTTGACATCCCTGTAGCCAGTTCTCCATCCATCCCACCAATTTTGCTCCCACCCTGTGCCCTTTAGCTTACATGCTAGTCTTCCATGTGGCACCGAGTTGAATGCCTTACTGAAGTCCAGGTACAGGACATCCAGTGCATGCCCTTTGTCCATTTCCCTAGTCACCCAGTCATAGTAGTCCACTAGGTTGGCCTGTCAGGATCTGCCCTTGACAAAGCCATGCTGCTGACTGTCCTACCCCTCACTGCCCTCCAGAAGGGTCAACAGCCTCTCCTTCAGGATTGTTTCCATCAGTTTCCCAACTATGGACATAAGACTCACTGGTCTACAGTTCCCTGGTATGTCTTTGGGACCGCTCTTATGTAGTGGAACCATGTGAGCCATCCCCCAATCCTGATGTACACACCCTGAGTTTAGAGAGGCATTAAATAGGCCTGCCAGGACCTCTGCCAACTCTTTCAGTACCCTGGGGTGTATTCCATCTGGTCCCTGTGCCTTGTCCACCCTCAGTGCCCTTAACCCATCTAACACTCTACCTTCTGTGATTTCTCTGTCTGTTACCCACTCCACCTCAGATACTATCCCCCCCAACTTAGGTATCCCCCCCTTTCTCTTTAGTAAAAACCGAGCAGAAGTATTCGTTAAGCACTTCTGCCTTTTCGCTCCCTGTTTCCACCTATTCCCCTCCTTCTTAATCCTTACTATTTAGTCCTTACAACCCCTTTTCTCCCTGATGTACCTGAAGAAGTCTTTTTCCCTTCTTTAATTTCCTTCGCCAATCTGAGCTCCCTTGATGCCTTTGTTGCCCTTACTTCTCTGGTCACCTCCTTTGCTTCCTTTAGGAACTCCTCCCTGTCCTCCCCACTCCCAGTTCTCCTTATCTCCCATAGTTCTCCTGTATCTCTCTTACCCCTTTGGTCATCCTCCTTTTTGAAGAGTCTCCATTGCACTAATCCTCAAAAACTAAAGTAGGTATTGGAACTAGCAACCTACCTTGCTAGAGAGGCAAGTACTAATTATAATCCACCCAATTTAAGTTTTTCTTGTACTGTCATCAGGGCCCTAACTGAGGGACCTACCTGCAGTTATGGAGTAGTTGCACTTTCCTGCTGTTCCTTTCCACTTTCCCTCCATGCTATGCTTGGAGGTGCATCTAGCCCTTAGCATGGATAGGAGACAGCCAGCTTCTTCTCAGCAGCAACCACAAGCAGCTGATGGGACAGTCAGTAGGGTGTGTGGGACAGTCCTGTCACTTGCAGTGTTGCCACTGACTGGAAGCTGAATGTATCCCTCCATGCCAGCCTAAGGAGGTTACAAGGGTACACCCAAACATGCTTTCATACAACAGAGCTGGCACGTTGCCTCATTGGCTTATTAATTCTTGAGAATCCACCACGCCCCACTGTAATGTCTTCAGAAAGTACAAAGTCAGACCAGGTCCAGCAACATGCCACCTCTTGTTTACTTGGGTCCAGAAGCTAAAACTCAAGTTCAAAGGCAATGCTAGTCATAAAGCTATCCTACTATGGCAAAATGTCAGAGTTGGGTTAGAAATATAAGGTCTGACTTGCCCAATAGTCTAGGTTTGTTATGTATAACTAATAGTGCACCTATCTGTGATATTTTGATAAAGAAATTTAAGGTCTGCACCTGGGTTCTGTGCTCAGCTCCACATATATAAATATAAAGACATAAAATTTGCCAGCACCAGAGAAGCGCTAGAGGGCGTGAAACGCGTTGGGACTTTCTTGGTGGGTGATTTTATGGATGTGGAAGCCGAGTGATGGTGAATAAACTTTTGGTAATGGAATACATCGCTATTTTGGCTCCTTTTTTAGTGCATGGATAGCACTGTTTCATCCATAAGCCCTGATGGTAATGCCCTGATGATACTACTATACAGTTTTTCTCTGGCACCTATCTGTGATGCCTTTCCAGTCTACTGTAGATGTGCAGACGCAACTCCAGTAATTGCTGGGAAATAATTTTGGGACCCAGTGTCATTTCCATTAGCTGGGAGGTTAGGCTTAGCATTTGACTTCATATAGCACTTTGCAACCTTAACAATCAGCAGCACAGGTCCCCTCTTTGGTATTACATGTGCTCTCTCAGCACTGCAAGACTCATCTGCAGCTGTTCTCATTTAGATGGAACCACTTTCCATAAACTGTTTTCATCTAATTGAGTGTAAATTGTTACAGTGATGTTTTAAGTCATGTCAGCACTAGAGAATGAAGCCCTCTGTTCAGCAATAGTTCAGATACATCACTTGCAATCATAGGGCAAGCTTTCTTACACTGCTCCACCAATGTGCGCATCTACTCTATCATGAAGAGACTACCATATGTAAGCATCCCCTTCGGGGGGTGCTTACTAAAGTGGTCCTCCCTTCCCACTTCTTGTATGTTTGAGCTTGGGGGAGGGTTGACCATCTGCTGGATGGATGGAGCCAGTTTGGCCCCCCAGGGTATTTATTTGCTGGGTTTTGGTGCATAGGGGGAGCCGGCAGGAGAGATGGTATACTGTTGTAACAGCGATGCTCTTACAGTGACAGTGTTACAGTGACACCAACCCATCAACACCCTCAGTGTCGACCGGTTTGCCAGAGTGATGACCGAATCATTGACTCTCGAGATTGGCTGCTCTCCTCTGACATCTGCCCCCCCTCCGGAGTTGCAGTCCTTATGTCCGGGGGTAGGGTGGGTGCAACCCTCCCCCCGCATGAACACTGATTATGTGTCAGTGCATTCTCTGGTCGGGCACCAGATTCAGCAGTGTCAGGGATGTTTCACAACCATGTGTCGCTGTAGGGAAGATTCCAGACCTTCCTGTCACTGCGCCATAGTGAAACCAAGGAGAGATACATGGTATTACAGTTACAGGTAGGTCAGGACTTTGGCCCTGGCTTGGGACTCAGGCCTTGGTGACTTGGCCACAAGTTGTGGGACTGGATCTGCTTTTAGTGGGAGCCGTGGCCCGGGGAAGATTAGGTGGCCAGCCTTGTGCTCTGTGGCAACAGAGCAGGATGGGGCCTTGTACTGGTTTGTGAGGCCTGGAATGTAACAATGGAGATGCTACAGTGGTGGCAGCCTGTAGTGTGAGGCAAGGAGTGTCACAAACTGACTCAGCAGGTCAGCCCTCTATTCCCAAAGTTCCAACCTCCGATCGTAGTCTTGTGAACAGTTAACAGAAACAGGGTAACCCTCCTGTCTGTTTTGTGGGTTTGAATCAACCTTTGGTCTCAGTTCTGGAGGGATTCAAACTGTGAACCTCTTGCTAGCATACCCAATGCACAGGCTCAGATAATTCTGTCTTCAGGGGGCCAGATATCTTTGCCTATGGGCACCTAACCAGGTGTACAAAATAAACCCTTAAAAACTCTAATAAAGACCTCTGATTAATCTTACCTTTTTCCAGTTTGGTATCACCATTCAAGCTTATGCACAGTGTCTGCTTTACACATATATATTTCACTTGTTAAAGGAAGAAATTCAATGACAGACCAAGTAGGCTCTAAAAACAGAGTTTTACTAAAATAGATAAAAATATGTAAAACATAAAACACAGAATCATATATCACAAAAATACAACTCTTTTAAAAGAACAAGGTTTTAACAGTGTAATTCCTACTACAGTACTTAGATTTTGTCTCTCTCTACCTGTATACTTGCTTAAAGTGCTCAAAGATGTTTCTTTGTCAGAGTTTAGCTAAAAGTCCCTGAGGAAAAACAGAATTCTTGTTTAAAAGCTGGCTTTGCCCACCTCTTTGCGTGAGGTCACCTAGCTCCTCCTCTGGTTATGAAAAATCATACACCCAGGATATTTTATCATATTAGAAAGTAAGATAATTAAGGTTACATCAGCAGAAACTTCTTTCCCCATGTGACTTCCCCAATCAGGTCTGTAAATTTCCTTTCATCTATAAGCAGTATCCTCTCTCACACAGACATCAAAGCATTTATGATTTCACATCAGTGTCACATAATCCTGCGCTCTTCCCCTAAACACCATAAAAGTTTATGATTTCCCTCTTAGCAACTACAGCTATAATTAACTTAGATAAATAGGAGATCCTTGATTAAGGCCTGTTCTACTCTGTAATTAGCTTCTGGCCTTCCAGGTAACACCTTGTATCTAAAACCTGTGTGTGTGTGTCATACTCACATTCTGTTTCAGCATTTCTCATGAGAGACAGCCCATAACACATTTTTATATTACAAAAAATGATACAGTGATCAGAACCAGCAGTCCAAGTGTCACAATAAGTGATGGCAGACTTCCAGTCCCTTTACCCAGTGTGGCACACAGTTATAGAAACATAGAAACATAGAATTTGATGGCAGATAAGGACTGCTTGGCACACCTAGTCTGCCCATTTTCCTACCTAACAGATAAGCTGCAGATCCTAGTTAACCAGCAGCTTACTTCCTCCTACCCCCCACTAGGACTGCCTTATGTCTGTCCCATGCATTCTTGAATTCCCCCACTGTTCTTGACTCCTTGACCTCCTCAGGGAGGCTGTTCCCTGCATCCACAACCCTCTCCATGAAAAAATACTTCCTCACATTACCTCTGAGCTGTCCCCACTCTATCTTCAAATTGTGCCACCTTGTTCTTGCATATCTTTTTTTCTGAAAGATGCTACCCTCTTGGACTTTGTTGATTCCCTTGAGGTACATGAAAGTTTCTATCATGTCCCTCTCCCTCTTTCCTCAAGGGTATACATGTGTAGCTCTTTAGTCTTTCTTAGATGTCTTCTGGTGCAGACCCTGCACCATTTTGTTGCCCTCCTCTGACAGCCTCCTTTGTCTATGTCTTTGCAGAGATGGGGTCTCCAGAACTACACAGTACTCCAGATGGGTCTCACCAACTGTCTGTACAGAGGGATAACAACTTCCTGTTTTCTACTCTTGATGCCTCTCCTGTGCATCCCAGTATCCCCCAGCCTTCCTTACTGCCTTCTCACATTGCTTGCCCACCTTTAGGTCATCTGATTATAATTACCCCCGGGTCCCTTTCCATTTTTTCTGTTGTCAGTATCTCACCCCCATTGTGTACTCTTCCCCTGGGTTTTTGTTACCCAGGAGCATCACCTTGCACTTTTTTGCATTGAATCTGAGCTGCCAGACATTTGACCATTCCTCCAACCTTGCCAAGTCCCTTCTCAACCTTTCCACTCCATCTTGTGTATCAACCCTGTTGCAGATCTTTGTTTTGTCTGCAAAGACATACTTTTCCTTCCAGTTCCTCTCAAATGTCACTTATAAAGACATTAAAAGGACTGGTCCTAGTACTGAACCCTGCAGTACCCCACTAGTAATCCTCTTTCTTCACTGTGGACTCTGTTTACTACTACCCTTTGCATCCTGTTGTCTAGCCAATTTTTATCCAGGCTACCACCTTGGGATCCACTCCAAGGCTGGCTAACTTGTGTATTAATCTTTTGTGTGGGACTGTATCAAATGCCTTGCTAAAATCTAGGTAGGCCATGTCCACAACCCTTCCCTAGTCTATTACTTTGGTCACCCAGTCAAAGAAATGTATTAAATTCATCTGACATGACCTTCCCATTGTAAATCCATGCTGCCTTGGGTCCTATGCCCCACTGGCCTCTAGGTACTCAACAATTCTTTCTTTCAGAAGTGATTCCATCATTTTTCTTACCACCGAGGTCAAACTAATTGGTCTGTAGTTTCCTGCCTCTGTCCTGCTCCCACTTTTGTGAAGAGGAATCGCATCCACCCTCCTCCAGTTCTCAGGTACCACCCTATCCTCCCATGATTTGTTAAAGACAGTAGTCAGTGGTGTCACTAGTTCTACCCTTAGTTCTTTTAGAATTCTTGGGTAAATCCCATCTGGCCCCATTGCTTTGTCCACCTTCAATTATATTAGTTCTTTCAGAACCCTTTCTTCTGTAAATGTTCTGTTATCGACTCCCGTCTTCAGAGTGTTTCTCTTGTTTGGTTTAGGTACCTCCCCCTCCTCTTCCTTTGTGAATACTGAGAAGAAATATTCGTTCAGTATCCCTGCTTTTTCTGTCACCCTCTGCCCACATTCTCTCCCCTTTATTAAGTCTCAGTATCCCTCCTTTGGTCTTTCTTCACTCCCTAATGTACCTATAAAAGGTCTTATCCCCCTTTTTAACAGAGTTGGCTATCCTTTCCTCGGTTTGGGCCTTTGCTATTCTGACTGCCTTCCCTGCCTCTTTCTGCCTTAACTGATAAAGTTCTCTGTCCTGCTCCTTCTGTGTTTCCTTATATTTCCTGAATGCTAACTTTCCCTGCCACCTCTTTTGAGAACCATAGTGGTTTTTTCCTTCATTGTGTCTTGTTGATTTGCTTTACACAAAAGCTTGTTGCCTCTGTGATGGCTGTTTTGATTAATCCCCATTGTTTTTCCACCCCTCCTTCTTGCCTGTTTGCTAGTGCTTTTCTGAGGCACTCTCTCATTTTCCCAAAGTCAGCCCTCCTAAAGTCCAGTACTCTTGCTTTTGTATGGCTTGATTATATGGCTGTGTTTATCGTGAACCACACTGTTTGGTGATCGCTTGTTCCCAGATGGCTACTCACTTCTAAATCTGAAATTCTTTCTCTATCTCCATTTGAGAGTACCAGGTCTAAGATTGCTCCCTCCTGAGTGGGTTCCAATACTAGCTGTCTGAGGCATGCCCCCTATAGGGCATCAAGAATGACCCTGCTCTTGTATTTGCCTGCAGCAAAGGTGCTCCAGTTAACATCTGGCATATTCAGGTCCCCCATCAACAATATCTCTCTGTTTTATGCCATTCTGAGGATGCCTTTTATCATTTCCTTGTCCAGTCCTTCCCCCTGAGATGGGTGTCTGCATACAACTCCCATGTGGATTGTGGTGTCATTTCCTGTCTCCAGGGTGACCCAGAGTGCCTCATCTGCCCCTTGTTTACTCTTTAGTTCTGTTGCTTTGATCCCTTCCTATACATAGAGAGCTACTCCTCCTCTTTTATCCTCCCTGTCCCTCCTGTAGATTGTGTATCCTAGTATGTTGACATCCCAGGCATTGTTCTCTGTGTACCATGTTTCTGTGACTGCCACAATATCTAGGCAACCCTCTTCCATCAAGACCACTAGTTTAGGGAGCTTGTAACACAGACTACAGGCATTGGTACTCATCAATCTCTACTTTTTGATGACCTTACCCCTTGTAGCCCTTTCCCTGTCCTTACTGCCTTTGCCTTTTTTTACATTTACCTCTGTCCTGCTCCCTAATGACTTCTCTACCTTGGTGTTTACCTCACTAATTACCATGTTTTGTGGGGGGAGGCTGGGATTTCACTGCTCCTTTTCAGTGCCTCCCCCCTTGGCTAGTTTAGTTGCTTGCCAATGAAGCATTTAAACATCTCACCCAGGATCCTGGTTCCCCCCAGACAGATGCAGACTATCGTGCCAGTATAGGTCTGCATCCCTCCAGGTGGCTCCCCAGCCCCCAATGAAGCCAAAACCCTGAGCTTCACACAAGCATTTCAACCATTCATTGAATTCCCTGGTGAAGAGTACCCTAGCATCACCCTTGCCATAGACAGGAGAGACAGCCTGCAGGTATAGAGGGTTGAGCCTGGTGAGTCCTCCAGATTGTTTGTGCTGGGTCCAGACATGCTGGTGGACCAGGTTCCATTCCCTGAGTTGCAGGAACAAAGTGTCTGGGAAGTGAGAGCTGCAGTCTGTTGTGACCACCACATGAGAATCTAGCTGAGCAGTGCAGGGAGGTCATGCTGTCAGTTACATAGGCTGCAGAGGGTGTTAGAGTGACCTGTGGCCTGCATTAGTAGCTGCTGCCCAATCTAAGAAACCCTCAGCTCCGGTGATGTCCAGCTATGAGTACATGGCCAGTTCAGCCTAAAGTGAAGTACCATGGTGTTTTGCCACTGATTAAGCTGCCTATCTCTAAGCTGTGCCCCAGCTCCTTGGAGCTGTTCTTTAAATTTTAAATAAATTAATTATGTTTATTCTTTTAACTGAGTGTGGCATCCTGCTGTCTATCAATTTATGCTGCCTGCTAACATGGGTTGCCTGTACAGCAGAGTTCTGAGTGTAAGTCCTCTCCCAGGTCTGCTACTTATTGCAGTTACAGAAGCTGAGAAAACCAAAACTGGCACGTGCCATCTTTCTTTATTTTTCTGGATGTTCTACTGCATTCTGGAACACCCCTCCCCATTGTTTTCTACCAGGCTCCTAGACGTAGGTGGGGAGGGTTGGCTTACAAATGTGGGGGCTCACCTGGGATATGGTATGTGGAGTTTTGGACTGTACCTGGACTCCAGTGGGCTTTGGTAGCATTGTTGTTGTTGATTCCAGACTAATTTCTTCTGCGCCATCACTGGGTTCTGCCATGCAGGTCAGCTTCATGCCATTTCGGCACAGCACCATTTTGGGAACAGCAGATGTGTAACTAATTCTATGTAAATTTATTTTATTTACGGCTTTGTTTTCTGAGTAAGTGCACTGATCCGAAGGACTGTTTCCAGGCATGACCCGAGCCATAAGGCATGAGTGAAGAAAATTACAATCAGTAAGTGGTACATACACTTTATGCTTGAAAGCTGAGGCTACATCAACAGGGTCAGTAAGAGAACCAGAGGGGGAACTAAGGTGGACAGTGGAGCTTTTAGTGTAAGGAGACAGGTTGGAGCTGATGGAGTCCCAACATTTCTTAGGGTTACCAAAGTTCTCTTTCTGACGGTTAATGAAGAAATTCTTCTTCAGTGTTCTGGACAGATGCTTACATCTGTTACTGAGGTACCAATATTCATTCCACAGTCCTTCATGAGAGAGATGAGTTCTTTGGTAATCCACCACATACAGCCACTGCAAACTCGTGGAGTAGTAATGGGGAAGTAGCGGTCCTGGATATCCAGGAGCATATTAGTGAAGTGGACGGCAGCTGGGGTAACATCAGAGAGAGCATAAAGGCCTTGTCAGTTTATGGCTCTAACATCATCTAGGAGAGGGGAAGTGTCAGGGAGGTTAAAACTGTGAAATGATAGGTATTTGGGGGTGGGATGGGGTGGCCATCTTAGAGGACCAGATAGCATAGGTAGGGGAGTGATCACTCAAGGAGTCTGATAGTATTTCAGCTTGAGTAAAGTGGTCACCGCAATTGGTGATTACTCAATCAATTAGGGAGTGGGTAGGGGTGTGAGGGGTAAGCCTGGTGGGGATTTTAATGATTTGCAGCCGGTTGTGCTGCTTCAGCAAATTAATGTAGTCAGTTTCATGGGCACCCAACCAGTTGAAGTTGAAGTTGCCAAGAAGGATAGATTCTCTAGGAGTGGAGAGGAATCCTAGCCCAGTGAGCAGGTTTTGTAGGCCGGGAACACCCTCCTGTGTGTGTGGGGGGGTGTAGCAACAACCCAGGTACAATTTTTTGGAGTGTGTGAAGGGTGTTGATTGGCTGACAGGAAGAGCGGTATTGTGGTTGGTGGTGGCACTAAGTGCCATTTCTGTGCTGAAGATTGAATATGGCTGAAAAACTGCTGTAGAATGACCCACCAGCTTTGATGCCAGCTCTTTACTTCCATGGCTGTGGTATAATGCTGGACAGGGAGCCCTTGCCAACTGCTGTGTATGGTGCAGTTATGAGGGTATTGTGGTGGTGTGCTTGCCGCTCTGCTCCTCATGCACCCAAGGAGTGCCAAAGATGGAAAACTGTTATTCTCTGCCACCCTACATGCTGGAATATACTTGGAACATTCTGTTTTACTGGGAATCACCACTGTTCTCTCAGCTGGTAGCCTTGATACCTGGGATGAGATAAGATCTGTGACTACCCCACTGGAGCCCTCCACTCCTGAGGCCCCCACCAAAGAAAAGGAGGAAGATCTGTATGGTGAGGAATGGCATAGCCTCTGCCTATTCCTTCCCTTCCCTGCCAAAGGCACCTGAGCCTCCCTGTGGCAGAGGGAAAGGGTGTGGGAAGCCTGTGAAATTGGATGACCCCCCAGGGCCCAGGTGGTCAGAGCTTGCTTCCCCACCCATAAGGACCTCTAGCTTGTCTGTGATGAGGGGTGATGCCTCAACAAAAGAGCTGCCTGTGGTTCAAAAGGGAAAAGGCAGTCTTTATGGGTCAGTTTATGTGGAATTCCCAGTGTTGCCCCATGGTCAGGCATCTCAACCGTTAGTCTTCCAGGACCAGGAGGTAGATGGAGCCATACTTCAGCTGTATAGATGCCCTCAGCTGACTGCCAGACAGCAATCCATGGCTGACATAGAAACATAGACTTTGACGGCAGATAAGGACCGCTAGGCCCATCTAGTCTGCCCTTTTCCCTACCTACAGCATAGGCCGCAGATCCTAGTTAACCAACAGCCTATTTCTTCCTACCCCCCACAAGAATTGCCTTATGTCCGTCCCATGCATTCTTGAATTCTCCCCAGTTTTAGACCCCACAACCTCCTCAGGAAGGCTGTTCCATGCATCCACTACCGTCTCTGTGAAATAATACTCCTCACATTGCCCCTGAACCGCCTCCTTCTATCTTTAAATTGTGTCCCTTGTTCTTGCAAGTCTCTTTTCTGAAAGATGCTACACTCTTGGACTTTGTTGATTCCACTGAGGTACTTAAAAGTTTCTATCATGTCCCCCCTCTCCCTTCTTTCCTCAAGGGTATACATATTAAGCTCCTTTAGTCTGTCCTCATACGGCTTCTCTTGCAGACCCTGCACCATTTTAGTTGCCCTCCTCTGGACTGCCTCTATCCTGTCTATGTCCTTGTGGAGATGGGGTCTCCAGAACTGGATGCAGTACTCCAGATGGGGTCTCACCAACTGTCTGTACAGAGGGATAACAACTTCCTGTTTTCTGCTGATGATGCCTCTCCCTATACATCCCAGTATACCCCCAGCCCTCCCTACTGCCTTCTCACATTGCTTGCTAACCTTAAGGTCATCTGATATGATTACCTCCAGATCCCTTTCCTTTTTTGTTGTTGTTACTACCTCCCCCCCATTGTGTATTCTTCCCCTGGGTTCTTGTTTCCCAGGTGCATTATTTTGCACTTCTTTGCATTGAATCCTAGCTGCCATACTTCTGACCATTCCTCCAACCTTGCCAAGTCCCTTTTCATCCTTTCCATGCCTCCTTGTGTATCAACCCTGTTGCAGATCTTTGTGTCATCTGCAAAAGGCATACTTTTTCCTTCCAGTCCTTCTGCAATGTCACTGATGAAGACATTAAAAGGACTGGACCCAATACTGAACCTCAGGTACCCCACTAGTAACCCCTTTCTTCAGAGTGGACTCCATTTACAATTTCCTTCTGTGTCCTGTTGTCCAGCCAGTGTTTTACTCAGGCTACCACCCTGGGTCCCACTCCCAGGCTGGTTAATTTGACTATTAATCTTTTATGTGGGACTGTGTCAAATGCCTTGCTAAAGTCCAGGTAGGCCATGTCCACAGCCCCTCCCTGGTCTACTACTTTGGTCACCCAGTCAAAGAAATCAATTAGATACGTCTGACATGACCTTCCCGCTGTGAACCCATGCATTTGTCTGTCACCCTTAGGGAAAGAATGGATGGTCTGCTCCCTGATGACCCTCTGAACATCCATTACCACTCTTGGGTATCGCTTGAGGATGGAATGGCCCAACATACCAGTATTAGGAGTATTCAAAAGTGGTCACAGGCCAAACAATGGGTTCAGCATAGGATCCATATCGAGTACCCCAGAGAAGACTATCCCTACATCTCAGAGAGAATCTGGGATGTTATTGAAGAAAAGATCCAGCTAAGGAACCATCAATTCAGACCCCCTTCTGATGCTGTTATCTCTAGAGCTAGATCCCTGTGTAATTTCTTCATTTGGATGGACCTAACTTTATTCAAGTGTTTTGCCCTGATTTAGAACATAATTGGAAGATGTACAAAGTATTATGTGGTGGTTATAGATTTGTTCGGCAAAGAGACAACAAAACTGGATCCACAGTACAACTACTCCTGCATAGTGGTGCTCAGATGGCATCTGGACCAACCTGACACCACCACTATCTGCCCATGGATCCGGTCGTCATATCCTGGGTTGGATCCCGCATTATCCAATGGCCAGATCCAGGGATCTGGCACTAGATACCTGGATCCGACAATGGATCCCTGTATCTGGCACTGGGATCTGATGCTGGATCCAGGGATCTGGCACTGAATAATGCAGGATCCAATCTGGTATCTGACCTCTGTATTTGGCCAGATCCCAGGTCAGATCCCAATCGAATAGTGCAGCCATCCCCTGGATCACTGGCAGATCCATGGCACTACTATCCGAGCATCACTACTGCTGCTGTGGAGGACCTGCCCTTTAGAGGGTGAAGAGCTATGAACTTATTTAACATGCAAGGACTTATGTTTTCTTGTTTAATGCTGGAACTGCTACAAGTGGGTGAGTTGTTTTGCATGTTTGCTATATTGTTCTAATTGTTACAGTTCTAATTGCTATTGCTTTCTCTTTTTGGGGAAAAAAGATGGATAACTGTTATAATGTTGGTTGGTGCCCTAGGGATTATTACCACCTATGGACTATGTGACAGGGAGATCCTACCACTCTTGAGGACTGACCTTTTCTTAAATCTGTTGCAACAGTTCTTCTATTTCTGAGCCTAATCTATCCTTTACACTTTCAAGTCCATAAGGCTGGCCACCTATGGACACCACCTCCGCTTTCTTGATTAAGCTCTAGTGTCCTCTTTAATTTTCCTTTTCCCTCTCAGGTCCTCGTGCAGGGAGGTTATTGTTGTGACTTCTGAGCTGATGTAAAATAAAAGGCTGTGTTCCTCATTGTTGAATTTAATATGCAATGGCACTATATCATAAAATACCTTGACGTATATAACTTATGTGTATGAAATCTGTAAATGCTGAAAATACCATGGCACTAGGTGTTTTTGATAAAGGTAAAAAGTACTAGGTGACTGTATTATAGAAATTAAGTTACTGGGGTAGAGATATCAGAAACCCCCTGTGGTGTTGTTAAATGCATGTAAATTGCAGATTGCTTGAGAGCCATCTTGGTACCACGCATTCTTGCTGTAAACTGAGACAGTCTGACATTTCATGGTGATTTGCATATACATACTATGATGCTTTGCATTATTGGAGTATGTGTGATGTTGTGTTTCTTTGAAACTTGGCTTTATTGCCAGTGCCCTTTTGGGTAACTCTTGCTTCACTGCTTCAGCACTGAGGTTCTTTGTCTTTAGCTTTTTTTTATTTGAGCCCCCTCCACCCAAGCAAACAAAGCCCACATAGGGGAAGCTGAATCTCAGCTGAAAAGTTAGATCAGTGGGTCAGTAGGGGCTGACTAAGTACAGATGAAAGACAGTTACAGTCTGTTGCTGCAACTGATGTATTGAAGAAGGAATATGCCATTGCTGAAGGTTATCTGCTGTATTCTGAATAAACATCACACTGAGATTGTGTGTAGAACCTGAAGTTCTGCATATGGTCCATCTGTTATCCCACAGCCCCTCCACAGACTATATTTGGGACATTGTTACCCTCTGCACTCTTTTCAGGACTCTGCTGCCCAATGGACTAAAATCACAATTAAGTGTTTTCCACCATTTAGGGGGTTATGGAAGAGTGTGTGTGTGGGGGTATGGAGAGATTGACTGTTTTGTATAGCTGTTGTTGAGTGTGTGATGGTCTGATCGGGTGTGATTGATGTAAAGAGGCTGTTTTTTTGTTTAATCTAATTACTGTCCAGTGCATGTTATCGATTGCTTTTGTGGTTGTTCCTGTTATAAATTGTTTGGGATAACTGTGCTGGTTATAAGGTACAATGGTTTGGATGCTGGGTTTCACCCTGGGCAGCAGCAATATGTGGGGTTAGATGATTTGGGGTCCCTTTTTGTTATCTTGGTCCTGGTGGTTTCCTCTGGGAAGGAGGCAGGAGAGTGCACCTGTCCTGCCGTATGCTTCCAGTGGAGTGGCCAGGTGCCCCATTCCCAGAGAGGAATGGTTTTAAAGGGGGGAAGAGTGTAAGCACCACTTTTGGGGAAAGCTTACTAAAATGGACCTCTCCTCCCACTTCTTCTATGTTTGGGCCTGGGGAGCTGACCACCTGCTGGATGGGTGGAGCCAGTTCGGTCTCCCACTGTATTTATTTGCTGGATTTTGGTGCATAGGGGAGCCAGTGGGAGAGCGACATGGTATTACAGTTAGTCCAGAGCTTCAGCCCTGGCCTGGGATTCATTCAATCCATGGTGACTCAGTGGCAAGTTCTGCTTGGGAACTAGGAAATGGTGTAGGGCTCTGTGGCCATTCTGGAACTGGGTCCACATTTTGTGGGAACCATGTCCTGGGGAGGAATAGGAGGCCTGCCTTGTGCCCTGTAGTACCAGGATGGGATTGGCCCCGGTTCTGATTTTGTGAGGCCTGGAATGTAATGGGGGGAATGCTACAGTGGTGGCAACCTGTAGCATGGGGCAAGGAGGTGGTAACAGCCCTCTGGCCCCTTTACCCAGTGTAGCACACCATTATGGGAGAGACTGCCTGTGGGGAGAGAGGTGAGCCTGGTGAGTCTCCCAGATCACCCATATTTGTGCTAGGTCTGGGGATGCCAGAGGCCCTGGCTCTGTGCACTGAGTTACAGGAAGAAAGTGTCTGGGAAGTGAGAGCTGTAGCCTGCATGAGGATCTAGCTGAGTGATGCAGAGAGGTCTGCTGGTTACATAGTCCACAGAAGGTGTTAGAGTGACCTGCAGACTACACTTGTTGCTGCTATCCAATTTAAGAACTTCTTGACTTCATTGACATCTAGCTCCTTGGCCAGTTCAGCCTAAAGTGAAGTGCTGTGGCATTTTGACACTGATAAACTACCTGTTCCTAAGCTGTGCCCTAGCTCCTGGAAGATATTGTTTAAATTTTAAATAAATTCTGTTTATTCTTTTAATCAAGCGTGGCCTTCTGCTGCCTATGAATTTATGCTGCCAACTAACATGGGTTGCCCCCACAGTGGAATTCTGAGTGCAAGTCCTCCCCCAAGTCTGCTGCTTATTGCAGTTGCAGGAAGCTGAGAAAACCAAAACTGAACCCTTTGTATCATCTAACAGGTATGTGCCATCTTTCTGTTTTCTTTCCTGGATGGTCTGCTGCATTGTGGAGTGCTCCTTCCCATTCTGTTTTCCAACAGGCCTCTAGATGTAGATGGGGAGGTAGCTTACACATATACTGTACATGAGAAGGTCCTTCAGATACCTGGCCCATTAAGTCCTTGGTCTCTCATTTGAGACAACCAACAAAGTTGTCAATTAGTGTTAACTGTGTCAGTGGGTTTATTGAGTTGGACACCTGTCCACAAGAAACGTCACCAATATCTGCCACAATGCACTTCACACAAGCCAATGGACAGTGCAAACACCCATTAGGTGGCAATAGGTTTCAGCCATTATGGACCTGGGCCAGATTCCAACAAGTGACCTGGAGGTTAGAGGCTCTATAACCAGTTATCAATCCACTAAGACATCCAGTCCCACACAGACTGCTTCCTTACATGTACAACATTATCTTCCCCTTTTTAAGGCAGAAGCATCCCATATCCATGTAACCACTGTTCTGTTTGCTTTTGCTCCAACTACCTCTTCTGTAAGGCTAATCCAGGCATTTATTTATTTGTTTTTGGTTACCGGGTAAGTGTACTAGGCAAGGACCTGCCTATTTCCAGGTATGACCTGGGAGAGTACAGATAGCAACAGTAAAAGTACAGATAACAAAAGTGATAAATACAAATACAATCACATATTTAACAGGGGAGAAAGCAGGTATCCACGCAGGGATAGGTAGTACATTACAGATCAGAGATTGATAACATCCCCGCAGGGATGTCTGATTTATACATGGATGAGTTGTAGAACACTAAACAATGAAAACATTGGTACCAGAAGATAAGTCAGAAAGCTAAGGAGTAATACTAAAAAGTGTCAAGTGCATTTGCAGACACCAAGAGCATTTAAATGAGAGAACAGACTTTCTTAAAAATTGGGCGAGATTTGGAGTTCTTGATCTGGAAAGGTAGGGAATTTCAGAATTTGGGGTAAAGTGGGAGAACGCCTGCTCCCCCATCTTAGTCAAGCAGAGTGGAACTAAGAGTAGTGCAGAGCTTACAGACCTCAGGAGTCGAGAGTAAATCACAGGGTTGAGCATAGCACCTAGGGAGTCAGGATGAGGATGACGGGTAATGGAGTCCACTACCCTTTCTGTGAATAAGTACTTCCTCATATCCCTCCTGAATTTACCCCCCCTCCAGCTTCTTATCATGTCCTCTTATTACAGAACACATTTTTTCTGAGATATACTCTCCTACAGTACTTTATTAACCCTGTAAGATATTGAAATGTTTCTATCATATCACCCCTCTAACTCAATTACTCAGTCCCCTGGGAAATAGTGACCCTTTGTCTCTTTTTTTTTCCTCTATTCAATTGCCCTTATTACTAAAAACGAATAAACTAAAAATAAAACAATACAATAGGGTGGTCTTTATAGCTATTAATCAACAGATAAAATCTCTCAACTGGGAACAAATAATGCATCCAATGAACACTGAAACAGCCTGGGACTATTTAAAAACTAAGATATTGGAACTGGAAAAAAAATATGTCCCTGACAAACTCAAGTATAACAATAAAGGGAAAATCCCCCCATGGTTCAATGGCAATATTAAAATACTAATTGAACAGAAAAAGAAATTTACAGCTCTAAAAAAATGCTCGTCGGATCAGGAAATTATCCTCCTCCCCAAATACAAAGAGGTGGTTAGACAATTAAAGAAAACCATTTTATTAGCGAAATGTAATTTTGAATTTAAAATTGTGCATACCAAAGATAACCATAAGGCTTTATACACTTACCTAAATGGTTAGAAAAGTAATAACAATATCATAGGTTCCTTGGTATGCAATAACATGACTATAACATCTGACACTGAAACAGCTTCAGAGCTGAACAAATATTTTTCATCTGTTTTCACTCCTGAACTTATTAAAACTACCTCTACTACAGTGGATTTTAAACTTGAAACATATGAAACTCTGTTTCAGGACATTCAGTGGGTCTTTGATACCCTTTAACAATATACAAGTTCTGGTCCAGATAATACTAGCTCTTGATTCCTTATAGAAACTAAGGATACAATAATTCCCCCCCGACTATTATTTTTAAAAAAATCACTATATGAATCCTCAGTCCCAGATGATTGGCGTACTGCCATTGTCACATCCATTTTTAAACAAGGCTCTCATTCTAAAATTGAAAACTACAGACCCATCAGCTTAACATCTATACCATGCAAACTCATGGAGAAAATAATTAAACATCAACTTGAAAAAGAAATGTTTATATTAAATATTAATGAGTATCAACATGGCTTCAGAACAGGATTTTCATGTACTACAAAATTGATTACCTTTTACAATTACATTAGTTCCAACCTTGACTGTAAAATACCTACAGATGTCATTCTTTTGGATTACAGCAAGGCCTTCGATAAAGTATCACATGGTATCTTGATTAATAAACTTAATCAGCTAGGCTTTTCAGCACCCATCATATCCTAGATAAACAACTGGCTGTGTGGTAGAACGCAGATGGTTAGGGTGAATGGGGTGCTTTCAGGTGTGGATGTGGTGGCAAGTGGTGTGCCACAGGTAACCGTCCTGGGCCCGGTACTGTTTAACCTGCTCATCAGCGACATGTATATTTCACCATATAATATAATGGTTAAATTCACAGATGATACCAAACTTGGAGGAAAGCTAAATACCCCTACAAATTGCCATAACTTAACATTGGATCTTTCACTAATTGAACAATGGGCCAGTATTAATAAGATGTATTTTAATGTAACTAAATGTGCTGTACTACATTTTGGAAAAGATAACCCAAAACAAAAATACTACCTGAATAATAGTATAATTAGGGCATCTTCTACAGAAAAGGACTTGGGCATTATGGTGAATGACAAACTGTCATCTTCCTCACATTGTTCAAAAACTGCTAACCAAACAAATGCTCTACTGCATAGAATCAACAAAACATTTATTTCTAAATCAGAAGAATGTCTATTAACTTTGTACAGGTCACATATAAGACCATATATTGATTATGGATCACCATTTTGGAGCCCCTGCTTAAAGGAAAATATAAACAAAATTGAACAAATACAACATAGAGCTACCAGATTAGTACCACATCTTACCCATTTGGAATATATTAGATTAAAAAAAACTGGACTACACTCTCTAGAGTGAAGACGAACCAGAGGTGACCTCTTACAATAGTTTAAAATACTTAAATCACCTGATCAAATGAAACAATATGGTATTGCTTATTCAACAAGAGAAATTGTACCAAGGCTACATAATAGATAATTGGAAATAGAAAAGTAAACAACAGCAAGAGATTAAATTTCTTTACTATTAGATCACCCAGATCATGGAATAAACTACCTCAAGATATTGTCGATTCAACAAATATATCAATATTCAAGAATAAATTAGATAATTGGATGAATAAATGGGACATGGGTAAATGATCCATCAATATGAAGGACAATCCTGATGGTCTACTAGCCCTCTTTTGTCCAATAAACCAAGTAAACCAAGTACTTCCACTCCTCTAGAGTGTACATATTTAGTTCCTTTACTCTTTCCTCATAGGCCTTTTATTGCAGACCCTGCATCATTTTGGTAGCCCTCCTCTGGGCTTCCTCCATTCTGTCTATATCCTTTCTGAGATGTGGTCTCTGAAACTGTGCATAGTACTCGGGGGAGAGGAGTCTTACCAGCGATTTACATAGGGAAGAATCACCTATCTCTTCCTGCTGGAGATTCCCCTACCTATGAACCCCAGCATCCTACTAACTTTTCTGACAGCCTTATTGCACTAGCTGGCTATTTTTAAGTCATCCAGTATGATTACCCCTAGGTCTCTTTCCTGTTTGGTCTCTGTCAGTTTCACTTCACCCATCTTATACTCCGCCTCTGCGTTCCTATGGCCTAGATGCATTATTTTACAGTTTTTTGCATTAAAACCCAGCTGCCATATCCTTGACCTCTCCACTAGTCTCTTTAGATCCCTACACATTCTATCCTCTCCCTAGGTGTGTCCACTCTGTTATGGATCTTAGTGTCATCCGCAAAGAGGCAGACTTTCCATACTTCCAGTTCTTCCACTGTGTTGCTTATAAAGATATTGAAGAGAAGTGGTTCCAACACCAATCCCTGAGGCACTCAACTGGTCACCTTCCCCACCATGGACTACACTCCATTCACCCCGACCCCCTATGTCCTTCCTGCTAACCAGTTACTTATCAAGATTACAATCTTATTATTTATCCCAAAGTTACACAACTAGCTTACTAATCTCCATTGTGGAACAGTGTTGGAAGCTTTGCTGAAATCCAGGTAAGCCACGTCCACTGCTTCTCCCTAATCCAGCTCCTTGGTCACCCATTCAAAAAAGGAGACAGTATAGTGCAGTGGCTTAAGGCTCTGAGTTGCAAACCTGGAGACTTGGGTTTGAATACCACAGCCCCCAGTTGTATACTGTGTGATCCTGAGTAAGTCACTTAACTCCCTTGTGCTCCCAGGTTGCACCTGTAAACAAGCTTTCAGCTTAGTGTGTCTCTCCTGGTTAAAAAAAAAGTCTATCAGAGTTGTTTGGCATGACATTCCCTCTGTGTAACCATGTTGTCTAGGGTCCTGCAATCCATTAGATACAAGACAATCCACAGTCCTTTCCTTCAACAGTGTTTCCTTCAACCTACCTACCACCGATGTCAGGTTTACAGCCCTATAGTTGCTCATCCCTTCCCTGCTGCCACTTTTGTGGAGTGGGACTACATCTTCCCTTTTCCAGTCCTCTGGAACCACACCAGACTCCCAAAAACAGGTAAAAAGATCTGTCAGTGGTATGTCCAATACTTCTCTTAGTTCTCCCAACACCGTTCTTTTACTTACTGCTTAACACAGATGTTTGTTGCCTTCACTATGCCCTCTTTCAGTCTGGCCCATTTTTCTTCTACATCACCCAGATTCTCACCCCCTGTCATTTCTTTCATAAGGCATCTTTGCATCTTAGTAAAATCAGCCCTTCTGAAGTCCAGGACCCTTGCTTTTTTATGGTTGGTTTCTGCAGCTGTTTTAATATAGAACTGCACAGTACACTGATCTTTGGTCCCAGATGGCTCCCTACCATAACATCTGCAATACTGTCCCTGTTAGTAAGCATCAGGTCAAGTATTGCTCCTTTGCGAGTGGGTTCTCTGACTAACTGCCTTAGAAATGTCACCTGCAGGGAATCCAGGATGTCTCTGTTTCTAGCTGATAGGGAGACTCTAATCTACAGCCAGCTGGTTAAAGCCTCTTACAAGTAACACCTCCCCCTTTTTGCCTTTTTGCCAATTTCTTGTAACATTAACTTTGCTCTTTTTCTTGACTCAAAGGAAACCCACATCATCTCAGCCCTTCCCTCAGTTCCCTGTATTTCCATTGCTTTTATGCTGTCCTTCAAATAAAGCAACACTCCTCCTCCTTTCTTTCTTACCCTGCCCCTTCTTAATAGCGTGTACCCTGGTTTGACCATGTTACAGTCATGGTTTCAGTATACCATGTTCTAGTAATGGTCACAATATCCAGGCTAGCCTCTGCCAGGATAGCCTCTTGGTCTAGAATCTTATTTCCCAGACTCTTAGCATTAGTACACATAGCTTTCCAGATTTTATCTCCATTCTTGCCGCTTCCCCCATTATCCTATGTCCCTCCTTACTATCTCTTATCAACTGCCTGCTAAGTTTCCATTGTTCATCCATTTCTACTCACTACTTATTTGGTTTACCTTATCCAATGTGAGACTATCTACCCATTAAATCTGTGTACACTCCATCTCTACTTGGGGGGTGGCATTTTCTGCTTCACTTTATTCTCCTAACACCCCCATGGCTAGTTTAAATATTCATCAGACAAATGTTTAAACCTTCATCTGAGGACTGCAGTTTCCCCATTCCTGATGGATGCAGGTCATCACCTCTGCATAGTCTCTTATCCTCACAGGTGGACCCCCAGTCCCCAGTGTAGCCATACCCTTCCTTCCTGCAGCAGGCTTTCAACCATGAGTTGAAAGCCCTGGTGTGGAGCTCCCTCTCCTTCCCCCTATTGCAGACAGGCAGTTTTTCTATAAAAGTTACAGAGCATCCTACATTTTTAAGACTTCTTCCTAGCTCTATAAACTCACCCTGCACTACGGTTACCTCATTTCAAGCCAAATCATTTGTCCCCAGGTGGACAATGACATCCAGCACCCACTCCCTTCCTAATGTCCTAGCTATTCTTAGTATTTGCTTGCTGTTCCTCCTGGCCATTGCATCTGGTAGGAACTTGACCTCCCTCTCCATCTTCTCTCTTACTCCTAAGTCTATACCCCAATAATAGAGTATCCTGCTAATAAATGCTTCCTCCTTCTATCGAGTCCTCTTCCACACTCCTTAGGAACCTCACTTAAGAGGCCCCTCACTTTCTCCCCTGCCACTACCATGGGTGTTTCCTCTTCACTGTTCTGATCTGCCAGAGCAACATAGCAATTCTGTCATGGTACTGGTTGTGTTTGAGATATATGCATGTGACCCCATCCCCCCACCCTTCCTGACCCCACCACCCTCTCCCTTCTTGAGCTCCTCACAGTCCAGTTACCCCTCTTATCTGGCATCCTTGATAGTAATGTTACCAGATTTGATGACTGATGGGTAGGGGAAATAGTCTCAACTCTTAACCAATGCAGCCTCAATTATAGTAACCTTCTCCTGGCTAGACATCAATGCAGCTTCAAGTCTAGAGACCCTTCTCCCGTCAGTCCAGAGAGACACACACAGATGGGACAGCATTGTGGTATCCAGATTTCTCTGAATATTACTGCTCCACAACCACTGCACTGCACTGCACCACCACCCACATTCTCTGTCTTAAACTCCTTTTTATGTCTGTGTGCAGAGTCTACAGTCATCCTACTTTCCCTTGAAAAAAGGTATTTCCATGGTACACATCATTTAGGAGTTTTCAGTATATACTTCCATTCTGCAAATCTCTATGCAGTTAAAGAAATATTCTCTTCTTTCTGTTAACCTGCTATTGCATTTCAGATGGCCTGTTTTGTGAAATGACTATGCTGAGACCAACATATGGTGCATACCTTGTCATGCCTAATTTAACAGCAGATCCTGTAACCTCTGAGGTTTTCTGACTGGAGGACAGTTTTGTGACCATAATTAATTAGTCAGTTGCTAGTTCTTCTTAATAGCCTTCAAAGCAGTACAGTACATTGTGCTTTCTCAACTGTTAACCTGTGTTTCTTTTTAAATTAAAATTTCTCCTGCAGCAATATGTTTTTTCTGAAGCTGAATGAATCAAATCCCAACAAATGCAACCATGAATGGTGCATTATTAAATAATACACTTATTGAAAGGGTTTTTTTCTGACACCTCCACCATGATTTTTGCTCTATTGAAAAGCCATATGGTTGGAACTAAAAATGATATCCAATGATGGTTTAATTTTAATATAGATGTAAAAAATGCTTTTGTGAAACAGGGAAATTATCACCTTTAAAAGATCTTGTAATCACTTTAATATTTTTTTAGCATGAATGACAAACAGAACTATATTTGCAGTACTTAATGTTATACACAATCCAGTGCACTTATTTTCATTTAAATGTTTCCAGGTGTGACCTGGGAGCACAGGGAACTTACATGACTTGTTCAGGGTCACACAGTATGCAAGTAAAGACTGATGGGATTGAAACCCAGGTCTCTAGCTTTGTAGATCAGTGCTCTTTACAAATATGCTATAGTAGTATAAGTTCATATATCTCGTCAAATGTTAAATTTCAGTCAATCAGCACGTGCCACGTCATTTGACAGGTGGGCATGTCCTAAAATGGACCAATCAGAATCGCCCCTTGTTAAACTGGAAGTCCCTCCCTAAAATTCACTAGCCCCGCCCACTTCTGGTGGAAGTGATGCAACCTTGAACCTATGTCCCGCCGCTTGCACAGGAAATGACATGCGCTTGAACCCATTTCCAGCCCCTTGTGCAGGAAATGACATGCGTTCAAACCCATGTCCTGCCCCTTGTGAAGGAACTGACCCACACTGAAAGCCTGGAAGTGACATAACACCACCATTTTGTAAGTGTCTTACGCCCCTCATTCTTGTACACTCCTCGAACCCCTGCCACCCACCATTTTGTAAGCATCCTATGCCCCTCCTTCTTGTATACTCCTCGAACCCCTGCCATGCCATCCTGGCTGGAACCTGAGTCCCACCATGCTAGCTTGGACTCCTGCACCCCCACCATCCTGGCTCAAACCCCTGTCCCTCTTCACCACAGTGCTCCACCCACTTCAAAAATCAGTAGGGTTTATGTAGTGTTATGTACCCCCTGTAGGCTTGGGGGGGTATAACTTCAGGGGCATGTGTGTGTTTTTTTAATTAGGATATTTTCAGAAGGAAGTATCTAGGAGGCAACCTGATCATGCAGAGGTTTCACAGATCTGTGTGGAGACCCCCCAAGGGAAATTCATCTGCCTGTGTGAGTACCCCCTTTTTCTGTTTTTTATAATAATATACAAAATAATTTAACTTGCATCTGTAGGACTGTGTCAAACTTGCATCAAAAGGATAGCTTTATGTATACGCATGTAACATTTATAAGCTAAAACGGGGGACCTCTGTGTAAATAAGATGGTTCAGCAGTTTTCTCTGGATAGCATTGCAACATGCTGGCTGTGTGTGTGTGTGTGTGTGTGTGTGTGTGTGTGTGTGTGTCCCTCATTAGACATGTAGGAAAAGCAATGTCTTTTATGTATGTTTAAAATATAGATGGTCTTTTTGGAAAAAAATTAAAAAGTCATGTAGTAGCTTTGTAACCATTACCTGTATGTTTCTGTAATGTATCTGACTTGGGACCTTTGTAAAAGAGCTCAGGGCTCAAAAATATTAATCTTAAGCTTAACTAAATAGGAAAATAAATGATATGTTATAAAGAAAAGACAGAATGTAAAATGATAATGTTTCTCTTTCAGAATAATTTTAAAGCACACAGTCTTAAAATGTATCTACAGCTTTGCTTAGAGTAGGTGCAAAAAAATACACACTTTGTGTGTGTGTGTGTGTGCTATGTTTTACTGAATTACTCATTTAAAGGACTCCGCTGTTTAAAAAAGACAGAATTTCCATTTTGACTTTTAAAAACATAACTTAAGCTGGCACTCAACTGCCGTTATTATAAACTGTGTCTTAAGACCGAGAAGAAACATCTGTTTTAACAGGGATCTGTAAAAATGTAGCTTTATGCTTTTGTTTCAAAATAAATGTATATAGTTACATTATCAAAAAATTAAAAAATCATGTAGTAGGTTTGTAACCATTACCTGTATGTTTCTGTAATGTATCTGACTTAGGACCTTTGTAAAAGAGCTCAGGGCTCAAAAGTATTAATCTTAAGCTTAACTAAATAGGAAAATAAATGATATGTTACAAAGAAAAGACAGAATGTAAAATGATAATGTTTCTCTTTCAGAATAATTTTAAAGCACACAGTCTTAATGTATCTACAACTTTGCTTGGAGTCAGTGCAAAAAAAATACACACTTTGTGTGTGTGTGTGCTATGTTTTACTGAATTACTAATTTAAAGGACTCAGCTGTTTAAAAAAAGACAAAATTTCCATTTGACTTTTAAAAACATAACTTAAGATGGTACTTAACTGCCATTATTATAAACTGTGCCTCTTTGTGTTTTAAGATCGATAAAAAGCATGTGTTTTAATTAGACTGTGACCAGCATGTTAGTAGTATGGCATTTCTTTTTTGAACTCTCCACTGTGTAAATGAGAAAAACAGGTGTTTCTCATGATTAACTTTTTAACTAAATAAGTTTTATCTTCTGATTAGTGGTATTCAAGCAGTTTTCCTGAATTACTAATTTAAAGGACGCAGCTGTTTTAAAAAAGACAAGATTTTCATTATACATTTTAAAAAGCTAACTATGCCATAAGCTTATTTGGACTTAAAGAAGCAGTCTACATACCTTTTAATTAGACTGTGACCAAAAGTTTGTCACAAAGGCATTTCTTAATGCCTTCCAGCTGTCGCAGGAAGTGAAAAACAAAAGTCTACATTGAGTAGCCTAGGACTTATATATGTCCCCTTCTAGAATGGGTGGAGTGGTTTGATGGACAGTACCAAATGTTCAGATGTTTTTTCACTACTAGCTACATACTTGGGGGGTGGTCTGAGTCATTTTTCTATAAGCATTTCAAGATACTGGAAGCTAAAGACAAAAGAACAGAGTGAGACTGCCAAAACTACTTCTTGAGCTAAAAGAATTTATAAAAACATTTAACAAGTAACCATGGACTGTAGATGAGGCCCTTATCCAAACATTTGAGAGCTGTCTAATCCACAGTTTACCACTACAGAAGGTGTGTATTTTTATTTTTAACTAGAAACAGAAGATGCTGCGGGTTTTAGAGTTTAAATTTTGTCTTCTAAAAGTTTTAAAATACTGAAAGTAGTGACAGGGGTGTATTTTCTGTTTTGAAACAGCAGCAGAGTGACCCCTGCAGGAGAGAGAGGAAGAAAGAGACCATTACATGAATGTGATGTTTTTCAAAGGCATTCAAGAGTTTCTGCTGGTGTCATTAATGAACAGAATACACCTAGCATAACTGCAAATGATGTACAGACGTCTACGAGCAGTGGCTCAAGAGTTTTTGCTGGTGTAAATTAACCAAATGTGCCAATAAACATTGTACATCCATCTAGGAGCAGCGGCACAAGAGTTTCTGACCAAAGGTTTCAAGAAAGGGACATTGACATGCTTAATGTTGGGAAAGCCTATATTCTTAAAACAATTAATAGTTTGTTTAATGCCTTGGTAATGATAGTTTGTTTAGTGCCTTGGTAATTGAGGGCAGATTATCTAGTAAGGATTACAATCAAATGTATAAATCTGAGCTTTTTAAAAATTCAGGTACTTTATTGAGCAGTGTGCTTGGTTTAGTGCATGCATCTAAGTTCTCATGCAAAGAGTTGAAAATGATGGCAAGTGCTGCCCACATGTATGAAAAATACAGGGGTTTGGAGGAAACAGTGGCCAAATACAAAAATCAAATTACAAAGTGAAAGCACAGAAGCTCTCACAAGCTGAGTACAAAGGGTGGCATCACTAACAAAATGAAAAAAAATAACAAATGGAGTCAAAAAAGAAAAATCTGGGTGAAAAATAAAACAATCCGAGAAAAGTTGATAAGAGTAAAGCTTGCCAGGAAAATATTACAACGTAGATTGTTATAGCATGTTGCTAATGGTCAGCAGTCTGAATTAGAAAACCATCATGATGATGAACTGGCAGGTCAGCAGTCCGAATTAGAAAACCATCATGATGATGAACTGGCAAACAGGGTGCCACCTACAGTATTTTTAGAAACTGTGCAGCAATATGAATGCATTTAAAAAAAATTTAATGCTACAGAATTTCATCAAAGATATAAGTTTATAAATCTAGATAAAATAAAATCTTTTACAGAGGCTATTGCTGCAATGCACCAGGCTATAGAAAATTTGTTAGACAGTGTGAAGAGAAAAACACGGTATGGTGACTTTATACAGGTAAGATTAAATGCTGCTTCTTTAAATCAACCCTTGTTCTCAAGGAAAACATGCCCTAATGAATTAAATGCTGCCACCTTCTTAGATCAGATAGCTGATATGCTACAGAGCAATAACGAAATCATTACTGATGACACTATACATCTCGTGGTAATTACTATTGGGAACCACCAGGGTTTGGGAGTGGGGGGAGACAGACACTGAGCTCCATCTTGTATAGCAGGATTTTACAAAAAAAGAGAAGTTACTTGATTGATTTAAATAACAGAGACAATAGTTTGTGTTTCGGTGGCTCCATTCTCACACTCTTAAATCCACATATGAGTGACAGGCAGTTGTTGAACAAGGCTAAAATATTGCATGCTGAGCTAGGTTTGTCAGACCAAACACCTGTCACTTTTAGTGATGTGTCCCAGTTTGAACGTTTTTTAGGAGTCAAAATTAAGATTTTATATCATAATGAAGGAAACTGGCAAACATTTTCAACAGGTCCAGAAAGATTTCCTAAAACACTGTTTGTATTATTACATTAAGGACATTTTTATGGTATTACTAATGTAAAAAAATTAATCGGCGCACAGTACCTCTGCAAATATTGTGATGTAGCCTATAGCCATAAGGGAAATCATATCTGTGTACAACAGTGCAAAGTTTGCTTCGATCCGGGTTGTCTTGAAAATGAAACTGGCACCGCATCATGCCCCAAATGTAAAAAGATTTGTAGGTCTGTAGCTTGCCTAGAAAGACATTTAGCTAGAGCCGATGGGAGTACAGGGTCTTATAAATCCATGAAACTGTGTGAACAATGTTTTGTTTTTTACAAGGGATCTCATACATGTAAATTGATTCAGTGTAACAGATGTGGTTCTTTCATGACAGCAGACAAGCATCTGTGTTACATGTCACCACTCACTGATGTAAAAATCTCTGAGAAATATATAGTGTTTGATTTTGAAGCCACACAAGAAACGGGGGTGCACATACCAAATTTTGTGTATGCTAAGCAATTAGATGGGAAGAGGTCCTGGGAAATTGAAGGTGAAGATTGTATAAAAAATTTTGTAGGACATTTTATTGATGCACCATTTAGACACTACACATTTATAGCACACAATGCCAAAGGCAATGAAAGTTATTTTATCGTTAGCCAGCTAGTCAAGGAAGGAATTGATATTAAATTGCTCACACAAGGAGGAAAAGTACTCTGTGTCACAGTGACATCCCTACACATTAGATTTATTGACAGCCATTGTTTTCTTCCTTTTAAACTAGCAAAATTCCCTGTAGCCCTTGGATTTGAGAATGAGATTGCTAAAGGTTACTTCCCCCATTTTTTTAACACCAAGGCTAATGAAAATTATGTAGGCCCCCTGCCCGATGCTCAGTTTTATAATTCTGAATATATGCCGCCTGCAGAAAAGCAAGAGTTTTTGCAATGGTACCTAGCTAACCGACATAGAGACTTCAATCTGAAAAGAGAGTTTTGCTACTATTGTCAGTTAGATGTTGAAATTCTTTGAAAAGCCTGTGTCAGATTTAGGAAAGAAGTGATGCACATGACAACCAAAAGTATTTTAAAACAGTCAGACTGTGATACAGTGGAGTATGAAACAGTATCCTTAGACCCCTTCCAGTACGTCACCATAGCCTCAGTCTGCATGGCCATGTACAGATTTTTATGTTTGAAAGAATGCACTGTTGCTGTTCTCCCCCCAGACAACTACCACAGACAATTGAAGAGATACTCCACACCTGCTATTCAGTGGCTTATGTACATATCTGAGAAAGAAAACATTTCTCTTCAGCATGCGCTAAGGGGTGGTGGATTTAAGGTGGGTCCGTACTTCTTGGATGGCTATTCTGTCATAAATGGAATACCCACAGCAGTTGAATTTAATGGTTGTTTTTTTCATGGCTGCAACATCTGTTACTGTGAGAAAGATAGAAACCACATGACAGGGACTAGTTTTGGACAGTTATTCAATAGGACCATGCACAAATTTCATTTTCTAAAGAGCAAGGGTTTTGCCATTAGAGTATTGTGGGAACATGAATGGAAAGCAATGCTGACTACAGCTCAGGGTTTGAATAATTTCTTGAGGGACAGGCAGCTACCACAGCCAATCAAACCTAGGCAGTCACTGTTTGGGGGGGGACAAATGCCATTTGTCTGTACTATAAGATGCAGCCTGATGAGAAAATACATTATTATGATTTTACCAGCCTCTACCCTTTTGTTAACAAAACCAAACAGTATCCAGTTGGTCATCCTGACATAATTTATGACAATTTTGATGACCTCACTCAGTACTTTGGTTTAGCAAAAGTAAAAGTCTTACCCCCTAGAGGTCTTTTCTTTCCAGTGCTGCCATCCAGGATTGGTAAAAAACTTGTGTTTACATTATGTCGTGCATGCGCTGAAAATAGACTTCAAACAACATCATGCGCACATGATGATGAGCAACGGTCACTTACAGGTACCTACTGTACTGTAGAACTAAACCTGGCACTGGAAAAAGGCTACAAAATCATTAACATTTATGAAGTTTGGCATTTTAAAGAGTCATGCACAGAGCTTTTTGCAGACTACATTAAGCTGCATCTGAAAGGCAAGCAAGAGGCATCTGGTTTCCCTTCATGGGTAAAAACTGAAGAGGATAAAGTCAGGCACATACAACAGTATTTTGAAAGGGAAAATGTACATTTGAACCCTGCAGCCATAGCTGTTAACCCTGCAAGGAGACGGATATCTAAACTGTTTTTAAATTCTCTTTGGGGCAAATTTGGGCAGAGAGCTAATTTGCAGACCACGAACATAGTAACAGACCCACAGAAATTGTTTCAGTATGTTTTTGTACCGTATCATGATGCGGCATCATGCTTTTTCATTGATAATGAAACAGCTTGTTTAAGCTGGAAATATACCAGCGATCATTACACAAATTCTAATAATATCAACATATTTATAGCTAGTTTTACAACAGCATATGCCAGAGTAGAACTCTACAACCTGCTAGATAGGTTACAGGACAGGTGCCTTTACCATGACACAGACTCTGTCATTTTTGTGTCCAGACCGGGTGACTGGGCCCCACCTCTGGGCGATTATTTAGGGGAGCTGACCAGTGAAGTTCCTGCAGATGAACACATTACAGAGTTCATTTCCACAGGCCCAAAAACTTATGGCTATAGGCTGTCCAGTGGAGAGGTTGTCTTAAAGTGAAAGGGTTTACCCTTAATGTAGCCAGCAGTAAACACATTAATTTTGAAAGTCTGAAGGACCTGGTCTTTGACTATACAGGGTCACAGATCTCTAAAGAAATTACTGTGAGTCAACCCAGCATTGTTAGGAATAAAAAGCAGTGGTCCCTTGAAACAAAAATGCTGTCCAAGACCCAGAGAGTAGTTTATGACAAGCGAGTTTTACAAGACAATTTTAAAACACTTCCTTATGGATACTGATTGTGAAAAATGGATATCAGGTTGCAGCATCCCTTTACTTGTCTGTTGGCTGGCCCCTCTAATAGTTGGAAGAGCTTCTTTATAAAACAGTTGTTGGAATATGCTGATGCCACTTTATCACACAAGCCTGAAAATATTGTCTGGTTCTACAGCTGTTGGCAACTTTTGTATAATGAATTGCTGTTAAAGTTCCCTTAGATTACATGTGTGGAGGGACTACCAATGTCACTAGCTGACAATGATCTCTTACCCCTTGGAAAGGTAAATTTTGTCATTATAGATGATTTGATGGACTCTGCCTGTCAAAATAGTGAAGTGGAATATGGGTTTACCAAGTACAGTCATCATAAACAATTGACAATATTTTTAATTGTCCAGAATGTGTTCTGTCAAGGTAAAAAAAGCAGGACCATCACACTAAATGCTAAATACATGATTTTGTTTAAAAATCCCAGAGACAAGCTGCATATCATAACTCTGGCTAGACAGATTGTGGTAGGGGCTGTCTGCTCTCTGTCCCTGTGTATTTTGAAGTGTTAAATGGGTGGTTGTAAATACCTATCTGCAGTCAAATGGCAGCTAAAGTTTTCAATTCTTTGGGCTGGAAAACAGGAACTTTCCCTCTGTGTAGAAACCTGTTGCAACAGTACTTAGCTCTCTGCTCTCTCTTCTGTCCCTGTATTCTTTTGTTTATTTCATCTGTTCCCCTGCTCATGGAATGGCCACCTGTGAGTAGTCGCTCTCTCCCTATTCTCCCTTTGTGTCCTCTTTCTTTGTTTTGCACCCAGATATTGCCAAAACTGCTGTTTGACTGTGGAAAATCCCCCATCTGGTTTCACATAGAAGGTTTTTAAGACTTCATATGTATTTTTGCACTGTTTAGTTAGCACTTCCATGTCTGTGCTGAAATAGAGAAGTAGTGCTTTAGTCTGATGCTTAGAACCTCAGGGTTTGTATTTCTTCAGTGAAAGTGAAGTCACTGAAGCAAATACAGCTTTTTTGTAGCCAGCAAACTGCGTGCAAACATTCAAAAGTAAAGCAGGGTTTGAGCTGTTTGGTGTTTGTAAAGCCACCTGGCTGAATTATATTAGGTAGCTTATTTTGTTAAGCTAGTCACACTGTGTAAGCTGTTTGCTCCAAATATTGTAAATAGTAAAAACAACTGACCTGAAAATGGCTTGTTTGTTCAGCAGCCTCTCCTCTCAGCTTTCCATCTATCTACAGTGCCGGCCGGCCCTTGCTCCACCTCTTTTATGAAGAAAGCTGATGGGAGGAGACTGCTGCTCTCAGAAAAAGGGTAAGATATGAAATTACTTGAAATTTTTTACTTTAATGAACAAGAAAACCATGTATTGATGAAATGAATGCCTAAACTGAAACTCAGGTGAAATATAAACTGTGTTTGCTGTTAAAGTTAGATTCATTCTGTATGGGGAGGAGTTTTCCTGTATCATGTGATCTGACCACAGTATATATTGAGTGCAAAAGAGTGTATAAAGTCAGTGTGTGGGGAGGAGGCAAGCCTGCCAGTTGTCTAGCCAGTTTCTAGGCAAACCCTTTCTTCAGTGAATGTAACTGTAGAATTGTATTTTCTTTTTCATTCTGCTTAGTGTTATTTTTTTTTTTTGCCTTTAGTCCGTTTATTTTTCCTGCTGTATGAATAAATTTAAGTTTGATTTCTACAATCCTGACCATGTGCTGGACTCCATTTGATCCCATGAGTACACAGATGTATCCTGGTCAGACAAAATTTTTCTTAGAGGCTTTTGAAGATGCCACAAGAAAGCCTCATGGCTATTTACTGGTTGATTTAAGATCCAATACACCAGATGAATATAGACTGTGTAGTGGGGTGTTTCCCTCTGACTCGCCTGTGGCATATGTCATGAAAAAAACACATTCTGCTTCTAAAAATATTTGATACTGTATTGCCATTATGTCTAAAAGACTGCAGAGAAATCTGTCTGTATTTAAAGTTACTAGTAAAAGGGCCTCCGAGCTTAAGAAAAGCTATTTTATGTTCAGCCTCTGATGATCTGATATCAGCTATAGCTGAGATAGCCTTAAACACTCCCAAAGGAAATATTCCACTGTCAGCAAAACAGTTCAGTTTGCTGAAAGAAAAATGGACAGTCATTAAAACTTTAAGCGACAAACAAATACCCTTAAAAAGGAAAAAGAAAATAGTTAATCAGACAGGTGGTTTTATAGGAACGCTGCTAGGAATTGCCATCCCTTTGATTACGGGCCTGCTGGCTAACAGATAATGGATTTTACTCAGAAAATGTATTTGGTACCTCAGCAACAGATGGATCACATTAAAACTAATTACCCTGATTAGGATATGAGAAAAGTTGCAACTAACAGTTTGGACACTGACATGAGAACTATACTGTCCCGGACTGATTTATCAGACTATGACAAAGCCAAAATGTACTCTGCTATGTTACAGCACTATCTGACTTTGGTAAGACAAGGAGAACAAGCTAAAACCAGTTTGACATTACTCATGCCTGAAAATGAATCAATGTCTGACCCCCCCGCGGACACGGCAGAGACAGCTTCTGTACCTAGTACTATGGAAAAAGACATTTTAAGTAGTGTTTCTTATTGGTCTAAAACCAATGCTGAACTTTTGTTAAAGCATATGGCAAAGAACAAGGATATTGTATTTTGGAGTGATAAGGGTGAATTAATGTATAAAGACACTGTTGTTTCTGGGTCTCACATTGTCAATTTAGTAAGAGCGGCTACAGCCACTCACGCAATCCCTGACCACAGAAAGCCAAAGGGCTGGGATGTTTTTGTCAAAGCAATGGCTGAGTCTAACATACCCACCTCAGTGTTTGCTCACTCAGCAAACAGGACCTATGTAGAAAGGCTGAAATCGGTAGCTGGTGCAAAACAGCCACAGCCATCTCCAGTTAACCAATGGTCAGTGATGCCCAAAAGACAAAAGTCTTTTAAGAAACCTGTGTGGCTCACTATGTAAAACTTAAATGCAATCTCTATGCATGAATGTTAGATACCTCAGTGACTGTTGTGTACAGCCTATGTTGAACATTTACCTCATATTAAATATGTAATCCTACCTCAGTGACTGCTGTGTACAACCTATGTTAGCCATTTACCTCATATTGAATAAGTAATCCTGTTTTTACAAAAAAGTGTTTATACTGATGCATGTTAGCCTACCTCATAGTTAAATATGTTAACATGTTTTTAGAAAGAGGTGCTTATCATAATTCTACCTCAGTGCTATGGTATATATAGTGTGCATTTTTTAACAGGAGATGCTTTTGTTTATTATATCTTATCCATGATGTTACCACTGATGTATGTTGTATTTTATTGGCGTTTTTTTTTTTACAATAAATGCCTTTATATTTTATAGATTTGTCATTATTGAAGACATTGCATATCTTATCCATGATGTTACCACTGATGCATGTTGTATTTTATTGGCAGTTTTTTTCCAATAAATATCTTTATATTTTATATATTTTTGTCATTATTGAAGACATTGCATATCTGAAAATGTTAAACACAGCCCCTCCCCCAGTTTAAACACAGGTGCCCCCCAAGTTTAAACCCAGAAAACACAGAGACACACAATCATGAGGTCCTATTCAACATCTTCATCAGTGACATGGCGCAGGACCTAGAAGGCAGAATTTCACTGTTCGTTGACAACACAAAGCTCTGTAACAGAGTAGACACACCAGAGGGTGTAGACAGAATGAGAAGCGACCTGCAGAAACTTGAAGAATGGTCAGGGGTTTGGCAATTGAAATTCAATGCAAAGAAGTGCAAGATAATGCATATGGGGCACAAAAACCCTGGCACAATATATCAGTTGGGGGGTGAGGATATAGCATGCACCAAGCAGGAAAGGGATCTTGGGGTTGTCATCTCTGATGACCTCAAGGTAGGGAAACAGTGTGACAAGGCAGCAGGTAAAGCAAATAGGATGCTGGGATGTATAGGCAGGGGCATCACTAGCAGGAAAAGGGAGGTCATAATTCCAGCTATACAAGACACTAGTGAGGCCCCACCTGGAGTACAGTGTACAGTTCTGGAGACCTTACCTACGTAAGGACATAGACAGGGTAGAGAAGGTTCAGAGGAGGGCAACAAAGATGGTGCATGGATTGCATCACAAGTCCTATGAAGACAGGTTGAAGGAACTGAACATGTACTCCCTGGAGGGGAGGAGGGAGAGAGGGGATATGATAGAGACATACAAGTATATTACAGAGAGGAACAGGGTGCAGGAAAACACTATTTTTAAGTGAAAAAGATGTTCCAGGACTAGAGGGCATGGGATGAAGTTGGAGGGAGGACGATTCAGAGGAAACATGAGAAAGAATTTCTTTACAGAATGGGTGGTGGACAAGTGGAACACCCTGCCAGAGGAAGTGGTGGGGGCTGAAACAATCATGGGATTTAAGAATGCATGCGATAGACATAAAGGAATTCTGGAGGTCAGGGGTAAGGGGCAACAGACTTCTAGGAAAACAAACTGAACTTACAAGCTCAAATGGGCAGACTGGGTGGGCCATAGGCCCTTATCTGCCGACACTGTCTATGTATCTATGTATGTTTATATATGATTTTATAAATGACTGGTTTTGAATAAAATTACAAGCGGTTGCATATTTTAAATTCATTACAAGACAAACAAGTCTGAACATGTTGCCACCTCACTGATATGTGCCCTGACATGTTTAGATGTCTGAAAAGGTGACATACAAAACTAGTTACCATGGCATCATTTTTCAGCAAATCATTAGAGTACATTTTTAAAATCTGATCATAAAAAAGTCCTTTGCATCTGTGGTGTAAGAAAAATATGCAGTGAAATCCACAGGTAGTAGAAAAGGTATCTTGTAACTGTGTGTCTTGGTACAAAATGTTTTTTGCATTTCTGTTTAAAAAAAACCCATTCGTTTGTGCATGATTGTCAGGATGAAAACCGCAGCTGTCGAAGAACTCCCCAGTCCCATTTTCTGAAATGTATACAGCTAACCAGTGCTGTCCAGGGAGGTCATGGGGGTCAGTATTGATGACTAGTGCTGTGGGAAGGTTTCTCAGTCTCTCCCTTGGTAGCAGATCACAGGGAAACATGCCCAGAAAGCAGTCATGGATGTGGGAGTCATTGGTTACAATTTTTTCCAGCTGCTTTGTGTTCATTTTTATGGTTTATCACATATAATCAAAAATGACATTTCTTCTCTGGCTTATTTCAATGACATTATCAAACACTGCATAGATAATGAGATTAACTGTTTGTGGAAGGGCTTCTGCAAATCTGATCTCAGCTCTGAGGTTCCCAGTTTTAATTAAAAAATAATGATTAGCACATTCTTGGTCCGGAGTGAGATCAAAGGCAAACAGGGTGTACCCTTGGGTAAATTCCTGACGGTTAACTACAAGCGGGTGATCTTTTAATAGATTTCCCCGCCGCTAGTACTAGATTAAAATATTCTCTCACAGCATTCCCATATCTAAAATGGGGCTGCAGAGGTTTAGAGGGGGATTTATTCACCGTCCAGATATAGAGCCACAAAATTAATGTTGTAATGTTTAAAGTTAAAGGGGTTTTAAGTGTAGGAACTGCTAAAAGCATCATTGTCAACAAATCCCATGACCATCATTTTTGGTACCTGTCCCAAAAACAAATTATCTTGGTTGCAGACCCTGCTGCCTGCAGGGAGGCTGAACACTTTCATACCCACTCTGTCTATAGGGTATTTAACGTTGGAGGTCAGCAGGGCTTCTGAGTGTCCCAGACAAACTCTGGGGGTCACTTTAACCCTTTTGACAAACAGAGAGGTGGCCATGACTTTTAGCTTATAAGGCTCAGCATCTCCACTCATCAGGCAAAAGCTGTCCCTGTTATGTGTCAGTTTAATTTTAATATCCACACCATTCAGCATCAGTTTCTTTTGAAAAAACAAGTCTGTGTGCAAGTGTTCCAGCAGTTTTACCCCTCTACTGAGATGTGTGAAGGAGCTTCTTTTATTAAAACCTACATTGTCACCATCTCTGTGATTTCATGTTTCCCCGGGATGTCTTTGTAAAATAACCCTGTGGTAAATTGGGTAGAAAGGGTCTCTTCACTGAAGTTCAGCACAGTTCTATGACAGCCCTGTAGGGGTAACAGTTATTGCTCTGACTGATGAGCCGATCACCGACAGTCACATCCAGCTGACTGAAAATGGTGGCCACTGGGTAGTTTATAAGGCACACTTTGGCCACTGCAGGTATATCACTACCATCCGCTTCAGTGATTTTGCAAACCAGGTAAAGAAGCGTGTTGTTTAGATCCAAATAGTCTTCACCATTCCCTGCTATATAAAATTCAATTGGTGAGTTTTCTGAAAGGGCAGCCAGAGGGGGTATCTCTACATAAATGCTTTTTTCAATGCTTGTCTGTGTGGGAGAAATGGCAAACAAGTCAAGTTCTGATTTTGTGCATTCTTCAGAACCACAGTGCACGAAAGCCATGTTTTGTAGAACAGATCTCTGCTTTTTTTATGACCCCTCAAAGATCCTTTTGCCTTTGAGCATTTTCTTTTATGTGAAGCTTTGCATTTTGAAACACCTGTTTTAAAGTAGCCGGGGGGGGGCGATGAGAAGCGAAGGGTGTACTCTGCGCTTTCTCTTTTTACCTCTCTTGAATACAATCAGCCCTGAGCCACTCTGAGTAGGTTTATCACCCCTGACATCTTTTGAGTGACAGCACTAGTCACATGCCCCACAACATCCTTTGCAACATTTTTAGCAGCTGTCTGTAGATGTGGTTTTGCAATTTCAAACCCCCTTCTTAAAAATGGAACTGCTTTTCTGAACAGACTTCAAAATATCCCTCCTATTCCAGAACCATACATAGTAGGAAGTCCTTAAAAGCCAGGCAGACCGTATCCTGCCTGTGCCTTGTAATAGCTTCTGTGCAAGGCAGGGTCCCCATAATGTCAAACAATCACCATCCTTGTTAAATTTTAGAGCACTCTCTGGGGGCGAAAATGCAACTTCACGATCACCTTTCCAAATCAAAATGGTACAGGTTCATTTTGATCATTCTTTATTTCAATAGTGACTGTATTGATCTGATGTTTACTGACTGTTTGATAATGGGGTTTATCGTAGGTCATGGTCACTATCTCATTGTCTTGGCCCCTGACGGATACGCATCTCAGCAAAGGCACTAGACTGTCACCCACTATTTCATGCATGATAATGTCAGTGTAGATATATAATGTGTAAAAACCCCCATTAATATCTGGAGGGTTCTTTGCTAGATTCTTTCCTACACCTACCCCGAATCTGCTAAAACCCAAAAGGTACTGTAACTGCCCGTGCATAAACAAAATGCATTTGATGTCACTGTCAATGCTTATTTCTCTCCCAACAGCTTGTTGTTCCAAAACCACTGGCAGTTCATTTACTTCAAATATGCTTTTATTAATTTGAGAAATTACACCAGCCATGTTAGGATAATAGCCCGATGGAATTTGAAATGCTGCTGACTCAGTAAAGGGTCCAGTTGGTGGTGTTTTACTGTGGGCTACGCTTAGAGACTGATAGAGCATACTGAACCTGTTTTTCTGTGCAGGCACATTGTCCCAGGTATGAGGGTACTGAATTTCTGCTAAGCCCACTTCCCATTCACCAGGTAGTTCAAGCGTTTGTGGTAACTTTACAGTAAAAGAGGATATAGTATTGTTGGGGAAAATGTTGTGCGATGCATTGCTGGGCAATGTGATATAAAATCCATTTTTGTGCATTTTAAGCCTTATCTGCTTCTAATGTCCAGAACCTGTGTTGTCTCAACCCAGCTATTAAATTTATCGGGCCACCCTCTCCACTTTACCAGATACCAAGTTTTTCTGCCACGCTTTTTCTCTGCCAGGATTTTCTGCACCCTGTACATATGGTCCTCATTAGGTTAAATTTTTTGCAGTTCCTCAGCATAAAAAGTACCTTTAATGTCTTCCCCCGATAGTCTTTTAGCTTATAGGTGGGCCTCTGTGTCTTTAAGACCTCCGTCACAATAAATATCTTATCTGTGTACATCTGTTCATATCCCTTTTCAAACACTCCTTTTAGCTTAGATAGCCTCATGTGATCATCTTTCTGAAGGGTACCTTTTGTTTTTGCCAAGAACAGAATTACCGTAGAGGATTTTCCATACACCCAGGACATTGGAAGGGTTAACATCCACAGGTCTGTGTTTAATGCTTCTGTGATAAGTATGGTTATAGCTGTGCACCAGGTCTGACAACACATCTGTATATTTCCAAGTATTCTGGGATGTAAAGTAACGCCACATGCATGACTTCAGTGTCCTATTAAATCTTTCTACAGTGCTGGCCTTAACTTCATTATTCATCATAAAATGGTGTATTTTATTTTGTTTTAATAGGTTCTTTAAGAAGCATTTAGAAACTCTTTACCCTGATCAGCCTGCAACTTCTGAGGTGTGCAACCACTTTTAAAAATAGTTTTAAAAGCTTGCATCACTGTCTTGCCTGATTTGTCTTTTAAAGTCACTACCCAGGCATACTTGGACAGCACATCGATGCACGTCAGTATGTACTTAAACCCATTATTGTATTTTGCATATTGACTCATATCCACTAAATCAGCTTGCCACTGTCTGTCTATGTCAAAAACAATGACAGGATTTCTCATAAATTGGACTCTGGCTGCTTTGTGTAATGAATAGAGATCCTGCTTCACAAACCATTCTGCAACACCTTTCCTGGTGACCTCTTTATCAAGTTTTTTGCAGTCTTATACAGCTGAGTCACCCCAGTGAAACTACCCACTTTTTTGCATTAAAATATATATTCTGGAATAGGTGATCATTCATCTTCTTTCGTCAACCCCGATACATCTGTTAGCTTGCAAAACTCTTGTCACCAGTAAAATAAAGCATGTGCTCTTTCTGTTCTTTTAAAAACACTATGACAACCACAAAGTGCAATGCATGATTATATTTTATTTATAAATACACACGTCATAATAGTATTTGAATATTTACTTTATATACTTTATAATACATAAACTAATGCATATAGCTGCTACATACAAAAAACATAACACATGGCAAGCATGCAACGATTATATAATATCTTGTTTTTCTACTCTTCAATTTTTACATGTTTCACAATACCCAGAAACAGCAACATTTGAGCTGCATGTTTTACACAAGCATGGGCATCGTCCACTTCCCTCTTAGTGATAAGCTGGGCACAATACATACACACATATGCCATACACCACTCAAAATAATAAGCCTGATTTTTAAGACCATCTGTTACAGCCAAAATGTTGTTCACCTTGCATACTGCTCTACGGTTACTGTTTTCCATTACGTCAACATAGAGTCTCCATACAAGGGGTGGCAACTCTTTAATCAGATCCAGTGTGTTTTTTGCCAGTGAAGCAGCATCTTCAGAGCAGACATTTAATGCAGGCTGCTTTCCAAAGTATATAGGTTCTTTTAAAATGTCCTTTATCACATGGTACATTGTAGACATCAAGACTGTCTGGAATATTGGGAGCATGCCAGTATGTTCCATCTGAAAGTACATTATAATACAGTATTTAGGAAAAGCATATGCTAAATCTGGTTTATGAAACACAACAAAAATGATAAAAAAAGCAAAATTTATGATGTCAGACTAAGATCCCCCGTTCTGCAAACTAAACACTAAAAAGTCAACAGCGGTACAGATAAAACAACAAAAGTGTATTACATCGTAAGGGTTATGCATAAGCTTTATAGCAATTTTAAACATTGCTTCCTCAAGAGTAGCCCCCTCATCCTTAAAATAATCCACAGTTTCCTTTTGGGGTCCCTCTGGGAGACCATCAAAAAGACCTTGGCATGTCTCTAAAAGTACAGATGGTGCTTGTCCTGTAGGTAGATTTAAACCAGGTTGTTTAGCTCTGTGTCTGACTAGTTGGTAAATTAGCCTCTGGATGCACTGACAGGGTGTTTCCCATCATTGTATACTCTGTAAAAAAACATACAGCACTATGTTTTAGTGACCTCTCACTGCATGGGTGGTTTAGCAAGTGTAAAAAGCCAGGGTAACAATATGAACAATATTAAAATGGTAACAAGTAACAGTTTTTTTTGGGGGGGGTAAATGTTTTTTAGCAACGTAAACAGGGTTCCTGAATTTCCTTATATCATTTTTTTAAAGGGCCCTTTTTTGACCAGTGGATCATTTCAGCAAGCAGAGAAGCCAGGTTAACAACATGTACAATATCACAAGGTTTTTTCTGCTTTGTAGTACACACACACATGACTATGATGATCATGTTATAAAGTCCACAAAGACATTCATCGTCTTCCACAAATATATCAGCAAACACTTTCACATTTTCTACAAGTGGCAACACAGAATCATTTATATATTTATCTGTATCCTCCCATACTTCTGGAAGAGCAAACATCATCAGTTCAGAGGCTGCATGTATCTCACAAAGGCAAATGTCATATTGAGGTGAACCAAACAGTGATGGATGGCAGTAATGGCTTAGGATCAGATACATAAGCCTTTGGATTCTCTCTGTATTTGCATCCCACATGATTATCTGTAAAAATAAAATATGACACGTTTTGATACTGAAATGTTTCCATGTAGTAATTTGGGGTGGGTGGTGGGTAATTTTTATAATATAAACAGGGTTCCTGAATTTCTTTTTTAGACATTTTTTAAAGGAACTTTGCTGACCAGATGGCAGGCATCTTTTAATTTCACTGTCTGTCTGCTGTAACATTTGCAAAACTAACCACATGGGGTCATCGGATTTTCTCACATCATTTAAAACATGATTTATAGTTTCCAGGGTACAGTTGGTCATATTTAACCCCTGATGCTTCATAGCAACTGTCAAGATCACGGGCATGAGCTGCCCTATATGTATGGCTTCAGAAACATTTCTGTATGCTTCTTTAGACATTAAGTCATCAAGGATACATGAATGGTTTTTCTGACTCGGATCAGCTATCTTACACCCAGGACAGGAATCGACCAATTCACAATGTATCACCCTCTGTATCACTGAGGCAATTACACCACGGATGGTATGATACATAACGTACTTACAATACATATCGTTGTCAGTTTTGGGGGGTTTACTACTGAGGCCTGTTTTTTCACATGAGGTCCCCTGTCTAATCTCAGTAGAAGAGGAAGAAGAAGAGGGTTGGGTAGTGATCACAGCCTGTTCTGTGACATTATGAAACATTCTATTGCTCTCTGTATTTCTAACATACTGGTTCTCACACATCTCATTAACAACCACATTTGAATCTTTCACACAGCAAAGACAGTCGAGCAGTAGATTTGTGGAAAGTCGAGAATCCATGCTGTCCAAATATGACTGCTGCTCCATCACAAATCCTTCAGTCTATTAAAGTAAAAACAGAAAACAGCATTGGTCCTCTGACTCATTATAGGTAAGATTTAGTTCTACTGCTAACTCATCTCCCTCAGTTACACCATGTACGCATGTCACTACTCACATTTTTTTAAAATGTTAAAATTCATTTACCTCATCAAGGCAACTCTTTTCTTCTTCTTCATTTTTCTTATCTTTCTCTTTCTTAGCCCGAGCTTGACTGCTTGTGGCTGCATTATCATCATCCCCCTCTTGGTCAGAGGCCCCTCTTGGCTGTGTCTTGGATTTCTTTTTCACAACTTTCTCTGATGCTTTTTTTGGCAGTGTCTCACTGACCATCTTCTCTGGCTCCCCCTTCTTGTCACTGTCTGTTTTTGGTTTCATAGTAACTTCTTTTTCTGCATCAGATTCACACCCCAGCAACTCTTCAAGGTCTTGCAGTGGTGTCTCTTCAGAAGGACAGTCAGATTTAGGATTTTCTGATTCACCAAACTGTTCAGCGAGTTTCTTTTTTATGTCAGACACTCTTCCACTCAACAAGACTTGTGTGGGACATTCTTTTTCACACCTCTTGTAGTACACATATGTTGGCTTGGGTTGTGGGGCCCCGACAGCCATCTTCTTGCTTGGCTTTTCATCTCCAGACTTTTCATTAGGTGGTGTGGCAATCTGGCCTGTTACAGGGAGATTGAATTGAGAAGCGCAGTGCTGTGCCATCTTCTTGCTTGGTTTTTCATCTCCAGACTTTTCATTAGGTGGTGTGACAATCCGGCCTGTTACAGGGAGGTTGAATTGAGAAGTGCTGTGCTGTGCCATCTTCTTGCTTGATGTTTTTGATAACCTGCTCCAAGTCTATAAAACAGAATCTGAGGAATCTCTCAAAAGCTGTGCCTTCTGGCTTTAAATGCAGGGTTTATATAACGCTTTGCAAGATGGACTGCCCCTTGGTAAAACCATCACCACACCCCATCATACTGTACATGGTAATATGTGTCAGAGGCACATCTGTTGTAGCTCCCCACCCCCCTTTTTCAAAACATTATAAATATCACTCACATTTCATTCAGCCTTCTTCTTGATACTACACAGAGCTGAGGGGTGAACTATAGGTATGTGTATTCCTTTTTTCTGATATATTTTATTATTTTAATTCATGATGGAGTATAAATAAATAGTTTTGTGATTGTTGCAATGCTATCCAGAGAAAACTGCTGAACCATCTTATTTACACAGAGGTCCCTCCGTTTTAGCTTATAAATGTTACATGTGTATACATAAAGCTATCCTTTTGATGCAAGTTTGACACAGTCCTACAGATGCAAGTTAAATTATTTTGTATATTGTTATAAAAAACAGAAAAAGGGGTACTCACACAGGCAAATGAATTTCCCTCGGGGGGGTCTCCACACAGATCTGTGAAACCTCTGCACAATCAGGTTGCCTCCTAGATACTTCTTTCTGAAAATATCCTAATAAAAAAACACACACGTTCCCCTGCAGTTATACCCCCCAAGCCTACAGGGGGCACATAACACTACATAAACCCTAACTGATTTTTGGGGTGGGTGGAGCACAGCGGTGAAGAGGGACAGGGGTTTGAGCCAGGATGGTGGGGGTGCAGGAGTCCAAGCTAGCATGGTGGGACTCAGATTCCAGCCAGGATGGTGTGGCAGGGGTTCAAGGAGTGTATGAGAAGGAAGGGCATAGGATGCTTACAAAATGGTGGGTGACAGGGATTCGAGGAGTGTACAAGAACAAGGGGCGTAAGACACTTACAAAATGATGGTGTTATGTCACTTCCAGGGTTTCAGTGTGGGTCATTTCCTGCACATGGGGCGGAACACGGGTTTGAACACATGTCATTTCCTGCGCAAGGGGCAGGACATGGGTTTGAGCTTGCATCACTTCCACCAGAAGTGGGTGGGGCTAGCGCATTTTAGGGAGAGACTTCCGGTTTAACAAGGGGCAATTCTGATTGGTCCATTTTAGGACATGCCCGCCTGTCAAATGACGTGGCACACGCTGATTAGCTGAAATTTAACATTTGACGAGATATAAGAAATTATACTACTTGCTATACTGCCTTCTAGTAAGAAAAATACAGCCTTTCTGTCTGAATCTATAAGAAGTCACATTTGTTATAACAAAGGCAGTACAATGATGTAAACTTGCTCCTCCAGCAATGTCATGTTGCATGACTGCTGATAAGATTTAAGATAGCCTACTGTATTCATTTTCACTAAGTCTTTATGCGTTACTGGACTAGGGGCACCATGATCATTTCACACCTTAGAGTAAAAGTTCAAAGCATGGCTCATATTTGCTGAACACATTTGTGTATGTGTGTGTGTGTGTGTGTCTGTGTACAGACAGACAGATTGTCCAGTTGAGATGCACTGCCTTTTTTCAGTGGAATAATGCTTCTTATGTTATAAAGTCTATATAACACATGAACGATAATAATTTCATTCTTTTAAAATCTGGTACTTCCCATTTCTGCAATCTTCTTCCCATGAAATTATGTTAGGGGTTTGTTCACTTAAAGCAGCAATATTTGTTAATCAGCATCAATTTTATTTTTTAGCAAAAGATGCATTGCGTTCATAATCAGTATATTTCTAACTATTTCATGTACCTAAAAGCAGATTTTATAACTATACAGTATTTGCAATTAATGGCTCAAGACATTAAAATAGCTGCCACTGGCAATACTTAATTTCTGTACTGGACAGTATTTTATACAGTTGTATTATGGTGTATATTGAAAAATGGTTTGTAAAAAAATGCCTTTATACCCTAACAAATGCCCTTCCAATTTTCAGCACCCCCATCTATTTCAATCTTGTGCACCCCTGTCTGTGAGCATCGCCATCTGTCAGAGATGCTCTTCCAAGTTAGAATTTCCCTGGCTGGCAACAGGTAGACTGGATTACATTCTAATACATAGCACAGAGCAAGATGAATTACACTAAAAGTCTTAATGACTGCAGTGTACAATCACAGATTATGTCTTCATCTCAGTTAGACTGCTGAAAGCCATACAAAGATAACAAAAAAAACAAGCATTTGTCAATGCTGAAGGTTTCCTTGCATGGTGTGTGTGGGATGGCATTCAGCGGCACTCATGGCGCTCGTTACTTGGAGCCTTTTCAAGCTTGCCACTGCCATGTTGGCTCTGGCTAGAGTTTGTTCTTACTATCCTCCTTTCCCTATACCCAGGTAGGGCAAGCTGCCTATAGAAACATAGAAACATAGACTTTGATGGAAGATAAGGACTGCTTGGCCCATCTAGTCTGCCCATTTCCCTACCTACAGGATAGGCCGCAGATCCTAGTTAACTAACAGCCTATTTCTTCCTACTCCCCACAAGAATTGCCTTATGTCTGTCCCATGCATTCTTGGATTCTCCCACAGTTTTTGACCCTACAGCCTCTTCAGGAAGGCTGTTCCATGAATCCACTACCCTGTCTGTGAAATAATACATCCTCACATTGTCCCTGAACCACCCCTCTATCTTTAAATTGTGTCCCCTTGTTCTTGCACGTCTCTTTTTCTGAAAGATGCTACCCTCTTGGACTTTGTTGATTCCACCGAGGTACTTAAAAGTTTCTATCATGTCCCCCGTCTCCCTTCTTTCCTCAAGGGTATACATATTATGCTCCTTTAGTCTCTCCTCATGCAGCTTCTCTTGCAGACCCTGCACCATTTTAGTTGCCTCCTCTGGACTGCCTCTATCCTGTCTATGTCCTTGCAGAGATGGGGTCTCCAGAACTGGACGTAGTACTCAGATGAGGGTCTCACCAACTGTGCTACAGAGGGATAACAACTTCCTGTTTTCTGCTACTGATGCCTCTCCCATGCATCCCAGTATACCCCCAGCCCTCCTTACTGCCTTCTCACATTGCTTGATAACCTTAAGGTCATCTGATATGATTATCCCAGGTCCCTTTCCTTTTCTGTTGTTGTTATTACCTCCCCCCCAATTGTGTATTCTTTCCCTGGGTTCTTGTTTCTCCTATATTAAGAGTAACTAAATTACACAACAATGTCACACTTAAGGTGTGCTGTAACAAGCTATAAGTTTTTTCACACAACATCAGTTTGTCAATATGCTTTATCTCTACACCAGTTGCACATTCATACACTTTGACCTTTCTCAATATATTACCCTTACCCCTATCCTAACAGTGACTGCTGCAACAGGAGGCACAGGTACCTTACATTAGTCACCGGCAGAGTCTCCCGCTTCCCTGCTTGCTCTGCTGACACCTGCCGATGGCCAAGACACTAATCTTATACCAGTTCTACTTCTTTGCTATTGCACTCACTCTCTGGGACATGAACGTGTGGGACTTGTTAGGTATGCAGCCTTTTATCCACCCCAGTAGTTCTTCCCTGAAGCTGCTGCTTATCCCAATTGGAGTGTAGGGGCCAATGAAAAAGCCACCCAGAACAGTCAGTCAGTTGGTGCCCCTCCCACTGAGCTCAGCAAGCTTCTGATTGGTGGAGAGAGGGCAGAGGGGCTCAGTCCCACAATGATGCTGCCAGTAGGAAGAGCCCCTGAGCTCCATTTCAGACAGCTGCCAGTCCCAAGGGCCAAAATGTTGCAGACAGCCTCCCTGACTCACAATCCCACACAGCAGCCCTTTCACGGAGCAAGCTGAATCTGTTTGTAATTGTTATATATTTAAAGGCACCGTACACTCATAGACCAGGTACAAGCATCAAGATGATTACAGGTCCATACACCATGTATAGTACATGATCTAGATGTATGACATACCCCACATACTGCATGTGTACATACCACATGACCATATCTGTGTTGTTTTGTGAGGTTCTGTGTTGGGTTTGTCTTACATATGCACCACCTGTGGTGATGAGAATGTATGTTGATGCATTGCACACATGGGTGATGCAGATGTACAGCATTAACCACTACATGATGATGTGGGTGATGAAGATGACACACAGGTATAGCTAGAGATGTGGTACACAGAAACATAAACAAAGACAGCAGAAAAAGACCAAAGATCCACCCAGTCTGTGCGAGCTCCCTATTTAACCCTGGAGCTATCGTTCCTACAAGGTCCTAGCCCTCCCCACTCCCCCATTCTCCTCCCCAATTATAATGCCCTGAGCAACCACAATACCATAATTCTGTCCCAGCCACACTTAAAAATACTAATGGTTTTGCACCAACCACCTCGGCTGGCAGCCTGTTCCAAGACTCTACCACCCTTTCTGTAAAATAGTATAGAAACATAGACAATACAATGAGAGGAGGATGATGCTAGATGAGTACACATTCATACAGGGGTATGCACAATGTAGCTGTATTACGAGAGAGGTGGAGCATGAAGAGGAGGAGGAAGAACTGGTTGTAGCCACAAAGGAGTTAGATGAAACATAGATGATATCAATCATCAAGGAGGCAGTATAATGCAGTGGTTTAAGGCTCTGAGCTGCACATCTGGAGACCTGGGTTTGAATCCCACAGCCCCCACTTGCATATTGTGTGACTCTGAGCAAGTCACTTAATTTCCCTGTGCTCCCAGGTTACACCTGTAAACAAGCTTTCAGCTTAGTGTGTCTCACCTGGTTAAACAATTGGAAATATCAGTTATCAATGTGTCATCACACAGGTCATGATATCACACTACATGCACTGCCCACCATCCTGTGGGACAACACAAGTAGGCCCTGTGACCATGAAAAAAATGTCCAGACTCAACAGCCAGCACAACATAGTGCATCCACCCCACCCCACCCCCAAAGACACTGATGCTATGTCTACACCCTCTCCCAACGTGTCATGGAAGTAATAGACAACGCAGGACACACCTGAGACAGTAGTCAACCACCTGTGGAAATGGATTGGAAGGAGCAGAAGGCTGGTCCTCTCAAAGCTCTCATAGTGTTAAATGAGACAGTTGTATTGGAGATTTTCAGGCCGAGGGTGATGTTACAGGAGCAGGAATTCTGAGCTCATGAAAGCCAAACCTGATAAAACTGCCTTCAAGCTTGGATCCCCCCCCCTCGCTGCAACCATACTCCTTCACCATGAAGCAAACACTAGGAGATGGAGCAACCAAGCACCACATGATATCGCTCTGGAATGCCTGTTACTGGCCCCTACACATACGAACATACAAAGAAGCCAGCAGATGGAGGCCATTTAGTCTATCTGGTCTGCTTGTATTGCAGAGTACAGGTACAACAAAAACAACCACCAGTGTATGGTGGTGGTGTTTGTGGGGTTGTTTTTTATGTGATGTTCTTCATGTATGTGCAATCTGTCTATCCATATTAACTCATGGTGTAGCTGTCTATTTTTTACCCTGTGTCTCCTGTTGCTGTACTGCCTTTACTTTGGTGGGTTTACTTTCAGTGGGTTTATACCTGCCACATGACTGATCACTTTTTTAGTGGTCTAGCATTTGGGTCATAATTGTGATGCAAATAGTTGATGCAAAATTTGAAATCTGGTGTAAGTAATTTTTCTGACAAAAATGTGGATTATGTCATAAATTTTGGCACAACAGTGTTGCAATAGCAGATGTAGCATTTAGTGACACAACCATCTTTTGTTTATTCTGTATTTATCATGCCCCTTTTCACCAGCCTGCCTCCTTTGTCCCCCCCAACCCAAGCCCCATCACCCACCTTCTCTGGGACTTACTCGACTCCATTCTTTTTACCCTTGTGACTTACACCTATGGTAGTGTTCTTTCATTAGGGTGCATAGGGGGAGCTTGGATCCTTGAGACAACTCAAGCCATTGCCTAGTAGAGTGGTGCCACAGTGTTGTGCAGTCTGTGGGAGGAGACAGGGAGTCAGTCTGCTCAGCTGGGGTCTTTTCTTGGTTACTCCTAACTCCGAGATGCACACACATTAGAGAAGCAAAGGAGTCTATGCACATTGAGTGTAACTCTGACTCCCAGCCTGCCTTTCTTCCTCCCCAGCACCCTCAGCTGCACTGCCACCTGTGGTCACTCAGGTGGCAGTATAGCAGTGAGTACGGTTACCTCCCTCCCCTGGAGGAAGAGAGTATCCATGGGGACTCCTCTGACTGGACATTAATGAGCCATGCTCATTTCCAAAGCTGCCTCACCAGATTCATAATGGTAGTGCTACCACTGCACTGACAGGCTGGCTTGACACAGCCTTCTTTTGATGGTTGCATCACATTCTGACAAGATGCAGCTGCTTTTTGCATCATAGTATTGAAGCAAACTATGGTTGCTGAATGCAGAACTCTGAAGATCCAGGCCATTATCTTTAGCTTTTCATCTTTCTTTCCCAGCAAAATAGAAGAACAAATAAAAACAGAGTGCTGCATCAGTGCATGGGTGGAAAACAAAACAAAAGGATAATATTAAATGGTCGCTAAAATAAAAAATAAAAGTAGAATCAGTGTGCATGTGTGTATGTATGCACGTTTTTGATTCTAACTCTGTTTTCTCTGTGCATTTAATATTACCCATTTGTTTTGTTTTCTTACCTTAGCTTCATATTTTCTTTTCATTTATTTGAATTGCAGGTTGGTACACTAGAATATATATACCATTTTCAGGTATGACCTGAGATCAAATTGATGTCAACAAACTAACAGCACATTACACAGAGTACAATATGAAATAAAATAAAACAGTCATTAAATTAGTGATTGTAGTCAGGTCATTGCTGCTTACGTAGACATACATTTGTGTTTTTAAAATACTAAGTAACAGTTGAGGTGAATAGCCTGACAAAAAAGAGGTGTCTGATGAAGGTTGGTGTCTTTAATCTCTTCATCCTTTTCCTTCTTTGTTTCTCCTTCTCCCCTCCATCTCCTAGATTGTAGTGCATAAGTAAGACAAGGGCACACATACACACACACACACAGGAAAATGTCTATAAGGTCATCAAGTATACGTTGGTGCATTATGATGTAATACTAAAAGTTGATCCTCACCCATAGTCTTCCCTGTCTCTTACCACCCTTGTATTCTTCATGACCCCTTTAAAGATGTCCCTTAGTGGTTTGAATCCAAACATAGTCTCAGCGTTGACCACAGTACCATGCAAACTATTCCACCTGTCTAAACAGGGCCAGATTAAAGCAACCTGGGGCCCTAGGCCCATGAGAAATTTGGATCCCCCTTCGCTGCAACCATACTCCTTCACCATGAAGGGACCATCTCACAGACTCTGAGGCACCCTGGGAATCTGTTTACATACAAACTGTATCCCAAGTTAGGATACAGTCTGTATGTAAAAAGCTATGTCATTGCAGGACATTGTCAATGCTCAAGGGTGTGATTTACATAGCTGGTGATGCCTGGGACCATGTTCAGGCAGATACCATAGCTAAAGCATGGAAAATATTGAGGCTCACAGACACCACTCAAGAAGAAGAGATGGAGTTAGTGACACAGAATGAGGCTCAGTAGACCAGCAGAATGAGCAGTGGGAACAGGATGTTTAGCTTATGGAGACTGATCTCGATATCATCACAAAACTGGCAGAAAACCTTTTTGCTAAACTAAACATCAGCCCGAGTGGTGAGGATGTGGAGGAGTGGGTCCAGTGTGACTACAAAGAGAATGGACACTCATTCTTGACTGATGTGTATCCTTGATCAAGTCCACTCTAGCTAGTTCATGGCAACCACAGACAGTGAGATCAGTGAGAGTGCTGAAGGAGCAGAACCAGTACACATTACAACACACTTGGAGGCCATTGAGCATTTAAATAAGTGCATAGTATGGATGGAAAGTCAGATGGACTATGAGATGGTTCATCTAATGCTGGCTCACAACCTTAGAGTAAAAGCCAATCATAAATGGCTTGAAGCACTTCAGCAAACATCTGTGAAGGACTTGTTTGTAAAAACACCCCAAAAATAAAAAAAAAATGAAAGCACTGAACACTGTAGGAATGTAATATAAAAAAAATAGCAAACTGCACAATATTCTGTTACAGTAAAGTACTTAAAGCAGTGTAATAAAAATTAAACACACTCTTTACCAACATTACACACTGTTATGAGCACTTCCTTACTGTATGCACAAGTACAGTACACTTACAACACAGGTGCCATGTGCTGCGTTTCATTGTTTAACTTCACAAACACGTGTACTCCAGTGAAATCATTACAAACCCTGATATGATGAACTTCAAACTTGTTGCCAATGTGGTTTGGATAAATGGGACTGTACTGTATTTACAGATAATGAGGTGCCACCCCCGAATGAGAATGGTGAAGTTAATGCATGATCCCAACAATTACTGCTACAGTATACACAGATATGCAGTATAAGTGATATGTCCCTCCTCCAGATTGGAAACAATGTGGTTATTGCACTACCCAAACAATTACTACTACAGTATATACAGATAACTGAGCTGCCCTCCACAGTGGGAACACTGCGGTTAATGCACTATCCAAGCAACTACTACTGCTAACTGTACTGCCCCCAGAGTGGGAAATGTGTGGTTTGTGCTACCCAAGCCTTTACTACTACAGTGTATACAGGTAACTGAGCCCCCCTCTCCGTGAATAGAAACAGTGTGGTAAATACACTAGCCAAGGAGTTACTAGTACTACTACAGTTTACACTGCTAACTGTACTGCCCCCAGAGTGGGAAATGCGTGGTTTGTGCTACCCAAGCCTTTACTACTACAGTGTATACAGGTAACTCAGCCCCCCCACCTGCGAATAGAAACAGTGTGGTAAATACACTAGCCAAGGAGTTACTAGTACTACTACAGTTTACACTGCTAACTGTACTGCCCCCAGATTTGGACTTGCACTAGTAATGCATTATCCAGGCAGTTACTAACACAGTGTCTGGAAATGACTGATCTGCTTCCCAGAGTTGGAAAGGTGAGGTCAATGCACTATTCCAAAAATTGCTGCTACTGTACTTTCAGATAAGTGAGCTGTCCCCAGAGACAATACTCTGTGGTTAATGCACTACCCAAACAATTACTTCTACTATATATGTAGCCAGTATTCGAAACCTAATTTCCCAAGTGCCAGTACTTGCTGTGTAAAGCTGGTTGGTATCCATGGACAGCTAATTTAAGGCAGAGTTAGTTAAATATTTTAATCCAAATGGAGGTCTAGGCCTTCAGGCTATGGTCTGGGTACTTCCCTGACAGATACTGAGTTGCCCACCCAGAGTGAGACAAGTATAATTAATGATGTATCCAAGCAATTACTACTACAGTATATACAGATGACAGAGCTGCCCCTACAGTGAGAACAGTGTGGTTAATACATTATCCAGGCAATCACTACTGTACTACGGCATATACAGATTACTGAGCTGCTTGCCAGAGTGGGAATGGTAAAGGGTCAATATAGCACTGCCAAAACAGTGCTTGGCTTACCGCACTGTAGAAAGTGCTAAAGGCAATACAGTGACAGGAGTTTCACAGGGATCAGAAATAATCGCTACCCCTGTCACTGTATGGTGAATTGGGGAAGTGTTAAGTAGGCTGCTGCTGCAGTGTCTGGCCAAGCCACTCCCATGGTAGAGTGGCTAGAGTACCTGCACCCAGCAGCCCGTGGGACCTGGAATAGTGGTTCGATTCTTGTCCCATACTGTTGCAGTGTTATTTTTTTGTTGAGAAAAAGGAATTATTGCCTTTAATGTTTTGCCCCGTCCCCGAAGTCCACATCAGCTTGGAGTTAGTTATATTAATCCCAGGGGGTGTGGGGGGGCAAACCCCCCCAAGTCAGGGGGGTGTATGGGGTTGACACACCCACAAAAAATATAACATCCCATTGTAGACAAAGGGTATCCGTGGTCTGTGTAATATTGGTGTTTTTCCTGACATTGTTTTGCCTTGTGCGGTTTTGCCTGCAGCATTATTTGGCCATGCGATTTCATCTGCAGCATAATGACCCCAAGCCAGTGGGAGCAGTTTGATTAATGCACTATTGAAACAATTATTGCTACAATGTACTCAGATAACTGAGCTGCCCCTAGAATGGGAACAGTGCGCTTAATGCATTATCTTAACAGTTACTATCACAATACAGTATATACAGATACTCTGTCTGAGCTGCACCCAAGAGTTAGAACACTGTGATTAATTCACTATTCCCATGATTATTGATACAGTGTATATACAGGTAACTGGGCTGATGCCCAGGGTGGGAACAGTGTGGTTAATGCAGTATCCCAACAATTACTGATATGGCGTATACACAGATAACTGGGGTGCCACCCAGAGTGGGAACAGTGTGGTTAATGCAGTATCCCAACAATTACTGATACAGCATATATACAGATAACTGGGCTGCTACCCAGGGTGAGAATAGTGTGGTCAATGCAGTATCCCAACAATTACTGATGCGGCATATATACAGACAACTGGGCTGCCACCCAGAGTGGGAACAGTGTGGTTAATGCAGTATCCCAACAATTACTGATACAGTATATACAGATAACTGGGCTGCCACCCAGAGTGGGAACAGTGTGGTTAATGCAGTATCCCAACAATTACTGATACAGTATATACAGACAACTGGGCTGCCACCCAGAGTGGGAACAGTGTGGTTAATGCAGTATCCCAACAATTACTGATACAGTATATACAGATAACTGGGCTGCCACCCAGAGTGGGAACAGTGTGGTTAATGCAGTACCCCAACAATTACTGATACAGTATATTTATTTATCTAAAAATTGGTAACCAGAAATGGCACACTTAGCCGAGGCCTTTTTCCAGGTGCGTTCAGTGGGAGATACCTACAGAAGGAGTAAAGTTACAAAACATCAAAAATGCGATTACATACAGTAGGCAACATTACAGAAGTGGTAGCCACATGGAGACCAGTATATAATGGCAAGGATTAATACAATGATAAGTGATACAGTTGTGAGAGAAAACAAAGTGCACAGTGTCTGTTGGGGTAGGAGACAGTGCTAGGTGGAGTCCAAAAATGTTCCCCAGTGGAGTCACAAATAGCCTTGATTAAAGGGGAAGGGGGAGTCTGAGCAGGAAGGGGATCAGAAGAGAGAAGACAAAAAGTCAAGAGTGGGGTGGTGACGGGATGATGCTGGAAGGTGCATTAGCTGACATTTGAAGGCATGGAGTTGGGGGAGATGCGGATAGGAGAGAGGAGCTGATTCCAGAGGAAAGGGAGGTGGTAGAAGAGAACAGGTTGTCCAGCAGAAGAGTGAGAGTAGGGAATGCAACATGTACTTGACTCCCTGGAATGGAGGGAGTAAGAAGAGGGGGAAATGGGAGATGTGTAAGAAAGGTAGGAGGGAAGGGACCCAAACCGGTATTTTTCAATGAAGGAGATACTGAGACTAGTGATGTGATGGTAATTGAAGGATGGAGAGGAAGGAACAGAGGGAACAGTGATGAGTATGGAGGGGAGAGTTGATAGCTAAACCACAGAAGACATTGCAGAGGATATTCAGTCTGGTAAGGGATGAGAAAAGGGCAGTGCCATAGACCACATCTGCATAATTGAAGACGGGGAGAACCATTTTGGTTACCAGCTTCCAGCAGATCTGGAGGAAGAGACAATCCTTACTTCAGTACAAGTGACCAAGTTTAGAATGGAGTTTGTTGTGGATGGCTGTGATGTGGGCAGAGAAGAAGGGCTTGCTCTCAAGCCACACACCAAGATGCTTGTTTTATGTATTTATTTATTGAAAATTTCGGGTTTACAACCTTTGAGTCAGAGACTCATTTCCAAAGGCACCATGTCAGTAGACAAGTATACAACAGTTAGGCCAACATATACAGTTTGGGTATCTAATATTTTACAATAGATAAGCACTGGAACAAGAGACAGTCATAGTCAGGATACAGGTCTGACAAAGTCGAGTACAATGGTTAGGTCAACATATACAGTTTGGGTAAAAATGTTTTACAGTAAATACAGTGCAGTTTTGCAGTAGATAAGCATTGGGACTGGGTAAGTTGTAGCCAGGGCATAGACCTGACAGTGTGAAGGCAGGGACAACCTCCAAAGGGGTGCCATGTAATAATAATAATAAACTTTATTTACATAGTGCAATTCTTAAAGTCAACGTGCTTCACAACAAGGAAATACAATACAAGCAATATAAAACCATAAATAATTAAAATTCTGATAACAACAGTAAAAATCGACTGTAACTTTACAGAAACACAGGATCAATTAGATGGGTTTTCAGGGCAGCCTTGAAGCTCTCCACTGTCAGGCACTCTCGAACCTGACAAGGTAGAGAATTCCACAGGGTCAGAGTTACATAAGCGAAAACATGCACACCAGATGACTTCAACCGAACACTGGCATGGAGAAAACAGGGAAGGTCAAGATCCTGGTAAGTTTCTGGCTGGAGCTGAAGGTCATAGACACAGTCTTCTTGGTGTCAACCCCGAGCTGGTTGCATGCAACCAGCACAGTACATTGTGGAAGTCCTTCAGGAGTTGATGTTACACAGCTCAAGTCGAAGGGCAGGAGGTGTTAATGAGCATGTCATCTGCATACAGGTGTATACACAAAGACACAAGCAGAGGGGAGGTCAGTTTGGAAAATAGTAAACAGGAATGGATGAAACCCTGTGGGACCCCTGTTAGGATATGCAGGGAAAGGGACAAAACATCTCCCAACTCTACTGACTGCTGATGGCCCATTAGTTATGAATGGAAGCAGTCTACAGCAGATGCTGAGAGACCAGCAGAGCTCAGATTATCAAGCAGGAGAGGGTGGGACACTAAGTCAAAGGCTTTGGCCAGATCAATGAATATAGCTGAGGTGATGTGTCCCTGATCTATCCCAGTGAGGATAGAGTCAGTTGCTTGCAGCAAGGAGAAGACAGTGGAATGGTGCTTCCCAGTGCCAGACTGGAAGGGGAAGAGGAAATCAGAGGAGTCAGCATTCCTGGAGTAGACAATGGTTTCCTGAAGCTTTGCAAGAGAGGGGAGGAGTGAGATTAGGCGGAGGTTGCCAGGGGAGAAGAGGGCACCTCCTTTGTGCAGAGGCAGTACCTTTGCAACCTTAAAGGCCTGAGGGAAAGCACTGAGGGAGAAAGAGAGGTTCAGAAGGTAAGCAGACAATGGCTGGAGCTGAGATGTGTAGAAGAGTGGGGTCCAGTCAGTCAGGGCTGGACTTTGAAGAGTTAAGTGACTTTAGGGTGAGGAAGACGTCCTGGGGCAACAGGAGAAAAATGGAAGCTTTCAGGTGTTTGGGACAGGGAAGGGGAACCATGGGACTGAAGAGGGGTGACCAGTAGATGGAGGAGAGTGTAGAGCACAGGTGGTGAAGGATTTATTAAAATGAGCAGCAACCAAGCGAGAGTTGGAGATCAGTGAGCCATCCATCGTGAAGATGGGTGAGCGGACTGGGCTGGGAGATCAAAGAGGGAGTGGATGACCTCTCAGCATTTTGTGGTGGAGTTAGGGTTAGACTGGGGGTTTGATTTGAAGTAGAGGGCCTTAGCAGTGTGGACAGCATTTGTACCGAAATTCCTGAGTGACCTGTAGGATAAGACGTCAGATAGGGATTGGCAGGATTTGAAACATGCCCAAACGTGGTCCTGAGACTTGCACAGATTAGTGGGGTCAGGTGCAATCCAGGGGGGGTGGTGGGAGTATTTAACTCTGGGCTTTCTTAGAGGGGCATGAATATTCCAGGTGTGGTTAAATATGGCATGGAAGTGGGAGAGGGGAATGTCAATGTCCAGGATGTACTAGACAGGGAACCAGTTGAAGGCAGCAAGGTCATTCAGGAGGGCGTTAATGTTAAGTGACCTGGACCAAATATATCTGGAGGCAAAATGAGTGGGCACCATCTTTCCTGATACAGTATGTCACACAGTGGTCACTTAAGGTATCTGGTAAATGCCTGCTGCAAAGATGTGGTGGGGGTGGGAGGACAGCACTCAGTCTAGGAGGGAGGGATTAAGGAAGTGGGGATTGAGCTTGGAGGGTTCAGTTATTAGTTATGAGAAGTTTAGGGACTCAGACCTGTGGAAGGTGGGCCTGGAGGCAGGGGAGAGCCAATTTATGTTGCCGTCTCCAACGAGAATTAGCTCACTGGTGGCAGCATGGCAAGTGACAGACAAGAGGGAGTTCAACATGAGGAAGGAGAGTAAAGGGGAGGCATAGAAAACACCAACAAATAAAGGGAGGGTGGAGGGGAGGGATAGCTTGACGAGAAGGAGCTCATGAGAGGAAGGGATTGACTGAAGTTGATTAAACAGGATAGGTTCTGACAGACTCACTAAGCAACTCCACCACTACGCTTACAGCAGGCCTGACAGAAGAGGTGGTAGTCAGGGATGGCCAAGCTGGAGTCAGCCACCCTGGAGTAGAGGCAGGATTCAGAGATGCACAGGAGACCAGAAGAGTGCTGAGAGATCCAGACTTTAAGGGGGCTATGCTTTGGGTGGCAGCTCCTAGCATTAAGATGGAAAATGATGAGGCCTTTAGGGAAGAGTATGGGGACAAGAAGGAGAAGGAGTGCTAGGGTTGGGTTCAATTTCACCAGCAAGGAGGAGGAGAATGAAGAGGAGAAGGAGAACAGAGTGTGACTTCTTCCCTCTTGTGCCAGGGGGAGAAGGAGCAAGGTGGAGAGAGGAAGGGTGAGGAAGGTGAAGAAATTCAAGGTTTAGGGAGAGTGTCTGGAGGAGCTCTGAGTGGATAGTGGAGGTAGGGTAGGTGGAAGAGAAGGGGACGAGGGGGAGAGTGAAAGGGAAGGGGTAAGGTAGGGGAAAAGGAAGGGGGAGAACTGAAATAAGGGCAGGAAAACAGAAGGAAAAATAAGGGGAAGGGTCTTGGGGAGGGAGAGGAAGGGGACAGCGATATAAGAGAGAAAAGAGTGGTACAGACAAGAAAGGTTTTGCATATAGTTAATGTAATTAGAGGCAGTGACTTAACATAGGTAGATCAATAGCAAATATGGTTCCATGTTGCTGCAGTGACAGGAACTTTGCTGAACAGCATTACAGCGACGGCACCATGCCAATAATTGGCTTTGTGCCATCACTGTAACAAAGTGTTTTTCTGTGGGGTGCTTTGCCCCTCCAGCACCCCTTACTTTTATATAATGAACTCTGAGTCAGAGTTGTGTCAGGGAGGTGATGCAGTCACCTGGAAAAAACTATTGGTGTACCGCTGGGACCATGACAGCAACCTGCAGATTTTGTCGTTGTAATGGTCTTTATGGTAATGCATCGCTGTGCCAATGGTATACCATTAAATACCCTGACAGTGAAGACAAATGCAACAGCTAAAGGACTTGATTAATCAGACAAGAGAATAAGCAGACAGTTTAAGTAAAATGGCAGCAAACCTGGAGATAACAACCAGAGCAGGCTTGAGAAGCAGATCTATGACTAGAGAGGCAGAAGTAGCAGGAGCAAATAAACCAGACAGCAAATTATATAAGCTAGGGGTATGAGAAATTCAAGTTCATAGTGATCCAAATAGGGAGATGGCAATAATCTGTGTTACAGCCTACAAACAAACAGGCAAAACAGACTGGAGTCAAAGCATAAAAGGTATAGGTGACCCAGATAGAGAGTAGGTTAGAGCTGTGCAGAATGAGAAAACTCTGAATTCACAGAATTTTGACAAAATCTGGTGAAATAACATGGAATTCATTGAAACATAATAGTTGATGGCAGATAAGGATCATGTGGCCCACCCATTCTGTCCATTTGCCTACCAATTTCAGACCATAGATCCTAGTTGGTCTGCAGCTCACCCTTTCTTTCCCTGTCTCTAGGGTTCCCTTATGTCTGTCCCATACATTCTTGAATTCCCTAAACATTTTTGCTCCCACTATGTCTCAACCTCCAACTTCATTTCATGCTCCCTTGTTCCAGCACATCTTCTTATTTGAAAGATGCTACCCTCTTGCACCTTGTTTATACACCTGAAGTATTGAAATGTTTCTATCATGTCCTCTCTCTCTCCTCCAGGAAGGAGGTGATGTGTCCTTGATCCATCCCAGTGAAGACAGTCAGTTACTGGCAGCAAGGAGGAGACAGTGGAGTGGAGTGGTGAGGGAGAGCACTGAAGGAGAAAGACAGGTTCAGAAGGTGAGCAAGTGGAGAGAAAATGGCCGGAGTTGAGATGTGTAGAAGTTTAGGGTCCAGCCCAAAAGGGCTGGACTTGGAAGAATCAAGTGAAGTTAAAGTGAGGAAAACTGCCTGGGGGGAACAGGAGAGAAATGGAAGCCTTCAGGTGATTGGGACAATAGAGAGAGGTAACATGGGACAGAGCAGGGGTGACCAGGAGATGGAGGAGAGTGTAGAGCACAGGTGGTGAAGGATTTATTAAAATGATCAGCAACCAAAGGAGAGTTGGAGACCAGTGAGTCATCCATTAGGAAGATGGGTGAGCGGACTAAGCTGGGAGATCAAAGAGGGAGTGGATGACCTCCCAGCATTTTGTGGTGGAGTTAGGGTTAGACTGAGGGTTTGATTTGAAGTAGTCAGCCTTAGCAGTGTGGACAGCATTTGTGTAGAAATGCCTGTGGGATCTGTAGGATAAAATGTCAGATAGGGATTGGGAGGATTTGAAACATGCCCAAACGTGGTTCTGGGATTTGCACAGATTAGTGAGGTCAGGCATAATCCAGGGGTGGTGGGAGTATTTAACCCTGGGCTTTCTCAGAGGGGCATGAATATTCCAGGTGTGGTTAAATATGGCATGAAAGTGGGAGAGGGGAATGTCATTGTCTAGGGTGGACTAGACAGGGGACCAGTAGAAAGCAGTAAGGTCATTCAGGAGTCCATTAGTGTCAAGTGACCTGGACCAAATATATCTGAGGCAGAATGAGTGGGCATCACTTTCCTGATATACTGTAGTATGTAATACAGTGGTCACTAAAGGCATCTGGTAAATGCCTGCTGTAACGATGTGGTAGGGATGGGAGGACAGCACCCAATCCAGGATGGAGGGATTAGGGGAATGGGGATTGAGCTTGCAGGGTTCAGTTATTAGTTGTGAGAAATTTAGAGACTCAGTTCTGTGGAAGGTGGGCCTTGAGGCAGGGGAGAGCCAATTTATGTTGATGTCTACAATGAGGATTAGCTCAATGGTGGCTTCATGGGAAGTGAGAGATGAGAGGGAGTTGACCATGAGGAAGAAGAGTTAGGGTGAGGCATAGAAAACACCAACAAAGAAAGGGAGGGTGGAAGGGAGGGATAGCTTGACTAGTAGGAGCTCATGAGAGGAAGGGCCTGACTAAAGATGATAAAGCAGGATAGGTTCTGACAGACACACACAGCAACTCCACCACAAAGCTTCCAACAGGCCTGACAGAAGAGGTGGTAGTCAGTGATGGCCAAGCTGGAGTCAGCTACCCCTGGAGCAGAGTCTGGATTCAGAAATACACAGGAGACCAGGAGAGTACTGAGAGATCCAGACTCTAAGGGGATTAAGCTTAGGGAGGCAGCTACTAGCATTATGATGGAAAATGCTGAGGCCTTTAGGGAGAGCAAGGGGACATGATGGGGAAGGGGGTGCCAGGGTTGGGTTCAATGTCACCAGCAAGGAGGAGGAGAATGAAGATTAGAAGGAGGATAGAGTGTGACTTTTGCCCTCTTGAGCCAGGGGAGGAAGAAGCATGGTGGAGAGAGGAAGGGAAAGGAAGGCAAGGTGAGAAATTCAAGGTTTAGGGAGGATGTGTGGAGATGCACTGGGTAGATAGTGGGGTAGGGTAGGGAGAAGAGATGGGGAGAATAATTGAAAAAAGGGCAGGGGAGCAGAACGGAAAATATGGGGAAGGGTCTTGGAGAGAGAAAAAGGGTGAGGGAGGGGACAGGGATAGAAGAGGGAGAAGAGTGATACAGACAAGAAATGTTTGGAACATAGTGGATGTAATTAGAAGCCGTGACTTAATGTAGGTAGATCAATAGCAAATACCTGGACAGTGAAGACAAATGTAACAGCTAAAGGACTTGAGTAATCAGACAAGACAATAAGCAAACAGTTTAAGTAAAATGGCAGCAAATCTGAAGAAAGCAACTAGAGTAGGCTTGAGAAGCAGATCTATAAGTGCAGAGGCAGAAGCAGCAGGAGCAAATAAACCAGATAGCAAATTATATAAGCTACAGGTATGAGAAATTGAAGTTCATGGTGACCCAACTAGGGAGATTGCAATAATCAGAGTTACAGCCTAAAAACAGGCCCAACAGACTGGAATCAAAGCACAAAAGGCATAGGTGACCCAGATAGGAATTAGGCTAGAGTTGTGCAGAATAAGAAAATTCCAAAATTGCAGAATTTTGATGAAAGTTTGTGAAATTCCCTGGAATTTTGTTCAAACATAGAAACATAGAAGTTATCTGGAGATGAGGACCGTGTGACCAACCCAGTCTGCCCATTTTCCTACCTAATTCACATCACAGATCCTAGCTGATCTTCAGTTCACCCTTTCTTTCCTGTCTCTAGGGTTCCATTATGTCAATCCCATGCATTCTTGAATTCCCTGATTTTTCTCTCACCAACTCCTTTGGGAGGCAGTTCCAAGCATCCACCACTCTTTCAGAGAAAGTGTTTTGTCATGTTGCCTCTGAACCTCACCCCTCCAACTTCATTTCGTGACCCCTTGTTTTAGTACATCTTTTTTTTGAAAGATGCTACCCTCTTGTACCTTGTTTATATCCCAAGGTACTTGAACGTTTCTATCATGTCCCGTTTCTTCTCTCCTCTTCTCCAGGGAGGAGGTGATGTATCCCTGGTCCAGCCTAGTGAGGATAGAGTCAGTTACTTGCAGCAAGGAGGAGTCACTGGAGTGGTACTTTCTAAAGCCAGACTGGAAGGGGGAGAGGAAATCAGAGGAGTCAGCAAGTCTGGAGTAGACAATGGTCTCCTGAAACTTAGATTTTTTTTAAATTGATTAATTTTTACTCAGTATTACTCGGTAAGTAAAGGTGGAAGATGGCAAAGCCCATCAAGACCACCTTCCCTGAACTTGCAGGGGATAATTTATACCCTAGTATTATTTAATAAGAATTTATCAAGTGAGTCTTTGAAGTTATTCTGAGTGTTTATATTAACCAAATACTCAGGTAGCGAATTCCTGAGTTTACAAGCTCTAACAATAATTATACATTTTCTTAGTATTTACTCTTGGAATACGGAGTTGCCTATTATGGCATCTAAGTGCTTCCGGCTTAGTAGCCCATGTGAGATTATATTCATTTATTCTCTGCTGATCTTTCAAAATGTCAAAGAACATTAATAAATCACCTCTTTTCCTACAAGTATTTAAATCATCTAAATTAAGAGATTTTAACCTTACTGGGTAAGACAGGTTATGTATAGGTGCAGTTAATTTCGTGGCCCGCCTTTGGACTAACTCAGTCATCTTAATATCTTTCTCTAGGTAAGGTGCCCAAAAGGATGCTGCAAAATCTACACATGGTTTTACATAAGTAGTATAAATAGGCAATATGCAAACTTTATTTCTGCTGGTGAAAGATTTTCTAATAGAGGCTAGTAATCTTTGGTTTTTACAGCTACTTGTATACATGGATCTGTGGATGCCAGATCTTTATTGACATTGACTCCCAAATCTCAATCTGAATCAACCAATTTAATACTGAACCCAGCCGGATTGTAAATGATCTTTGGGTTTTTCCTCCCAAAGTGAATGACTGAGCACTTGTCGATGTTAAATTCCATTTTGTTATGTATTGCCCAGTTTTCTAATCAGGTGAGATCGGAGCAAATTTGATCAGTTTTATCTGTTGTATCAACTTCAAAACTTAGTTTTGTGTCATCCGCAAACTTGGATAGTGGACACGTGATGCCTAAATTCATATCACTTATGAAGATATCAAACATCATCAGGCCCAAAACAGATCTCAGAGGGACACTACTAGTAACATTAATATCATCAGATAACTGGTTGCTGAGCCGAACATTCTGGGTTCTATCAGTTAGCCATTCCGATATCCACCTTACATTATAAGAATTACCTACTGGGTCATAATGTAGCACACTCTACAGTGCATGACATGACTGTGAGGTAGGAAACAGTAGGTAAGAGCGAGAGGGTGCAATACCATGAAAGGAAGGATACACGGTGGTGCACCCTCTTACTCTTACCAGTGCAGGATAAGATTTCTGCTGGGAGATGGGTCTGCCAAGCAGCTGCCGTGGCTCAATGGGATGGGTCACGGGCAGCAAGGGATGTCAGTAGTGCATTTGGGACCGGGTTTCGATTCCCGGTCCCAGACGCATGCAAATTATTGTTTCCTCGTGGTGCCATTCTAAGTGTGAACCCTTCCCCAGAGTTATTTATATTAGTTGAGGGGTTTGGAGGGCACGGGAGGCAGAGCCCCTTATCAAAACAAGAATTATGTCGTATGTAGCACACCTCGCTGTTTTGGCAGCACGGTATATTACTACGGCTTGATATCTTGCAATATTATGACCCTGTTTCTAAGAATTAAAACCCAACTCGGCTATTTTAGCTACTAGTTGTGTATGAGTGACCTTATTGACAGCCTTTTTAAAATCAAACAGCAGGACATCCACCAGAATACCTTGCTCACTGGTTCATAAAATGAGATTAAGTTGCTGGCACACAACTTTCCCCCCCTTTGAAGTCATGCTTATTTTGGTCACTCATATTTTTAACTAGTATCTCTTATTCCATTCTACCATTTAGTATCTTCTCTATACATTTACATATGATGATGGCTAGACTAATTGGTCTGTAATTCTTTGTCATACTCTTATTTTCCTTTTTTATATACCGGAACGATGATTGCATTTTTCTAATCATAAGGGATTTCCTCAGTAGACAAGGACTTATTAAATGGAATAGTTAATGGTATTGTCAGTTCACTTGCTGTCTCCCTTATGAATTTTGCATTTATATGGTCAAGTCCAGGTGATCCATTCACTTTGACTTCCTTGAGTACTTCAAATATCTCCTTTTCAGATATAGAATTATAGATTTCATCATGTTTAATTTCAGGTGATAAGTGTTGATCTGCTACAGAAAATACTGAGCCAAAAAAAAGAATTGAAAGCATTAGCTATGTTGATTGGATTACTGATTTCTTTATTATTACTATAGATGGGACCAAAGTGAGCTTTAGGGTTTGTATTCTTATAAATATAGGAGTATAAAGCTTTAGGGTTCTTCCTAACTGTTAATTTAAATTCAGGTTTACTTTATTTTTGTTTAATTGTGTTTTTTGTAAGTTTTAGTAACCTTTTATACTTAGTTCTATTGTTCTCATCTGCTTCCATATGATATTTTGCATATGCCCTTTGTTTTCTTTTTATACATTTTCATACTTTATGTGTCAGTCATGGCAGTATTTTATCCCTGGAGTTGGTATATAGTTTACTGGGAATACAGTTTTCTTCTAAGTTTTTGATGACTAATTTTATTTTACTTTTTCCCAGCTGTCTTCAACAGAGCTGGTATCTAATACATCTGCCTAGTCTATAGATTTTAGTACACCATGAATGTTCTTATATTTCCCCTTGGCATAGCAGTTTTGAACCATTGTAGGGCATATTACTGGGTATTGTTTGTTTACACTAAACAGAATATTATTATGATCGTTATTACCTAGTTGTGGTAGTGAAATGATATTAGAGATCTCATTTGCTATATTTGCTAGAACAATGTCCAAAATATTATATCCCCTAGTGGGCTGTAGTACAAGTTGTTCTAATCCACACTTTAGTGTTATGTCTAGGAATGAGGATTCTTGGCTGGTAGAAGCACTGAGAGTGACCCAATCAATAACTGGGTAATTTAGATCTCCTAAAATAATTAGGGTCTTGTGTGATGCCAGATTGTTAATAATGGTATTAAGTTCCTGGTCATAACAATGACCAGCTGTAGGAAGTCTATAAAAATTACCAAGTATTAAATTCCTCCTATTATGGAGTTTAATGTGGACACATACATTTTCTACTATATCAGGATCCACTCATAATTTGGTGGGCTCTAATCAATTTGAAACATACATGCACACTCCACCCCCCACTCCTATTTTCTCTGTTTCTGTAATATAATGTAAAACCTGGATATTACTGGACCAATCACTTGTATCATCCCACCATGTTTCGGTCACAGCCATAATATCTACATCATGTTGATATATCATAGTCTGAAGTTCCAAAGTTTTGATTAAATTTGGTCATAACTCAGCCATCTGTTGAGCTAGAGGTCTGAAAGCTGGTGTGCTGAGTGTCTGAAGGAGTTCTAATGATGTACCAAATATCATGAAAGTAGGATGGATGTCTCAAACTTATAGGTGCTCAAAATCTGTCATTTTACTTTTTGTGGGAAAATTCATGCATATATTCATCCATCTATTGGTCTAGATATCTTTAATTTGACATGATTACTTGATGGTAGGTATTCTAAAAATGTGCCATATATAATGACATTAGGATACATCATCTGAAAATTAGATGTGCCTAAAATATGTAATTTTATTTTTTGTGGGAATTTTCATGAACATTTTGTTTTGCAAGTAACTCAGGCACCATTGGAGATAGACATGTGTAAATTAGCACAAATAACCTTTTTTGTAACAGTTATATAATCTTCTAAATATGCAGAAAATCAGATTAGAGATTTTTAAGTTACAGGAGTTCAAACGTTTACTATGTAAATATTTGCAAAATGTTGTGAAAACTCTCAAAAATGTGGATGACTGTAACTTCTCTGCTCTTACAGGCATAAATGTAAGATTTGACATGCATATCCAATGAACATCCCAGTGTCTAACACAACTGGATAAATTGGTTTAGCAGTTTTAAATTTACAGTAAAGAAAAATATTGATAATATTTTCTCAAATATTTATAATAGCACTGATAACATTTTCTCAAATATTTATAGTAGCATATAGCAGAATCAGGATGCACGTATCACTACTTCATTTGACAAGCTGGTCTGGGCTTTTTGCAATCCTGCTGTTCCTCTCTGGGTGACTATTTCCCCCTTCTCTCTTAACAAAGCCAGATTGACGCAGTAGAACTACTAATCCCACTGATATAATTCTTTACAGTGCCAACATCTCTTAAAATGAGAGTCACCTACTAATTTTGCTATCAACCTATCCTGTTGGAATAGCCAGAATTCTTCCTTCCTGGTGCCCTTGACATTGCCTTCCTCCACTATATATTTTTGAATACCTCTAAGTCCCAGACTTGCATGTACATCACGCTCCTTGGATCATAGATTTGCTGGGTGCGATCCTTATGTATTCTGCATTCTGGTTGGAATTGTTGACACTCTGTGCTTCCTTATTACAACTCAGGGGTCTGCCACTGATGTGCTTCCCAGCTCAGCTATCCATTTCTTGGTGAAACTATGCATCTAACTCCTGCACCTGGTAACCCCCTGCATTACCTGCCTCTTATGCTGCTATCCTTTAATGTATATCCCCTGATAAGGCTGAGTAAAATTAGCAAATTCCAATTTTATGGAATTTTAATGAAATTCCACAATTTTCACAAAGGCTCATGGAATTTAATTTTAAGTATAGATGTAATTTTGCAAAGTTGGGCAGCAAGCAGTTAATAAAATTGACACATATAGTCTCCTTGTAAGGTCTAAGAAACTGCCAAATTTAATGGAATTTTATTCTCTAGCTTTTAAGTATCAAAGGTTTATAAATTTGCAGTTTACATTATTGCAAAATTAAATTTTAAAATATTGTGAAAATTCGATTACTTTTAATTCAGTCCCATTTAAAGCTGTAAATATGAACTTTGTCAGAAATGACCATGTGGCATATTTGTTTAAATGTTTCAGTTCTGGTTAAATGTGACTATGCTGTTTTAAAATTAGAAGGAAATGCCTGAAATGTATATTCTGGCAACAGCACTAACAAACAGGCAAGAAGAAGGGGTGGAGGAACAATGGGGAATAAGCAAAACAGTCATCACAGAGGCAACAAGCCTTTGTGTGAAGCAAATCAACAAAACAAAATGAAGGGAAAAAAACACTATGGTTCTCAAAAGAGGTGGAAGGGAAGGTTAAGGAGAAAAAGGACAGTATTCAGGAAATATAAGGAAACACAGAAGGAGCAGGACAGAGAACTTTATCAGTTAAAGTAGAAGGAGGCAGGGAAGGCAGTCAGAACAGTAAAGGCACAAACTGAGGAAAAGATAGCCAGCTCTGTTAAGAAGGGGATAAATCCTTTTATAGGTACATTAGGGAGAGAAGAAAGACCAAGGAAGGGATACAGAGACTTAATAAAGGGGAGGGAATGTGGGTAGAGGGTGACACTGAAAAAGCAGGAAAACTGAACAAATATTTCTGCTTAGTATTCACAACAGAAGAGGAGGGAGAGGCACCTAAATCAAATAAGGGAAACACTCTGAATGGGGGGCTGATATCAGTCCATTCACAGAAGAAAGGGTTTTGAAAGAACTCTTGAAACTGAGGGTGGACAAAGCAATGGGACCTGATGGGAATCACCCCAGAATTCTAAAAGAACTAAGGGTAGAACTAGTAACATCACTGACTACTCTCTTTAACAAATCATGGGAGGATGGGGTCATACTTGAGGACTGGAGGAGGGTAGAAGTGATTCTACTTCAGAAAAGTGGGAGCACACAGAGGCAGGAAACTACAGATCAGTTAGTTTGACCTCAGTGGTAGGGAAAATGATGGAATCACTTCTGAAGGAAAGAATTGTATGGTACCTAGAGGCCAATGGGGCTCAGGACCCAAAGCAGGAGGGTTTCATAGCAGGGCAGTTATGTCAGATGAACCTAATAGATTTTTTTGACTGGGTGACCAAAGTAGTAGACCAGGAAGGGGTTGTAGATATGGCCTACCTAGATTTTAGCAAGGCATTTGACACAGTCTCACATAAAAGATTAATATACAAGTTAGCTAGCCTTGGAGTGGGTCCCAAGGTGGTAGCCTGGATAAAAAACTGGCTGTACAACAGGACACAAAGGGCAATAGTAAACAGAGTCCACAGTAAAGAAAGGAGGGTAACTAGCAGGGTACCGCGCAGGGTTCGGTATTGGGACCGGTCCTCTTTAATGTCTTTATAAGTGACATTGGAGAGTACCTGAAAGGAAAAGTATGTCTCTTTGCAGGCGACACATAGCTCTGCAACAGGGTTGATACACAAAGTGGGGTGGAAAGGATAAAAAGGGACTTGGTAAGGTTGGAAGAATGGTCAAATATATGGCAGCTCAGATTCAATGCAAAGAAGTGCAAGGTAATGCATCTGAGAAACAAAAACCCAGGGGAAGAGTACACAATGGGGAGGGGGGTGAGATAATAACAACAACAAAAATCAAAAGAGATTTAGGAGTAATTATATCAGATGACTTAAAGGTGGGCAAGCAATGTGAAAAAACAGTAAGGAGGGCTGGGAGGATACTGGGATGCATAGGGAGACGCATCAACAGTAGAAAACAAGAAGTTGCTATCCCTCTGTTCAGACAGTTGGTGAGACTCCATCTGGAGTACTGCATGCAATTCTGGAGACCCCTTCTCTGCAAAGACATAGACAGAGTGGAGGCTGTTCAGAGGAGGGCAACCAAAATGGTGCAGGGTCTGCACAAGAAGACATACGAGGAGAGACTAAAGGAGCATAATATGTATACCCTTGAGGAAAGGAGGGAGAGGGGGGACATGATATAAACTTTCAAGTATCTAAAGGTAATTAACAAAGTCCAAGAGGGTAGCATCTTTCAGAAAAATAGATGTACAAGATCAAGGGGACACAATTTGAAGATGGGGGGGCGGCTCAGAGGTAATGTTAGATAGCATTTTTTCACAGACAGGGTTGTGGATGCATGGAACAGCCTTCCAGAGGAGGTTGTGAAGTCAGGAACAGTGGGAGAATTCAAGAATGCATGGGACATACGTAAGGCAATTCTAGTGGTGGGTAGGAGGAAGTAAGCTGTTGATTAACTAGAATCTGCAGCTTATCCATCAGGTAGGGAAATGGGCAGACTATGTGGGCCAAGTGGTCTTTATCTGCTGTCAAATTCTATGTTTCTATGTTTGGCAGGCTATAGCTCAGTCTCATGTGATGCTAGAAATGTGAAACTACAAACATATATACGTGAAATGATAACCTGTATACCTTCACATTTTCAGAACATTTCAATGATTACTATCAAAATTATACTAAAATGCCAGAAATCTAAATTTTGGCCAACCTTTAGCTACATATAACTCAGCCCCATTAAGTCTGAGACCTGAGTCATGGTGCACATACTCATGCTGTAACTTTCTCTAAATCCTGAAATTGTGAAGAAATTTGGATCAGAAATCTTAAATTAGACCAAAATAACTGAAAATTAAATTTTGATTAAAGGTTTGACCTCTCATAACTTCACCCCCACTTCAGCGTACAACTCTGAAATTTGGAACATGTCTACATACAGTACCAAATTTGATGTCAATTGAATATATAGTTTTTAAATAAGAGTAAAATAACTGAAATTTAGAATTTTGTGAATTTCTGCTGAACTTTCACATACATTCCATGGAATTAGAATGATAATTCTGTGGGTGTTTTGCAGGTGGAATTTTATATTCAGTACAGCTCTAGAGTAGGCAATAATTATAATTTTAGCCAGAAATGGTCCGAAGAGTAGTGCAAATAAGAAAATGTTCACAAAGAATCAGATGGGATGAGAACAGTAGCTAATATGTCATTAATGGGGTGAGAGGGTTACCATGCAGAGATGTGAGGTTGATTGGCAGAATGGATAGGCAGTCGGCATGTCAGAGCTGGAGCAGCATGTCTGGCTGATGTCTAACACTGGGCTGACTCTAGGCAAACTCCAGTTGATGTCCTTAGCACTTGTTTTTTTTTGTTTGTTTGTTTTTATTTCAAGGTTAAGACCTTTGAGTATATACTCATTTGCAATGGTGACCTTCATTCCTTCATTCATACATTTCACAAACAATAAATGGAAATAAAAAAACATAGCAACCCAATAACACAATTAATTAAAACAGTTACACTGCTTTTCCAAAGACCTCAAATACTTTTTCAATGTAAAAACTGAGGGGGTTGTCTAGTTTGGGTCCTAAATGCCTGGGGAAGACTGTTCCAGAGAACTGGAATGGTATAACTAAGGCACGATTGAGAATGTTTTGTTTTATAAAAAGGGACCAACATTTCTCTTGCACTGGAATTTCTCAAAGATGGTTCTATATTCCTAAAACCTAGCCTCTTACTCAAGTATAAGGGAAGAAGACCCAACCTATATTTATAAGCAAACAACCATTTATGAATATCCCTCCTTTCACATAAGAGTAACCATTTTAATTTCTTGTACATCTCAAAATGATGCATACATTTAGAACAATTTATCAGCAATCTGGCCAGTCTATTTAATAACACATTCAATCGTGAAAGCCTGTCACTAGGAGCATTGTCATACAAAATATTCCCATAATCTATTAACAGAAAAATGTGAACTTTTATGCTTAAATTTAAAGTTTCTGAATCAAAACAATTTTTATATCTATAAAGAAAACCCACCCTCTTACTTAATAAGGTTACAAGCTTATCTACATGGATATTCCTTGAAAAAGGCTTATCTAACCAAAACCCTAAGTACTTGTAATTATTTACACATTCCAAAATACTTCCTGTACCATCTACAATTTTCAATTCACAATCCCCTCTCAGCTTGGAAGCTGTTCCAAATAACATACATTTAGTTTTTGAGATGTTTAGTTTTCATTTACAATAAAGAATGAAAAAAATAAATGATGGTGTCCTCGGCAGATAAATGGTACCGAGCAGCCCCTACGTGTTGTCCAAGGTCTTTCAAATAAACCAAAAATGTAGGGGACCCAGAACCGAGCCCTTGGGTACCCTTCTATGGACAAGAAGAGGAGCTGACTCAGAACCATTCACCTCCATGGTCTGCCACCTATTAGAAAGATATGAGAAAAACCATTGAATAGTCTCCCTGGATAGACCGACCTCACATAGGCCCTTCAACAACAGTTGATGGTCAACCATGTCAAAGGCCTTGGAGAGATCAAACAAAATTGCTCCAGTAAAACAATGGTCATCATTCGCTACACTGATCTCATCTAAGACCCCCAAAATGACAGCCAAAGTTCCATGAGACTTTTGGAACCCAGACTGGTATTGATCCAAAAGCCCATCTCCCTCCAGATAGCCCATAAGCTGTTTAGATAACAACTTTTCAAATACTTTATTTACCACTGGCAGCAAAGATATTGGCCTATAGTTGTATAGGTGGCCAGGGTCTCCTCCCTTAAATGTGGGGACCACCCTAGCCAACTTCCAACTCCCCAGGACATAACCCAATATAATAGACCAATAAAATAGATATGTCAAAGACTTGGATATATGGGTTGACGCATACCTCAACATTGTAGGGGACAGACCATCAGGGTCACAACTATTACTCAACTTCAGCCCCAAGAGTAACTCCAGCACCTCATGTTTCCCTATTTCTTTAAAAGCAAATTGGTGCACTTCCCCATGACTTGAGGTCCAGGGGTTAGACAAAGAGCTGGAAGAACCTCAAAAAAATTTACCTGATTCTATAAAGAATTTAACTCTATCAGGAAGTGCCATGTCACATTCATATAGCTCTTCTTTAGACAGATGGATATTAGCTTTAGGTTTTCTTTGACCATATAAGTAATTTATTATTCCCCCCCAATTTTGTGTGGGGGGGGTCCTAAAGACTCTGTGGTCTTAGTTTTTTAAAAATTTGTTCTTAGTTTCTCTTACCTTAGAGACATATGAATTCCTCAATTTCCTATAATTATGCCAATCACCTGTCTTTCCTGAGTTTTGGGCTTTAGTTCAAGCTTTGTTTTAAGTTGTTTCAATTTAGTCAAGTTAGGGGAATACCAACGTGCCGATTTAATTTTAACCTTCCAGGATTTAACTGGCATATGCTTATTATATAACAGCAACAACTTGCCCAGGAAATAATTCCAGGCCAGGTTCAAATCAGGGATTAGTTCTAACTTATCCCATTGTATGTCCTCAAGGTCAGCTGTACATGCAAAATAATCAAAGGTTTTGAAAGATCTAAACTGAATCAAGGAAGATGGATCCCTATTCTTTGTCTGCCCCTTATGCAAAACACGATATTATGATCACTGAATAAATCAGCAGCTACCCCAGTTGAATGATATTTACATAGACAATTTGTTAAAATCACAACAATTAGAGAGGAGTCATCAGGCTTATTCATGTTTATGCGAGTAGGTTCAACCACCAACTGCACCAGGCCAAGGACTAATGCTATATTCCTCAAAATTCTCAATTTAGTTGGATGTAACCAGTCTGCATTAAAATCACCAAGAACTAATAGTTCATGAGAATGAGAGAAGGGTAATAATGCATCATGAGTCTCTTGCAGGGCTTGCGTTGACAAATGGGGCAGTCTATACCCTCCAAAAAGAAGCAATGGTTTGCCACTTCCTAATCTTAATTCCAGTACTATATATTTACAACTTGTAGATTGAATGTTGAAAAATAATTGAGAGGGGACATATTTATCCAAATAATAAACCATTAACCCCCCACCTCGTTTACCTCTGTCAGCCCTCATAAAGTTATACTCTTGAATCTGTAACAAGTTGTCTTTGTGTCTTTTGCTTAACCACGTTTCTATTAACAGTAAAAAATCAGGCATATTGTGAACTGTAAAATCCCTAATTAAATCTAACTTTGAGATAACACTTCTGACATTAGACTGGATAAAAAGTAGGCCCTTATGGTTCTGTAGATTAGGTACCATGGGTTCAGGATTTGGGATTATATTTTCACTTAATAGCAACAAAAGTAGGATGCATAGCCTTGTTAAAAAAAACACTCCTTTAAATGTTTCAACATAATTGGAACAAATGTTTTCTTAATATGAAATCCCAACCTAATATTAACTTTCCTCCCAGAACAACACATCCCAGCAGGTCCTGTATCTGAGATTGCAAATACCCTTGATGCTCAATGAAAAGGGAACAGTGTCAACACTAGCTAAAACAAACATGTCATTATAAACGTTAATCCCAGTTCCATGCCTTAACAGACTTTCCATTTTAATTGCACATCCCACCCAGAACAAGACCAATCTACCTCCCATTGAATTAACCCACATACTAAAACCATCAATAATGGATAAATAACAGGCCCCATCTGTATTACACTCACTTCTACACTAAATTATAATGTTATGACCTGAACTATTTGCAAACAGCCTCCCTGCAGCCTCCTGCTGTAGACTCATGCAGGTGACTCCCATCACTTCAGTGGGAGCCGATCACACAGAAAGCCACACCACAGAGTGCTGCTAAGGCCAAGAAAAACATGTCCTTTGTGTGGAGAATGCAGTGTGGAGGCCCCTTGAGCCAGAGTTCCTGAAGAAAGGCAGAGGCCCACCCTGGATTCTGAGGGCTGCTGCTGACTGGCTGACTCCTGTGGAGGGGGTTAGCCATCTGCAGGTGTGCCAATGCTGCAAATCCAGGTCTTCAGAGGTAATCATAGAGAAGGCAGCAGCCTGTTTTAGCTGGGGCTACCCTTTTAACTTGTCAGGGGTCGGCTGTGGTCATGTTGGTGCCATTCTGTGAGCAGGCAGCATGCGGCTGCAGGAGTTAATGTCCAGACTTCACGGTCTTCCTCAAGCCCTGCTTTGGACTCTGAGGGCTGCTGCTGACTTGCTGGCTCCTGTGGAGGGAGTTGGTGGTCTGTAGGAGTCCTGATGCTATATACAAATAACTGAGCTACCCCCCCGAGTGAGAATGGTGTGGTTAATGCACTATCCAAGTAATTACTGATACAGTATATACAGATAACTGAGGTGCCCCACCCACATCAAGGTTTGCAGTCCTGCTATTATGCTGATGAGTGAGCTCCAAACAACTCTAACTATAAAGTATGAAACTGTAGCTCACATGCCAATGTTTTGAATATCTTGCACCAAGAACGTAACAATATACTAGAATATATTATATAAAAGTATGTTAATAAATGAGCCAAATGTTTCCTGAAATACAATTACATTTTCAAATCTAATAATTGCAATAAAAATAAAGCTTAAACAATTATAAGCATTTGACAGTTTAGAATAAAAGACCAATTACCTTTAACTCTTGCTCAGACTTTTCGCAGCACAAACAGAAAGATTTTCCTTCCTCTTTCAGAGACAGAACCACTGCGCTGGAGTGATCTGGTTGTAATTTGTTCTTGCAGAACTTTAACACAGCTGAATCTACAAAAAAGCCAACATGATAAACCTATATATATATTTGGGAAGTAGTGTAAAGAAAGCTTAATTTATCACATTATGATTTAATACATGTTGATCAGTGTCCTGTGATAATGGCAAAAGAACAATAGCGAGGCTAAGAAAGGGGAACACAAAACAACGTGGTCATATACAATGAGTGGCACATAAAAGCAATCACCACAATATCGACCTACAGCTTTTCCTCTCCCTGAGTTGCAACTCCCCAGAGTTGGTTATTTTTAGTGAGGGAGTCCAGGGGTAGCAATGGCACCCAAAGAAAGCAACTGTGCACTTTGTCACCGTTTTGGCGATCACTGTCATGTGCCACTCATCATATGTGGCCACGCTGTTTTGTGTTCACCTTTCTTGTCCCCTCTGTTATTATTTCATCATTATCACATAAAATCTATTGATCAACCAGCAGTTACACATAATAAGAAGACCCATGCAATAATATTTCTCCTTAGTGAAATTAAGAGGAAATTTGTCTTCAGTTGATTATGGATCGAAACGGGAAAAGCTCAGTTTCTTACACCAGTCCTCTGCCCCCTGTGTGTTGCACCTATAGTAACAGAAAAACATGAGAGTGTGTGTGTGGTGGGGGGGGGCAATACATTCTGACATCTGTACAGACTATTGAAAGATTTATTTGATCTACTAGATGATGGTGAAATTGCATCCAAATTTCACTTTCAGAACAAATGCATTTGTGTCTCTTTATAGCACAAATCATGACTTTCTGCTGCAGACAGATGGATCTTTTTTAAAATAGCAGCAAAGCTACTTGGATGCAATCAGTTAGACACAGGTGTAGCATGCATTTGTGTCTATATCTATAACCCTTTTGAAAATCTAACCCACATCCAAATTTAGGCAAGGTATGAATCCCAGATTCCTGACTGTACCCTAATACTCAGTAGTAGGTGCCAGAATATTCTGTTTTCTATAAAACATTTATCCAACCATTGGATATATATATATAACTTACCAATCTTCTTATTAGGGTACTGAGAAGGGCATTATCCTAATTTATACTTCTGTGTATCCATAAACTCTCCCCTACTACTTCATTGCCTGAGATCCAGAATTTTCCAGCCCCTAGACCTTGGCAAGCAGTATATAATTGCTTTGACTTCCTTGCTCATTTTCCAGGGTCTAAACCATCGCTAACATTTCAACATTAGAATTACTACAGGCACTCTTAGGAATATTATTTAAATTTATGTTGGGGGGGCTGTTCTATCTTCTGTTTGCAGCTGTTTTTAAAAGCAACCTATATTTAACACTTTATACAATTAATTTATTTTGGCACTACTAACCTCATCTAATTACAGTACATTATTTCATTTTAATCTTGGCTATTACTTGTTTTTATTTCTTTTTCTTTAGTATCAGTCTCCAAGTTAACATACCACATTTAGGGCCCGATTTTAAAAGGGAAAGATTTGGCACACGGTGCTGGTACCAAACGGATTTGACACAAGTGGCACCTTGCAGCAAAGCTTGTGGCAATCCCAATTTTCAAATGCAGACTGCATTCAAATTGAGATGCCATGTGCCAAAGCCACTCTGCACTACCCTTGTGGCAGAAGTGTTCTCGTGCCAAGTTGTAAGGGGACTTGCACCATGGTGGGGCTGCACTATCCCCTTTTTTGGGAATTCCAAAAGCCCTTTCATGGTTGCAACAGGGGCTCAATTTAGACCAGCAAGGAGCTAGTCTAAGGGTCTTGCACCACAGTCAGGAAGGGAGGCAATGAGGGGGACCTGTGAGGAGGGAGCCAGAGCAGAGACAGCATGGGGGTGCCCTAGGGGGTGATGGGGGTATGGTGGTAGTTTCATGGTGCTGTTGTGTCACCTGGTGGGGGTGCACTTGCAGAGAGCCAATCCTCCCTGGTAAAGGGGAGTTGGCATGGATGGACCCTAACCCAGCCCCAGGTGGATACAGCCCTGACTCGTACCTCATAGGTGCCAAGAGCCCCAACACTCTAGGTGGGCAGCAGCTAGCCTCCACACTGGGTGCTGTATACCAGGGAACTTTCATGGTGCCTGGAGAACATTCCCATCCAGCACCTACATCCTGCAACCTGCCGCCACTGTTGCCCACTTACAGTGTCAGGGACTGTGACATCTATGGGAAGGTGCAAGGGCTGTGTCCATCTATGGCCAGGTCATGGTCTGTCTGTGCTAACCCCCTCTACCTGAGATGACTGGCTCTCTTCAAGTGTGCATGGCATCCCTGCTGGGTGCCACCTCAGCACCCTGACATTGCCACTGTGGCCCCATCACCCCTAGTGCACCCCCATGCTCCCTCTGTCCCCAGCCTCCTCCTTGCCAGTATATTCACCACTACCACCTTCACAGCCCCTTTGAGGTTGCACCATGAGGGGGGGTGTATGGATCCCTCCATCAAACCCACAGGTGCACTAAAGGTTTGGTGCAACACTGCAGCTGTAGTAACTCTTGGGTCTTTGGAGCAGGGATCCCCTGTTTTATAAAATAGGGCACTGGGTCCCTGATACACCCAGAGTTTGCAACAGCAGTAGATTGACACAAATTGCACCGCTCTTAGGGCAGATTGAAAATCGAGCCCTTAATCTTTAACTTTGAGGACAGTGACACACATACATATTTATACCTGCAAGTTCATATTCTCAGTTTACCTTCATCTATGTGGACCATATGATATCCATTGCTTCAGAATTCTTTAACAGTAATTTTCTATTGTAAATACATTGTATGGGTTATTTTTCTATTTACTGTATTCAAAATTAGGAAGATCTGGGCTGTTCCAGTAACCAGTATTGTTCTTTTCTTTTCAAAAATTATTTCCAGAATTGATGAATCGTTAAAGGTCACTATACACATATTTTATGGCATTTTATTATTATCTTTTTAATTTGATCTTTCATAATTTGCCATCATTTTTCTAAATTTTTGGGCAGTTCCAAAATTAATGCACAAAAGAGCCTCATGTACAAGCCATGCCAGCACTCTAATGTTTGTCTCCACCCATTTTAGGCTACAGCATTTGGTGTTAAGAATGCCCTGGAGATAATTTTGTATTTGATTAATTTGTTCTTTACATAAACAAAGTTTTTATTTACCTATATCCAGTTCTTATACCAATTTTCTTTTTGAATTATTCCTTTTATTTTTGTCTACCATTTCAGTCTTAATTTATTTCATTGCTTCAACATTACTTTGTTACTTTTTTATACAGGGTATCCATATGAGTTTTACTAATTATTTTCTGTGAATACTTACTTTTTATTTGGGAACCTTTAAATAACCTTTTTCCCAATCCATCATTTTCTCCAGTTTATACCTTCTAAAGTTATTCAATAAAGATGCAATAATGTTATATTTGCATCACAATATTTCTAAGTTGTCAAAACTTTATCTTAGCTCTGGTGGGAACATAACCCAGTATGTGATATAATGTGATACCACAGCAATATTTCTACCATAACCAATTTATTTATTACCTGTTTGTGTCTCTCCATCATAACAGCAGTTGGATTTAGATTTTTTATTTGCATGTGGTGAGTTAAATATGGAGTACCAACAGGTGAATACCGTGCCTTGGAGTTGGATTTGGCCTGGGGTGGAGCAGCAAGGTAGGCACGATGCTACTCCGCTCCATGCTGCAGGGTTTTTTTGCTCCTTGACTATTCATTTTAACTTAAGTATTTAGTGATTTTGAGGAATGAACCCCATCTTATCTTTATTTAAAATGCTGGAAAGATATCTTTAGAAAGTCAGGTAAAGCTACAGAGTGGCTTTTATTCTGGAGAACTGTTTTTTTGCTACCCACTGGCTCAGGTATTTTGCTGGATACGTGTTATTTTGAATGAGTACTGGTGGAGCGTTGAAAGGCAGTGACAAAGTTTCCTTGAATGAAACTCATAGGATTTTTATTCATATATCTCAGAGAAGTGCTTTTTGTATATCTGTAAAAGCATATTTTTTCTCTGGGGGGTTGTATTGCTGGTCGCTAATGTTCACCTAGTGTTTGATGTTTTGGTGCCTGGTTGGGGTTTTTTTTGGGGGGGGCATCGGAACCGGTACTGCAAGAGGCACCTGATGAATGAGAGGAGTGTGATTTTGGAATACTGGAGAGACCAGATGGCAGAGACAGAGGAGAGCACTGCATGTGCTGTAGTGCACTTTTATTTCTTTTTACAGGTGTGCCATTCTTACCTAGGGAAATGGGGGTTCCTTTTTTTGACCTAAATTAAATTTACTACCCTCAGTCAAGTGATGTTGTTTCTTTTTCTCCCTAGGTTTTGAGGCAAATAAATGGCATGCCCCTCGACGTGTCTAGGATGATGGCTGGAAGGGTTACAAGGAAATAATAAAAACTCCTTAGACTCCTAAGTCATCTGTTTGGTCCTCAGTTTCTGTGTGGGAGACAGGGGACAGGGATAAACTCCTGTTGAATATATTGAGCTCTAGCTGGCTTTGAACACAAAATATGATGGTAACACTTGGTAATACTTGATAAGTTAAAACAAAGTAGACTGAGAGCCCATTTAATTGAATTCCACTCCTAGTGGGCTTAATGGCCTATCTGGTTATGGATAAGAAAATCATCTAATCTATGCTTAAATTGTTCAAAGCATGGAGCCAGTACAATGTCACTTGGTAGGGAGTTCCATAATTTTGCAGATCTAATAGTAAAAAAGTTTGATCTTTTAACTGTTTTGACCTTAGGAACATGTAATTATCTCGTATGGGATCTCAATTCCTTTGTTAATATGTTTTTACTTTTTAACCCACAAAACTTCATCAAAATAGGATTCTGCAAAATATTTTAGCTCAAAATAAATCACCCCCTTTTCTTTTAGCCTCCAGGGCAAACCATTTTAAATAATTGTTTCTTAACATATATTCCTTGTTTTTGAATCCTATTAATGATTTTGTTAGTTTCCTTTGTGTTTTTCTATTAACTTGATGTCCCTTTTTAAGTATGGGCTCCAGACAGGAGAGCCATAGTCAAGGTGTAGAATGATATACGATTTGTATAATTTCATTAGGCACTCTCTATCCCTTGTTAAGAAAGTTTTATTAATTGTCTTAATAATCTGTTAGTAAACTTGTTACAGGCATGATTTGGCTAACAGTGAAGGGAGACAGTAAGAGACGCCAGATGAAGGTATTTCTCCTTTTGCATTTTAAAAATGTATGCCTTTGCTGAGGAAATAAATACTGGAAGATATATATAATACCCATTTTTGGTACTTTAGACTCATTTGGAAAGTGCTTCAATTTTTTTTTCTGTAGTGACACTATATAGCAACTGTGGAACTAAACATGGGGCATAACCTTCTAACTTGTTGATTTTTTCGCAACTTGAACTTCTGCCATATATACCTTTTGCTATTTAAAGATTCAGCATTCAGAATATGGTGTTAAACCTTTCAACTGCATTCTTAAGCGAGACTCTTCAAAGGAATCTGAGTTGCTAAATGATTGTTGCATACTGTAGAGTGGACTCTTAAATAAAAAGGAGTCCTTTGCCTTATGTTAATTATCGGGCTTGGATGAACGTTTTTTCGCTCTCCTCTCATTTAAAATATTTGTGAGATGGGTTTTTAGGTTGTTCACTTAAAAAGCTAGTGTTAACTTGCTAGTTTATCTTCTTGAAGTAATACAAGGGAGAACATTGTTAGTAAATAGTGATTTTTGTGGTTCTCATCTTGCTTATAACTAAAGGACCCCAACAATATGACAGGAACCATTATTATGCTCATGGACTTTGAATAAACAAAGTCTTAGTATGGATCCATGGCACCGATGCAGCAACCCTGACCACAATGTCTGCTACAGTGCAAGGAACCCATTGATATCCTGACTGTGAAGTGTCCCCGAACTGACCGGCAACATCGCAATGCACAATGCTGGGGGGACTGTGCCCCCACACACCCCCATGAGGGGGATGTGCCCCCACACTCCCTACTATAAATATTTAACTCAACATCGCATGGACAGTGGAGTTAGATATTTACCCCCCATCGCCCTAAAGTGTCTCAACGCAAAAATCCCATTGCTGCCAATTTAGGAGAAGTGAGGGTTTTGCTGTGGGGTGTTCACTGTGCGGGTGTCACTCTATTGGTGGCATACCTCTTAATACTGACCTCCAGCAAATGAGCTTCAGTTTTGGAGACAACAAGTTTGCTGTGACTGTAATTATATTTTAACATCCTGAGTTATATTTTAGTTTATAAGTTTGTTTAAATATTTTACAAATTTACACACTTAATTGTCTACTTAACCCATTCAGTGCCAAGGTATATTTTATTTATTTAGTTATTCTTGACTGGTTAAGTGCACTAGACACATTCTATTTTTAGGCATGACTCAGGGGATACAGATGAATGCCAACTAACCTTAAACCAGATGAAGCTGTTGGTGAGTCAGTGAGTTGTCTTAGGATGTCAGCATTCTAATATGTGCATTGGTATATTTTTAAGTTCCTATGTTATGAATTTTTGCCCTTAATGGGTTTTCTCTATAATGTCTCTAACAGGCACTTCTACCACTTGTAAAACTTAATTAGCCAGGAACTTGTTATGTCAGAAAGTGCTAGTAGTTAACACATTCTTCAGTTTTCAGGCTAATTAAATAGTGGACAGTTTACACATGTTGTAAACACTATAAAATCACTCATTATGTGCCATTCTCATTATTCTAGGTATCTGGGAGATTCTGTCCACAGTGTGGAGGAAGTTTCTATGGTCCAATACTGGGGGTTACATTGCATCTTTCCTAGTAAGGTGCATAGTGGAAAAGACGCCAATGGTGGCTGAATCATGTATGATGGGACAGATCTAACTGTTACTCTGCATTTTGATAGTAAGTTTTTATGGGGTTCCTAATTACCAAAGAAGTGGCCATGAACCATAATTAGGCATGGCACATAGTGGTAAAAAGAACCAAAAGCATACTTACTCAAAGGCATTCAGTGGGTTATAATGCTGACAGAGGGTTATCTAGACATGGAGAAACCATGGGTTGGATTCTCCCAAAAACACCTAAAAAGTTACAGATGTTTTGGTGACAAATGGAATTCCCAGTAGATGTTTCATTTCAGGATTTGGATATTTCATTCTGAGACACCCTACTTTGATATGGGACATTCATACTAATTGGCATGGAAATTAACTGGAGAAAACAGATTAATAAGCTAAAATATACAAGACCTTCACTAATGAGTATTTTAAAATAGTATACTTTGAAAATGTTTATTTATAAAATGTTAATTAACCCATACTATACAGTATACAGGGATACAACTCTTCCCCCTTCCCCCCACCTCATCTCTCCCTCTCCTTTCCCCCTTTTTTCCACATAAGCACTTGTTTACTTATAAACACAGCACTTATTATTGTCCACTCTTTCTACCTATTACGTATAACACTGTTGTAATGCTGTTTGTAACACCTGCCTTACAACTGTATGTTAATACTGATCTTGTAACTTGAATGTTTAATGTCTCATTCCTATTGTACGTCTTTCATCCAGTTTGCACCGGGAGACAAGCGACTTGTCGCTCAGTGTGTCTTCCTGGCGGAAACATTTCAATAAATTAATAAAAATATAAGGCATTGCCTTGGAGATTAACTGGAATGTGCATACTGCACATTTGTATTGTTTATTATGTATTTCACTCTGTTTCACAATCACTTATAGTCGATCGAATAAACTTCAAACTGTATACTGAGTCAAGTATGGCCTTCTGAGCTGCATGACTCATACTTCAACCTATGAACCTATAGCATGTGTGTTTTATGGTATTTTTCTTTTACAGTTCTAATTACTGTATATCAAAATACGTATTTCTCCTAAGGATTCCAGGTGTATATAATATGGAATATCATGATTTATAATTACTGTACAGTATATTCTTCAGTAATTTTCTAAAAGGACTGCATTCAGTGGTTTCTGAAGGATCATTTTTTTAAAACCCATCTCCAAGTTACTGTATAACCAATTTTCTAGAATTACAGTTTTCTACCAGATAGGGACAGCTTAAATCGGCTCTTTTTCTGAGTTTGCATAGTACTTGCCATACAATTCTAGGGCTGCCCTCTCTCCACAAAGTTTTTAAGTCATTGCACATGTTTTGAAGGCTTGTTAATGTTATTGTACCAATGACCAGTTCATTTATTTATTATTTAATTTATTTTTTTTAATGTTTCACTAGGAAAGGCACACTGAGCTAAAATAAGCTAATTTCCAGATGCGTCCTGGGGGAAAGGAAAAGGAGAGTACACATGAAAATACACAGAGTAGGAAAACAACACAGTGTAACTATATAGCAAATAAATAATTTGTAAACAACTATGTACATTAAATAGGGTACATGGATTTAACCCATGCAAAAATGAATAGCCAACAGTTTGAGAACACTTATTCCATGCACAATCTGCAGTGAATATTTATAATAGAAGAGCCAGTATGTGTGGCTGCACCGATAGTTAGTTGAATAATTTTGTTAAAAAGGGTGTGGGGGGATGGAGAAAGCAAGCTTGTAGTAGCAAAGAAAGGTGAGACTGTTGGGAGGGAGGGTGAAATAATAGTGGGAGACAATTTAATGGGCATTTAGCTTACTTTGTCTAAATATACCAAGTTACCAAGGGAAGTGATTAGGAGTTGGGAAAGGGAAGAGAAGAGGTGGAGGAACAATGAAGTAGAGAACGGGTGGTATAGAGATAGGGGATAGAGGAAATGGGGATGAAGAGACAGGATGCTAGAAAAAGGGAAGAATTTAGGTGTAGTTACAGGTTATAGTTGCAGGTGTGGGAGGAGAGAGGCCACAGAAGGGAGAATATAGAGTAGGGAGAGGGAATGGAGCAGACTGGGAGAGGGAGGGAGTTCCAGAGCTTAGAAAAGCAATAAGAGAAGGTGGACTGGTCAGCTGTGGAAGATCTGCGGGAGAGTGCCAGGGAGCAGGAGTGGGAGCTGTGGAGGGTATAGGAGTTGCATAGGGGTTGGGGGAGGTCTACGATGCCGGTTCAACAAAAATGTCATTGACCGACATTACAGCATCAGCTTTATGTCAACTGCAATTTCAGTTAGCATAAAGCCGAGCAGTGCAAGTTTGTTTTTCTTTGGGGGCTTTGGCCCCCCAAACCCCCCATCTGGATAGCTCTGCCCCCACACCCCTGTAATTAAAGATGATAAACTCCACGTTAACGCTGATTCTGGGAGAAGTGAAAGACCCCAAGAGTACAGTGCCAGGGTGCTGCAGGTACACTACAGCGGCAATATCGAATTGCTGCTGTAATGTCATTTGACATTAAAATGGTGCTGTTTGATCAACTGGGAGAGGATAGAGGACAGGTAGACATGGAGGGAGCCAAACTAATACTTGGCTAAACAAGTAAAATTAGCCTTCCAATTAAAAAAAAAAAGCCTTATCTGCTTCTTAAAATAGCTGCTAAATGTGTTAAGTGATGACATCATCGGAGCCAAGGTCAGAGAGCTATATGGCTCTCTATAGTGCCAACTAGTTTTTTTTCCCTTTGTATAGAATTGTTTCACCAAAATTGTCAAAACCATGTGCATTATTTAGATCAATACGCATGTTAGGCTGTGGTTCTGTTCATTTTGTTTACTTTAATATGCTGAAATTGTGTTTTAATCCAACTGACTTCCTCTTTGACAAACCACAGTGCAGTACAAATCTTGAATAACCTGGTGGTCTAGTGGTTATGGTGGATCCAGGATGCTGGGGAGGGGGAGAGTGCTGAGAGTGTGTGCTTACTTGATATGCACTTTTTTAAATTTTTATGAAGCCTTTATATTTTCTGCTATTATGCTTTTCTAGTATGTTTTTGACTGAAACTACAAATGTAATCCATATTTTTGAATATAAATATTTGTACAATCAATAAATCAGACTTCTTCAACAAAGTGAAATGCAGCAGCAGCAAGTGAGTACTTTACAATTGGGAGGGGGAGCACCCTCCACCACCCCATAGATCCACCACTTGTTTGTAGCAAAGTTCTTCTGTAGTCCAATGCCAGAGTTCATACTTTCTCGGAAATCAAACATATGTTTGTCTTCTCTTCTTTATCCTTGGGAAATAATAATAATAAGAATCAGTATTTATATAGTGCTCTCATGAAGTGACTGAATGTGTAGTGGCAGCCAATCCACACATTAATACCCACACATAGCCTTGGACAATTGCATGAACTGGTTTTATGGGAAGGGGAATGTTGGCCAGGACAATAGGGTCAGGTAGTGACCATGGTGCTGGCAGCCCCACATCTTATTTATCACAGGGATCTGCTAATATTTCTCCCCTTCTGTCTTCCCCCTTCCCTGAATATAGCAGTACCTTGCAGGAGTGGCTTTCTCAGTCCCCCTCTGGCATTCATTCTCACTGCTTCTCCCTGCACCCAAAACTGGTGAGCTCATCACCCTTGTGCATCATGAATGTAGGTAGTACAGTCCCCACATTTTCTGACATATCAAAAATAAATAAATCTTTCCAGTAAGTCAGGCTGATAGCAGCAGGGAACAAGGGGCATTATGGGCTTTTCTATCCTTAAAAGATATAGACTACCTTTGATTAGGCACTATTAAATGATGGGTGTGCACATCATTATGCTTGTCATTTAACAGAGCCTGATCATAGGTGGATTATATCTTATATGGGTAGGAATGCCTATGTTTCCCCTTGTGCTCTGCTGCTATCAGCCTGGCTTACCGGAAGATCATGTTTATTATTAACATGTAAAAATGACATGGGCGACTGTACTAACCGCATTCATGATGCAGAAGGGTAGTGAGCTCATCAGTTTTTAGTGTGGGGAGCAGAACAGAAGAGAAGAATGAATGCCAGAGAGGGACTGAAGAGGCCATTCCAGCAGTGTACAGCTATATTCAGGTTTGGGAAGACAGGAAGGGGGATGTTTATCAGATCATTGTGAGATCTGAAATGTAGCGCTGCCAGCACCATGATCACTACCTGCCTGTGAATGAGAGCAGCCAGCGATGACAAATACTCAATGGCAGGGCTGCACTTACAGTGTTACTTGAATCCAGTGTAGGGAAATTACCCTCAGGTGGGGGGGGTGACATTTGTTAAGACAGTATTGCGGGAGCTGTGTAAGATCATTCAAGATTTAGAAGGGTGGTAGCCAACCAGTTTGCATTGTGGAGTAGGGCACTAAAAAGTACTGGAGAAGATTTGCTGGGAACTGTCCTGTGGGGTTTTGTAGATCACAGGTAAAGGAGGAGACTGACACTGGAAGTCTGGTGGATTCACTCAAGGCATTAGTATGCCTCTCCTGCTAATAATATTGCTATCCATAGTAAATACAGCCCTTATGAGGGCATGAACAGCAGTTTTTCTGGTGAGTCGTGAGGCTTATTTCTTGGTCCTCCACAAAGACCCAATTGTTAGTTAATGAGGTGGGACAAAAACACAACAGGGGAACTGTACACACTGCCTTCACTGTGCATAAGGGTAGTGACTCACTCAATGCTTAGTGTGGGAGCAGAAGTCAAACATTGAAAAAGTGGACTTAAGTGTGATTTGGGAGGTATTTTTTAGCAGTGCCAGCTGATGATTCTTATTAGTGTAGGTATACACAACTCTCTGAGGTATATGATTACAGTATGAGGTGTGATAATTCTCTTTATGAGACCGCAAGCTCATACACAGCCCCCAGGTACTAAGGACACAGTATGGATGGTGGGGTGTTCAACAGAAGCCAGGCTAGGTGCAGGGGGTTCACTTGGAAAAAGAATACAAGAGATGCTTTTTTTGTGGCTTGACAAGAATGCATGAGCTTTGGAATTGGTCCAGACTGGTACTTCACTGTGTGACCCTAAGCAAGTCACAACTTCTTTGTTCTGCCAGGCCAGATCTGTAAATAAGGTTTCAGCATAGTGAGTCTCTTCTGGTTAACAAAAAAAAATTCAAGGCCTCACATAACCACTAGATCATCAGGTATTTGACGTGTTGTACTGTTCTGCAGTTTGCCAAAGAGAAAGTCAGCTAGATTGCAAAACATTTTCAGCAAGTTAAAGTAAATAAAATGAACAAAATCATAGCCTAACATGTGTACTGATCAAAATAATCCACATGTTAACATACTGTGTTGATCAATCTGGTAGAACAATTCAAAACAAAGAGGGAAAAAAGAACTAGCTAGCCTATAGGAATCTACCTGTATATTGGTCTCTGGCTCTGGCTCCAATTATGTCATCATGACTCCTCACTTAAAACAGTTGGCAGAAATCTTAGGGAGATGGCAAGGCTGTTTTTTGTAAGTGAATGGCTGATGTTCACATTTTTCAAAAGCTATGAAACTGCATTTGTGTTATTTACATATGTGCAGTTTTAGCATAGATGTAAACAGCAGCCTTTACTTTACCTCTGTATGAAGCCAGATTTTGGAGTTTGCAGTTTTAAAAAACTGCTCGTTTAGGTATCCTTTAAGTGTCACCATTTGCATTTTCTTCTTGAAATGGTTACTTTTGCATTTATGTTTATTTTAAAATATTTAATATTCTGACCATGTGGTTATGTCATGGACCATAACTGATCTCCAGCCTTACTTGCCCCACCCATGCTCCAACTTGCATAGAAGATAGTGCTTGTAGACAAATCTAATCATTTTGCCACTGTGTTCTGATGTGTTCTGGCATGTTCTGGTATGTTCTGGCATGTTTCTGTGTGCGTGTGTGTTTGTGTGTGCTTTTGATTCAGTTGCTTGTGTCTTGCATGGAAAACAGTGATTGTAGACATTCTAATCATTTTGCAGCCATGTTTTGCTCTGTGTTTGTTTGTGTGTTCCTCTGAGGCTGTTCTTGCAATCTAGGAAAGGTACTTCCCTAGACATAGCAGCAGTACATTGCATAGCAGATATAAAATGTCAATAAGCAGGTCATGCAACAGATGTGCTGAGCAGTTACTGAAGCAAGAAATGTACAGCTGTAATTTTTTACATCCTGTTCAAAATGTGTTTTTGCACCTGTGGTGCCAAATGGCACAGTCGCTGTGCAAAATCTCCTTCCGGCTAATTAACTGATAGTGTCACTGTTCATGTGGTGGGGTCACAAAAAGTCCATGCTGAAAACTTGGAGCGAAAATACCAAGAAATGCCCAGAGCATTAGGGTTTCTGACCATAACACCCTGCAATGTAGGGACTTACAGGCATAAGAGGTGTGACATGGGATTGTCAACAGTAATGCTTCCGCCATTACACCCCTATCCCCACCCTGCAGCCAGTGACAGGTATCAAAGTGTACTTTTGACTCTTCAGCCCCAAAGTTCACGCCACTCTCTTACACTGTACGTATTTCAGTGTATTTCTTTATGGAATGGGGTGAGTGTAAAGTCTGAAAACCCCAAGGCACACCTTGACTCTTGTCTGTTTCTGCAGGGTAGGGTGAGGTGAAATGGCATGAGCGTTATGGGCAATGACCCAAAGGCACACCCCAATGCCTGTCCATGTCTGCATGGTGGGGATGGGGTTAGCGTCACTTCAATACTTCACTGTCATTCCTATTCTGCCTGTCTGTGTCTGCCTTTCTCTCTCTCTCTCTCTCTCTCTCTCTATATATATATATATATATATATTTGTCTATGTAATTATCTATCTTCCTATTAATTGCAGGTATCACTATTTTTACCTGTTTCTAAAACAAACCTGCATATCACATTTGCCTACACTCTGAGCACATACTTATGAAACTGTGCATAATTGTACTCCACTTCTGCATAAACCTCATACTTTCCTAATATTCCCATTATCACAAACATAACTATCTTGCCCTTATCAAAGTGACCCCCCCCCCCGAAAGTTAATATCACATTTTCTCTAACAGTCACTCATCATTACACCTGACTTCCTGATATCAACACATTGCTTAAATATAACTTACATCACCTCATGGACAAAAAAACTGTTTCTCTTAAAAAACAATTAAAAAATAAAACTGTGTAAATAATCCCAAGGCTGAACATATGCCAGCCATTACTTTTTCATGTACTGCCACCTTCTGTACCATCATGAGGATTTGCATAGGTTTCCCTTGATGCTTTGCATTATTGGGATATGTGCAATTATGTTTTCTTTAAAATGTGGCTGTCTGGACAATATCATCTGGGATAACACATACATCAGTGGCATTTGCTCTCAGGTTCTTTTGTAAGCTTCATATTCCTTCCATTAAAATGTACACCTCCATCTATCTTCCTAACAATGTGTATGCATTCCTTAGAAAAGAAACTAAAACAAATCTTACTACTTATAAATCATTGTGTTGTTTCTCCATACCTCCTTAACAATTCCACACAACTTCACTAACTTCATTATGCACCTGTAGTGGATCTGACCAGATTTTGTTCTACCTGGTTTCGCTTGTTTTTTCCCTTTTTTTTGGGGTGGGTTGCGGGGCTTCACTACTCCATTTTGTTTCCTGCTCATTCTGCACCAGATCTGCCTTCTGGGTCATGGCCCCTAATGTCACCACCCGGTATTTGTTTCCACACTACTTGAACACTTCTCCAGTCACCAGAAAATAGTGCAACACCTAGCAAAATTTAGGCAGAGCCTCCAAGGCACTTCTCGTATTTTCATTTTACAACTCGCATTTCAAGCCCCGCAACAGAATGCAATCTTATGGAGCACAAACCTTCATTCTAAACATTGAATCACTATTAATAGTAAATGCAACAAATCTCATTCAGGGCAGCTGAATCCTCATTTACATATTAGGATTATTTTGAAAGCCTTCTGCACGAGCTCTGCCTTCTGTTTCGTGGCACCTGATGTCACCACCTAGTATTAGTTTCTGCGCTACACGAACACTTCTTCAGTCAACCAGCAAACAGTGCAACACCTAGTAAAAACTGGGTAGGGCCTTTAAGGCACATCTGGTATTTTCATTTTACAACTCGCATTTCAAGCCCGCAACAGAATGCAATCTTGTGCAGCACAAACCTTCATTATAAACATTCATGCCACCTGCTTATTGGTTCCCTTCTATCCCCCTTGAGCTCCTTGCTCTCCTCTGTCTCTGCTGAATTGTTTGTGATAGTTGAAACTGTAAAATTGTTCACCTAACCAAGCAACAAAAGACTGTATTGCTTGAAACTGCCATTCCAGTTTAATACTTCTAGTGTCTGTTAGAATTAATGATTTAACTTTCTCTCCCTGAGGCAGCCGCTTGGTACCACTTAAGCCTGCTCTAGTGTAAATCTCACCCTGTGGCAGATGCTCGGACCTTTCAATTTTTATTCTTTCCAGAAATCCTATCTCTGCACTATAACTTCTGCTTAACAGCCCCCCCTCCCCACCTGTAGTGCTGCTCACTCAGACTTCTGCAAACTGCCAGGCCTCAGCCTAGGGCAAAGCGGTGCTGCTTAAAACCCAGCCCCTTTCTTAGCTCCTCCCTGCTCTTGGCTCTTGGCCTGCCACTCTTATTTACCTAATCCCCCTATTGTTTTCTGACCCCTGCTGGCTGTCTGCTGCCAGCCCACATTCAGTTGCTGAGCCCCCTAAACAACTCTACTTAATCTTCTCCTCTCTCTTCCCACCCCAGAAACTTCCAGCCCGTTTGGGCACTCCAGCAGAGTAGCTGGCTCTGCTTACACTACTGGCCATGGAGAAGCCTTGATTCAGTTCTCCCCCAGAGGATCTACAGACTTGAAGACTCATAATCTCTGAAAATAACCCTCTTAATCCAAGCAGTAAACGATTCTTTTTTTTTAATTCAATAAGCTTTATTAGTTTCAAATGACATAACAATACACAACACATATTCCCCCGGGGGATGCCATTAAAGCAATACACAGCATACATTAGATAATTCCGAGGCAGTCCCACCACCACTCGGCCACCCATTATCCTTCCCTCCCTTCTGTCCTTCCCTCTTGCATCTAGTCCTCCCTAACTCCCCCCAACCCAAGCCAAATGTTACTCGCACACCGCTGTAACAAATAGTCACTCAATAGTCTATAATCAGGCCTATTGGGTCTTCCAATCCAATAACAGGGCATCTAGCGCTCCCCATCTACTCTGGAAGGTTGCATATCTATTGCGTATCAGGCAAATGCGCTTCTCCATCTGGATGGCCAGCAAAATTTCTTTATGCCATTCCAGTACAGAAGGGGGGACACTATTTCTCCAGTGCCGTAATATAATCAACTTTGCAATCTTTGCAACCAGCATCATATGGCCTTTCCTGACCTTGGGCATACCCAGAGGAAAGGAGTTCAGTAGGCAAACCTCTGGGGTAAATAATGGATCTAGGCCCAGAAAAGAATCCAGAGACCGTCTAATTGTCTGCAAGAAAGCTTGCACTTTCGGGCATGTCCACAACATGTGAAACAAAGTACCCAGCTCCCCTCCACATCTGGTGCAAGCAGGGGAAGAGAGCCGCCCCAAGGTATAAAGCTTAACAGGGGTGAAATATAAGTTGTGCATAATATTAAACTGAACTAGACGCAATCTATCCTGTTTAATGTAAATATAGGAGTTACGCCACAGTCTCTTCCAGAAGTCAACTTCTGTGTTTAGTGGCAATTCCTGAGTCCAGTAATAGCAAACCCCTTGAGGCAAATTGCTCTGTAATGCTTGTAGTTTCTTGTAGACAGAAGAAATAGCATGGGGTTGTCTAGCCAATATAAGAATAGAGGGCAAGTCAATTTTCACAGCGTCGGACCTTGGGGTTTTACCTATGTGGGAGACAACAGCTTCTTTGAGCTGCACATATTGAAAAATGCCACTAGCCTGTACCTTGAATCTGTCTTGGAAAACAGAAAAGGAGATTATATCTCCATTATCGTACATGTCCGCAGCTTTCTTCTCACTCAGATTAGGCCAGTAGGACAGTGGGATGGGCTGATACCCAATTTTAAAATGTGGGTTGCCCAGAATGGGTTGATCTAGGGAAACATGCCAATTAGTGGCCATCTCTGCTTGCAATTGGTGTAGCACTTTAATGGACCATCCCAACAGGGTAGATCTAAGGGGCCTGGGAATAACCCTAGGAGTCGCGTATAGGAGAGCCTGGAGAGTACACCTATGCTGGGTTGTGAGGTACTGCTCTATTTCCAACCACTCTGGCGAGTAGACAAGTGGGTCTAGGGCCTGTGGTTCCTGCGCCCACTGGGTGAGTTTATTCAAGTGATGGGCACAATAATACAGGAAAAAGAAGGGAACCACTAGACCATCTAGCTCTCTTGGGGCAGCTAATTTAAAGTAAGACCTCCTGACCTTCTTACCCTGCCATATAAATGTATTCAACATTGACTGCAATTTAACGAACCATCTCCTGGGGAGAAAACAACCCATCATGACCATTGGATATAGGATACGGGGGAGCACATTCATTTTCACTGTGGAGACTCCACCCCACAGCGACAAGAGAAAAGCACCCCATCTATCCAAGTCAGCTTTGATTTTAGTCAGTAGGTCTGAAAGGTTGGATTTCAATATGGAGGTCCTATCCCTTGCCACATGAATTCCCAAGTACAGAAGGGATTTTGATTCCCACCACAGAGCAAAGTTGGTCACCTCCCCTCGAGAGACTCGGTTATTTAAGGGAAATACCTTAGTTTTAGTAAGGTTAAGATTGTAGTATGAAACCTTAGAGAAGGCCCCAACCTGGTCAAGAAGCACTGGTAAACTGTCCCTCGGGTCTTCCAAATGCAACAAAAGATCATCTGCTTATGCAGAGAGTGTATATCTTCAGCCTCCAATTAGAATCCCTCGAATATCTGGGGAGGCTACCAGATGCTGAATAAGGGGTTCTGAATATAAGTTAAATAAAAGAGGGGAAAGGGGGCATCCCTGCCGAGTACCTCTATGGAGCGGGAAAACTTCAGAGTGAACTCCGTTGCATCGAATTTGGGTGGAAGGGGAGGAATATAGTAACCTGATCCACTGAAGGAAGTCCTCTGGGAGTCTGAACCATGACATGGTGGCAAAAAGAAAGTCCCATGACACCCTATCAAAGGTCTTCTCGGCATCCAGTGACACCAGAACCATGGGTAGTTCTTAGCCACTGGCGACCAGAGGTGGTGCATTAACTTCCTCATGTGGTCTGCCATAAAACCAGTTTTGTTCTTTACTTACCAAAAGAGGCATAATAGGTCCTAACCTATTGGCCAAAATCTTGGCCAGGAGTTTAACATCAGTATTAATCAATGAGATAGGCCGATAACTCTCTGGATATTGCAAATCTTTACCCTCTTTAGGAATAAGCGTGATTATTGCTCTCAAGAAATTGGGGTCAGACAGCCCTTTATCAAACCAGTGATTATAGACCTCTGCCAAAATAGGGCTAGCTCTGATATGCAAGCCTTGTACAGACCATTAGGGAGTCCATCCAGCCTTGGGGACTTATCCGTTGCGAGAAGTGCAACGGCACTTACCACCTCTTCTGCCATAATGGCGCCGACCAAGGAGGAGGTGTGAATGGGTGACAGCTTGTGCAGATCAACTGAGCTGAGATATTTCAGGATATCTGCCATGGAGGGGCGAGCATCTGTTTCCTCAGCATATAACCTCTGATAATATTGCCTTAACACCCCTGCACTGGCACGAGGATAAGTAACAACAGACGCATCCTTATCCGGTTTAATACCCGGAATGAACCAAGATGCATCCTCTTGCCTAAGCCGTAAGGCCAGCAACTTGCTAGCCCTTTTCCCAGCCTCTAAATATTGAAATTTTGTACATTTAAGTGAAAGTTCGCTTTTTGGGAGATAAGACTGAAATACTGAGCTTGCAGTCTATACAGCTTGGTCCAGTCTTCATCAGGGGATAAGCGAGAGATAGTAGATTCCAATTGGCTAATTGAGGAAAGCAGGGAATTCATTTGCGACTTGAATTGCCGAAACTTTATTGAGGCTAACCGGATACACTCCCCCCACAGGGAACACTTTAAAGCTGCCCAGACTATGTCAACCCTACTAACTGACCCCCTGTTGTTTCTTAAGAAGTCAATAATAAAGTCTCGTATATATTGCAGGGAATTAGGTTTATGTAATAATTGGGTGCTAAGCCGCCAAAGGGTGTCCCTTTTCACCCCAGGTCATACTAGGAAAAAAAAGTGAGACAGGCGCGTGATCAGATATAACCCTGGCGTGGATATCAGCATCAATTACTCCAGGGAGGGCAAAGGAACTAATTAGGAAAAAGTCGATTCTCGAGAATGTTTTGCGCGGCGGAGAGAAAAAGGTATATTGGTGCTCCTCCGAGTGCAAGGTGCACCAGACATCAGTAAGATCCGCCCCCTCATGAGCTCATGAAGGGCCCTCTGCACCGGGGAAAATCCCCTTCTTCAGGAATCAGACCTATCAATATGTGAATAGGGGGTAATATTCCAATCCCCTTCAAAATGGTAAGTTTAGGGGGGTTGGAAACAACCAACCTCAATAGGTGAGCGGAAAAATGGGGGGATTCGGCATTTGGACCATAGGCTGCTCCCAGCATCAACTGGTGTGATTCTAGTAAACCAGTCATTATGATGTACCTCCCATCAGGATCCCAGATTTCTTTTTCAAGGGTGAAGAGAATCTTTTTACTTATTAGGATAACCACTTCCCCTCTACTGATGGAATTACCTGCCCCATAGACATAACCGACCCACTGTTTACGAAACAGTACAATATCCTCATGCCGGAGATGCGTTTCTTGAAGGAAAGCAATCCCAGTATTTAGATGTTGCAGGTATCTAAGAATAATGTGCCTTTTGCAATGTTCATGGGCGCCCTTTATATTCCAACTTATGAACTTGTATGGACCACTCATAATGTAGCTCCAACTGTGACCTTATCCCTGTCATTGCTCTGAAGTAGAGCGGGATAAGAACACTTGGCCCCCCCATAGCACCCCCCTACCCAACCCTCTATACTCCCCAAACTCATAACAGTACATATAAATTAACACACAAAGAAAAAATTCAACCAACTCTAACTACTTACACTATTCTATCCCCCAGTTCTAGCCACTGCACTACAATCCTGCCTCTGGTATGTGATGTTATCGCAACCTGCATTCCCATATCACCACACCCGCTTCCCCCCACCCCCGCTGTAACTAACCCTGAACAGAAAGCAGGAGGAGAACCTCCCACCAGCACATTTAATACTGCACCACCCTCATGTAATTGTGCCATTTTCTTGTATTAGAGCTGTCCCACTGAATCACAGGTCCCCCTTCCCTGACAGAAAAAAAAGAGCATTGGGAAAAACCCATAGGCCTCTAGGACTACAGGACAGGCTAGTGAACCCCTTAACTAAGTAGGCACAGCCCTGCTAGATAAATAGAGCACTAGTAGTACATGACAGATAGCCCCCTGGATTAAGACTGCACCTGATCTATAAACCTGTCAGTCTCACTAACAAGACTGCTGGCACCAACAATAAGAAAATGGGAGCACGTTAATCAGCCTGCCCCGTATACTTAATGCCCCTGAAAGTATGTAACAACGTCCACCGTGGCTTATCCATGCTAGTCCAAGCACTTTAGATAAGAGTCCAGTGACCAGGAGTCCTGATTGACGGCATGGGCAGTCCACGTATGACTTCTCTGAATCAAGGAGGGGCAAAACATGGTTTAACCTCTTGTAGCTTGCTCAAGTGGCCGACCCGCTGATGAAGCTCTTGTAGCAGAGGGGACTGTGTGATATTAGTAAAATGGGGCTGTCAGATCTCCTCCAGCTGCCAAAGGTGGGCTCCTTCTGTCAACCTCAAGTAAAAATGTCAGAGAGCTAGTATAAACTGTATGTCCAACCAGAAAAACAGTTGTGCACATAAGCACTTAGCAAAGGAGACAGACTGCCACTTTGCCCTCACTTGAAGAGATCGGGGAACAAAACCTTAAGCTCCTTCTTTGCTTGATCCTGAGATTCAAATGAAAGCCATTTCTCACTGGATTTGACTTGGAGCGTCGCTGGATATCGCATGCGAAATGGCATCCCCGCGGCGATCAACTTGGACACTGTCGGGTGCAACTCCTGTCGCTTTAACCAGAGTGCGGGAGATCTTGAGTAATACAAATTTTACGCCCTTCCCAGAGGATTTCCTGCAAGGCCTTGATTTTATTAAGAATGAATTGCTTGTCCTGGAAATTGAGCAATCTGAAGATAAAAGGTCGGGGGGGGCACAGAGCTCTATGGGCATGCTTGATAATGTAAACCGTGTTATTTGGAGAAGGCCCGGCTATCTTTTCACAGAACTTCTAGGCAAAAAGAATTGGGTTGTTCCTTTCCTCCTTTTCTGGTATACCAATCACCAGAATGTTGTTCCTTCTGCTCCTTCCCTTTAAATCTTCGAGCTTCTCCTCTAGCTACTTAACCCTGCAGCCCAGCTGAATGGCTTCTTGCTCCATTTTCCCCTGCTTGACCTCCAGAGAAGTAATGTTAGCCTCTGAATCCCCCACACACACTGTAAGAGATTGGACCAATGTTTTGATTTGCTGCAGGTCATCCGAGATATCCAGGATCTTTTCCTGTAGGGGCTGCATGATTTCAAGAAATCTCTCCTCCAACAGGGCTGTGGTCGATGTGGTCAACTTAGCACCCCCCATAGCTTGCTGCTTCGGCCGTTTTGCATCCTTGTCCTTCTCGGGTGTCGGCAGGGGGAGAGTGCCGCGAAGGGGCCTTCTTCATGAAGATGTCCATTTCTCGCTCTCCGATTCCGAAGTCCAGCAAGTGCAGAGAGCTCTTACTCTGAATCGGAACAACTTCTCAAATGTAACTGACTCTCGGTATAGGTTAAATCACAGAAATTGTTAGCGGGAGAGTGGATTCGCGGGTGAGTGCTGCTTCCCCTCGGGCTGCCATCACATGACCCCCAGTAACTGCTTCTTTACTCCTACCAATTGCATTACCTCACCAAGCAAAGTACCTGACAATGCCACCCCCAGTCATCAGTATCATACAGGGTGTCATCCTACTCTATCATATTTGCCTCCTGGGACACCAGTGTACTGCATCCAACCAAAATGGTAATTTCTACCACCCAAGGGTAGTGCTAAATGACTATAAATCTGTGACCTCACCCTATCATAAGGAGACCAGCTACAGTCAGCAAAAACCCTTCACGCTCTGGGAATGATCACACCAAGTCACTGACCCTCCTATAGTTCCTTTTCTCCACAGATATGTTACTCACTTTGGATCCACAATATCATGACCACCAGCAAGAGATCATGGTGCTGAACTAACAAACCTTCTGTACCATCTCACTTGACTGCTTCTTCTCCTACTGCTACTATCAAGCAATATACACCTGAACCTGGGCACTCCCCATGGTTCTAGTACACAGTTACAAAAATCAGCTGGGCTTAGGTTGGCATCAATAAATATCTGTAGGATTCTTCCCAAGATGGACAACCTGAAGGTGTGGGTATCTCGACACAACTCGGATGTGCTATCTGTAGTTGGAATCATGGCTTTCCCCTAAGATACCAGATACAGCCATCACACTACCTGACTATACCCTGTTTAGGCAGCACCGCCTCTCAAAAAGAGGTGGTTGCTGTGTCATATACAGCAAAGACTATCTGCAGGGACATGGCCTACCCCCCCCCCCAGCATGAGTGACAACCTACAAGCACTGGCCGTCAAACTGATCCTTGGTGCACACAATACAGTGCTCACCCTGCTCTCAGTATACATCCTACCTAAGCAGACCACAGCTAGCACCAGCAACCTTATGGACCATATCAGTACCCTCAGCCTCAACACAGAAATTAAACTTCTAGGTGACTTCAGAATCAACTGGCTCTCCCCATCATCTGCCAGTATCAAGGACACCTTGTCTGCCATCCACTTCTCCCAAATGATAGACTCTCCAACAAGAGTCAGTTACAAAACCAGCACCAGCACCCTGCTGGATTGGACACTCACTAACCTTCCTGCACATATCGACGATATAACTGTACTCCCAGACTCTCTGAGTGACCACTCCCCTGTCACATGCACCTGGAATAACAACTATAGCAAACCTCCTGCCAGAAATATATCAAGCCGTGTCCTCCTAAAAGGCCATCTACAAAAACTCAAAACAGACCTCAAACACAAAGATTGGTCTGACCCGTATGAAGCCAAGGATGTGGATGTAGCCCTTGACCTCTTCATAACCAAACTCAGTTCTGTCTGTGACAAGCACCCCCAATAAAAACAAGATCAATCAAAGGACACTACAACTTCTGGATGACTCGGGATCTGCTAGAGCAACTCTACTCAAGAGATCATCTCTGGCAAGTGGCATGAGCACATGGCTCAGCAGCAAACATACAACGGTACAAACAAGCATGAAATGACTGCACGAAAGCCATCCAACATCCAAAAAGCACCCACTACAAAGAAGCCCTCACCAGGTAGTGGAATAGTGGCAAATTCTTTCGGGACAACCTCAATGACACCCCTGGGAAAGACCCCCAAAACACTCCAGTTATGCTCACAATCGATGGGGTGCTGTTCTTAGACCCTCTTCTCATTGCCAGCTCCCTGACTCATGCCTTCATGGACCTAAGCAGCATGATGCTTGCTAACTTCTTCAATCTCCTCACCACAAATGACCCACAAGGGAAACTATTGCCTCCCCATGACAAACCACTATTTCACTTCAAAGTAGTCTCTGAAGCCCATGCCGGAAAATACCTGGAAAAGATACTAGGGAAGTCAAGATGCAGCGGGGACTCCCTAGACCTACAATTTGTTAGCCTGGCAGTCAAGGAAGTTCTTAGCCCCCGATGCAAATTATAAACCTCTCACTCTGTCACTCACAATTCCCTCACTGCTGGAAATCTGCAACAGTTACCCTAGTGCATAAAAGTGATGATCGGACTCTGCAAAATAGCTACAGACTAATTTCAATACTCCTCCCACTCTCCAAGGCCCTAGAGTGGATCATGGATGATCAACCTGTGGAGTCCCTCAACCACTATCAACTACTGTGTCCTGAACAGCATGGGTTCAGGGGTGGCCACTGCACCATCACGGCCTTGCTAGAATTTACGGGCTACATCCACTGCACATTAGACCAAGGTCTCCTGGCAGGAGCCACATTCATTGACCTACATGTATCAAAGGCATTTGATATGGTGCATCATGGGCTCCTCCTCAAACAACTGGCTGACACTGGGCTTTCCCCTGAAACTTTGGGCTGGTTCAATAGGTACCCGAGCAACTGCTATCAGCAGGTTAGGATCAGAGATGTGATCTCTGATAGCAGACCTGTCAGATCTTGTGAACCGCAAGGATCCATATTAGGACCACTGCTGTTCAGCTTATTCTTAAATTACCTCCTGGCCTCTAGCTCATGTCAAATACTCCTTTACACAGATAAAGTGGTCTTATCAGCCAACACCTTGAACATCTGGAGGTGGATCTGCAAAGTGGCTTTGCATCCACAGAACAGTGGTTTAAGGGCTATAGAATGGTCTTGAATTATAACAAGACCAAGACCATGATGTTCTCCACCCCACAAAGCAAACACAGAGCCTTCCCCCTTGCAATTATGAATGTTGGAGGTGCCATTCTCGAACTTGTTTGGCATTTCAAATACCTAGGCATCATTATTGATTCCATCCTATCATATGCCGAGCACATCGACATTATTGCAAGGGCCATCAATACCAGAATTGGGATCCTGTATCGGCACATGAACTGTCTCACACATGAAGCCCTGAATACTGCCATCAATAGCTCAGTCATCTCACTCATCGATTATGGGCCGGTGATCTATGGATCTGCAACAGACACAGCCCTCCGTCGCTTCTCAACTGCACTGAATAAAGTCTGCCATCTCCTCACAGGTGCTGCTAGACCCACATACACCTGTGACCTCTGTACCATGGCTAGCTGGCTATAGCTCAGTGGAAGAATCAGATACCAAACCTGCCTCCTCACCAAAAAAGTCTTCTTAAACCTTCTACCCCCAGGAGTATGGAACCTATTGACGCCTCCCCAGAGCACAAAGTAAACCAGAAATGCCACCTCTCAGGTATTCCATGTGCCAAGGTGCAGCACTACCTTGGCTCAGCAGGGTTTCTCATACCCAGACTCCCCCTCTGGATAAATGTACTACCTCAGGACATCTGTGATATAGCAATCATCAGCTCTATTAAACACAAACTGTGCCAACACCTTCACGCCTTGGGTACCTGTGCCTGCCCCCACTAAATCCTGCCTCAAATCAGTAATTCCATTGCTGTAGTCTGTACTTACCCACTAGCATGTCTTAACCCTCTTACTGTTCCACTGGGTAGCCCCAACCTTGCACTTCACTGACACCCCGTTCTCGCCCATAGAGCTGTCAAGCCCCACCCCACCTCTCTTCCCTACCCTTCTACCTCCTACCCCCACCCTTTTCTCTTACTATTACCTCTCCATCTTCTCCCCCCTTCTCCTACCTCTGTCTATTCTCCTGATTTGTGTCTCTCCTTGATGTGGGCATACAATGTACAATGCCTCAGTATAGTGTAACCATGTACTTTATCGGTATTGTTGCACCATAACATGTGTTTGTATATTTGTCACCGAACTACTCTGTATCTGAATGTTTATGTATCACTCTGTACTTGTTAACTGATGTGGAACCAATTAACGAGCATCTGTTCACTGGTGTTAGCCACAATTTCAATAAATAAAATAAACATTGAATCTCTATTAATGGTAAATGCAGCTGAATCCTCATTTACATACTAGGATTAGCCTGAAAGCCCCTATTAAAAGCCAGTATACACTGTATTTAGAAGACCTGACTGCAAAGCTGTTCTACTCTAAGGGAGGCAATATAGCGCAGTGGTTTAAAGCTCTGAGATGCAAATCTGGAGACCAGGGTTTGAATCTCACAGCCCCCACTTGCATACTGTGTGACCCTGAGCAAGTCACGTAACTTCCCTGTGCTCCCAGGTTGCACCTGTAAACAAACTTTCAGCTTAGTGTGCCGCTTCTGGTTAAACAATTGGAAAAACAAACAAAAATATAAACCAACTCTCCAGTACTGAGGTTAGCCACAGGAGAACAGCAGTCTGGATCATTACTGTTTGTCTATTGCTGATGCTGGTCCTAGAGCTGAGACCCTGGTACCCTATTTGTGATAGCACAGTAGATTTCACAGCAACAGGATTATATGTTCTGCTCTGGTTCTATGCAACTCAGGAGTATCTTTTCACTTCTATACACATCAGACAACTCTGTTATCAAGAGAAAGCATAATGCCTTTGTAATTCCTTGACGTTCTAGTTCTGGCAGTTAAGTCCAGCTTCATCAGCTGCATCATATGGTGCCTATTATTTTTTCTAAGCAAATCACTAGCCCTTGCAACATCCTAATGGGTCCCTAGTCTTTCTTCCACAGGCAGTAGAAGTTTAAACTAAAATATTATGAGGAACAACTATGTTAAATTAAATTCAGGAGCCATCCAGCCATCCGGTGTATTCATTTTGCAAGGGTTGCTCAAGGAAGCATCATGTTTTGGATGTTACAGAACTTCAGCCATCATCTTCTCATCTCCTGCAAGCCTGCAAATAGAACCTCAATTAATCAAAATTTATATCACTCATGCCCAAGGTATTCTAAAGAACTAGTTCCCTTTCCTGTTCCATTCAGGGCACAGCCCCACCACTGCACTATTAGAATTCATGGGATTGATCCATACCACACTCGATCAAGGAAACTGTGTGGGGGCAGTATTCATCAACCTTATGACCTTATGAAAGCCTTTGATACTGTCAACCATCCACTCCTACTTAAACAACTATCAAACACTGGGCTGTCCAAAGAAGCACTGCTCTGGTTTTCAAGTTACCTTGCGGAGAGGAGCCAGCAAGTTAGCATCGCCGGTGTCACCTCGGAAGAAAAGCCGGTCCATTCAGGGGTCTCACAGGGGTCCATCCTGGGACTACTATTCTTCAGCCTCTTACTGAATGACCTCCTCAGTGTCTGCCATCAGAAATTACTACTCTACGCCGACGACACAGTCCTTTTCACTAACCACTAAGACGCAGAGCTCCTCGAGAAACAAATACAGCTTAAATTCCGGCGCAATGAAGAATGGTTCAAGACACACAAACTGGTCCTGAACTACAGCAAAACAAAGGTAATGACTTTCTACAATGCTAGGAGCAAGTGCAAATCCCATGACCTCACCATCAAAAACCAAACAGGGACCCTACTTGAACATGTTCCTGAATTTAAATACCTAGGTGTTACATTGGATAATTCCCTCTCCTACCATCGGCACATTGATTCTGTTGCCAAAGCCACCAATATCCATATAGGCCTGCTCTAAAGGCACAAACACTGCATGACTATCAACAGGTCTGTCACCTCCATCACTGATTACGGGTAAGCAATCTACGGCTCTGCCTCTGCCCTCTGCAGAATTATGGTCACAGTCAACAAAGCATGCAGGCTTCTAATGGGGGCTGACCGACTTACACACACTTGTGACCTGTACGTTCAGGCAGGATGGCTTCCTCTCATCAGCTGGATCCAGTATCAAACCTGCCTCTTAGCTAAAAAAGTCCTCCTCGGGATCATGTCCCCAGGCATTGAAAAGCTCCTCATCCTGATCACCACAGCACCCAGCAAACTAGAAGTTCACAACAACCAACCTTCCTTGTCCCCTAGATGCCAGACTACAATGGGCCAGAGGCTTTTGCTCACAGAGCTCCACAGTGGTACAATACTCTCAACAAAGAAACTCTTACAGCTGCTGCACTTGGCCCTTCTAAAAGACAACTCCAACTTCATCTCAGTTCAACTAGTCATTGTGACTGCTTCACCTAGTCTGGGGCCAGATGCTCACTGCCCTCTTCTTTAGTCAAGACAGCTACCCCAACCTTGCCATGCCCTCCCTCTCCTGCCTCTCCCTGCCCACCCCCTCCTCCCTCCCACTCCTCTTCCTCACCCCTCTCCCTGGCACTTACTGACAATGATCCCTCCCCTTGAGTGCTCTTACCATCACCCTTACCCTCTTGACAATGGTCTTCCTGCCTGCATAACCCCACCCTCCCTACCTCTCACCAGCACGCTTATTTCTAAGGTTGCCCTTGATATCATGTCATTCTACTTAGCATTGGCACATTTTAAGGTAGTGCAATTAACTAAGCCTCAGCCTCTTGCTTCTTTTTATTGGGTAACTATGTATAATTATGTCAACCATTTTATCAACTCAAATCAAATTAAATCAAATCAAACTTTATTTGTAAAAGGCACCTTTCCAAAACCAAGGTGCCTGTACATAACATAATAAAAATCAATAAATAATTAAAACAATGTTAAAAATGTATCCAAGGCAGTAACATTAAAAATCATTATATGCATGGCTAAAAAGAAATGTTTTTAATGCCCCCTTAAAACTTTGGACAGTCGGGCAATCTCGCACCTGTATGTTTATCTTCCATTTTCTCGAAGTGGAACCTTTGTAAATGAGCAGTTCCTGCTCAAAGGTATTTGTAAGCCTAGATTTAAAAAAAAATATAACAAATCTCCCCATTATCATCTTTCCTTGCAGCATTTACCTTCTCCTCCTCTCATCCAGTCATTCATTACTCCTGCTATCAGCTTTTAGCTTTCTCCTCCATCCTCTGTATTCCACTCCTCTATCTTTGCCTCAACTGCTATAGCCAGACTGCTGCCTCTCATGTCCTTTCACCCACCTCACCAGCAGCATTGCAAGACTTTGCCTCCCTAACTCATACCTTTGAGAGGTATACGGGTATAGGTAGGGTTTGAGTTGTCCACCAGAGATGGGAGTCTGCAACATCAATCTATTTGCATCATATTCAACTCACACTAGAGCTCAACTTGTCTGCCAATGTGTAATCTTGGAACTCCAACCATCTGATATATTTCAATTCATCATGGCTCTACTTCACCCACTATTTGAGTGGTTCAAGCAACCATCAATCCATCAACAATGTATTGTAAGATTTTGCATGCCCTCATTTTGGTTGTTTTACTACTGATGAGAGTTTATGATTTGACTTTGCATATCAGAAGCTCTTTATTGCATCAAGGTAGGAAAAGGCTCAAATTCCTCCTCCAGGGGCTTGTTCCCCAAAAGTGCAATTCCAGCAGTGCATTTGCTCATCCCTACTTGTTCTACATTTTCAGATTCTGATGAAGTTCCTCAGGATTCCCTCTGACTTCTTCTGTCATGTTCCTTTCTCATAGGACCTTAATGTCCATAATCTACGAAGCTTCTCCACTCCCACTGATAATGCAACTTTGGATCAAAGAAAGTCCTCAGGGTTCCCTTTGGAATTCTTCTGACTCTTGTCCATGATCCACTAAATCTCCACTATGCTACTGTTCAATGTCTCATATTCTGAAGAAGGTTCCTGGGCTCCCCTTTGGACTTTACAACCATGCATACCTCTCGTAAAGACCTTATCATAATTTTCCATGGAGCCTCAGATTTCTAGGAAGATCCTCAAGTCCCTGTCAGACTTTCTCAGGCACATATTCATTTAGAAGTGCTTGTCCTCATGATCCATGAAGCTTCTGTTTGCTCTACATCATCAGAGCTGAAGAAGACACCAAATGTTCCCTCAGATGTCTTCAAAAATGCATTCCTCTGCAAGATCTTCATATATATACTTGTAGTCCATGAAGCCTCAGATTTTGAGGAAGGTTTTCAGGGTTCTCTCAGACATTCTCAGGCATGGATTCAGTTGAAGACCATCTCACCCATACTCCATGAAGCCTCTACTAGCTTGTGGAAGGGGCAGTAGTGTTGGTTCCCCCCCTTTTTCTTTGTCGTAATACGTTTGTCCTGTTGTATGAATGGTGTCCTGTCTGTGTCTTTGTTCTAGTATTGTAGTAAATAGCGAGTAATAGACTGGCCACCTATTATGCACTATTTAGATTAAATCCCCCCCTTTTTCCTTTTGTCTGCCTCCTATTTTGTTTTCCCGTAGAACTATTTACAAAGTTGCATTTTGGCATATGAGTATGCTGTTTCTTGTCATTGTGCAGGTACCCAAATAAGTTAAGTAAAAAAAGAACACTTGTTCGTTTATATGAGGATTAGGAGGAAAGTATATGCCCTTGCAATCTAAGTAAAATGCTGCTCGAGCAGGCATTGGAAAAAAGGATTGATAGTTTGTTTCATTTTTATTTTTTCTCACCCCCTTTGATTCCCAAAAGCTGTTGCACCTGCCACTTTCAGTCTGTCGACAGCACAAATTAGTTTGAACAGACTAGAGCTGCAAAAGTGAGCATTTCCCCCTTCAAAGGCTTACCTGGTGCTCCGAGTGTTTTCTTCGCCTGTAAGGCGATAACCTTCTGAGTTCCCCTGCCATGCAAAGATGCGCACGCTCGCGCTGCTAGTTTGTGCTGTTTTCAGGCTGTAACACTAAACAATTCATAATAGGGTTAGGCAGGTAGGGCTTGAAGTTTTCTACCTTCTCCAAAGTAATTCTTCTCTCAGAAATGAGTTTTTTAGAGTTTTAACACTAAAGTCGGATACCTCTTTCCCTTCAGTAAATGCTACAGGACCACCCAGCTTACCTGTTTACTAACAGCTGGCCAGCCTCTTTCATCGCTAATTTATGCAGGGAAGCTGGGGAGGATCCTATTAGCATTGTAAAATAATAAACCATGGAACAAAATGTGTTGGGGAAAAGGTTTCCATAACATTTACCCTTTCTAGTGCCAAATGTGAGGTAGTTATCATATTAAGTGCACTGAAATACATATATTTGATATATATTTTGCAAAGGTAGATGATTGATGGCTGAAAAGAGCCAATCATGTTTCTTGGCTCCCTTTATATACCAGCCTATTGTATAGAACAGCTTCAGATTCAGCTTGGGTGTTGTGCCATAAACACCTTGTGGAGCTGATGTATGCTTCTCCTGCTATATAAGGATGGAACAAAGTCTGCTGGTGTGCTTTCTAGCCAACTATTTTGTTTTGTGTTGTTTTATTTGACATTCAGTTCATTTTATTTTGCAGCTGTTTATTTTGGTTCCTGTAAATAAAGAGCCTTCAAGATTCCTGCATCTACTAGATTCTGTTGTCAAGTGTCCAATTGTCTGATGTTCAGCCTTCCACATTGGTGTCAGAAGTGGGATACTTGCTTTGCTTCTGGTTGGGGCTAACCAACTGGAGGACCTAAGCCACAATCTGGTGTATCTGATGTTACAGGAAGGAGTGGACCTGATGAACCAGCAGAGACATCGGGGAGCTCAAACCAGATCAGTCACAGCAAAATATAAGCTACCCTTACTCCCAGGTTTGGATCCAGTTACCTGGAAAAGGGAATTCATAATGGCAGAGGCCCAGATGGAGGAAGAAAAAACTAAGGGGTTGCCCAAGCTATTGGAGGTGAAGAGGAGGAGCACCTCCCTGAGGAACCCCAAGATTTTTTACGATGGCTGTGTACAAGACAACTGGAAATGGAACATCAGAGGGACAGAGATTGGAGGGAGTATGAAGCCTGATGCAATGATACCCTAAAGGCATTTCAAGCGATGGGCCCGGGTAGACCCCCTGCTACCCCTGGAGGAGGTCACAAAGATATCAAGCTGGCAAAGCTTACTGACTCTGATGACATTGAAGCCTATTTATTGACTTTTGAAAGAGTCGCTACCACCTGTAATTGGCCCCAAGATCAATGGGTCATCCGTCTAACCCCCTATTTGACTGGGAAGGCCCAGCTTGCTTACAGCCAAGTAGAGATGGTAGATGTGAATAATTATGATCGAGTCAATAAGCCATTCTAAAATGTTATGACATTAACATGGAGACCTGTCAACAAAGATTCAGATCTTACAGATAAGGTACTGCAGATAATCCCCAGGATTCATTCACCCAACTAAAGGACTTGTTTGTCAAATGGCTACAGCCTAATAACAGGATCATAAATCAAATCATTGAGACCATAGTATTGGAGCAATTTATCTGAATTCTCCCTCCAGATGTCCAGCTATGGGTTAGGGAGCATCGCCCAGAGGTTTCCGATACAGCAATTTGATTAGCTGAAGATTACATTGCTGCCAGACCCCATAAGCAGAGAAGCAGTCATCAAACAACACATCAGCATCTGGTAAGATCTATTACTACTCCTACAACTATGGGGAGTGCTGGTAGCACTACACTAACTACCGGTATACAAGGCACTGGTAAAACAGGAAGGGGGTACAATCCGGATATTGTTTGCCATGAAGTTAAAGCCAAAGGACGCATTGCAAGATTTTGTCCCAAGAAAAAAATTGAGTCTACCCATCTTGCTCTAGCTAACTGGGGACACTACATGGTCACAGTACAAATTGGTCCACATTTAGTTACAGGACTTTTAGAATCAGGAAGCAAACAGACCCTGATACAAGTGGAGTTGTTGAGTGTACCCCCATCCCTGGAACGGCCCACCACAGAAGTAACATGTATTCATGGTGATACTCATCTATATCCTTAGGAAGAGACTGAACTAACTATACAGGGACAGCTACAAACTATGAAGGTGGGAGTCATACCTAACCTTCCTATCCCAGTAATAATCGGGCATGACTGTCCCGCTTTCCAGAAACTGACGTCTGTTAATCTTTGTGCCATGATGACCAGATCACAGACTCTCCCTGATCTACGTGTTGAGTCTCCAGAATATTATTTTCCCTTCGACAAGGATATTTACGGGGCCTTGGGAAAAGATAAGAAGACCAGAAGGCAGAAAAAAATGGCAAACATAATTGGACTGTAAATCATAACAGTAATAATAATAATTGTATGGAGTATGGTATACTGGGATGTGAAAAACCTATGTTTATTGAATTACAGAAAGGGGATGAATCCTTAAAACCATTGTTTTCCTCCCAAGTTAAGGAGCAAGAGACTGGAGATAAATATCAAATAAAAGCAGGGTTATTGTACAGAATATGTAAAAATCCTAGAACTCAGGAAATTGTTGAACAATTGTTAGTTCCTGAAAAGTTCCAGCTGATTTTAATCAGCCTTGCTCATGATATTCCTATGGCTGGACATCTGGGGAGGGATCAAACCTTAAGCAGATTGTTGCACAGGTTCTTCTAGCCTGGAATACATGAGCAGGTCGCTGAATATTGCAGAAGTTGTTCAGAATGTCAGAAAGTATCTAAGATCATAAAAAAAGATACAGTCCCTATGCAGGTAATGCCTTTATTTTCAACACCCCTTCAGAGAATTGCCATGGATATCATGGGTCCGGTCCAAAAGAGTGCCAAAGGCAATCAGTATATTCTAGTGGTTTGTGACTATGCAACCAAATACCCGGAGGCTATACCCCTCCGTACAGTCACCACCCCTAGAATTGCTGAAGAGCTGGGAAAAATTTTCAGCAGAGTAGGTATCCAACAAGAAATACTCACTGATAGGGGCACAAACTTTTGTTCCCAGGTTCTGAGGCGGCTCTACCAGATCCTGAGTATTGAGGCTATATGGACCACACCATATCACCCTCAAACCAATGGTCTGGTAGTACATTTCAATCAAACCATGAAACAGATGATCCAGAAGTTTATACAAGAGGAGGGTAGACAGTGGGACACCTACCTCCTGTATCTGATGTTCACATATTGTGAGGTATCCCAGGCCTCAACTGGCTTTTCACCATTTGAACTATTGTATGGAAGGAATCCAAGAGGACCCCTGGATGTAATAAAAGAATGGTGGGAAGAAAGTAAAGATGGCCAAAACAAATGCCTCCCGGAATATCTATACCATTTATGAGAGCGAATAAAAAAGTATAGCCAACAGGCCCATTCTAATAACCAAAAACAACTGACACAAAAAATGCAATATGATAAAGAGACGGGCAAGAAGGATTTTATAGAATGGGATCAGGTGTTATTATTATTACTATCGTCTGACAATAAATTATTAATGAAATGGCAAGGCCCGTATAAGGTAATACGAAAAGTGGGACCCGTTATGTATGAGATCAATGTACATGATAAAACTAATAAGAGGCGGATTTATCATGCTAACCTTTTGAAACCTTGGATAAAAAGAACGCCCAAGTTATGTGAGTATGTATATCCAGAAGGCGCTACTAGTGAAATGGATATAGCCTATAGATGACTGGAAATAAAAGGAAATGTCAAAGACATAAAAATAAATCCCAACTTAACACCTCAACAAAACACTGAATTATCAGCTGTATCACAGGCACATAAGGATATCTTTAAAGGAACACCAGGGAGAGTAAAGGATGCAACACATAGTATTATACTGTCACAAAACAATCCAATCTGACAAAAACCATACTGCCTACCTGAAAGGGTCAGGGAAAATGTAATACAAAAACTCCAGAAAATGCAAGAAATGAGGATTACTGAGCCTTCACACAGTGAATGGAGCTTTCCATTAGTCGTTGTGAATAAGAAAGAAGGGGGAGTACGTTTATGTTTAGATTTTCGGCATCTCAACGCAATTTCCAGATTCGACAGTTATCCAATGCCTTGTATTGATGATATATTAGATCACTTAGGAAATTCTCAATATTTCTCTACCATCGACCTGACAAAAGGATATTGGTAAATTCCTTTAGAGCAGGAGGAAAAAGATAAAACAGCATTTAGTACCCCCTAGGATTATTCCAATTTACTGTCATGGCTTTTGGACTGCATGGTGCCCCAGCTACGTTTCAAAGGGTTATGGACAAAATATTGGCTTCACATACTGCATACAGTGCGGCATACTTAGAGGATGTTGTAATATTTAGTCCTACATGGCAAGAACATCTGCACCATCTATCAGAAGTCTTGTCAGCCATTTCCAGCTCTGGTCAAACCATAAACCCTGAGAAATGTACTATGGGAATGCAGGAAACAAAATATCTAGGGTTCTTGATAGGGAAAGGGTGTATAAAACCAGAAATAAGTAAAGTGGAAGCCGTGGCTAATTGTCCTAGACCACAAACAAAGAAGGATGTTAGTGCCTTCTTGGATCTAGTCGGTTACTATCAGCGTTTTATTCCTTCCTTTTCCACTATAACGGGACCCTTATCTGATCTTACCAAGAAACTTATGCCAGATAAAATAAAATGGGACCCTAAATGTGAAGAGGCTTTTTGTACTATAAAAGCTCAGTTATGTTCTTCACTGATTCTACATACTCCTGATTTCTCACGTCCTTTTATAGTACAAACTGATGCATCTAACAGAGGTATTGGAGCAGTGCTATCACAATTTATTGGTGGAGAAGAGCACCCTTTTATATATGTGAGCCGCAAACTACATGAATGAGAAGCCAAGTATTCCACTATAGAAAAGGAATGCCTAGCCATCAAATGGGCTATTGAGGCCCTTCATTTTTATTTGTGGGGTACTGAATTTGAAATATGGATGGACCACAATCCACTGTGTTGGTTGCATAATATGAAAGATAAAAATCCCCATATTATGTGGTGGTACTTATCATTGCAACCATGTCGTTTCATAATAAAACACCGGAAAGGAGTAAAACACGAAAATGCAGACTTCCTTTCCCGATATGGAACGGAAAAGTGTTTATTGTCAGACCCCGGGGTAAAGCAGAATAGGAATACGGAAGACGTATGTCTTCCTCTTACTTGTTAAATGATATAATTTAGCTAAGGGATCCTAGGGTGGAGCCACGGAGAGGGTGGGCTGTGGCTCCATTATTCCCATTCCGGAAGATCTGGAAGAACAAGTACAATATAATGTAGAAAAATAATGAGTTCCAAAAAGAGCAAAATTAGGAAGGGGTCAGTCAAAGGAGGGGAGGAGTATGTGGAAGGGGCAGTAGTTTTGGGCCCCCCCTTTTTTCTTTGTCGTAATATGTTTGTCCTGTTGTATGAATGGTGTCCTGTCTGTGTCTTTGTTCTAGTATTGTAGTAAATAGCGAGTAATAGACTGGCCACCTATTACGTGCTATTAAGATTAAATCCCCCCTTTTTCCTTTTGTCTGCTTCCTATTTTGTTTTCCCGTAGAACTATTTACAAAGTTGCGTTTTGGCATATGAGTATGCTGTTTCTTGTCATTGTGCAGGTACCCAAATAAGTTAAGTAAAAAAAGAACACTTGTTCGTTTATATGAGGATTAGGAGGAAAGTATATGCCCTTGTAATCTAAGGCCCCGTTCGCACTAGGGCATTTAAAACGGTTCAGAGCACTTGAACCGCTTTAAATGCATGCTAGCTCGGTTCGCGTTCGCACATAACTCATTTTAAACTCGGAATTTTGGAAGCGTGCTCAAACCCTGATAAGACCTGGGCTTGAGCATGCTTCCAGAAATCTGTTTCAAAAGTAAACTGATTCACCTACAGTGCGAATGCGCCAGCTCGTTTCCTTTTAATGCACTTCAAGCAAGAGCTCAAAGCATCATGGTAAGCAGCTTTTCCATGCTGCTGAATTCAGTTTATAGTTGGCATGGATCTCTGCCGCAGTGCGAACCCTGTAAAATGCATTGCCTAATGTGGATCACAGGAAGGGGGTTGCAGTACGAACGCTACAGCACGGTAAGTATTAATCCACTTTTAAAAACGTTTTGCCCAACCGTGCTGTAGTGCGAACGGGGCCTTAGTAAAACACCGCTCGAGCAGGCGTTGGGAAAAAGGATTGGTAGTTTGTTTCATTTTAATTTTTTCTCACCCCTTTGATTCCCAAAAGCTGTCGCGCCTGTCACTTTCAATCTGTCGACAGCACAAATGAGTTTGAACAGACTAGAGCTGCAAAAGTGAGCATTTCCCCCTACAAAGGCTTACTTGGTGCTCTGAGTGTTTTCTTCGCCTGTAAGGCGATAACCTTCCGAGTTCCTTTGCATTGGGAAGATGCGCACGCTCGCGCTGCTAGTTTGTGCCGTTTTCAAGCTGTAACACTAAACAATTCATAATAGGATTAGGCAGGTAGGGCTTGAAGTTTTCTACCTTCCCCAAAGTAATTCTTCTCTCAGAAAGAAGTTTTTTTAGAGTTTTAACACTAAAGTCAGATACCTCTTTCCCTTCAGTAAATGCTACAGGACCACCCAGCTTACCTATTTACTAAGAGCCAGCTGGCCTCTTTCATCGCTAATTTATGCAGGGAAGCTGGGGGAGGATCCTATTAGCATTGTAAAATAATAAACCAATGAACAAAATGTGTTGGGGAAAAGGTATCCATAACATTTACCCTTTGTAGTGCCAAATGTGAGGTAGTTATCGTATTAAGTGCACTGAAATACATATATTTGATATATATTTTGCAAAGGTAGATGACTGATGCCTAAAAAGAGCCAATCATTTTTCTTGGCTCCCTTTATATACCAGCCTATTGTATAGAACAGCTTCAGATTCAGCTTGGGTGTTGTGCCATAAACACCTTGTGGAGCTGATGTATGCTTCTCCTGCTATATAAGGATGGAACGAAGTCTGCTGATGTGCTTTCTAGCCAACTATTTTGTTTTGTGTTTTTTTATTTAAGGTTCAGTTCATTTTATTTTGCTGCTATTTATTTTGGTTCCTGTAAATAAAGAGCCTTCAAGATTCCTGCATCTACCAGATTCTGTTGTCAAGTGTCCATTTGTCTGATGCTCAGCCTTCCACATAGCTCTTCGTCATCAAATCCAAAGAAGGTCTCCAGGGTTCCCCTCAGCCATCTTCAAAAAGCATCCATCTTACTAGCTGTCCATTAATTTTCTCTATCAAGCCTTAACCACTCTTGATACTTCATCATCAGAATTCTAGGAAAGTTCTCAGGGTTCCCTGAAACTTCCTAAGGCTTACATCCATTTTCATACTGCTACCTCATCTGAATATGGTGGATTCAAGCTCTGCTCATGTCATCTACTTCAGTGTCCAGCCTTGCAATACCTGTGTCTCTAAGTACTCCTGCCTACTAGGATTCAATTTTGACTCAAGGAACCAGACTCATAGTCTTATCTCTAGACAGCTCCAGTCATAGATAATGGGGTCACACTCCTGATTATCATCTCAATCAATCAATCAACCAATCAGTCTTTATTTTACCAGGCAAAACACCATTGTGTAAAACTCATTTGCAAGTTGGACCTGGACAATGTAACATACAAGGACTAATACAAAACTACAAATCATAGAGTATGATCAATACATATGAATGAGGACAGCATGCTAGAGGTTACAAACAGCAGTTATTTACAAACCTTATATATAATATATAAATAGTTATGCAGTGCAAAAAGTATTGTATTGGGGTAGATGGATCCAGAAGGCTCCCTGGGGTGAAATGGAATCCAGATCATGGATTACCATGGCTGGTGCCCATACCCAAGGGCACTACAGAATTTAGTAGGCAGATGGGCTGGACAGCCTCTGAGGTTCGTCCAACTCGGGTGATGTTATGCAATGCTAGGTCCATTAGAAACAAGGCAGGTATTACTGCCAATCTTGTTGGTTCTGTGGACTTGGCTTGCATCACTGAGACCTGGCTTGATGAAAATTCAGGCCCCATATTGCAGGCCATGACTCCAGCCGGGTACTCGGTGATACACCGCCCGAGATTGGATCACAAGAGTGGAGGGGTTGCAGTCTGTTTCAAGACTGAACTGGGCCTCACGAGTGTGGTTGTGGGGGAGACTGAGTCCTTTGAGTGCACAGTGGTAGCGGGTGCAGGTGTACAAATCATACTCATCTATTGTCCACCGGGGGATGGGAAATGTTTCTTACAGGAAGTGGCAGACTTCATCGTTGACATGTCATTTGAGTCACCCAGATTGGTGGTTCTGGGTGACTTTAACACCTGGATCGACGATGAAGTCTCACAATTTGGTAATCACTGCCTCCAGTTAATGACTTCCTTGGGCCTGGCACAGGTGGTTTCCACTGCTACCCATAAATCTGGGCACTCTCTGGACTTAGTCTTTCTCCTAGGGATTGATACTTTTGATTTGGGGATGGAACCAGTTGTATGGTCAGATCACTACATCGTGAGGTTCAGTTTTTGAACCCCCTTGAGAAGGCTGACCCCTGTGGAGATGGTAAGGAACCGTCCTTTACGGGATATTACTCCTCAAGGCCTTGCGATGGTCCTTGACCTCTTGTTCCCTGGTTTGATGAGCAGCAGTACAGAGACCCTGGCAGCGGCCTATAATAAGGCTGTCATGGTGGCTCTGGAATCCATTGCTCCTGTTTGTTTACGTCCCTTATCCCTTCACCCCAAGTCCCCTTGGTTTGATGGGACATTGAGGGAGTTGCAGAGACAGGGGCAAAGGTTGGATCGTTGCTGGCACAGGTCCGCCCTTGATGCTGACCGCCTTAGATTGGTGGACCATTACTCCATCTATCAATCTGCAATCACCCGTAAGAAGGCAGAATTCCTGTCCAGGGGAGGTTGCAGCTGCTAGGAACCAACCGGCTCATCTATTTCGAACTGTAGACAGACTGTGCAACCCAGCCTGTCTGCAAGTCTGGAAAGCTTTTTCGCAATTAGAGTGCGAGGAGCTTGCTCGTTTCTTTTCTAAATAAGGTAGCCAACATCAGGGCAGATCTGTGCCCTGCAAACTCTAAGGGGGAGGCTGTTGAACAACGGGAGTTCACAGTACCTCAGTTTTCTTGGAGTTCCTTTGGTCGACTTGATTTCGTGGATGTCATGAGGATTATCCGCAGTGTATGCCCTACTAGCTCTAGTTTGGATCCTGGACTGACCTCCCTATTGTTGGGTTGTAGTGATATCATTGGTCCAATCCTTGTGCGAATAGTCTGGTGCTCCTTGGAGATGGGTGAGTTTCCTAGCTCCCTGAAAGAGGCGGTAGTGACACCTCTCTTGAAGAAAGCTACCATGGACCCGGACTGTTTCACAAACTACAGACCTATCTCAAACCTTCCATTTATTGAGAAGGTAGTGGTGGCCCAACTGGAAGAACATTTAATCATCCATGACATCTACGAGTCCTTCCAGTCCAGTTTTCGCAAAAAGACATAGCACCGAGACTGCGCTGGTTCGGGTGCTTAATGATCTTCTGAGGGTGAGAGATCAGAAGAGACGATCCATCTTGGTCCTTCTCGATCTATCATCAGCCTTTGATACTGTGGATTGCTTGGTGTTGATAGCATGCCTGAGGCAGTTTTGTGGAATATTGGGAATCGTCCTGCAATGGTTCACCTTATTCCTCACTGAGAGATCACAAAGAGTTGTGTCTGGGGTTTTTTCCTCGAGCCCAACTCCTTTGTTGTGTGGGGTGCCTCAGGGTTCAGTGCTGTCTCCCATGTTATTCGCGGTATATATGCTGCCCTTTGGAGACATTATAAGATGGTATGAGCTGAGGTTTCACTGCTATGCAGATGACACCCAGCTATACCTGTCTTTTGCACCTGACCAGGAGGGAGCTCTCTTGGTGTTTAACAACTGTCTGAAAGGAATCCAGGATATGATGGATTCTAGTTGGCTGAAGTTGAATTCAGAAAAGACAGAGGTCTTGGTCATGGACCCAGGTTGTCAGACAGAGGGGGTCATCTGTTGGTGTGCCCTCAGGAATTTTTCTTGGTGGCCTTTCGCTTCCGGCCTCTGAACAGGTGCATGACCTGGGGGTCATCTTGGATGACAGGCTACAGTCACAAGTGTAAGCAGTTGTCAAGACTTCCTTTACCATCTTAGGAATATTGCCAGAGTTAAACACCTTGTTCCATCTGACATGATACCAACGTTGGTCCACGCCTTTATGTCCTCATGTTTGGACTACTGGAACTCCCTGTACTTTTGGGCTTTCTGGAGTTGAATTCCACCACCTTCAGCTAGTGCAGAACGCTGCAGCCCAGGTTTTGACTGGACAAGTAGGTCCTGTCATATTACCCCGGTGCTGCATGAACTGCACTGGCTACCTATACGGTGGCGGATCGCTTTTAAAGTCAGTTTACTGACCTTTAAAGCCCTTCATGATCAGGGTCCAGCCTATCTGAAAGAACTCCTTGTTCCCTACTGCCCTGACCAATCACTTCGCTCGGCTGACAAGGGGTTGCTCTAGATTCCAAGAGTGAGTTTGAAACCATCTGGTTGTAGAGCATTTTCCTCTGCTGCTCCCACTCTTTGGAATTCTCTACCCCGTCGGTTATGGGAGTGCACCTCCGTGGAGGAATACAAGAGGGTTTTAAAACCCCTTTTTTTTAAATGGCTTTCTTGAAGCACTGATTACAGTGAAATTGTGGATAATAATGTAGTTTTATTTGCATTTTATATTGAATTTTATGCTTGACTTGTATTGTCCTATTTTGTACAGCGCCTTGATAATGGAAAGGCACATTATAAATACATTTTATTATTTTTACTATTGTTATTGATTGAAGTGAAGGGGACCAGTGATGGAGCAGGATTCTTAGAGGAGGAGGAGAAAATGGAGTAGTAAAGGAGGATAACAAGGCATGGCAAAAGAGGGTGGGAGAGAGAGGTGTGATTGCAAGACTGGCCGGAAAAGAAGTTGGTAAGGGAGAGAGGGAGGGTTAAGAGCCTGGACAGGAAGTGAGAGTGCAAGAGAAAAGGGGTTACAGACCAACAGGGACAGAGTTAATAAGGTCAGCCAGAGGGGTGCATGAAGAAGGTATCCCAATCCCTGGGGGTCAATATAGTAATTAGGGAAAACAATTGCAGGGCTGTTGAAAGAATGTGTGAGTATTGTTTTCAAGGCTGGTAGTTTTATAGGGATTACTAATTTCAAGGTTTTCTGCAGTTTATTCCACAGTGACAAGAGTGCGTAGCTTATAGATGATCGACCAAAACAGGAATTGACCTTGAGAATAAGTAGTAAGGTATATGAAAGGCTTCTCAGTGCATAGGAACCTGTAGTACAAAGTGGCAGACATGCAGTAATGTACTGAGTATGTTTCTTAATATGAGCTCTAAGGGTCCAAACTGCTGTATTTTTCTGTCTTCTGAGCTTCAAAGAAGTCCACCCAGCCATGGAGTAGAGGGTACAATGGTGAGTGGAATACGGAGCTCCGGTTACGAATCCTATAGCCTGGTGATAGGCAGAGTTGGGACCATGACCATAAATGAAGTCTGCATAGTCCAAAAGTGGAATAAATGTAGCTTGTACAAGCCTGGTTTTTGCTTCCTGTGTAGTAGGTTCTTGAGCCGGTAGAAGAAGCCAAGTCTCTGAGCTTTTTCAATCGTCAATATGATCTGCAAAGGAAAGTTTATAGTCAATCCACATCCCCAAGTATTTTAATTTTGCCATGTATTCTAGTGTTTTGCCAAGGAGCATGGTCATTTGAGGAACTTGACCAAGGGCAAACAGATATGGTGCATTATTCACTGGTAGGAAAAACATTGGCTTAATTTTTTTGGCATTTAGTAATAGTTTTAGGTTCAGGAGGTTGAACTGCAAATGATTAAAGTCTACTTGGAAGTCATTGCTGGCGAGCTCAGGAGATGGCCTAGCAATGTAGAGAACCAAATCCTCTGCAAAAATGTGGATGTTAACTGATTTGATGCCACAGCCAATATTGTTAATGCACAGGGTGAAGAGCAGGGGCCACAAGATGGAGCCTTGTGGCACACCTCTCTGAAGAGCTTTTAGGGGAGAAAGCCCTCCTTCAGCTTTAACGTGCTGATAGCATCCCATTAGATAGCTGGTGAACCATTTTAATGCCCCAGAATCCAATCTTGAATGTCTAAGCGTGTCCTCCATGTATCAGCAGCAGTTTGGGCTTACATCAATATAAGTTACATTGGGCCATCCTTGATAGCAGTACGGAAAAAAGTAACCAGTTTTAGTCATTGCTACTTCAAGCATCCTTAGACCACAATTTCAGACTATCTAACATCCAGTCTTTGAGACTTTGTAGTATCCTCTCTCTAGAAGTCCCCCATATGGAAGTGCTGGATCACACGGAAACATCCCGATCAGCTACCATCTTTTTTTATTGTATACTTTATTTCTGCACCCCTGACAGAGGAACTTTCTCCAGCAACTGCCCTACCTGACTCTCTACCTCCCTGCTGTAGCATCCACACCTGCTCCTCCACCTCGATCAGGCAACACCCCTGGATCTAAGCCCCCATGGGGAAGGGCTGCCCTATCCACCCAGGGCACTCTATCTTATAGTATAGAGTGCCTGAATCGAGGTGTGTGGGCCTGGGAGAGTGTGGAGTCCAGTGGTGGGAGTGTGGAGCCAGTGGCAGTGCCTTCATCTATCCTCCGGAGGGGGATTTTCCATTTTTCTGTTTCCCCTTGGTGCTCGGATGTGCAATGGTGTCCTGGGCACGAAGTCAATGCCCACCACTGCACCTCCCCTCTCAATGTGTGCGATGCAACTCGGTGATCCCCTGGTATTGTACCAGAGGTCCTCCCTGTGTGAAGCATCCCTTGGAACCCACTCCAGGAAGAGAGAGAAGTCCTGAGGAAACTCTATCTCTTCCCTCCCCTGCTGACCCCCGATGGCCTGAGCTCATTCCCGAACCCGGGTCACCAGCGTGGCCCGAAGTGTGGCATCCAGCGCCTCAACCCTCAGTGCCACCGAGACAGCCTTGATCAGCTACCATCTTGATCTTCATATAATCAACCAACAGTGGACATAATTTATAAGGTCATTTTCCACAGAGGCAGTGTTTGTTTCTCTTTAAATCTTTGTCTAAACCGCCTGTCATCATCAGTTCCAGAATCTGTCACATCCATACCTCAATAGCCTAGAGTCACAGAATTCTTCACAATGTAACATATGATCGGCAGTAGACTGAGCCTCCATTTTATATGTTTTACACCTGTTTCCAAGGAATTCATGTCTTCACCTCAAAGAAACCTTTCTCGTAAGTGCCATGCAACCTCTCTTACATCATAAAGTGGTATGCATATTCTTATCATTAATCCCCTAAGAAAGCAAGCTACCATGCAGTCCTTCTTTATTCATATCACCATTTACAAATGACCCAAGTTTTATGTGCGAGGCGCCACCCCATAGAAACTGACATCTCACTCTAGGGCCTGTCTGACCCTGCCACCTCCCCCAGCAGCTGGTCCTCTCTGGCCACCCTCAGGTCGAACAGACTGGCCAAGTCAGTGATGTACCAGCTGTGGTCCTGTTGCTGCACAGCACTACGTTGTCTGCCTGACATTGTTTTACCCACTGCTAGGCCTCGCACTTGTAACATGCTCCAGCCAGGTTCTGGGATTTCTGAGTGTCCTGTAGTGTTATTGCTGTGTTATGTCTCATTGTACTGCCTAACATGTATGTCTGGGGGGGTCTGGACTGGGAATATGTGCCTGGCTTGGGGTGGCACATGCATCGGATGCGCATGTGTGTGTTTGGGCATGCACAGCTCTGTGCAGTGCTGCACACCTCTACTGTGCAACAGCTTGGCATACAGGGCTGTGCAGTCTGAAGACATCACATGCAGCAAGTGATGTCATGACTGTGCTGTGGCTCAACGTTGCCAATGCACAGATGCAGTGCAATGCAATGCGCTAGTGCAAGTACATTTGGGTGGCAGTACAAAACTCCCATATTTAGCCAAGGTATGCAAATGTGTCAATTTATCAGTCAGTAAGCAAACAACCAAATTTGCATGCTAATGTTGGCAGGTATGCGTTCGTTAGCATGGCTGATTGTTCCTGGAATATATAAAGGAGCACAGTGCACCACCTCGATTCCACAGCTAAACTTCAGGCGGACAGAGGTAGGGGTCTGGTGGAATGGCCTAGAAAGGAACATGGGTGAGCATTTAACTATGTATATGCAGTGGCTACAGCATGGCTCCCGGAGTGATATGACATCTTCAATGTACCTCCTGGGCACTTTTCCTATGAGTTTTCTGTAGAGTCCATTACTTACTATTGAAGCCAAAGTACAAGGTGTCCCAGTATAACCACTGTAAGTCCATGGGAACAATTTACTGTAGATGGTTCAGTTTTCCTGTACAATACAGGAAGCTCTGCAGGTCTGGGTGCCCTGCTAGACTGGAAATGCTTAGGTGGGGGAAATCTCAAATCCAGAGTTCCAGGTGGCAGAAAGAACAGTTACATACTTACTGTAACAGCAGATCTTCAAGAGAATCTCTTACATCAGGCCACACCTATAGAACTACAAGCCACCAGGCACTATGGACCACATGGAAACTTTTGCAATTAACCCACTAGGGGCAGCTCATGATAGCATCAGACATTGGCTGTCCCATGTAAACATGGGTGGCTCTTCCCTCCTCTGTTCTCCACTGGAGATCATGCTCAGAGCACCTCCCTGTAGGGAACCAGTAGAGAACCTAGGGCTCTGCTGACCAGCAGACAGCAGCAGAAAGACCTTCATGGAAAAGGAGACAGCGCTCACCAGAGTCTCAGAATCCAACAGGGGGGTGGAGGTTGGGACAACATGGCCTGATGAAAGAGATACTCTCACGCCAGTTCCATGGCACCAGGCAATAGGGGATCGCCTGACATGCTGGCTACCTGGGTTCACATTCTGTGCCCAGGATGGAAGGAGCAGAGTCTGGCAGGAAGGATTCAGAGCATCCTTCAGATGATCTCCTCCTGGGGGGAGGGACAGGGATGCACTACCCTTTGGTGGCTCCTGGTGGCTGAGTCTGGCAATGTGACATGGGTGACCACATGCTGCATGCATGGGCAGCCAGGATGCCGTGGAGTGCAACCAATGTGGGTGGGGAGAAAATCAGGGAAAAACATGGGCACTTTGCTGCTGGATGATGGCATTCCCATCCTCCCGGTGCCATGGCAGCCAGGTTGTCCCCTGTGCTGCACTCCTTGCCACCCTGGTAAAAATGAAAGAAGGCACCTGTGGGCACTGGAAAGTCTCCCCTCCTGGTAGTCCCTCATGGGTAGGGTGCCCCCCCCCACTGAAGGGATACGGTGAGACAAATGAGGTGGCAGAATGAGGGGGCAGCAGATGGCAGAAACAGAGGATTGTGGCAGTGGCAGGGGACTGGCAGCCTGAAGGAAAGGTCAGTGAGGCTGGCTGACATGCAGGCAGTAAAAAGATAACACAAAATAAAAGAAAAAGATTCTCTTGAAGATCTACTGTTATGGTGAGTATGAAACTGTTCTATCTTCTTCAAGGATATCTCTTTCATCAGACCACGCCCATGGAACGAGTACCAAGCAGTACTTACCATAAATAGTCTGGATGGTAGGAGCCTACAGGCCTAAGAAAGCAGGCCTTGGAGCACAGTTGGCCAAAGTCAGTCCTTTTCTGAGGGCAATGTCCAGACTGTAGTGTCTAGTGAAGGTGTGGACAGTGGGGCTGTGTGAAATTAAACTTTTGCCTGTGGAATGGTGTCCAAATTCGGAATTTCACTTTCATGAAATTTCAAAATTAACTTTGGCAACTTTTGCAGAAATTCCAAAATAGAATAGTAGAATACATGTATGAATTGAGGATTATTGTATTAAACCGCGGAAAAAAATTCTGCAGAACAGATCACTGTCAGTGGTCAGTACTGTGGAATGTTTCTTTGCAGCTTAATACATTAATGGAAATTTCTTGTATTCCTCAGTGTCTGTTAGCTAAAAGCTATGTGTTTTTTACATCTAATTAGCAGAAGAAAAATATATTTGTGTATGTATGTCTGTGTAAAACAGTAAATGTTTACTAAGAGTCAGCTCACAAACCACTGCAATAGTCTCGCATAATCTTTTCCCTGTTCTTAGAATGATGACATCTGTGACGATCACTTTCTGTAAGATGATCAGCTGGAGGCATATGATTGCGAACTGATGTCAATGCCTGTTTAAGTGTTGATTTTGTAAATAACAGCAATATGGTGTTGTGTTGCTGGATGTAGTAATGCATCTAATAAGTCCAAGTGTTGTGCTATTTTTTCCAATTTCTAAAGAATAAGGGTATGGTTAGTAAATAGAAGGCTGTTGTTATAAGACAATTCACCCAATGTTTCTAATAAGTTCAGTACTCCTAATAATCTATGTAAGAGGTTGTTAACTGATTAAAATATTTTTTACTTTATAAGTGGTACACCATCTGTTGATAGCACAGTGATAAGTTAAGTAAGTAAGCAATAACCCATGGTTTTGGGGAATTTATTAACCCCCTGGGTGCATTGTGAGGCATGAGGCCACAGGCCAAGTGTCCTCATGGCAGCTGGGGTGATGATTGATTAAGCAATAAGGCAGGACAAGGTGTGTGTTATCGTGTAATTATCATTACTGGGGTGGGTTGAAGCATGAGGTGAAGCAGAGTGCTTCCACCACCCCAGGAGTGATGTTATTACACGATAACACACACCTTGGAGTGCCTTATTGCAATTATACAATGGCGCAATGTTATAGAAAACAAAAAATAAAAATGTTTAGTAGATTTTAATGAAGCAGTGTATCTTTGTTTCTGAAAAAAAAAGTAGCTCCAAACAATCATCCAAAAAATCAACACAGTGATGGTATTGTGTAATAACATCACTGTCTCAGGCACAATCAGAGTCCAGGAAATTTTCTTGCCATTGTATAACCCCCCAATAACCGCACACCCTGGAGTGGGTTATTGCACTTATAACATGGGGTGTTACAACACCTGACAAAAATACGAGGAATGCATGATCAAGTGATGCAAACATAGGAATTTTATTATGTGTTCTGCTGCCACTTTAAGTACTGCCGTGCTGACATTGCTGTGGAAAACTAGCTGACTATGAAGTTCTGAGCACTCTGCACACAAAGCAAGTAAGACAATGTAAAAACTAAGTACATTTGCTTACTAAACACATAAAACTGGTCAATGTCTCTGAGGGACAATCCACTGACTGGCTCAGTTATTGTCCGTGATGGCACAGAACAGGTTGCCGTTTGCTCACTGCTGAAGGCTGTTCAGGGTGCTACTGGGATACAATTCACTAAAACCTTTAGCAATGCAGACGTCTGCTTGTGAATTTCACCACACTGTCACTCAGGATGAAAGTGTTGGCAGCATAAAGGAACTATGTGGCAGAGAAATTAAAGTCATCTGTGTAGCACTTATTAACCCCTGTAGGATGCAGTTTGTGGCACTACTCAGCTGATAATTATGAGTAGCCACAAGTTCAGTTAACTCCATTTTGAGAGTATTTGACTTCCAAAAATAAGGCAAAAACTTCCAAAATGATGGGGAAAGAAGTCATTAACTTCCAAAAGTAAAAAAAAAAAATGACAAAATTGCAGTCACAGAAATCAAGAAATTATGGATTTTTCTTAAATACTGGCTTCCAAAATGTTGGTTCCAGGAAGTAATTTGACTTCCAAAAACTTGGAATGACTTCCAGAATTCAGCTCATGGAAGTTTTAGACTTCCAGTAAAAATAAATTAACTGAACCCCTGTGAGTTGCCCCATTCACCTTTTCAGCATGAATCTGTTGAAGGAACCGCAAATCGATGGTGGTTACCTAAACTCACTCCCTCCATTGTCAGAAATACTCCTGAACCCTCGCAGAGCAACACTTGGCCAAACAAACCAGTATCATTAGAATTGGCAGAAATGCATTTACTGCCTACCGCGGGTGTCCATTTTCACATGCAATGCATGACATCCAGGCAGTACAGCAGCAGACATCATCCCACAAGGACACAGAGATTGGAACATAGCTATATATCAGGTGAGAGGCACAGACTGCATTGGAAGTCATGCGAGCATTAGGGATGGGGGAGTGATATCAATAGGAAGTCAACAGAATGAACATGCAAACAAGAAATTAGAGGTTTACACAGATTAGCCTCTGATTTACTATATCGTATTTATTAATATCCCCATGACTCGATCCTTTGCTGTTATCTCCTTCTGCACTACGGGTTCCCTCCCTGCTATCCACCTGTGCTGCTTCTCCATCTGTCTGTCTGTCTGTCTGTCTGTCTCTCTCACTGTCTCAGACAGTGAACCGTGCTGGACAACAAAACAGAAACAGACGAGGTCACTGACATGGCAGGGGGTTGCACATCATTGGAGGGGGGACCACAGACACTGGTATGACAGCAGGACATGGAGCAGATGTGGTGGGGGAGAGCACACAGGTCATCAAACACGGAGATGCTGCAGAAATGGGGGGGAGAGCAGAGCCATGAATGGGCAGGGCACTAACAAAAGCTGTGGAATGGAATGGAAGAGGAAGCAACAGTAGGGCTAGGATACCCAGACACAAATGTATATGGTTGGGGTGGAGACCTATGACAGCACAGACTGATCACACCAATGGGAGAGAGATCACACACACTCACCTTGTCCCCGCTGCACTTCACATACTCTATAAACAAATTCTTGCAGTTCTGCCTCCGATACTTTTCACTGTGCACTACACTGCTGTCTTCTGTTGCAAAACTTTAATGGCTGCCTGTTGCAAATGCATTTACGACACTTAACTAGTGCAGGTCTGCCCAGGAATCTCTCTTTACTGCCCCATCACAACTAGGTGTGTATATATTGAGGATTAATGAACAGTCACCTGATGCTGATGTACCAATCAGGTGAGTGTATTTCAGAGCCCCATGTTATAAAAATAAATAAACAACATGGTGTTATAAAAATTAATTTTATTTAAACAGAACACCTGTATTTCTCTTTGAACAAATACAGTATATGTCTCACATTTAAGTTACAGAATATTATACAAATTAAAATAGAACTGAAAGTATATGCAAAAGGCTTGCGCTATGGGCAATAGGGTTGCCCCTGCGCAAGTCCGAAATTGCGCCATTCTGCGATATTCAGCAGGAGGCAGTTGCGCCCCCAAAGTCATGCTGAGCAACAGCACAATGCTAATGAAGGCATGCTCAACTGGAGGGGGAGGAACCATGCATAAACTGCACAGCCCGATATTCAGTCAGGCCGTGCAGAGTTGTGCAGGCACAATCCCCTACCTGCCCCTGCACAACTTTGAGCCAAAATAAAAAGGATTAAGTTGAGAGCCACCCACAGGTGAGCTGCCGCATTGCAGGACGCAACACAGTAGCTGCCACCTGTGAGTGGTCCTCCACTTGTTCCTGTGCCCCCCGCAGCCTGATCATGGGCATAATGGTAACCCCCCATAGCCCGATCACAGGCAGAACACCTCCCCTGCCTAGCGATCGTGGGCAGAACGGGTTCAACCCCCAAAGACCAATATCCCTGGTGGTCCAGTGGACCACGAGAACCGATCGTGGGCATAAGAGTCAAACCCACCCTCCCAAAGTCCAATTTCCTGGTGGTCCAGTGGACCATGAAGCCCAATCACGGGCACTAAGTCAAACCCTCCCCAAAGTCCAATTTCCCTGGTGGTCCAGTGGCCCCCCACCACCACCCACAGGCCCACCACCCCGCTCCCTCCCATCAGCCAGTGAGCGGTAGCACCCCACCACGCCTGCCACCGCACCCACTGACTGACAGCTCAGTGGGGCTGCACACCCATTGGTTCAGGCCAAGGCCAATGGGCGTGCAACCATACCAGCAAGGCAGTCAGATGCGGCGAGATGAATTAGTTCATTCACATGTCTGGACTGCGCTTGTATGGCCTCTGCGCCATTGGCTCTTGCTCTCTGAGCAGCGGCGTGCTTCTGGCTGTCGGCCGGCGGCGGCGGGTGGCAGGCAGGTGGTGCTGCCGCCTGCTGACGGGGGAGGCGGGCAATAATCCCAGCAGGCCAGGTGGGGAGTGGCAGCCACTGTGCAGGGAAAGTGAACTTCAGGGTTATTAACGTAATCGGCCGCGGTCACTGGACCACCGAAAAAATGAGTTGGGGGATGGCTCTGCTGCCCGCGATCCCGGGCTGGTGAAGAGGTGAACTCCATTCTGCCCACGGTCGGGCTCGATAACAGGGTTCTTTGACATACATGCCATGATTGGGCCAGTTAGGGGATTCTTTGACGTATGCCCAGATCGGGCCAGTCGGGGTTCTTTTACATCATGCGCGATGGGCCCTGCAGAAGCGTTGGTCTGACGGCTGCTGCCTGGCAGGGCACCAGGCACATGCCCGTCGGGGATCGGCGCACCTGCATGCTAATGGCATGCAAATGGGGCAGTGGTGGATGCAAATGGCCCCTATTGCCTTACATAAATTAGCCCCATTTGCATGTCACCTTTTGAATATCGGAAATTTGCGCATGGTGCAATAGAACTTGCACCACCGCATCTGAATGCTCCACTCTGACCACTTGCGGTGGCACAAGTTCCACTGCACCGTACACAGTAGCTGTGGCTGGGGGGCGTAATTCAAAGGGGTTGCTCAATAGTGCAACTCCGTTGAATATCGCCTCAGCCACACCCCTGCGCAACTTTTTTGAGCAGCGCAAGGGCTTGCACCACAGAATGGTACAGTTTGAATATCCAGCCCCTAGTCTATTCTGGACATTGTTTTAAACTGAGGTGATTCATAAGTGTATCACTCCACCTTTGAATAAAAGTGTCTCCACACATCTAGGAACCCTAGGGCCTTTATATGGGATGAGAGCCACTTCTGGGCTGCGGAACATCTGTGGGCCAGAGGATTAGTGGTGTCTACATTAGGATTTAATGTGACATTAAAGTCCCCTCCTTTACTAAAAGGCCTTTTTGTAGGTCCATCGCTTTATTGAAAGTTGACGTATCCTCATCTGCGGGGAGGCTGGTGGGAGATATACATTCACCAAGGTTAGTTCTTGGCAATATAGTGTGCCCTGCACAATAATATAACAGTCTGCTGGATCAGCAAACTCAACCCCCACCTCAAAGGGCAAAGCAGCTGGTAGGAGAATAGCCACTCCTTGTCTCCGTCCTGTTTTACTGGAGGCCAAGTATACCTTATACCTGCCTCCAGCCCCCAACTTTGTATGCTCAGCCTGTGTCAAATGTATTTCCTGTATATATATGATATCTGGAGCCTGCCATTTAATATACTGCTGTAATCTAGAATGCTTTACATGACTATTAATTCCATTTATGTTTGTCGATAGTACTGCACATGTAGAGCTAGCCATTTTCTCTATATTCTAAAAGGCATCTCATATTTCTGCAGAAAGCACTTGATATGTCCCATCCCTTCCTGACTGTTTTCCCTCTTCACTGCCACCATTTACCCCAATATCCAAAATCCCATCCCTTTGAAATTCTGGATTCTATTCTTTTTAAAACATTATTTTCGTAGTTTGCCTTTAACCATAGATCTGTTATCCTTTGTTTATGCTCTGTACCTCTCATAAATCTATTCTATAACACTGAACAACACAACTGTAGAAAATCCATATCCCACACTGGGAAGGCTCTTAATAACAAACATGCCTACAGTAGCTGGCTATTATGTAATTTTTTTTAAACATACGTACATTGTATAACTGGTTACTTACAGGGTGGGGGAGGATAATCTCTTCCTCCCTAGATTTCCAATGGGGTACATCGGTTAAAGCCCAGAACCCGTAGGAAAGGCGGTAAAGCCCAGGGCAAGAATGCCTTGGGCCTCTTGGGAGCAACTATAAGCTCCAACATAAAATTGAACTAGAAAAACATACAAAATTAGTAGGATAAGGTATTTTATCGCCACTGATCTCATTTAGGTGCCTACCATGGTCGACCTGTACATATCTCTGCCCCCATAAAGATTTTTGCTATTTAAGACTGGTGTTTCAATACAACCAGAAGTTCAAGCAATGGGTGTCATTGCTCATGTTTAATGTCCTTGGCCTGTCCCTGTTTACCACTAAGGTGAGTCACAATTCTGATTACTTCCTGAAACCTGCTTTTTAGACTTTTAAATTGAAGTCCAGGTCTTCCATAAGGGGTGGAGTGGGGGAGAGAGACGGGATCCAATTCCATCACCACCTCAGCAGATAGCCCAGTTAGATCCGTCATCATTTTAATTCAATACTTGCCAAATGTTGGTCCTAGAGTCAGGGCAGTAGAGGAACGAGGAAAGCCTGGGGGTTCACCACTCACCCCCACCCACCCACTCACCTCCTGGTAAATCAGCTTCTGCCTTATGATATCCTCTGAGGGCTATTCAGGTCTGCTCATTTTTGGAAGTACATTCTGAACGGTGAAATGCAGCCAATGCTTTCTTCGGATCCTGAACATTATTATTGCTCTGTCTCCTTTTTGTTTTCTGCTGAGTTGTTTGCCATCGTGGAGGCCATGAGGTAAATTCTGCTGTTTCTTTCATGCGATCAGGGAAATGAAGGCCCATCTTTGAAAGATCCTGCCTTGCTTCTTGAGCCGTTCCATATTCTTTTCTGCCATTCGGAAGATGAACAATCAGGTGAGCAGGATGGGGGTAGAAAACTTGTGACCTGCTGCTTTTATCACAGGAAGCAAGGGTAAATAAGCTCTTCATTGCCTCATTGTTTTTGGCACGTAATCATGGTCTAGGTAGAAATGTCTTTGACCAAAAGTGATTTTTTCTTGTGCCAAGCCATCATTAGAACTTGCTCCTTAGTAGCAAAACTATTAAATCAAGTGATTATCAACCTCGGAGGGGCCGCAGGATCAGATGGCTTCGGGGCCAAGGCTCAGTGAACTCTCTCTAAATTAAGTTGAAACCCTTCAGGGAGCTCTAGAGTTGAGCATAGCAAAGCGACCACAACCTATTTAATGTTAGAACCCTTGACGTTTTCAGGAATACAATATATGTGGACATTTTCTCACCACTCCTGTTTTCGGCATCCTCTTGCCTGGCTTCTAGTAATTCTTGTTGTTGTTGCATTTGTTGTATTTCGATTTCTAAATCATCTACTTGATTTCTGGTTGCTGTAAGTTGCCTCTCTGTGTCATCCGTCCTTTGCTCCAAAGCCATAACATCCCTGCAGAGCTCCCCATATAGCTTTTTTACTTCTGCCCAAAATGACAATATTTCTTGATAAATGAGGTCAAGCTTTGCTTTTTTAGCTTTAGGTTTGGCCACAGAGTGTGGACCCTTCTGTGCAGGCTTGTGAGAGGCCAAGCAAGCTATTGCTTGCTTGCATTCGGAGCCTGAGGCCTCCGATTCAGACCTTTCCCCATCGCTTTCCATTGCTGCTTCCTAGTTGGACCAAACACCAGAGTCTGATAAGAACTTCCCTCCATTACCTTTCTGATAAATTATCTACTAGGTATGGATCACTGAACGTACTTGATGGAGGGATTTTATTTGAGGGATATCGTGGAGCGCTAGACTAAGCAGCCATGAGTTGCGAGGGCGGAACTGGAAGTCAGAGAGGATATCTTGAACATCTGCAACAAGCAGCTTGTATCCTCTAAAGGGGGCATTGGAAATGGACTGCTGTACATCATTCATAAAGCCTGCCACCCTGATCCAGAGGTACCTTCTGAGGCATATACTTGAGGCAGTTGCTCTTAATTGATTTGTCAAAGGCTATACATAGTAGGAGTTTTCCTACATCAGCTCCAGCCATTAGAGCCTTTAGAAGTTCCTGTTTAGGTGCACCTTCTAGGAGAGCTTGAGCAGCTGCTTTAGATTTCTCCAGAGTATATTCTGGTATTTGGCCACATGAGACTGGTAATTTGCAATTGTAAGGCCCAGACAGGATGAGTCATAGGTTCTTTTACAAAGTGCATATAACCTCCTTAATTCCTTATCAGGAGGAAGAGAGCTAAAGTGTTTTGAAGCCTTTGATCTATCTTGAGCACCATTTATGACTACAGAGACCACCTAAGCTTGACCTGCAAAAAAAAAAAAGTTTGCCTAAGGTGGCTATGTACATCTTGTCTGTCATTCTAGGTATGGCAGGAATCACATTGGGCCTATGCAAAGTAGAAAATGTGACATCCTCCAGGGCAGGGAGGAGAAAAGGAGTTACTATGGAAGGGGTAAAAGACAATTCCAAGAAATCATCCAGGTACTTCTTGGTTATGTCTTGTTCCTCCAGATTGAATCCCATGGCAGCCTGTAATTGTTGCATCATGGTTAGAACAGATGGGTCCTCAGGGGGGAATGGGGGGGGTTGAACTACAAAGTCCTCACTGCCTATGGACATAGTGAAACAAATCCTTTCATAAAGACTTTCCACATAATCTTTAGCCTTCTCCTGATCATCCTGCATTATAAGGTCTTGATTGTTCTCTAGATCATCATTGATCTAATAGACAGGATAAAGGGGAGCACAGATAAGGCCATTGGCACTTGAGAAGGAGGCTAAATCACAACCCTAGCATGTATTAGTATGGGGGTTTGGCTTATAGACCCTGTCGACAGAGCTACTGGTACAGGAGGAGGAGGTAGAAGGCACTTCAGGATGTCCATAAAGGATGAGAGTACTGCGTGCAGGGTGGTTAGAGATTCAGATGTCAATCTGTTTTTTTCACCATATTGATCTATACTGTCAATTTATTGATGATATTTTGATTACATGGAAAAGCAACCTTGAGAATTTGACAGTTTTATTCAATACCTACATGATACTAACCCTAACCTGTATTTTTCTTATACTGCCAGTAGGGAAGAGATCAATTTTCTTGATTTGTGTATTTGAAAGACGTGGCTGGCCTAGCTCCCCATCCACATGCTGTTAGACCTCTTTGAGAGGTGAGACAGACATGGCAAGAGACAGGACTACTGGCCAGCAGTATGTTTTGCGACCGACTGTCATATTGGGCAGAATAGACAAAAAGTGTTGTTTGTCTCCTAGCAATGTGTGCTAGGAGATGAGAAAGGAGTGGGTGGTTTGCAATCTTAAATTGCCCTCCAGGGAAAACTGCACACCAGGGTTAGCCTTCTGTCTGTGTGATGGTCTTTTAGTAGGGCAGGAGGCTGTTGTGAGAGCTGTACTTTTACATTTTTTAAGCTTTAAAACAACAAGTGAGCTCATGTAACAAGGAGCAAATTTCTGGGTTATGGACACTATAAAACTGAACCCCAAGTGAGCGGTCCTGATCTTGCTCCCGTCCACATGCTGCGAGACCTCTTCGAGAGGCGAGACAGACATTGCAAGGGGCAGAACTACTGGCCAGTGGTTTGTGGGTTTTGTGGCTGACAGTCATATTGGGCAGAATAGATGAAAACTGTTGTTTGTCCCCTGGCAATGAATGCCAGGAGACAGGAAAGAAGTGGGTGGTTTGTGGTCTTAAATTGCCCTTCAGGCAAGACTGCACACCAGGGTTAGCCTTCTATCTGTGTGACTTGTCTTTTAGTGGGGAAGGAGGCTCCTGTGAGAGATGCACTTTTACATTTTTTTAAACTTTAAAACAACAAGTGAGGTCACATGACCTGGATCCCATTTCTGGGTTATGGACTCTATAAAACTGAGCCCCAAGTGAACAGTCATGATTCAGCTGCAGTCCACATGCTATGAAACCTCTTTGAGAGGTGAGACAGATGTAGCAAGAAGTAGGACTACTGACCAGTGGTGCGTGTTTTGTGGCTGACAGTCATATCAGGCAGAATAGGTGAAAACTGTTTGTCTTCTAGCAACAAGTGCTAGGAGATGGGGAAGGAGCAGGCAGTTTGCAGTCTCAAATTGCCCTTCAGGCAAGACTACACACCAGAGTTAGCTTTCTATCTGTGTGACTGTTTTTTTAGTGGGGCAGGAGGCTTTTGTGAGAGCTGTTCACTTACATTTTTAAGCTCTAAAACAACAAGTTAGGTCACGCGACCTGAAGCTCATTTCTGGGTAATGGACACTATAAAAAAGCTGAGCCCACATGAGCAGGGCAAGTGCATGGTCACTGCGCGTGGAGACGCATGCTGAGACAGATGCAACATGTCTGCATGTGTCTGCAGTGTCCACAGGGGACAGAGGGAACAGAGGCATCAACATTATAGCAGGTTAGTTGAAACTCCAAAATTGTCAGAATAGAGTATACACACCTTTACTTTTGTAGCTGATCTAACTTTCAGTAGTGGTGTTCGTTCACCAAACAGTTCATAGAATGGTCTGTAACTCATACCTCCTAAAGTGCTTGGATAAATAATTGCTGTGAAATAAAAATCCCCTGTGGTATTGGTTCACCAGTTTATAGAACAGTCTGTAACTCATACCTCCTGAAGTGTTTGGATACATAATTGCTGTGATATAAAACTCCCCCATGACACTTTCTGGGACAAAAAGCAAAATGGACACTAACATAGTGCATTTTGGAAATGGGGATATTAGTATAAGATGTATTCTTTGTAGAAAGATAAGTACAGAAGTGATTTATGAAGTGTTGGTCTGCACCTTTGAGGAGTGCACATTTATTAAGGAACTTAAGAATAAAATGGTTGTACTAGAAATGGAGTTACTCTCACTGCAACAACAAAGATTAATAGAGGAAACATGATTAAGTGCATCTGCTGAAATGGACCAGACTAGCAGTAAAACTAGGAAGGGACAAAGGAAAAGAAATATTGAAGTAAAGGATGAAGAGAGTTGGGATCAAGAAATTAGGAAATTTAAAAAAGGAAGAAGCTCCATGAATTCTGATATCCATTTGAGAAATAGTTTTGAACCATTGCTGACCCTAAATGATACCAAAACACATGAGTTCGAGCAAAATATAACTGGAGTTAGTGTGGAGGTTGCTCCATTAAATATATCAGGATTCTCAAAACCAGAACAGAATGGTTGAAGAGGAACAGCATAATAATCTAAATATAGAAACATGCAATGTTAGTGGTGACAGTCAAGTGATGAATAGTACCATAATGCAAAGTACTACAATTTTACAAAGGAGACTCACCCAAGAGTTACCATCAAACTAAAGAAATAATGACATACTGTATTAAACAATAATACTGGAAATAATGGACAAAGGGAAGTTAATGGGACCCCAACTACACATAGAGAATGAGGTGGAGTGATGGAGGAAACCAACACTATAAAACAGGTCTATGTACTAGGGGAATCAGTTCTGAAATATACAGACAGCTGTACATCAAGTGGCAATAAACAGAATATAACTGCAGGTTACTTTTCTAGTGCTAAAGTGAAGGACATTCAGAAAATGCTACCAGATTTTATCAGGAAGAAAGATCATTCATCTGCTGTAGTTTTACACTTGGGAACCAACAATATGAAGGGTCAAGGAATATCAGAAATTAAAAAGGAATTCCAAAACATTAAACAGGAAGCACAAAAATTAAATTGTACTTTGTACTTCTCAGAAATGCTACTGGTACCACATGAAAGTTCTTTCAATAATGACAAGATAAAGGACTTAAATAATTGGCTACAACTCTGGGCGTTACAGTAGGGGAATAGGATGCATTACAGGAGGGTATCCTTCTCAATCCTGGGCAGAGGATCCTTTTAACCAGATTTCAGTTTGAGATTTTTGAGAGCACTAGGAAAAGAGGACTATTTCTAGGGGAAAAAATAAGGCTTATATGTAAGTGTGGTCTGGGTGAAGATAATTTGCTGCACTTAGTACTTTTGTGCTCTCTTTATCAGAAACATAGGACCTCTCTGTTAGGAAATATATTAAATCAACAAGATTATCAGCCTATGAAGCTATTAATTTATTTATTCACAACTGCTGACCCCATAAATATTGAGATCCGTGGTCTCCCTTCTTAATATAATTGAGCAAAGAGGGTTGCATCTAACTGGATAGCCTCTGATTGATGGAAGAACTGACCTGTTTAAGTATAGAGCCAGTTTTAAATTTAGAATTGGTTTAGAACAGGTTTAATTCTGACACGTATGTGGTTTATTGATGACAAGAACACCAATGCTTGTAAGGTCCACATGTTTGACCAAAAGTGCATCTCTACCATCAGGTACTGCACATTAAGATCAAAATTTGTTAAAACACTCACTATATGGTCATATTGAAAGTACAAAAGGGTCAAATTGTTCTGTAAATCAAGCACCATATGTATGGATGTTTGTGCAATTTAAACCAATCTTACTAGCATTAATAGTATAACAATTTTGTGAGTATCTACTTACTGTGCAATAAGTCCTATGAAATATTGTATAAGGAACTTTTAACTGTGTCTATTATTTAATATTTTAATGTTTTCTTTTTATTTGTAATGGCTAAATTGTCGAACAATAAACTTAACTACTACTACTACTACAGGAGGGAATAGGATGCATTACTCACTGGGAGGAATTTAACAATAATCATGGTTATTATAGCATTGATGGGTTGCACCTGAATAAAATAGGGAGTAGAAAATTAGGGATGGCCATAAAAAAATTGTGGATAAATGTTTAAACAAATAAAGTGTGGGAGAGGTGGAATGCAGCTTGAAGGAATCAGGGTACAGAAAAACATATTAAACAAACAAGAAACAGTTTAAAGATGTGGTCATTAAATGCTAGAAGTCTAAATATGTTGGAGGTTTTATTACTGAAAGAGTATGTGGACATTTGTACTGTGTCAGAGAAATGGTGGGATAGTAAAGTAACCTGGAACAAAAACATTAACGGCTAAACCTCTACTCAAAGGATAGAATAGAATGAAAGGGGGAGGTGTGGCTATATATATAAAAAAAGACATGCAAAGAACAATTTGTACAGCTTATGAAAATTAATCCAGTTTAGAATCACTCTGGATAGCTATGGATATAAAACATGCAAAAAAGTATATCTGGGAGTATACTATAGACCTCCTAACTCCTGTACTAAACTGGATAGGAAAATTGATGAACAGTCAGGAAAAATGTTAGAATTAGGTGATATAATAATTACTCAAGATTTTAATTATCCCAGCATAACCTAGTATACATATGCTTCAAAGGAGTACACTGAAAATAAGTTTCTGGAATACATATCAATGGCTAGTCTTGAGCATATACTTTACAGACCTATGAGGGGGTAAATGTGCTAGATTTATTATTAACAAACATAGGTCACTTAATAAAACATAATATAAGAGAAAATCTAACTAACTCCGATAAGTGGATAAAAGGCAGTATAACGCAGTGGTTTAAGACTCTGAGCCTTAAAACCTGGAGACCTGGGTTTACATCCCACAGCCCTCCATTTGCGTACTGTGTGACCCTCAGCAAGTCATTTAACTTCCTTGTGCTCCCAGGTCACACCTGTAAACAGGCTTTCAGCTCAGTGTGTCTCTCCTGGTACAAAAAAAGTACTAAAGATTATATCATGTCATACAAGAAGGAAGTAAAAGTATTAAAGAAAATGCTAAGAGCCAAAAGAAATAAGTTAGAATTTAATAGTTCACATAGGAAAGATAATAAAAGCATTTACACATGCATACACTGCCAAAATAGAAATAATTCCCAAATAGGTCCCATAAATCATGAAGGTAAGGAATTGAGTAAACCAACTGAAATGGCAGATGCCTTTAACTCATATTTCTGCTCTGTTTTTGATAATGGAAGTGAAGGAGAAATAAAAATAAAAGGAAATGAACACTCCAATGTATCCTTAGAAATAAATGAACATGACGTACAAAATCTATTGGCAAAGTTAAAAGTGAATAAATCAGCAGGGTCAGATAAATTACATCCTTGATTATTAATGGAAGTAAAATGTGAGATTTCCAAACCACAAGCTGTATTATTTAATGCCTCATTATCAGCAGGGGGGATACCTCAGGAGTGGAAATTGGCATAAGTAGTGCCACTGTATGAACAAATTTTGATCAGAGCCGATATGGCTGTGGAGAGCTTTTGGGATGCTTTTACCCATTATTTCGAATGCATTTGCACAATGCAGATCTGTGGAGAGGCAGTTTCAATGTAGTCTTCCTTTTACACATTTTTACCATGTGTTTTCCTAGAATATGCCTGCTGATTGCTATATATTAAGCCTGGAAAGTTCACAGAAGAAATGCCATCTTTTTTTCAGTGTGGCTCTACATCTGCACAATATTATGCTGCATTGTGTAAAATCAGAACACACTAAAAACAATGTTATACATCTGGGGAGACATATTAAATGCCAGATTGATGCACAAGCAGAAAGATGCATTGTGCAATGAGGTGTGCCGGTCGGCACTGATACAATATTCAAAGAGAATGCACCACTGGTACAGGGTGTGCATACAGTGAAGCCCACCATCATGAAGCACAGCACTGCAGAATTCTGCAGTGCAGTTACTGCAGCAAACAATGCAATTTCAATGGGAGTTAATCCCTTTTGACATGCAGTAAACCTGTGACACTGTGCTTCATCCTGACGGGCTTCATCATATCTGTTGAAAATGTGACCCTGGATGAGAGTCACAGTGCAGGCCGCCACCAAATCAAGTGCATCTAGGGTGACCCTGACTGAATACCTTCCAGGGGGAATGTGTGGCGCATACCAGTTTGGGCCATAGCCCCCATGGGCATTATTCAGCCCAGGAATGCAAATGAACTAATTGAGCATGCAGAATGCAAAGGGGCCTTATACATGCTCATTATCAGCCCATTTGCATGTTGGCATGGGGATGAATGCACCACAGCAGCTCTCACCAGCAAACACCGACCCCAATCACTCCCATGTGGGACAGTCCCTGAAGTTTCTGGTGGTAATCTCTCACCTGTTCCACCAACCCCGATCATACCAGAGTCCAGGCTCTATCGGTTTCATACTGTGGGGACCCCAGTACCATCCCTGATTGCACCTGAATACACCTACAGTCCATGTCCATAGTGTAGTGGCCCCCACTCACCCTCAAAGGTGCACAGACACCCCGTCTCTGCTCCCTCCAGCCCATCCCATTGCAGTAGGATGCTGGAATGTGTTATACGTAGGCATAAACTGTGTGTGGATGATAACTCCCAGTGGCCATACACCTCAGGCACTCACATGCAGATCCATCATCCTGGTGCCATTGCACTGCTCAGTGTGGGTGATGGCCAATGCTGTACCCACTCACACAGGTCCCACAACAGGCATGTTACAGCTGACCTCCCATTGGTTTATACAATTGGGGAACTGTGGATGAAACTATCTATAGCCTGAAGTATACATTGCAAATGGCATTGCAGGATACTGCACCCCATGGCACCTGGGAAACCTCAGATGTCTGGAGGGTGGCATGTTGCACAGGGGAACAGGGAAGAGTGTGGACTTGCAGTGGTGTATGACAGCAGGAAGATACAGCATCAGCAAGGCATACATTGGAGGTATGTAAGGCAAGGCAAGGGAAGACAAATTTTATTTTTCTGGCACCCAATTCCAGAGGCTTTGGGAGCCATACAAACACACAAAAATTTAAATTTTAAAATATATAAATGTATATATCTCACCATACAATAAACAATCACATATCAAAAAAGCAGCACCCTGCATATAAATAATCACTCTTTTTACTTTTTAAAGGGACCTATGTTCTTATACAGTACCTGAGAAAGCCTGGTTAAACAGATAACACTTAAGGCAGGCTTTGAATGCCTCCACTGACGGGGCCTCCCTCACCAATAGCGGAAGTGAATTCCACAAGATGGGGCTGGCGATACTAAAATTTCTATCGCTGGCCATTTTCAGCCTCATCCTGGGAATCGCCAGGAGGCCCCTCGAGGAGGATCACAGGGGGCAGACCGAGGCAACTGGTATAAGAAGGTCCACCAGGTAGCAAGGGCCCAGTCCATGTAGTGTCTTATAGTTGAGCCAGCCCACCTTAAAAAGCACCCTCCATTGAACCAGCAGCCAGTGCAATTCCCACAGCACCAGGGTGGCATGACAGTATTTTGACTGTCCAGTCAGCAACCTGGCAGCTGCGTTCTGCACCAGCTGCAGTCTATGGAGGGTGCCTCCAGAGACCCTGAGGTAGAGCACATTACAGTAGTCAAGCCTAGATGTTACACATGCATGCACCAAGGTGGGGAGGTCCAGGGGCAGAATCAGGTGCTTAATCCTGGCAATGTATCTCAGATGGAAAAAACTAACCCTGACAATGGATGACGCTTTATGTTCCATCGTCAAACCACTGTCTAGCACCATGCCAAGATTGCGCACCTTAGAGGAGGCTATCAATGGGACAGACCCTAGAACTAGTCCAGTATCTGCCCCAGAAGCCATCCTCTCGCACCTCCTGTTTGACTCCACCACGAGTATCTCCATCTTATCAGGGTTCATTCACAACCAGCTAGAGGCCATCCAGTCATTGATCTCTGCCAGACAGTTGTTTAATACTTCCACAGCACTGGATGTCTCAGGAGCAAAGAATAAGTACAGCCGAGTATTATCGGCATAACAATGAAACCCCAAGCTGTACTTCCTAATGATCTCACCCAGGGGCAGCAAATACATGGCAAACAAAATTGGTGACAAGATTGAACTCTGAGGTACCCCACAAGACAGAAGGCTCAGGGACAAGGAAAAATTCCCTGTCACCACCCTCTGTTTTCTGTTTGTCAAAAAGGACTCAAACCAGCAGATGACAGTGCCAGTGAGTCAACAGAAGTCCCTCAGGTGGTCGAGTAACACACGATGGTCCACCATGTCAAAAGTTGAGGAGAGATTGAGTAGAATGAGAATTGTCCCCTCAACTCGATCCCTCGCCCTGAGGAGATCATTATGCACCTGAACTAATGCAGTTTCTGTTGAATGTCCTGCACGAAAACCTGACTGGAGCGACTCATAGATATCAAATGCAATAAGGTGTTCTCCTAACTGTTGAACCACAATCTTCTCCACAACCTTTCCCAAAAATGGAAGGTTGGAGACCAGTCAATAATTTGCCTTGATGTCAGGGATCAATGATGACTTCTTCAGAAGGGGCCTCAACAGCACCTTCTTCAAATTCCTTCTTATGGTTTGCCAGGGATGTACACATGGCTGCATACACTGGTGGGTCTACAGCTTGTGTGGTGCCCCAATGCATGGTACAGCCAGTTGGGTCATTCCAGAGTGCAGGTCTCCAGCCCAGGTTCAGTGCAGTCTATGGCTGGCTATGGCAGGGTGTAGAGGGCAGTGCCAGTCTTTGCAACAGGTTGGGTATGGGGGGAGTGAGGTTGTCTGCATACAGGGGTGATGGGTGGGAGGCCTCTAGGCTATGGTTATGGACCATGGTTTCCTCTGGTGTGATTAGGTCAGGGGGCCCTACACTATGGAACTCTTCATGGATGGAGCTGGATAGACTGGGGATGAAAAGGGGGTACTACTAGTCCACCATGGCTGCCAGGCTAATGGGCATCTGAATGCACATCTGCAGCCTGCCTGTGGGTGGCTGGCTGGGTTAGGCAAGCTATTTGTGAATCGTGGCCTAACTGTAGGCTGTGGTGCTCTGTACTGCGAGGGCCTCATTCCCACTGAATATGCTGCAGCACAGCATATGCATGGGATTGCCCCCTTGACTTGAATGGTATACCATTTGTGTGTGCCCTGGCCCATTCCCTTGTGGCTGGTGCATACCGCCATTTGAATATCACGCTGCTGCGCATTATTGGAGTTGTGTGGCACATGTCCCTTTTCCACTAGGATGCGCTGCATATCTCCTTTGAATATGGGGGCCCTGGACTAGGTACCCTGAATAAATACATTATAAAAATGGTAAAATCATGACCCCAATGAAAACAAGATATTGCATCTAATCTGGGACAGGCTGAGTAAATACAGTGCAAAAATGTGTAAATGAGCATCCCTGTGACAATGAGATGTAGCATCTCCCCTGCCCTATCCAGGATACAAAATATAGGATAAGAAATATTCTGTGGTCCCAGATCCAAATACCCATTACCCTGTAAGAAGCCTTCGTGTTCCCTGTGTTTTCCCCACAGTGGCAGAATCAAATCCCTATATAAATCCCTGTAGATTTTTCAGTAAGCTACTGGTTCCTTATTTTTGACTTTTTTATTTATTATATCAGCAGCCTTTTATCAGTAAAAGAGCTCAGATTTGCTTTTCAGTATTAATATTATATGTCAAGATGGCCTTGGAATGATTTGGATTTACATGATGTGCATAAGGCATAATGGGGGACAATATGAAATAACAAATATCAAGCTCATTATTTCAAGAACTATACTCAAAATTAGTAATCACAAGTCAGACAATATTTCAAAAGATGCTAGTAATGCCTGTAAACAAATGTGTTACAAATAAATTAGAGACATTTTCTATTTAGACACACACACACACACACATACACCAATGCTATTTTTGCATCTCACAGTTGTTAGTTTTTAGACAAATTCTCATATACTTTTTTCTGTCCACCTGTTGGAATCTTGAATGAATTAAGTAAATGTTATTATTTTCTTCAAGGCCCTGATCCAGCAACTCAGTAAATACACACTCAGCACATCATATTATAAAATGACAAAAAAACAGCCTTCTGTTTCCAATTGTTTGATTAGGAATTTTATAAATGGTTTAGTTATATACCAGTATCTTACAAGTTCCCCAGGAAGATCTCTGACATTTCAGGAATAATATCAAGCCTATATGAAACAAATCAAAAAATATAAAAATAATAATGTAGAAAAACATAAAGGGAACTTACAAGCTCAAATGGGCAGACTGAGTGTGCCATAGGCCCCTATCTGCTGACGGTGTTTATGTATCTATGTATCTAAACAATGATTTTCCTCCTAATAAATGGCATAATCTCTTTCATTCTCAAAAATAGCACATAATATATCGAGTCAATACCTCCTCCATCTTAGCATCAAACAAGATCTTGGCTTGTAAAAACTGCTAAACTGCCCAAGGTTTGTTGTAATTAACTGAAAAACATCTACATGACTGTCACATACAATGTTGTGGCTTTTGCTGTGCTTGCATTTATGTATATATTCTGTGTAACTATTTGTTTATTTTATACTTTGGGACCCCACTGAAACTGAGCCTTAGCTCAGTTAGGCTAGCCTTTTCTAAATGTTCAGAATAAAATATTTACTACTACTAATACATGTTGTGAGAGATCAAAGCAAGTTTACACATATCCTGGCTACATTATCATAAGACATAAAATATATTTATAGAAATGATGCATGATTACATTACTAATACTGTAAATTAAAATATTACTGTTCAGACCTTCTTACTATTAAGATTGCTCATTCCAACCACAAACATTACATTTATGTTCCACAGCCTAGAGTTGGAGGTCCAAAACACAAGAAAAATTCAGCTGTTGTCCCCTACAAATTTATTTCTCAGTTGTTTTGACTTTTTATAACTCTATATGGGAACATAAGGAATCAGATAATTATACCGGCGCCCATCCTGCCACCAAGCCACTCACACGCCCCCATGGCCATAAATTAATCCACCTAAACATAAGAAGCCTTACTCCCAAAATCTCCCAACTACAATCCAAGGTGCATCTATATACCCCAGACATCATCGTGATCTCTGAAACCTGGCTGTCACATACCATCCCCAACCATGCTCTCTCTATCCCAGGCTTTACTATTACTAGGCAGGATCGGAATGGGAGAGGTGGTGGAGTGGCTATTTACACCTCCTCATCACTCCAGTCTACGCTTACCTTTTCCGTTTCTACCCAGGCCTCTCATGAGGCCTTTCTTATTAAAATCTCCTTTCCCTACACCACTCCTATTCACGTTGCAGGTGTACATTGCCATCCAGGGCAGCCTCTTACAAATGTCACTGCCCTGCTTGCTAAGCTCACTTCACTGGCCATCTGGGGAGAACTCTACATCCTAGGTGACCTTAATGTAAACTGGCTGGCCCCTTCACTGGCCACTACCCACACCTCTATCAAGCCTTGAATCTTAGTCAACTCATCCAAAAACCCACTCGCCTTAACAATAAAACATTAAACCACACACTATTGAACCTTATCCTCACTACCCACCCACATAGAATAATAGCCTCCGGTCTCTGCCCAGATTCTGCCAAGGACTGCTTGGCGCCGGCCGGCCGGTGCAGCGGTGGGATTTCCGCTTGCGGCGCGGCGACGGGTTTGAGCGATCCGGGTCGTCGGAGAGAGCGGCGAGAAGTGGGATCGAGCATATGTGGGCAGCTCTCCTTCTCCAGGGGAAGGGTGTGGGTAGCATTCGGTGCGCTAGGGACCCCTGGCAGAGGCCGGGAGTTCCATCGCAGCCGACGCTTGACAACCCATTGGAGGCGGGGCGGATGGTGACATCATGGCACGACCCCGCCTCCCCAGAAAAGTGGAAAATGGAGGAGCTGCCTGCCGCTGCGAATGAAGCTCGCTGCAGCTTCAATGTGCTCCCCAGGCCAAGCCCCTGACCTAATCCCAGTGCCTACAGCATATGCCAGGAGTGCCGCAGGCTCCACCGTGGGGGGCAAGCCACGGGGTATCGAGGGCTGTGGCTGATTTGGGGTGCAGAAGCCGCTGCCCGTGACCGGGCTGATAATTGCAGCTCGGGAGTAAAGAGCAAATAAAAAAAAAAAGGACTGCTTGGGTCCACGTAGTCTGACCATTTTCCTACCTAACAGATATGCTGCAGATCCTAGTTAACCAACAGCTTACTTCCTCCTACCCCCACTAGTCCTGCCCTATGTCTGTCCCATGCATTCTTGAATTCCCCACTATTCTTGACTCACGGCCTCCTCAAGAGGCTATTCCATGCATCCACAACCCTCTCCATGAAAAAATACTTTCTCACATTACCTCTGAGCCGTCCCACCTCTATCTTCAAATTGTGCCCTCTTGTTCTTGCACATCTCTTTTTCTGAAAGATGCTACCCTCTTGGACTTTGTTGATTCCCTTGAGGTACTTGAAAGTTTCCATCATGTCCCCTGTCTCCCTTCTTTCCTCAAAGGTATACATATTAAGCTCCTTTAGTCTTTCTTTGTATGTCTTCTGGTGCAGACCCTGCACCATTTTGGTTGCCCTCCTCTGGACAGCCTCCACTCTGTCTATGTCTTTGCGGAGATGGGGTCTCCAGAACTGCACACAGAACTCCAGATGGGGTCTCACCAACTGTCTGTACAGAGGGATAACAACTTCCTGTTTTCTACTATTGATGCTGCTCCCTATGCATCCTAGTATCCCCCAGCCTTCCTTACTGCATTCTCACATTGCTTGCCCACCTTTAGGTCATCTGATATAATTACCCCCAGGTCCCTTTCCATTTTTACTGTTGTCAGTATCTCGCCACCCATTGTATACTCTTCCCCTGGGTCTTTGTTTCCCAGGTGCATTACCTAGCACTTCTTTGCATTGCATTGAATCTGAGCTGCCATACATTTGACCATTCCTCCAACCTTGCGAAGTCCCTTCTTATCCTTTCCACTTTATCTCATGCATCAACCCTGTTGCAGATCTTTGTGTCATCTGCAAAGAGACATACTTTTCCTTCCAGTTCCTCTGCAATGTCACTTATAAAGACATTAAAAAGGACCGGTCCCAGTACTGAACCCTGTGGTACCCCGCTAGTAACCCTCCTTTCTTCACTGTGGACTCCATTTACTACTACCCTTTATGTTCTGTTGTCTAGCAAATTTTTTATCCAGGCTACCACCTTGGGACCCACTCCAAGGCTGGCTAACTTGTGTATTAATCTTTTGTGTGGGACTGTATCAAATGCCTTGCTAAAATCTAGGTAGGCCATGTCCACAGTCCCTCCCTGGTCTACTACTTTGGTCACCCATCAAAGAAATCTATTAGATTCGTCTGACATGACCTTCCCATAGTGAATCCATGCTGCCTTGAGTCCTGCACCCCACTGGCCTCTAGGTACTCAACAGTTCTTTCCTTCAGAAGTGATGCCATCATTTTCCCTACCACTGAGGTCAAACTAACTGGTCTACAGTTTCCTGCCTCTGTCCTGCTCCCACTTCTCTGCTAAGATTAACTTAGACCGTCTTCTCTGGCTTCAACAAAGGTCATATTACCTCAGCCATCTTTATTGATCTGGCAAAAGCCTTTGACACTGTCTTGCATCTTCTCCTCCTGAACTGCCTCTCAGGCACTGGTCTTTCTCGATATGCCACAAGCTGGTCTTCTGCCTACCTTTCTGGCAGGACCCAATCAGTTAAAATTGTTGACGCCACCTCTTCCCCTTTGCCCATAACTACTGGTGTACCCCAGGGTTCAGTGCTCTGCCTCATTCTGTCTTCCTTTTTCTTGAATGATCTCCCCCTGGTCTGCACTACTTCTAGCATCCACATGTATACTGATGACACAGTCCTATATGCATCTGGAATATTGGTCTCTGATGTCACCACCAGCCTCCAGTCTAAATTCTCCAGAGACCAACACTGGTTTAACTCACATCAACTCTTTTTAAATGCCTCAAAAAAAGTCTAGATGACTTTTGCAACTAGGCAGAGACTCGCTAGGCTAACTACCTTACCCACATTCCACACCCTGGATAGGACAGTACTGGAGGACTCACCCTCATTCAGGTATGTTGGAGTCTGGCTTGACAGACACCTCAGCTTCTCTACACACATTGAGTCAGTTCAGAAAAAACTTAAGCCTAAACTTGGCACCCTATACAGAAATAGTAGCTGTATCCCACTTGTGGCCAGGCATGAGCTAGTACTGAAAATGATCTTGCCAATATTCGACTACTGTGATATAGTCTATGGCACTGCCCATCAATCCTCCCTAGCCAAGCTGGATACTCTCTATTATTCATTCTGCCACTTTGCTCTAGATGCCCCTACCTCACCCATCACTGTGATCTCTACCGGTTCCTAAATTTCCTCATGCTTCAAAATCGTCATATGCTACATGGTGCCAAATTCATCTCAAAATACTGGCTTGGTTCTCTCCCCTCCTCTCTCTCCTTCTCACTTAGTACCCCCCTCCCAACCACTACTCACTGAGAACAGACAACCTTTGCACCTTCTCAATCCCCAGCAGATCCACATCCTCTGGCCAAAAAGCTTTCTCCCACCATTTTCCAAAACTGTGGAATGCTCTCCCCCTGCAAATTCACCACTCCTCATCACTGAACTCCCTCACTTCAGCTCTACTCAACTATCTGATCCCAATCTGCTCTTGCTCTTGAACCCCTCCTTGTATACTGCTATCCCCTCCCATCCCTTCCCCCTCCTCTTACTCATGCTAAATTACCTAGCACTTACTCAGTGTGTCTTGCTTCTCATGTATCCATCCCTTATTGCTTTGAATCATCATGTATCCCCTATAATGATTGCACTGTGTTACCTGTATGTATTGACTGTTATATTGTATATGCTCCTGTCTCTGTACTGTAATATGCATTGCTTTTGTATCATTTAAATATTTTGTAATTTCCAACTCCCCCTTTCCACAGGATGTACCGCGAGACGAGCATTAAGTTGCTCAGTGTACCCTTCCTGGTGAAACATTTCAATAAATAAATACAGATGCATTTCTCACTCATGGTTTGTCAGCAGTTAATTCATTAGATGAGATCTCCATTGCCAGGCATTTGACTGTTTCTCCACCCTTCCCCCAAACACACACACACACACATGCACATACACACACACACACACACACACATATGCACTTACTATAAGAGATTTCAGTAGCTCTTATCTGTTATGTTTGAGAAGCAGGCACAGCCCTTGCTGTCAAAAAGAAATGTATATATTCAGTCTGGGTAACTCACTGAAGACCTGGCATTTTATCAGATAGGTCTTGAGAGGTTAAAAAACAGTGTAAATCATTATACATCTGCTGGGAAAGGGTAACATTTCTGACGTATGAATCTTTCTTGAGAGATATTCATGCCCAACTAAAGTTAGTAGCAAAATATGTTTAAATGCTAGGCATTTAAATGTGCAAGCTGTTGCATTTTGAAGGGGGGTAAACAAATCTCCAGTTTAATAGGCAATCAATATTTAACATGCTGTTTCAGTTTCCTAGTGGCCGTCTGATAAGCAGCTTGGAGTTATGTCTCCAACATTCTAAACAGAAAGAAAGGATTATTTTATTTTAGTTTCCATAGTGATTTGTAGATGTGGAAGGGTATATTAAAAAGTCCAACAAATGTGTTCCACGATACTCCATTTTTAAGTTACAGATAGCAAAATGGCTGTGTACTCTGCCCACAGCCATAAAAAGGGGACAAAGCACTAGTTTCAAATTATAGGCTTATCAATCTGACCCAGGTCTTATGCAAAATAGCTGAAAGTTTCCTAAAAACTAAACTAGAGGAACACTTAAACATCATAGGTTATAAGAACACTAAACAACATAGATTTAAATCTAACACAGCATGCCCGACCAATCAACTCAATTTCTATGAGAACGTACATAAAACATTACAAATAACATACCAGTGGACATTATTTATTTAGATTTTATGAAGACTTTTGATAAAGTTCCACATAACCTCCTCATAGAAAACATGTGTCATATAGGAATAGAGGAGAGAATAATTAGGTGGGTTAGCTATTGGCTAACATCTAGGAAGCGGAGGGTCAGAATGAGGGGGTATTTGTCAGCTTATGAAGAGGTATTGAGTGGTGTCTCCCAGGGTTCCATTTTGGAACTAGCACTTTTCACATTATGCAATAGCAACCATCACCACGGGATCAATAATTGGGGTGGTGAAGTTCTTCGATGATGTAAAATTAGGAGGCCCACTGAACACACCAGAAGGTGCACATAGCCTGCAAGAAGACCTAAAAGCAATAGAGGAGCGGACAAAGACAAATGGAGTGCCTTTCAGTATTGAAAAGTGCACTGTGACGCACACCGGAAAACACAATAATGATCATGATTATTATATTAGAAATGCATTATTGAAAAAGGTGGAAAAGGAAAAAGACTTTGGAATACTAGTTAGCAATAATCTTAATTTTAGGGCCCATTATACAACTCTGATACAAAGATCAAATTATATGATTAATAACATCAAGATGGGTTTTATAAATAGAACAAAAAATTGTATCATGCCACTCTACAAAGCCTGTATTAGACCACTCCTAGATTTTGGTTCCCCACTGTGGAGTCCATACCTTAGAGGTGAAGTGGATAAGATTAAGAGAATACAGCAGAGAGTAACTAAAATGGTTAGACCCTACACAATCACAGTTATAATGACAGGCTAAAACATTTAGGACTGTATAGTCTGGAGCAGAAGAGAGTCAGGGGAGATCTGATGCAAATGTCTAAAATCGTGAAAGGTAGGGAATTAATGACAGAAATAGGAGTTAAGTTCCAGGCTAAACCAGACTATCTTAGGGCCCATAAAATGAAAATTAAGTTGGATACAGCAAAATAGTGGAAGATACCATTTATTTCTACAGTACATAGGTAGAGTATAGAACAGCCTTCCCTGTGATGTAGTTAATAGTGGGTGTATAGAAAAATTTAAGAATAAACTTGATATTTTACTTCTAAATGAGTGGAATTTGATCCACTAATGCAGGTGAATGGAATCTATGGCCAACAGTGCCTTCTCCCATTTAAATCCCAGTATGATAACCCAGTATGATTCAAGCAGACATTTACAGAAAACAGTGTGAAAGAAACACATTACTTATGTCATCCAGCTGTGTTGTACAAAATATTCCATAAGGGCAAATTTTAAGGCAATGGCACAATTGCAGTTTCCTAGAAGATTTTGATAAGGCAGCAGGTGATCTGATTAACATATTTGTTGAGAGGGGATATAGTGCTGAACATTTACAGAAGACATGGGTTGAAATCAGAAACACTGATAGAAATGAAACTTTTAGGAGTAAGCATCAGCCGGAATGTGAATCTAAAAAGCTTAATTATGTAACTACTTATTCTGTCCATGCCAATAAATTGGCACAAATAATTGGCAATAATCAATATTTTGAGAGGAGACACAGGTCTGAGTGAATACCATAACAACACCCCAGGATGTCCTACAAGAGAGCTGTTACACTCAAGGATCAGCTAGAACACAGTAGGCAGGTTAGACCTGCATCACAGTGCCATAAATGTGGACATCGTCAGGCGGTATCACTATTTACTAGCCCACATTTAGAGAAAGTTTTTCAAATCTGGCAGCTGATTACATGTGGTACTACTGGGATTTTTTATATGGCACAGTGTGCTTGTGGTGCATTTCACATATACAAAACCAAAAGGCAGTTCAAAATCAGGGTAGGGGAAATGTGACAAGCCATTAGAAATCAAGATGTTACCTATGCTACTGCTCTGTATATTATGCAGGTTACTGATAAGAATGAACACACATTTTCATTTAAAGCTATTGAGAAAGTATCTCTGAAACCCAGAGGAGGTTATTTTAACAATTTGATTTTGCAGAGAGAGGGTTTTTGGATTTATACTCTTTTTTTTCATTTATTTATGTATTTCAATCTTGGATTACAATACCTTTGAGCAGGAAACCACTCATTTACAAAGGTTCCACATCAAAAGGGTGGGAAAACATACAATGGGAGCAGTAGAAAAATCACTAGCTAAACAGATTATACAATATCAGGATTTAAGCCTTCAATGACAGTGTGGTACAGTAAGGCAGGGGAGTAATATGCAACATGTCTAACTATAGTCCTGGTGAGTGCCTGGACAGTAGTGAGGACAGGAGCAGCCAATGCTGGCTATGTCATAACCAAATGAAGGCTACTTGCTCAGTAAGTAAGAGACAGAGGAAGTGAGAAGTGGGTAAGGGGGGAGGGCAGTGTTGGGCAGTGACAAAAAGCGGGGGAGACAGGTGGCTAAGTAGCTGATTGGGGAAGGAAGTAAGAGGAAATAGGGACGGTGAGGGGGGTGGTGGTAAGGGGCAGATGGGTATAACTGGAGGAGAGCAGGTCAGAACAGGGAAACAGATAGCCTTTCTCAGGTGCAGTCACAGCTACTATTCCCTAGCAGATGCTGTCAAAGTAGGTTTTTGAAAGGGCCCAGTGCTGGTATGGTAGTAAGTGTTGCACCAAGGTCATTGAGCCAGAGGGGGGCCTGGTAACAATAGGACTGCTGTCCATGTGTGGTTCTGCATCTTGGAACTATGAAAAGTTGATTGGAAGAGTGTCTGGTGCACTGACAGCCTGAGAATAAATTTAGGTTTGCCACTCCAGGAGGTACAAGTCCAAGGAGAGTTTTTTGGCTAACAGGCAGGTTTGATAGTGAATTCTATTGTTAAGTTGAAGCCATCCAATTTACCCGTAAAGGTTGTAGATGTGAGTGAGGCATGGGGAATCAGTGAGCAGCCTGCAGGCTTTGTTGAGGGCCACTGCTATCCTGCGGAGGGAGGGAGGGGGTGCGGAGCTGTGGATGACCAGGCCATAGTCAATGATGGAAATGGCTCTTAAAGCCTGCAAACACCCTGGCCTTGATGAACAATTTGATATTACACCATATATAAAGAAATTAAGTCATTGATTATGCCATATTAAGTATGAACTATTAAGCATATGCAGTATATATTAGGATATATATATATTTATTGTTTATTATATAAAGTATGGGGAGTGCTTGTAACTGTCTGCAAGCAATAAATACAAATCCTTGTGGGGGACTTGAACATCAATTGGCTTAGCCCTTCATCCACTTCCTCCCGTGACGCCTTTACAGCCATCGACCTAGCCCAACTAGTCTCCCAACCCACTAGAGTAAATCCTAGAATGGGCTCCAGCACACTCCTGGATGTGGTCCTCACAAACCACCCTAACCGCATCCGCAATATCCAAATCCTCCCGGACTGCCTTAGCGACCACTCCCCAGTTCTCTTCTATTGGTCAACCTCCTGCCCAAACCCACAGCACAAACTACCTCGCGACATCTTAGACCTGGTGGGCTGAAAGGCCTTAAGCAACTCCTAGCCCTCATAGACTGGTCCCCTATACTAAATGCCCCAGATATTGACACGGCCCTTACCTTCTTTACTCATACCTTCAACTCTGCTTGTGACATTTTTGCACCCATTACTGCACGCCGGTCCAAAGTAAGGCATGCCCCATGGATTACCCCCACCCTGCACCAACTTCTTAAGCACAGGGACAATCTATGGCATATTGCCACGGAAACGGGCCACCAGCTGACAGGCTGGCCTATGCTGCTGCCCGGAACAAATGTACATGGGCCACTCGCAAAGTGAAGGCTGAGCACTATCAAGCCTCCCTCACTTCCTCATGGGGGAATGCTAGGACTTTCTGGGACAACATTAAGCAGCTGAATGGTGGCACGCGTTCCCCCCCACCTTCGCTTATCAACATTAATGGTTCGGTCTCCTCAGACCCTGTCCTTGTGCCAACCACCTCAACAATTCTTTCACAGACCTTAGCCCGGTGCCCTGATAATTTTTCTTCCCTCTCCCTCCAGGTCTGTCCCTATTCTCCCACACCCTTGTTCTACTTGCACCGAGTCACTGCCCAGGAAGTCAGACCTTACTTACTCAAAGCCTTAAAGAGTAACACAATTGGCAATGACTCCCTTGATCCCAGTCTTCTCCGTCAGGTTCTGGATCTGGTTCTCTCACCAATCACCAGCCTCTTTAACAAATCCCTCTGCCTAGGGCAATTCCCCTCTGCCTGGAAGATAGCTACTGTCACCCCAATACACAAGGGTGGTGATAGGACCCTCCCTAGCAATTATCGACCTATCTCAATCCTCTCTCCTCTCTCTAAGGCCTTAGAAAAAATTGTGGCCACCCAAATCTCTGAATACCTCAATAAATATAGCATCCTCTGCCCAGAACAACATGGTTTCAGAGCAGGCCACAGCACCAATACTGCCCTCCTGGAGTTCTGTAACTTTCTTCACACCTCGCTGGACTCTGGCTCCCTAGCAGGTGCAGTGTTCATTGACTTATCAAAAGCCTTTGATACTGTCTCCCACCCCCTCCTGCTAGCTACCCTTAGTCACTTAGGCTTTGACACTGGGCCTGTTTCCTGGTGCTCCAGCTACTTGTAGGCCCGCTCACAATGTGTGAAAATCAACGGGAAACTTTCCAGCACCTGCCCTATCCGCTCCGGAGTCCCTCAGGGCTCTTTTCTTGGGCCCTTGCTCTTTTCCCTTTTTCTCAACTCCCTGCCCAGTGTATGCACTGGAAAAATCCTTCTTTACGCAGATGATGCTGTACTCTTTGCCTCCGACCGTAATCCCATCTCATTTCAGGATTCTCTGCAGGAATCCTACAATGACGCAGAAGCCTGGTCTACTGAGCACAGGCTCGTAATTAATCTAAAGAAAACCAAAACCATGCTCTTTGCCCACCCCAAAATAAATCCAGTAACTATCCTCTCGCAGTCCACTCCACCTCTAAACTCCCTATTGAGCTAGTTCACTCTTATAAATACCTAGGTATAACCTTTGACCCTGCCCTCTCTTTTCATGCCCACATCTCTGCCCTTGCCTCAGCCTCTAACTCTCGGCTGGGTATCCTCTATTGTCACAAAAACTGCCTCCCCACGGATTCCCTCCGACTTGCAGTCACATCCTCTGTTCTATCTCTGGTAGACTATGGCCTACCTGTGTATGGTGCAGCAGACCAGACTGCCCTGAACAAGATCCGCCTCACCTTAAACAAGGCCTGCAGGCTCATAACTGGGGCTCCTAGTGTAACCCACACTTGCCATCTTTACACCATGGCTAATCTACTCAACCTAGATGAGCGCCTCAAATACCAAACCTGCCTCCTAACAAAAAAATCTCTCCTTGGGCTATCCCCACCGGGTCTGTCAACCACTATCCACCGTGCTAACCCTACAGTGCATACCCGCATATCCTGCAAAACTGCACTGGTTATACCGAGGGCGAGAACCTCGCAAGGTCAAAGGGCTTACCCCTACAGAGCCCCCTGTTGGTATTACGCCCTCCCTGCCAGAGTCACTGATGCCGCCTCATTATCGTACTTCAAAACTAGTCTTAGAAATTACCTGCTCTCAACACGCAGCTGTACCTGCCTCGAAGCCTACTCCTATCCTCCCAGACAAGGCTCACTGAACCGCTCTCTGACCTTCTGTCCAGCTCTACCTTTACTTGCTACTATCTTCCCCACACTCCTCTTCTGATACCTCCCACCTAGCCTTACCTTTATTCTTCCCACTGAATCAATCTCCATGTAACTACTGTATATTGTCTACTCTGTAAAGTGCACATGTAAGCCTGTTTGTATACTGTGTTTGACAAATGCCTGCATTTTCTGGCTGCTTCCTAATTGTTCTCAGATGTTTTGTCTGCTTGGTTGTTTGTTTTCCTGCACTGTTTTGTCCTCACTGTGATGAGGTACCTTTGTAAATGAGCCTCTGGCTCAAAGGTTGTTAAACTGATGTTCCAATAAATAAATAAATAAATAAATAAGTTTATAGCCTTGTAATTCCACTGCTATGACATCTGTGCCTGTTAATCCTGCTTGAGTATGTCCTAACAGTGGGATTACAAATTAGGATGCCAACCACTGACTGTATTCTCTATTAAGAATGGTGATTGGTAGTCAGTGGCAGAATTTTAGACAAAGCTTCCAGTGTGTGAGTATAGGTTACCTTCCGACTCAATGTCAACTCTGTTCTGCTCTGTGATGTGCTGGCAGTCTCTCAGTTTACAATACCCCCTCCAAGACAACGTTGATATTACCCACAACCAGCAACCACGTGATCACTGTGGACCAGCTAGATCGTTTGACAAAAGTGCCCCACCCACACCCCAGGCCTCCTTTAAATACACTCAGACCACTCCCTTTGTCTTGGACAACCATTTTGATTGGCTGCACCTCTTCTGCTCTATATGTAAGACAATCCTCATGTTTGGGCAACAACCTTGTTGACTCTGTGGAAAATATTTATACTGCCATCTTCTGGTCTTCACTGCAAGATCATCTTAATCAATTCTGCTCTAGATCTGATCTGAGATCCCTTGCTGCTGCCACCCACTTCCTGCATGCTGGAAGCTTGCAAAACAGTAGTGAATTTTGAGTGCATCCAGCATAATGAGGGCTTTTTACTTCCTTACTTGCCTCTATCTCATACTGTTCTGCACCCTGGATTCCTGTGTTAGTCTGCACCGTTCTCCCTACAGCATGGACAGTTACAGCTCTACTTTGGATTTTCTGGTTTTCTTCAGCACTACAGATTCTCACATACTGGCTTTTGTGTTGCCTAATTTAGATCCACCTTTCCAACCCCCATGGCAAATTGGGACTTCTTCCACGAGGGTAACAGAGTGTAGGATCCCATTCACCTCTGCATTGATCGCCAAGCACGCCTTGCTTTTTACAGCCAGGGTTCTTCTTTTTATGTTGCTTGGCCCCCTAGGCATGCAGCTCAGGGACCCCCTGAAGCTATGTAATAGCAATCCTAAGTGAGTTTCACCAAAAGCTCACAGACATTTTCTTGACGTTATCAAGAAAATCTTGCTGCTCTTATTGTTATGTTCTGGTAATGTCGAAATCAACCCTGGTCTACCTGCAGCAATTTCTTCACCTGCCGACCTAGCCAGCATCAAAGGATTGAGCTTTATGCATATTAATGTGTGCAGTCCACTAAAAAAGTTTGCCTGTATTCAAGCATTGACTTTCCATACAATGCCTGATATAGTCATGGTTACTGAGACTTGGCTCAGACCTGGTACCCCAGATAGTGAGGTAAATATCCTATCTTATACCCTGTTCAGAACTGACAGGCTCACCAGAGGAGAAGGAGTTGCCATCTACGTCAAGAAGATATTGTCTGCATCAGTTATAGATTCATCCTCACTCCCAAAGGAATTTGAGAGCCTGACTCTCAATATCAAGCTATCTTCCTCTGTCTCAATATGAGTCCTAGCATGCTATAGACCTCCATCCGTGTAGCAACAATTTCTGGACCATATAACTAATTTGATGGAATCCCTTCAATTAGAGATTATTATACTAGGGGGCCGCAATATGGACTGGTACTCCAATAGTTCCATACCCCTAAAGACTATTTGTGACTTCTTTGGTCTTTCCCAACTCATTTCTGAAGCAACACGTCAAAATAAAAAGTGCCCTAAAAATAGCACACTTCTAGATCTTACTTTAGTAAGCAAATCCCATCTGTTTTCACATGCAGGAGTGTTCTTTTTGGATTTCAGTGACCTTAGTATTATAGTAGGTGTAAGATCTGCCCCAAAACTACCATCCCTTTCCAAATTCTCACTCAAGACGAAAAGGCATAATTTTGACATCTCCGCATTCCTCTCCAACTTGCGAGATTTCTTTTGATGGCAGGATTTTTACTTGACCAACACAGTGCCTGTGGCCTATGATATCTTCTAGAAAATCATGCTAGGGGCTCTGGATAAACATGCACCATTGGTCCAGATTCCTTCAAAAATTAAATCATGTTCTTGGTTTATGGCCCAATTAAAGGCCTCCCTGTTGCACAGAGACTGGCTTTGGAAAAAAGCTCGGAAATCAAAACTTCCAGATGACTGGACATCATTCAGGTAGGCTAGAAACCACTGTAACAATCTGGTCATGGAGTCCAAGGCTAGCTATTTTTGCAAAGTACTGGACACTTCCACCAAGTGCTCAACAAAGTTCTGGAAAACTGTCAAGGATATTCAAGGGCATGCGGCTATGAGCAAGTTACCCACAAAAATCACCATTAGCACAACTTCAGTGTCAGATAAATCGACTATTCTCAAAGCTTTTAATAACCATTTTGCTGCTGCAGGTCTCACTTTTGATGCCTACCCTGCCAATAACCTCCACTCTAGTCTTGGAGCACTGGACTTACCAGATCCAGTCACAAGTGTGGCCTTCTCCCTCCAGCCTACCACCCTGAGAGAAGTTGAGGATCTTCTCCTACAATTGGATACCAGGAAGTGTGCAGGGGCAGACCAATTGGACACATTCTTACTGAAGCTTAGTCTTCACATCCTGGCTGTGCCCATAATGCATCTTTTTAACCTCATCTTTTCACAGGGTGATATTACTCCCATATGGAAAATGTCTCACACAATCCCCCTTTTTAAATCTAGAGACCCCAGTGACCTGAATAACTATAGACCAGTCTCTCTACTTCCCACCCTTTCCAAACTGTTGGAGAAAATAGTAAGTGTGCAGCTCGGGAACTACCTCAAAAGTGGGAACCTGCTCAATCCTTATCAGTCGGGATTTAGGCTTTATCACAGTACAATTTCAGCCCATGCAAAGGTCACCAATGACTGGCAGTGTTTCTTGGATTCAAAGAACTTAATTTGTGCAGTGTTTCTAGACTTAAGCAAGGCATTCGATATGGTTGACCATGAGCTGCTCCTTGTCTCCCTCAGAAACATCAGCTGCAACCCCCGTCGCTGAGGTGATTCTCAAACTATCTAACAGGGCGACAGCAGCAGGTCAAGGCTGAAGGGGAATTCTCATCCCTGAAACCTCTACTGAGGGGCGTACCACAAGGCTCTATACTGGGTCCATTGCTTTTTGCAATTTACATTAACAATATTGACACTGACATCAAATCTGCTAACATCCACCTATTTGCCAATGACACAATACTTCATATCGGATGACCCTCTCCGGAAGCAGCTTGTAGGGATCTACAGTGGGAATTTAATCTTCTACAACTTGAACTACTGCACCAGAAACTGCTCCTGAATGCCAAAAAAACAAAGGCAATGCTTTTTTCTCCCTTGCATATGTCAATAGCCCCACAACTCAAGGTAATATTCCTTAGATCCACACTCTTCTTGGCAAATCGCTGGAATACGTTACTAACTTTAAATACCTGGGGGTGTGGATTGACCAAAAGCTTTCCTTTTGTGATCACATTGAGAATCTCTTAAGGAAGCTTAGGCAGAGGCTTGGCCTCTTCTATAGGATCAAAAATTTTCTAACACTGGATGCCAGGAAGAGACTGATCCAAACCACATTCCTTACCTTATTGGACTACGCAGATTTCTTTTACAGCCAAGGCCCCGTGTCTGCCCTGGCTAAATTAGACACACTCTACCTTGACATTCATAACTGGCCTCCCTTATTCCACACATCAATGCTCCCTTTACGCCGCAGTAGGTTGGTCATTCTTTAACTACAGAAGACAGAGGAATGCAGCTCTTTGGACCTTTAGGGCCATCACGAAGATGTTGCCTCAGGATATCTCGGATTGTGGAGGTGGGAGGGATGGACAAAATCTCAGGTGAACAATGGAACTTGCAGCTTGTGGCACCTGGCTCCCACTCTTCTATTGTGCCTCACAGTGTTCTGCTACAGGTTGCTGCAAAACACACACACATATACAAAAAAAGTCTAAAAAGCAATCTGCGGCAACCTCCAACCACAGAAATGGTGCTCCTTTGGCTACAAGCTCCTGTTGGTGACTGCGAAGGTGTCCGGGTGGCCCAGCTATTTAAGGGCTTCTGGCACTTATCAAGTTTGGCACCCTTGCAACCTGATTAGTTGCCTCCCACTCTTCTTAGGTGAACAGTGGAATTCGCTGCTTGCAGTGTCTGGCTCCCACTCCTCTACTGTGCCTCCGAGTGTTCTGCTAAAGTTTGCTGCAAAACACACACACACACACACACACACACGTGAAAAAACAATCTGTGGTGATCTCTGACCACATCAGTGGTGCTCCTGCAGGGACAAGCTCCTAGTGGCGACTGCGGACATGTGGGGGTGGTCCAGCTATTTAAGGGCTTCTGGTGCTTTTTATGTTTGGTGCCTTTTCACCCTCATTGTTGATTGATTTTCTCCCACTCCTCTCAATGAATAATGGAACTTGCAGTTTGCAATGTCTGGCATCTGGCTCCTGCTCCCCTACTGTGCCTCCGAGTGTTGCACTACAGGTTGTTGCAAAACACACACACACACACACACACTCACTCTTAAAAACAATCTGTGGTGACCTCCAACTACAGAAACAGTGCTCCTGTGGGGACAAGCTCCCTGTGGCAACTGGGCATCATGTCACAGGTGGGAGCCCACAGTCATTGGAGGCTGCACAGCCCCTGGATCCTGCAGCAGAGGCCATATCATCCCCCCTACAGCCCATAGAGGTGATGGGAGTGCTGGGTAGTGGCTATGAGAGCCAAGTGGGGCCTGTCCAGCCATGTGAGTGACTGCCAGCAAAACATCCAGTCAGCCATGAGTGAATATGTATGGGTTTATGTATACGCCAGTACTGGGAGACACATTGGGTGCAGGCCACACTATTGTTTCCATGTCTCCCAGTGGGTAGCCAATAGGGTGCAAATCCATTACTGTGCCCCATGTATTTTTGCCTGTGTGCTCACTGGTTCTGAGATGTGTGCTCCCTGGGAATGAGGTGTGTGAACACTGGAGCAGGGATGTGTGCTCACTGGTGCTGGGTTTGAGTTCACAGGTGTTGGGGTGTGTCTTCAATGGTGCTGGGATGTGTGCTCACTGGTGCTGGGTTGTGCTCTCCATGGTGAAAGGGTGCGTGCTCATCAGTCTAGAGGTGTGGGGTATGGAGGGACATGGAGGGTATATAGGCAGTGCACCACATACAGGGTGATGTGTCACCATAAGCTGGGCATGCATGCTGCCTTGGCTGGCATACAGCTCTGTACATTATGTTGCTATATAGCTCTCCTCTCCTCTCCTCTCCTCTCCTCGCCTCGCCTCTCCTCTCCTCTCCTCTCCCAACAGCACACCATGTTGTAGTGGACATGGCTGAAGATGCCCCAGGTCCATCTCAGTGGCAGCTGCCCCTGTCGTCCACCCATCTGTGCCAGCTGATGGACAGCAGCAAGGAGGATGCGAAAGAGTAGGACAATGAGACCTACCTCAAGGGCTGGGGATAGGAGGGGTCTGCTCATAACCAGCAAGGATTGTCTCTCCCTGCCAGTCCCCATATCAGGGGGCCCAGCCACTGTCCCCACGTGGCCTGCTGGTCACAGTGTTGCAGCTCCCACAGCCCCTGACACAGCCACTGCTGTTGCCACCCTAGGACCCCAAGTGTGACACAGCCATTGCCCTGCTGACTCCAGCTTGTATGCCCCTGCCTTTGCATGCTGCATGCATTACCTCTGCACTGGTGCTAATTGAACATGCTAAGTTCCCTCTGAATATATTTGAATTCCATTACAGTTGCATGTGCAGTGCAGGCACTAACACTGTGCGCCCTGTGCAAGGCTTTGAATATCTGCATCCTTAAGTCTTTTTCTATGCGTTTATTCAAGCAGTCCTGAATTGAATTCTGAATACTATATATAATATATGGTTAGGGCTTATTATGTATATGTTCCAGCACCCCCCCCTTACAAAAGTTGTGCTTTATCAGTTTTGTCTGCTGTCTATATTGAGCCTAGCTATGAGTGTAGACTGGTTTTAATTTGTTAAACTGCATATTGTTTTTGTGCTGTTAAACTTGCCTCACTTGTACCTGCACTGTCTGTATATCCATTCTTTTTTGTAACCCTGTTTAAACCTAACACTGTCTGTATTATTTTTCCCTGTAACCTTCCAGGCCATACCTGAAATTAACCACTGGTCTGGTCTCTATCAAGAGCCTAGCTTCAAATATAGCATTCACTTAATTACTAAACTGCAAATGCTGTTTTGTGTTGTTAACCTTACCTCGCGTGTACCTGCACTGTCTGTGTATTCATTTTTTAGAGCCTTGTTAAACCTTGGACTGTCTATATTATTCTCTTATAACCTCCTGGGTCGTACCTGAAAAAAGGCATTTATTTGTCTAGAGTGCTTACCTACTCAACAAAAGCTAAATAAATAAATACGAAATCTGTGGCTGCTAAAATGTTAATGTGCATGTTCCAAATGTTGTTGTGCACATTTTAAATGTTGTTGTCCGTTTTCCAAAAGTTGTTGTGCACATTCTAAATGTTGCGCATGTTCCAAAAAGTTGTTGTGCATATTCTAAATGTTGTTGTGCATCTTCTAAAAGTTACTGTGCATTTTCCTTAAAGAATATTCATTGGCAAGTCCACCCCTCACGACCTCATTGGTTAAAACAGACATCTTCAAAAAGGCAAACATGGCGGCACTGCTTACTGGCACAGTTTGGACACAGACTGACGTACTTGGCTCTGTGTTTCCAGACTGTAACAATTTTAACATTTTTTTTAACCAAGTCCTGCCTGAAACTTTGGAGCATCACACTACAATGAGACTGGACCCAAAAACTCCACAGCAGACAACAGTTGCACTTGAATGAAAATGGACTGCAGGAACAGACTATTGACTCAACCGCCGTCAACAAGCAGAAGCACCAAATACAAGGTATGAAAGTGAAACCTTGTGAAAAAAATGTCAAAAAACATAACCTTTTTTTTAACTCAGGAAACCAAAGCATGGGCAAGTATACATAACTCACTTTGTTTCCATCTCGGGGTTGAAGATACCAGCATGGACCTCTCAAATTTCACTCTCAAGGTCCATCCACAGGTATCTCAAACCCTCGATGGAAACACAGACTCTTTGGACTGGATTCACAAAATTTTCTGAAGGTGCAAAACCTTCCCTAAGTCGCGAAAACTGTTGTAGCTATGGAAACAAAGGGAAATTTGCACTGGGTGCTATTCACAAAACCCTCCGCAGCTGCGGAAAACAATACTAAGGACTGTGGAAAAAAGTGCAGCTGGGGAAGTCCCTGAGGAAAAAAAGGTGTGAGATAAGTAAGGCACAGCTCTTGAAAGGCTATTCATAACCAGTTTTTTTCTGCAGCTGCGGAAACAGTTACACACAGTGGAATGAGGTGTAACACTCCCTCAGAAAACTGCAGCAGTGCCCCAGCAATTGGAATCAATTAAGGTGGAAGTGAGGCACAAGTAATAGCATCCCAGATAGTATAACAGAGGCTGCTGTAACAGCAACAAAAGCACACATTGCCATGATATGGCAACAGGCAACAACCACCAGACACAGGGCAGCCCATGACGGAGCCCCACAGGAAGTAGAGCCTGGCCAGCCTGCAGTGAGTGCTACCCCTGCAGGCAACAGGAACACCCCAGGGAGGGAGGACCAGCAGTAACAGTTGGCCACTGTGGTGCCATGGTATTGCTGGTACCTGTGATGCTGCAGTGGTCCCAGTTAAGGGACTGGCTGCTGGTCTCTTTGTGGCTGCTTTCAGCTTCATTCTATGGCAGCCCTGTTAAAGTCTGCTGTTCCAGCTAATTAAGTTCACTGTTGCTGTGTCTCCTAAGCTGTTTCTGAAGCTGTGGATCCGCAGTTGTGGATTTTCAGCACATGCACAATTTCTGCAGCTGCTGAATTTCCACAGCTGTGGGGATTTTATGAAATTCTGCACCTGTTCACAATTTATTTAAGAAAATAATGCAACTGCATTTCGGCAGTGCTGCAGGCCTTTTTCCCGCAGCTGCAGGATTTTTGGCTTTCTTTGTGAATCCTGCCCATCGTGTATACTCACCCATACTTTAGTCCTTATCTATTTTTTCCTTTTCTAATTCAAAATTTCCTTGCTGGATTTTTAATTTTATTTCTTTTAAAGGGATTTCCCGAGATCCCCCCCTACTCATGCATTCCAGCATCTGCTGCCCTTGATAGTCATCCCAGATGTTTGTCATAATTTTAAGTCCTTATGTTTGCCCTATGAGGTGGCCAGCCAATTCCTTATACTTCCTGATGGTGCTGACATGCCCCCACACTGAGGCATGTAATGATGTGTGACCAGGGAGAGCACAGGGCTGTGTCTCACTGATGTGAATGAGTCTCAGTTTCAATGCCATTTTATGCAAAAGAATGGCCAGTTGGAGATTAATGGAGGTCACCCCTTGACTAATATGCCCTTAGAGCTGCCTTAAAGGCATCCCATAAGTTGACTATTTTCTGTGCTTTATCGAAGTTAAAAAAAACACTCTTTGATCGTGTAGTCCACGTGTTTCTTAAACTCTGGATTTTTAAATAGAGAATTGTCAAAACTCCACTGCTTTACTTTTGTTTTATATTTTAATGGTACCTTCTGTCACAGCTGCATATAGCAGTTTGGAGCACAAAAAGTAGTCACTTGAGTAAGTACCTGTGGAGTTTGAATGATAAGTATAATTTAATTGTTTTTTTCTGTGAGGTATTCATGCTCCGAGGTGGGTGGTAGTCCCGTGTCAACTGACTGCAGCCTTTTGAGGCACCCTTCCTCTTGTGCCCCGGTGGACCACCAGAGCCAGCTTGGGGGCCTCATCCTGCCTTGGCACCAAATTTCTACTGCTTTTCTTCCCCTTGCTACTCAAGGTCCCAGAACATGATTGTCCATGGGTGTGGAGGTGCACATGTGCACCGCAGCTCCAGTGATGGCCCTTTCTGCCCACCGAGGCTATTGCCAGGTTCCCCCTCTGGCATGGCACTGCCACCCAGCCTCCATTGGGAGGCAGCCAACTGCCAGGGAAACCCCTGAGTCCCTCCCTGAGGAGGAGAGCTGCCTGCCAGCTGCTTCAATCTACTCCTTGCCCTTCCTCCAGGTGGCCCCTGGTGGCCCAAACCTAGGTTGCCAGCATGGTGCGAGGTGTGGCATCCAGTGCCTCAACCCTCAGTGCCACCAGGTTGGCCCTGTATAATTTAATTATTGATGATTTTTATTTCACCATATGTCTAATAGGTTTTGCTCTTTTAAAAAATATTATTAATAAGCAATAAAAACAGAAGGAAAAAGGGCTGACCTGGTAAGCTGATACTGCACATCCTATAAAATACCTTGGCCTCGCTGATTCCCAGAGGTGCAGAGGTGCATTAGATGCAATAATGAAGTAGGAAATGCTACAGATATACAAACGTACATTGAATAGTTGAGCTATATCATGGTATAAACTAAGAATTTTGAGTCATATAATACAGCATGCAGGATAGCCACCTCTCTTGAAAGAGAGGGAGCTGGCCCTTCAGTTGATAAGCAAGTTCCTCTTAAATATAAATAGTTGTTATAATTTGTTGCCATTGTGTTATATTGGCTGCAGAGATCATGAGCCAAAGCTGTGTAATGGCCTTTTTGAATGTGAGTAAACACACATACACCAGTGTTCTACTTATTATCCAAAATCCCTCGAAAGGCATGGACAACAGTATTGTAGCTGAGTTCATTAGCCAGGGGTCCAAAGAAAGCAAAAATAGAGTTGTTTTTTAATTTTCCCAAAATTTTACTAACACAGGGCATGCACCAAATATGCATGTCTGGTCAACACTAGTCTCCCCACACCCTCGCCAGCATTTTCCATGAGATTCTCCTATATATTTTGCTTGGATCTTGGGGGTACAGAAATACTGAATATGGCATTTTCAAGGCCATGGCTTTTAGTGGGGAGAGAGAAAGTACATAATCCAGAGCTCATAGGGATGACAGATCTGTAGCTCCTGGTTCTATTTGTCCAAAATATAGCCTGCATTATGTTTCCACAGTTAATCCTTGGTAAAAATGCCCAATTAACAGTTGCCAGCAGTCTCCCATTAGTTTACCCATAATAATATCAAGAAGGAGTGAAGATGGGTTGGGTAGATGAGGGGCACCTTGTGAAGCATGCAGGAGACATGTTCAGACCTGCAGTTACCTAAAGTGTTCCTTCACCATGAGGCCATAGGTATCCTGAAAGTATTGAAAGGGAAGCACTCCTTGCTGGTTCCATGTCATAACATGAGTGTGGAATGGCAACCATTGAAGAGGGTTCAAATTGCACAGTGCGATGACCTGCAACAAAGTTGTTTCTTGTGGGGGGGGGTTCCCCCACCCCCTCTCTATTTAGTATTCTAATTTTGGGGGCACACCATGGGGAAGGAGAGAACTGAGGGTCACCAGCACTGTGGTTCCATCGCCCTCTTGATGGGCTATCTCCTTGCTCATTCATAGACTGGAAATATAATGGAGACCTAATTGTCTCCAGCACTGAAAGGCAATATCAGTTGTAAATGGATAAAACTCGATGTTCCACACTGCAAGACTGCAGTAGCAAAGTAGAAATCTACCACCATGTGCCAATGTGACAGTCATGTAAGTAGTAAAATGTCACAGTTTAGCAGTCTGTATGGGTATGAAATTGAATATTTGGCAATATGATGGGCATACATACAAAATGGCAGGGGGCATTGATCCCATTTTGATCTCATGGGAGTCACAATGCAGAAAAACTAGTTCTGAGGCCTTGTCCCCCCCCCCCAGATAAAAAAATAAATTAGGTTGTCCCAGGAAACGAAATATGACATAGAGGGATAGACTGGATGTGTTTGTAATAAAATATTCTAGGGATCATTACCATTTAGTTAGGTCTAGAGTAATGTGTTTTGTAATAGCTGCATAATTTAAAAAGCTGGTGACACATTTAGGAGAACTTAATAAAACCTAATATTTAGGCACAGTCTAGCTGGTATTTTCCATTAGTGCTGTTTTCCTCCTCTCCATTTATTTATTACTGAGGTCATCTGTATGTGAGTTTATCTATTCCTGTTGCTTTTGCCTTACCTGAAGTCACATTGCACTGCTTGTGGCATCACAGATACTCCCATAGCAACAGATTGTGATGTCACAACAGAGGATTATGACTTGAAGAAGGGAATAAACTATAGAGGCACATGGACTCTAAAGGAACTTGAAGGGATAAAGATCATATATTCATGCAAATTTTCTTAGTAATAAATAATGGGGAGGAGAAATATACAAAATATAAATGGAATGCAAGCAGAATTGTACTAATTATTATATATTTTAAAGTTTTCTTTGAGGCATCAGTAACTCTTTAACAGGTCTGAACTGACTAGACATTGTGGGATATATATCCCTAGGAATGTAATCATTGTTTTGTTCCATTTGAACAGAAACTGCTGCTTCTATTCCCTAGAAAGGAGAAAGTGAAATCTGAGGAGGTCAGTTTTTAGCAAGTTAAGGCTAAAATCTGAAACTTCCCCAAATGATCTTAACTCCTGTCATGCTGCTGCTATCGAGGTTATGGGGATAACAAAGTAAGCAGAACACCTTTGGCGTACACATTAATGTTAAATTCTTTACCCCCTAGGGGTACCCCCTTTATATTCAGGTTCTGTTGAACTGAAGTGGCTAAAGGCTCAATATAAAGGGCAAACAGTAATGGCAAGAGGGGGCACCCCTGTCTAGTTCCTCACTGTAGAAGGATGTGGGGGCTACAAGAGCCATTTACTCAGATGTAGGCTTGGGGCCCGGCATACAGATTCTGAAGCTATTGCCAAAGATGTGCCAGGAATCCAAAAACCTTCTGAGTCTTCAAGAGAAAGGTCCAGGAAATCCCATCAAATGCTTTCTCAGTATCTAGGCTGAGAAGGACTAAGAGAATCAAATGACTCTCCACACACTCAAGTATGTGAAAAGTTCTGTGGATGTTGTCTACAGTCTGTCTTTTATGAATGAACCTTGGCTAGTCTGGATATATTAAGAAGGGTAGCAAGGGGTCAAATCTGAAGACCCAAATGGACATGCAGACTTTGTAATCCATACTGAGTATGAATATTGGGTGGTAGGAGGTAGGGGAGCTACGGTCATTGCCTCATTTTAAAATTACTATAATTATAGCTGTATTCAAGCTAGGGGGTGGTAGCTTACGATCCTGGACTGCCCAAAAGGTCTGTAGCAGGAGGGGAAGGACAGGTTTGGAAAACATCTTAAACTTCACTATGAATCTGTCCAGACATGGGCATTTCAGTGTGTTAGTGACTCACATTGCCTCTTGAATCTCCTCCAGTGTAATCTGCCATAGTAACCATTCATGTTAGGGTTCAGTGGGGAATGGAAATGTCAGTTTTGTCAAATAAGCTTGGTATGCCTCCGGGGAAATGTGGGGCACATCAGCATTTAGAGTTTTATAATAATCTTCCATGATACACATGATACATTGCCCTAGTGTGGACACCAGTGCTGAAGAATACATGCTTTCTTCCTTTGCGCTCCTAAGTGATGTGCAAGTAATCTGGCCCCACAGGAGCCTCCTTTATAGTAAGATTGCTTAAGGCAAACTAAGGAAAATGCCACCTGTTCCTGGAGGAGGTGTTGCAGTTCTGCTTTGGTGCTGCAGTTTGAGCCTCAAGATGAGGCAGTCGGTGTGTGTTAAGTTGCCAGAAAGTGTTCAGCTTATCAGTACTACCACATGCTGCTCCTGTGCTCAGTTTCTATGGGTAGCATATGATACAATATGCCCTCCAGTCACTGTTTTAATAGTATCCAATAATATAGAGTCACTAGTCAGAAAAGAATGAAGATAAAGTATTTATGAATTACTCAAACGAGGGTAGGCTTGCAGGCCACAAGCAAAAATTTAGTGAAAGCACATAGGGAGGTACAAACAATCCCAGAAATGGCTAAAGACATGGGACAGACTAGTCAGAGCCAGGGCAGGAGCAAGAGGAAGCAAAGAGGAGTTTGAACTGATACTTACGTGAATGATAGGAAGAGGACAAACTAAGTATGGGGGAAAAGGTTGTTCCAGATGGAGGAAAGATGGGAGGAGAAAGCAGATTGCTCAGCAGCAGATTTGAAGCAAGGCATGGAGAAGGTGTGGGAGTCCCTATAGTGAAGAGTATAGGAGATGGGAGGGACAGGAGAGAATACAGAGAAGAGGTAAGGATGGCGAGACAAGAACCAGTATTCAGGAACAAAGAGGTACAGAGAATGAGGCAGTGTTATTTATTTTAATGTTGTCAGTGCTTGTTCAAATTGTATTATACAATGGCAAGAAAAAATCCTGGACTCTGATTGGTCAGTCTTGGGCTGGACCCGTGATGTTAATCAGTACAACATCATGGGTGTGATGTTAATCAGTACAACATCACGGGTCTAATCTCAGCCTCACTGTGAACCACTGTAGACATCATCATGGAGGTCATACTCTTTTTTTGCATCTCCTCTTAAGAAACAAAAATATTTTTCCACTCTAATAAAAACATTCTTTAAAATTATTTTTTTTTTTTATTTTAGCATAACAACGAGCCATTGTATAATAGCAATAATGCCCTCCAGAATTGTGTACGTTTAGGATATCGTCCACGCCTCAGTTGTTGGACGCACTCAGCCTGCGGCCTCGCATGCTCCAACCACCTGGGAGGCGCACGTTATCCTGCATACACACACCTTCTGTCGGGCATTATTGCTTAATTATTTTAATCTTTAAGCTCTTTGATTTACAAGCACTATTTACTTTTAAACCATGTGAAGCCCTTCGTAGGCTCATGGCTGTATTTATTACATGCCATGCACTGTACTGTATTTCTGCACAACCATTAGTTAGTGTAATACATCTAGTCTTTGTTGCCATTTTCCTCTTTATCAACAGCTCTTGTATGCAGGATATCAGTCTTACTGAATGTAGCTATAGTAAAACAGATACCCATTAGTGTGACAGAAGTAAGGTAAAGACAGTATAATAAGATTTTATAGAGCCCTCAGTAATACCTGTTTTACATGTTAAATCATGTAGCATTCCTGGCCCCTTGACTACCATTGGTATTTTTGCCACCACTTGCACAGGAATGCAAGTTATAGTGATGAAAAATGGAAGTGCCCAGTGTTGCACTTCCAGATTCAGTGCTCTCTCAAACTTTCTCAAAAGCTCTAAAAGGATATTTCTGAAACAGTCCTGGTCACTCCAGCAGCCACAATAATTAAAACAAATCCCTTAAAAGGACTCTTTTAGGTAGGTTACTCAATGGATTACAGAGTTCCACACCAGTATCCAAATATCCCTTGAAAGCCGTGAAGACGGAGGAGAAAAACAGGATTATTTCTGGAGAGTTTTTTTTTTCTTTTTAGTAGATTAAGTAAAATAGAGAGAAACGGGAGAATTAGACCTAATTTACTCTGGCAGTAATTTCACCCTGACAGTCTTATATCATAACCAAAAGAATACATACATGTGTATAATTATATTAGTTTATCAGGAACTGTTATGACTTACCACAGGTGTCAGTAGATGCTTGAGATGCTTTCACAACAGCTGCATACTCCTCCAGATACTTACGAATGGTCAGCTTCTTGTTTGTGCTTGCCAATCGTATATCACAAATCAGTTTTTTGTCTGAAAGAGGACAAATATGGATGTAAAAATAATGACATATATACAAGAAAGCACAAATGATCATCTGCATTGTTGAGACAGATTTAAAGATTCCACTTTCTCAGCCTTTCACTATAAGAGTCATATATTAGCTTAATGCGATATTCTGGTTTCTAGCACAAGCATCCTATTTCTCAGTCCAGTGTTTATTCATTCATTTACTTGTTTGTGGTAACCAGGTTAATGCACTGGACATAGGCCTGGATATTCAGACTGCGCCGGGCAGGGGCGCAAGCCTGGTCGCAGCACAACTGGGCTATGCCAGGGCATGGACCAGGAGATATTCAACGGTGCTGCGCCATGACTCAGCACCATTGAACATGGCACTGAGGGTGCACGTACTGTGCATGGTACAGTGGCACTGTGACAGGGCAAGACAGGGAACAGGAGCAGGGAGATGCACCAGCGCAAGTGCAGTTGTGCTAGGTGCATCACCCGTGATATTCAGCACTGGGTATGCAAATGAGGCCATTATGCATGCAAGGTGCAAATGGAGCCATTTGCATGTCATTATGTCTCCATTTGCATGCGGTGCACCGATCCGCGGTGACTTATGCCTGGTGCCCTGCCAGGCTGCAGCCGTTGGAGACCGACACCCTGCAGTCCCATGGTGGTCCCCCGCTCCCATACACCCAATCATGAGCATAAGTAAAATTAGACTCCCTGGTGGTCCAGTGGGACCCCCCATCACCTGATCATGGGCATAAATAAAAGTAGACTCCCTGGTGGTCCAGTGGTACCCTCCCCACCCACCCACTGAGGTCCCAGCCACCCAGCACTCCCTCTCATTGGTGGGCGGCAGCACCCTGCCCACATGCTGCCCAGCTGCCTGCTGAATGACAGCGTACAGTATGGTCTGTACACCTATTGGTCCACTGTTTGGACAAATGGGCATGCAGACCATACTGTACTGCACAGGCCCAATATGTGAATGAATGCATTCATGCATATCCTGAATACTTCTTCAGCTCTCTCACTGCTGAGGTACTTTGTCAGCGCTCTCACAACTGCATGATGTCATCTGGTCTGGTCAGCACTCTCACCATTGCTGGACATCTGATTCTTCAGTCCACATCTTTCCCCAATGTGGGAGGGAAGGCTAGCCTCTGGAGGACAGTACTGGCAACCTCCAGACTAGCTGTTGCAGAAAGCACAATTACTGTAACTAGTTAACTGTTAATTGAAGAAAATAACAAATGCCCCCTGAAGACTGAAAGGGCTTGAATTAAGTGGCCCAGGCCTGATGGCGTGACTGGAGCCTGAGCCCCTCCCCCATGGGGGCTCCCAGCATGCTGGAGCCTGCTCTGCTGCTCTCTCTCTCAAAATCTATCTCTGAATCTCCAGACAAACTGGCAACATTGTCTCTTTATAGAGCTCCTAGCTAGACTCCTGATTGGTAGGAGGGATGGGGTGTTATGTCTCCAAGTTGCTGAAGGACCTGTCAATCAGAACATTCAAGGCACAATTGGGTTGTGGAATTTGCGCCTAACATAATGTCCCTGTAAGGCCCCATGAACACTTGGGTGCTTACCCATGAGATGCAGTGAATGTCCCACAAGTCCTGGCTATCTATTGCTGTAATTCAAATTGGCTGTACTGCTGGCAATGGCTGCTTAACCCACTGTCCCTTATAGCAGATTAGATACAGTCCTGAATAATGTCCTGGTGCAGCCAGAAAGAAATAATTATTTGCCTCAAATGCCCCACAGTTCTATAGCTCAAAGGCTGTACTTGCAGTCACTGCACAGATGAAAAACATGGCTCTTTTACTTTTCCTGTTGCTACTGTACTTATGCAAGCTCCCCTTGCAGCAGCTGACAGGCTGACACACAGAGTCCCAGATACTGGAATTGCCAGGGAAATAGTACTCATTTTAACTTTAAGCACTTTTCCCCATATGCACAGTATATTCCCAACAAGCAGCAACAGTTCTATTATTTAAAACATTTTTATTCTTTACTTTTCAGCTGGAGCTGAACATAGCTACCCTGGAGGCAGCTAGACACACTGTTATGCATTATTCAGATGACCGGCGCCCTGCACAGGCATACTCAAAATGAGCCCCAGTCAGAACTCCTTTAATTCCCATCTGAGCAGTCCCCCAGCAGGCTGTCCATGGTCACCAGGTCCCAAATAGGTGGAAGGGATCCTGGGACCTACAGCACAGTTCCTGAGGTGACCGCAAAACAAGTGGCTCCACATCAAAGGCGCTTTGCACGCCAACGCGACTCCCGCTGCCCTGGAGGCAGCACTTTTGCAGCAGGAGCTCACAGTCAGCAGTTTAAGCTCTGAGGGGCTGGATTTTTATTTGACTGCAAGCTGGGGTACACACAAGGGCAAACAGGACCTGGGAAGTCAGAAAAATTAGAAGCCAAGTCAGGAGAAGCCCGAGAGACAGCAGGAGAAGGACAGAACAAAATGGGCTAAGGTAATCCCAAGCAGGCATTTCTTGGAACCCCCATTTGCAAGGGGGTTACACTGTAATTAATGATTGTTGAACTTCTGTGTTTTTTTGTATCCTTGTTATATTGTTATTTATGATCTGGATATCATATTTTGTGTGTTATACTCACCGTTATACACACTTTTAACAATAAATAAACTTTGAAACTTTGAAAAAGCAAGGTAGTAGGCAGTAAGTGCAAGGAGTGGGAGTTTGCCTTACAAGGATCATGCATGACCCCAAAACAGATTAATCATGTCAGGATAGGGGTCAGTAGTGTTCAGAGCAGCTGGAAGCAGGAGCAGTGGTCAGCAAGCAGCAGGTGACATCTCTGGAGGTGTTTAAAGCAAGTGTGAGTAGAGGACAGGCATATATTTGTGGGTAAAGAGTTCAGATGAACAAGTGCAAAGTGAGAGAAAGCTTGGGCACCCATGGCTGGTTTGCATCTGGTCACTTGAAGGAGCATTTAATCACCAGAGCAAAGATCATAGTGTGGGCTTTGAAGATGAGCATCTGGGCTAAAGAAGAGGGAACACCAGATCGAGAGATGATATCAGTCAGGACATCGAGAGAGTAATGACAATGGGCCATGGGTGATGGCCATTGAAGACAGTAGTATTGATGACAGTGATGAGTGCAACGATGTGTGAAGCCAGTGCAAAGTGGCATATGTTATTATATGAGGTATTCCATTTAGGCAGACTAGATTTAGATGCTTCAGCATAAGTAACAGAGCTATAGGTAAGGGCTGTCAGAAGTATGCCTTGGGATATAGCTACACATGCAGAAGGGTTGAGAGCATTTCTGGTTCTATAGGCCAGTTCATTCTTAGAGTTTACAGCTTTACAGATGAGGGAGATGTAAAGGTCAACATCCAGGAAAGGGTCAAGGGGTGATACCCAGATATTTCAAAGATTACACTCTATTTAGAATAGAGCCATCAGTGCAGGAAACTGATAGTTGGCTTTGGCATTTCTTTCGTCTAGAGGCAGACCCAAAAAGCATGGCTTGGATTTTACTAGTGATCCTTCAGATGATCAGCTCTGAATAATCAGATACAAAATAAAAACATGACTTTGTGAAAAGAACAAGAAAAAAAGTAATTTTGATTATGTTTCAAATTGTCTCAATAAATTGTTGATGGTGTGAAGTAGGCCTGGGTGAAATGTGCAGATTTCGCTTCCACGGAATTTTTGTGAAATTCCGTAATGTTCATGGAATTTTGACTTATATCTACCACTGGCAAATTTCACATTTTCTGTGGAATTCATTACCAAACTGTAGAAATAATATTAGTACTGTGGAGAATATGTTGCGAATCGTGGAACTTGCTGTTACTGAAATAATCCGCTGTTCATGCTACTGAAATCACAGAATAATATATTCCATGAGCTGTCTGATCATGTGATACCATTAAGTTCAGTGGAAAATGCATTATAAAACTACTCATTACTGTCATGTCTGTCAGTTAAATGTTGTAATTTTTGTGGTGTTAAATCAGACTTCCTATTGAATATTCTAGTTGTTTCTAAATGTTCCTATTTTAAAATATTTGGGAAAAATATTCTGCAGTTTATCCTGAAAATCCGCCATTCATAAATTTATTCCACAGAACACCCTTCAAAAATTCCACAGTTACTTGACTGGCTGATTTAGGTTCCCTGAGGTGGGGTTTTGGTGTCAAAGATCCATGTTACTGTAGCAACCACCTTCCCCCTCTCAGTCAAGTGACTGCTGCTCCTTGCTTTCTGTGCAGTTCTTTAGAGTTTGGTGAAGTGGAAAGTTCTGCTGCTCTATGTGTCTGCATTTTTGCATTCTACTAGAGAAAAAACAAACCTTTTGCATTTCAGTCTTTGACTGAAATATTTTGAAATCCTTTTGTTGTTGTAGGATCTTCATTCAACAATCTGATATATGATTTCTGATATCTTGATTAACTGCTTCAGTAGATAGTTAATATAGGTATACAGGACAGGACATAGTGTGTCTGCAGTTTTACTTTTAAACTGCAGTTTAGTATTTTTTGACAGGAAAGGAAATACTGTGAGAGGCTGTTCTTATTTTTCCTGAACAGTATTGTAATCTGCTTAGACTGATATACTGATTTTGGTGTGATACGGTTTTGGTATATGCACTTATTGGAATATTTTTTTTGTCAAGTACTTAAAATCTGAGTTAAAAAGTGATAGGAAAGAAGGCAGGTAGTGTACGTGGTGGACGTGAACGTGGCAGTTCAGTGGTTCCTTTGAGTTGTAACTCTCCTCCTGAAGCTCCATCCAAAAGGTCTCATGATATACACATGGAATTTTATTCTGGTGCAGGTTCTTCCAGCACCAGCACGGTAGGTCCTGTGGTTGGCAGTACAGTGGGTGCAGGTGGTAGCAAGTTAGGTACAAAATCATCTCCAGTAGCTCAGTCTTCTACTGGTGGTAAAGTAGGTAAGAGTGGAATCAGTATTAGTTACTTTTTTTGGAGCACAGTCAATAGTACCAGTACTGGGAGCAACAAAACTGGTAATGCTAGGAAGAATGCAGCTACCAAGTTAAGTGCAGGGGGACTGAAATGTGCAGTTGATGTTGCTATGTTAATGCTTGATTCACAGGATGGTTCTAAGCATGAAAGTTAAGATTTGCTGTTATCTGGGACAGATTCACAATGTTTAAGAAGCAGTTTTGAATGTGATACTCAGGACGATGCTCCCACAGACAAGGTGGTCAGTAAAAAAATGGGGTGTAGTAATAGTATGTATCTTTGCAGATGACACAAAGATCTGCAACAGGGTATATACACACGATGGGGTGGAAAGGATGAGAAGGGACTTGGCAAAATTGGAGGAATGGTCAAATGTATGGCAGCTTAGATTCAATGCAAAGAACTGCAAAGTAATGCACCTGGGAAAGAAAAACCCAGGGGAAGAGTACACAATGGGGGTGAGATACTGAAAACAACAAAGATAGAAAGGGATCTGGGGGTAGTTATATCAGATGACCTAAAGGTGGGCAAGCAATGGGAGAAGGCAGTAAGGAGGGCTGGGGGGATATTGGGATGCATAGGGAGAGGCATCACCAGTAGAAAAAGGGAAGTTGTTGTCCCTCTGTACAGACAGTTGATAAGGCCACATCTGGAGTACTGCATGCAGTTCTGGAGACTCCATCTCCACAAAGACATAGACAGGGTGGAGGCTGTACAGAGGAGGGCAACCAAAATGGTGCAGGGTCTGCACCAGAAAACATATGAAGAAAGACTAAAGGAGATTAATATGTATAGCCTCGAGGAAAGGAGGGAGAGGGGGACATGATAGAAACTTTCAAGTTCCTTAAGGGAATCAACACAGTTCAAGAGGGTACTATCTTTCAGAAAAAAAGATGTGCAAGAACAAGGGGGCACAATTTAAAGATAGAGGGGGGACAGCTCAGAGGTAATGTGAGGAACTATTTCTTCATGGAGAGAGTTGTAGATGCATGGAACAGCCTTCCTGAGGAGGTTGTACAGTCAAAAACAGTGGGGGAATTCAAGAATGCATGGGACAGACATAAGGCAATTCTAGTGGGGGGTAGCAGGAAGTAGACTGTTGGTAAACTAGGATCTGCAGCTCATCTGTTACATAGGGAAATGGGCAGAGTAGGTGGGCCAGGCGGTCGTTATCTGCCATCAAATTCTATGTTTCTGTGTTTCTATAGTATACCTGTTGGTTCGACTGATAATGATGTTTTGCTGGTGGTAAGTGAGGAAAATGAGGATATAGTAGAAGACATTACTGGTGTTAGTGACAGTGATAGTGTGGAGGATTTTGTTGATAATCATGATGACCCTGTAATAGACCCTGATTACCAACCTCCCCATGTCCCTGTTAAGGATTCCTCTACCTGTTCCCAGAATGTAAATGTGTCACAAGCATCGACTGAAAGATCAGTGACTGTTAACATGCAATAACAAAAAGTATTTTTGTCAGTAGTATACAGCACAAGCACCCACAGCAGCAGGTGTGACATGAGTCATAGTAGCAGGAGCAGCAGCAGTTCCCAGTCAGCAGTAATTCAGAGTGTGGTTCCCCTTCTAAAAAGCAGTGTAGAGTGGGCAAATCTCCTGTGTGGGATTTTTTTTCATTGCAAGACAATGATGACAATGCAGCTTTTTGCCAAATATGCAGACTTAAAGTGAGTCATGGCAAGGCAGGATCACACTTGGGCACAAGTGGTATGCACTCACATTTGCAAACCAAACACACCATTCACTGGCAGCAGCATAAACACCAGGCCTCCAATGTAGAAAGCAGTGATTCTGTTCCTGTACACAAGTACATATTGGACTCAGTTCACACTGACAGCAGTGTTGCTCCACCACAACTAAACTCCACTCCCAAGTGGTCTGTAATGCTAAGTCAGTCATCATCTTTTACCTCATCCTTTTCTGTATTTTCTGACTTTCCTCACCGCAGTAGCCATTCACAAACTCCATTCAGTTCCAAAGTCATCTATACGCAATTGAGAATTTCCAAGAGGTGGTCACTATGAGGCAACCTAACATTAAGGCGGCATTGTCCAAGAATATCAAGTACCATCGGAATTGTCCAGTTGCAAAGCACTTGAATGCAGTAGCTGCCTAAAAGTTTGCAATGGACCTTCTACTTTACTCATTTGTTGAAAAATCTGGTTTTCGGCAGCTCATGAATACAGAGGTACCCAAATATGAACTGACAAGCCAAACATACTTTTCAATGAAAGGTGTCCCTGAGCTGTACAACACACTTTGTTGTACAGTTTCTCATTCATTGTCGCACTCTGCAGTCAGCACTGTGCATCTGACCACTGATATGTGGACCAGTAGTCTAGGATCCACAGTCAGCTTCATGTGTGTTACAGCACATTGGGTACACATCCCTGGTGTATATTGTACTTCACCTTGTCCTGCAAGTGATTGCTGTTTGAAAACCACATATGGTGGCAGTGGTGGTGTGTATCAACATGTGACACAAAGCATGCAAAGTATGCATGGCTCACACACAGCTGAAATAATTCTGGAATGTCAAAATGAGACAATTTCTCATTGGCTGAAATCACATGAATTCATAGCGAGTTTCATTTCAAGTGATAATGGTGCCAATGTGGTTAAAGCCATAAGTGATGGTGGTTTTCAACACATTCCATGCTTCACTCATGTTTTAAATCTGATTGTAAGCGAGTTCCTGAAACATGAGGCAGTGGACAGTATGGTGACCATTAGTCATTGAATCTGTGGCCATTTCAGCTGTTCTTCAAAAGCTCAGACTGAGCTTAATGTGTTGCAGTGTGTATATGGTGTTCTGCGGCATTGTCTCAAGCAGAATGTTTCCACAAGGTGGAACTCCGCTCTTTATATGTTGGAATGCCTGTTTGAGCAGTGCAAACCCATCAACAACAATGTCATGCAGCTTTGTGGCCCCCTGACTCAAAAGGCAATGTCCCTTATTCCATCACAGTGTGTTGCCTAAACACTCTTGGTGTGTAGGGTAAATAATAATAATACAGATTCTTGTGTCTCGGACTCTGCCAAGAAACATTCGTAAACAAGCAAGGAGTACTAATAAAGTTTATTATACTACTTACGCCAAGCATGTGACAAAGAAACTCAAAAGGGAGATGGGGTTCTCACAACTCTCCTGAAAAATGCACATAATCTCCAGGATTGTAGATCTTAGGTTCTCTAAGGCCTTGTCTCTCTCCCTGCTCTTCTAGAGTACTAGTCTTCTAGAGAAGCTACAGTGGGTTGCAGATGATTATATACTACAGATAACAGCATAGCAACAGAGATTAGCTCATAGTTACAGATATGAGAAACAATATGTATTGGTCCTAAGTCATTCTCTACTGGATAATGACTTAGGAGTCATAATTACTGATGAGTATCATATGAGACAGAATATGCTTCCATTAGCATTATAGCTGGTCAAAATAAATGCTGACGGGTTCAAACTACATGTGGCATTTTTTGCTTATATACAGTATAAGACATAGAGACATAACAAAGGCTTTCTCTCTCTGTCAGCTTGCTTGGACAAAGAGAAATGCTGACAGGGTTCTATTACATGTGGCATATCTGCCTGAGTGTAAAACACACACTACATATAATTATATGAGATTATAAGTATACTATAATCACTGATTATCCCTCAGAGTCATCATATCAGTAATTAGTTAGATCATATATGGAATATATGTAAAAGACAAACATAATCTAGATAAATGTATTATAGTGAGGTATAATGAATCATACATGACAAACATTAGAATATATTAGCAGAAAAGCACATTCCTAGCACTCATGCTTATATGATGTGTGCCCAAAACTATAATGTTAGTGCAAAATAGCAGTATCACAGTACAATAGACCAGCAATACAATGTGAGGTGTATGTGAGGTGCATGTGAGGGTAGGAAGAAGTAGGCTGCTGGTTAACTAGGATCTGCAACTTATCCATTAGGTAGGGAAATGGGCAGACTGGGTGGGCCAAGCGGTCCTTATCTGCCATCAAAATCTATGTTTCTATGTTTCTATATATGTTGGATGATAGGGGCATAACCCAAGCATAACAAGTGGAGGGTCATGGACAGTGCCATGTAGGTTCGGTGCTCTTTTGAGCTTGCAGCTCAGGTTGTTTGTTAGCGGAAAATTCACATGTCTTAGATCATTCCCCTGTTGTGGGTACTAAAGCAGGCACTGCTCAATTTGCATGACCAGTTTGAAGGTGCAGCAGATCAGGTTGGCGTTGACCTGTTGAACAGCATGATGGACATCTTAGAAAGTGATGATCGTGCTTGTGACATGTTGCACAGTGATTCCCACAGGATGGCCACTTTACTGGATCCCCGTTACAAACATGGGATTGTAGCACTTCTGCCAGGGAGCAGTGTAGTGTCTGATCATTGTGCACTTGTTCTTCATGAGAAAGTGCACAACAAAATGCTTCCATCAGATGTCATGAAAACTAATGAACAAAGTATTCAGCAGCACATGTGTACCAGTTCTAAACCCTCTGTGTCATCCAAGACATCATCTTCTTCAGCCCCCAAACCCAGTCACAATCCATTGTTTTCAATATTACAGCAGGTGGGTGTTTCCTAGCCCCAGAAACAGGAATACAGCAACAAACTGCAGATGTCAGTGGCAAACATGGTGACTGCATACCTTGATGATCCAGAGCAGGTTTCTGTTGAGGATAACCCAGTGTTGGTATACGGGCAACACAAGGTTACAGTGTGGCCTGCATTGGCATCAGTTGCACTGGAATATTTAAGTTGCCCTTATTCCAGTGTAACATCTGAAAGGGTGTTTAGTGCCATGGGGGCAATTGTGTCAGACCATTGAACATGCTTGTCTGATTTAAATGTTGAGTGACCGATATACATAAAACTGAATAAACATTTTATTCCATTTCACTGGTCTTTGTCTGGCAGCGGCTCTGTTTTGCCTAGTGATGATGAGGAAAGCATGGATGATGCTGAAAATGATCTGAGTCAGGTAGAGGGTACTTGTTTGGATGGTGAAGATACAGCAGAGGGAGACATCTTTTTGTATACGGTTTAATAACAGCAATGCTGACAGCACTTATTGATATTATTTTGAGTCACTGAATTTAAAGTCCAAATAAGCGATGTCTTTTTCATCAGACATTATTTAAAAATCCTACTCCATATTTAAGTACAGTAAATGCTGTTGTTTACATTAATGATAAAACTGCATCATAGCATTTATGAGACAAGCATCAATCCATTTTTCATATCATTTGAATAATGTTAAAGTCTTCTCCCTTGAAAACAAAGTACCGCACTATCTGATCTATAAAATGGATGGCAGAGGGGCCATGGAATGACATGATGTAAATGAGAGCTAGACGTCTGTTTGTGCTATTCCACCATCTATCTTAGAGTAGACAGACCAAATTTATGGAAATCGTGCCTTTATTATTTTTTTGCCAATATACATGTTAAGCTATGATGTTGATCAGTTCTGGTTTTCATTCTTGCAGAACAGTGGGAAGTTCTGTGAGCCACATCATGTGCTCACCGCAAAAAGAAATAGCAGTATAGGCCATGTTTGCATTCAAAATTATTTTGCCATGTGGCATGGTTGCTGTTTATCCCTTCCTACTTCATGTTATGTGTTAGGACAATTGTTAAGTTAATCCAAAATCCATCTTTGTTGCTTTTAAATGTGTTGAATTTACAATACAGGCCCGCATGTGCATGCTTAACAGAGTGTCCGGCCCACCCACCAACTGCTGTTACTCATCCACAGCTTCAGGCTCCCCACTTGTAATCTGTAATAAGATACATTTATCTTACTAATATATACCTGAAAATCATAAGCATGCCATTGAAAATAAGCATAAGACTCAAAGCTTCATGCAGGATGCATTCTTCTTCATAACTGGCACTATTAAATGAAGTGTTACCATGTGGCATGTGCCAGTGACACTTAAGAAGCAATGATGAAGATCATGCCTGCAACACTGAGTTCTTGCTTTACAATGGTATGCTTCTCAGTTATATGTTACTGAAATAAATATAGCTCATAACAGGGCTACATCGGATAGTCTTGCACTGAGAAATAGCAGCAGCAACTGGTGGGCATATGGTTGGTTGAGCCCAAATATGATGTGGGTCTGTAATCTTAAATTTCACAGAGTTACACTGAACAGCAATAATGATAGATTTTGGATTATTTAAAGTGATTGTCTTACCACACAGAGCATGCAGGGAGGAGGCATATACAGCAACGGGGCCACCAGGTTCATTCTTTTTACAGCACACCTTGTAGTGATGTGCTGTTGTGCCCCTAGAGCTCATTCTGTGGTTCAAATAAAAAACAATTAAAATAATAACCACACAAGTTAAAAAACAGAACTGATCATAGTCATAGATTAACATGTATATGGACAAAAAATAATAAAGTCATGATTTTGAAAAATTTGTACCCAATATACTGTTGCCGAGGATTTAGAAAATTGATTACTATTTAACCAGCGCAGACAGCCATCTTGCTCTAGCTTATATGATGTCACTCCGTGCCACATCTGCAGGATATTTGTTAGAACAGACAGTTCAAACAACATAAGGTTAAAGTGCTATGCACCACACTGGTGCTGCTGATGTGCACGCTGTCCACATACCTGCATCATCCATACCACTACTGCTGGAATGGCCACAAAAAACAGCATAAAGATGAACTACTAGCTCCCAAGCTGGTTCTGCTGATGTGCACGTTGTCCACAGACCTGCATCCACAACTTCTTTGATGTACGCTGTACTGAACCTCATGAAGAGCCAGTAATACACAGCTCCACCACAGAATAAAAGGATGATGATGACAATTCAAGATTGATTACAATAGTCCGGGTGACAACAGACTTTACACGCCAATCTATCAGGTTAGGAAGGATTTCTAATTTCTTTTAAATTTCCTTTATTGTTTGATTAATTTATTGTATATTTGCCAAAGAAACTAGTGTTTCCATTTTATAGCACTTCATTAAATAAATGTAAAGAGATTAGCTTTATATGTTCTCCATATTATTATAATTTAATATGTGGATGCTAGCACCTCTTTTGACATAAAATATTATTTAGGCTGCTAGTGCTACTTTAGCCATTGCATCATCATTACTGTTCATGTAAGATTGTGTTTTGCTAATATGTATTTTATTCGATTTATCTTGACACACACAAGTATACCACTATGTCTCATCTTATATCCTGCCCTGCGAATATATCTGCACAACTGTTTACAACAATGTCCACCATATGACTGGTAAACATAATGTATTGATGGTCACAATTTTGCCTTTTTTTATTATTAGTATAATTAGTGTTGTATCAAACATGTACAGGTGTCAATTGTACCTCTGTACCTACCTATTGAGGTTGTCTGTGTGTGTGGAAGAGGGGCAAGAGATAAATAAGAGATGTAGTCGCAGACCAGTGTGATTTTTTTTATTATGCAAAGTACTGTCAGAGATAGAAAATGATTATTGTTGTTTAAGCTGCTGATACTGAACCAATCAGCATTTTCTAAGTTATATAAATAAATGTTGCTTGCCCTGTGTTTTATCTCTGCAACTCTGTATGTGATTTTTATGGCCTACAGCCATATCACTTTAGCTTGAAAAGGGGTCTCCAAGGAATACATTTTTTAATAGTTTTCAGTGTATCCTTCCATAACACTGCACATCCCTATGATAGTTAAAAAATACTCCCTTCTTTCTATTTAGAATGATGGACACAGAACTCCAAGCTGTTTTTCTTTGAGAGCAAATGTGCACACCTTCCAAACAAATCTAAATATCTTTAAAACTATTTAAGGTGCACAAAAACAACCAGCGTGAAAGTTGTTCAGGGCAAAAGGACTTTTCACAGGAGGCTAGTCACTAATTTGAATTCTTTGGGCCAGATATTCAAACTGCGCCAGGCTGTGGCATAAACCTGGGCGCAGCTCAACTTGGCTGCGCAGGGGCGTTGACCGGGCGATATTCAACGGAGCTGCGCCATGGCTCAGCATCATTGAATATCACACCCTGGCCACCCGCAGTGTGCATGGCGCAGTGGCATTGCACCAGTGCAAGTGGCCAGAGTGGAGCAGGGGGATGCACTAGCGCAAGTTCCATTCCGCTAGGCACAACAACCACGATATTCAAAAGTGCACATGCAAATGGGGCCATAATGTATGCAAGGCACAAATGGGGCCATTTGCATGTCATTATGGCCCCATTTGTATGTCAGTGCGCTGATCCCCGACGACTTGCGCCTGGCACTCTGCCAGGCAGCAGTCGTTGGGGATCGACGCCCCCTGCAGCGCAGCAATGTGCCCCACAGCCCGATTGTGGACATTAGTTAAATAGAAAAGATTCCACTATCCCTGGTGGTCCAGTGGACCGCTGACAGCCCGATCGCGAGCATTGGTAAAATAAAATAAGAATCCTATATCCCTGGTGGTCCAGTTGACCGCTGTCAGCCCGATTGCGGGCATTGGTAAAATAAAATAAGAATCCTATATCCCTGGTGGTCCAGTAAACCACTGTCAGCCCGATCGCGGGCACTGGTAAAATAAAATAAGAATCCTATATCCCTGGTGGTCCAGTGGACCGCTGTCAGCCCGATCGCGGGCATTGGTAAAATAAAGAAGTCCTATAGCCTGGTGGTCAGTGGATCTGCTATCTGCCGATCGCGGCATTAGTAAAATAAAGAGTTCAATATCCTGGTGGTCCAGTGGACGCTGTCTGTCATCGCAGCTTATGAAAAAAAAAGACTCCTATATCCTTGGTGGTCCAGTGGACCCTCCTCCTCACCACCCACTGATCCCCACTGCCCCGCTCCCCACCAGTCAGCGGTGGGTGGCAGCACCCACCCATCTGCCGCACTGCCGCTGCTGACTGACACCATCGTAGGGAGGTTGATGCCCATTGGTCCACAGCGTAGCCAATGGGCGCAGAGCTCAGACAGCATTCCACATTCCAGATATGAATGGATCTGGAATGTGAGTACGATATTGGCTCACGCCAGGACCAATGGGTGTACAGCCCTGACCGACGGTGTCAGTTGGCGGGGCGGCAGGGCGGCAGGCGGGTGGGGTGCTGCCGCCCGCAGCTGACCTGGGGAGCAGGGTGGTAGGGATCAGCGGGTGGGGGATGGGGGTCCACTGGACCACCAGGGATATAGGAGTCTTTTATTTCTTCACTTAAGCCTGTGATTGGGCAGACAGTGGTCCACTGGACCACCAGGGATATTGGAATCTTTTTTATTTAACTAATGCCCGCGATCGGGCAGACAGCAGTCCACTGGACCACCAGGGATAAAGGAATCTTTTATTTCATCACTTAAGCCCACGATCGGGCAGACAGCGGTCCACTGGACCACCAGGGATATTGGACTCTTTTTTTATTTTACTAATGCCTGCGATCGGGCTGACAGCAGTCCACTGGACCACCAGGGATATAGGAGTCTTATTTTCCTTTACTTAAGCCCATGATTGGGCAGACAGTGGTCCACTGGACCACCAGGGATATTGGACCTTATTCTTTTTAACAGATGCCCGCGATCGGGCATGGGGGGTGCCACCATGGAGGTGCAGCCGGAACTTGGGTGGCCACCCACAGGTGGCAGCTGCTGTGTTGCACCCTGCAATACGGCAGCTCACCTGTGGGTGGCCGGCCATTGCTTTTTTTTTTTTTTGGAGCATCTTTGTGCAACACAAGTAGGGGTTGTGCATGCATGGCTCGGCACATCCTGGGCTGAATATCGGTATATGCAGAGTATGCATGGGAACACCCCCCACCAGCGCCTGCATACATTACTGATGTGCTCCGGTGCATTGGGATTTGTGCCAGGTGCAATTCCCGTCTGAATATCATGCCAGGGCACATCAGTGAGGTGTGCATGGCGCAACATTGTTGCACCATGCGCAACCCTTTTGAATATCTGGGCCCTTATATTTTGTAACATATGGTCTTCCAAACAACCTCATTTTGTTTTTCTCTCTGAGTGAACACAGTAGGAGTCATGCCAAACAAATGTAAATATCTTGGAGAGTATACAAGCTACCAATATACAACCAACATGAACGTTGTTCAGGACAAAATAACCTTTCAAATGACGGTAGTCACTAATCTGAATACATTAGATTTTTTTTAAAATACAGCTATCTGAACGGTGAAAATTGTGAAGAAAAATGAAAATTTAGGTAATCAGATGGCCATAGTTTAAAAAATATAATTAGTGCAGCTTAATGAATAAGTTCATTTGAAAGGTCGTTTTGTCCTGAACAATTTTATACTGTTTTTTATCTGTAACTTGAAAACTTTTAGAGTTATTTACATTTGTTTAGCATAACTCTTACTGCACTTCTAAACAGCCTCATTTTTGCAAATAGCTATGCTGTGAAATTCTAAACCAGACCACTTTGTTCATCTCTTGTCATGCCTAAAGTGGACAGTAATTGATTACTTATGTGCAGCTGTTTGAAATATCTCTATTTTCATCAATTGCATTTATACCACTAAAGAATCCCTATTTAATGGTTCCATGTCTTTTCCATGCATACAAAATCGGCACGGTAAATATTAGCGCAGTTACTTTAGCGTATTAATTATTAGCGTATTGACTTTACAGCGCGGTTTCTAATAGCGCAAAAACACATAATCTCCACTCACTCTCCCAGACAATGAATTGACATCAACTAGTCAATGTTTTGATTTCCTGATTCAGCACCCAAGTACAGCTTCGAGTGAGCATGAGATGGTAAGCCTTTCCTGTATTGTCCCCGTGAGGGGTAGGTGAAGCTGCCTTCTGTGGTCTGAAGTCGAAGACCACATTCTAAACACAAATGAAATTCAGTTACTCCTGCACATTTTAGAACATGTTTTTTGGCAGAACAAAACCTGCCTAGACTGTCAAGATACATGGCAGAATCTAAAAGTGGGGAGCTACATGAGATTTATGACAAAAATCTGCCCTGGCATCCAGCAGACACTTTATGAGATTCAGAACCCTGTCATTAAGTACTTACCACTGCAGTACTCTGGCAGGTTCACGTCTGCACAAGCTGTGGGAATGAAATCAGAGTGCACTACATAAATCTACTTGTGGTTCAGTTATGTTCCATTCTATTTTCTGTTCATGCACAGTCTTTTGAGTTGCTTGAGACCCTACCCAATTTGTCAGGGGCTCCCATCAGACCTGGCACTTAGTTTCTCACTATGTACATTTAACTGAAGCATCAAACATTTTCTGTTTCCATTTCCACCCATCTAATAACAGTGTTTAATATGGTAGGCAGAGACAAGCAACATTTTTCCAAAGTTTTATTGTATTTCTCAACTCAGTTAACACTCCTCTTTATCAATATGTTATCTTTTCAGGAGCAGAACGGCAAGGTACAGAGCATCCTTCACATGCCGGGGTTCCACGTCTTTTCTGCAGACTCCTTGTGAGAGGGAAAGCAGTGCTATTGTAGACTCTTCATCGGTCATGAGTGTGCAAGTCAGAGTAATGCTATTAGTAATGAGAGTTACGCTTAAATTGCTTACGCTATTAACACGTATGCGCTTACATATATTACGCGGTTTGGGAAATGCTTATGCGCTTGCGCTGAAATGACGTGTTACCCTATTTAACTGTGCTTGAATAAAAGCTGAAGCTGTCAGTTGTGTTTTGCATTGTTTTCTTTGTGAGGACAACATTCTGTGCAGTTCCTTTCATGGAACCACGAATTTGGAGTTTTGACGATGTCACTTCATGGTTTCAGAACAGTGGGCACTGTACTGATAAGTTCCTGCTAACATTTCTGAAACCATGAAGTCACAGAAAAACGTGTTGCTGTATTGGTCCCTGTAACACAAGATCCACAGAAACAGATGATTTGATACCTTTTATTGGACCAACAGAGTTGTTACAAAAGAACACGTGTGCTTTAGCTTTTGGATTACACAGAATCCTTCATCAGAAAACAATGGCAGTTGTTTTAGAAGAACATACTTTCTCAAAAGCCAGATCATACTAAGAAAAAAAAAACAGATGAACGGTTGTTAAGGATCCCATTGGTTAAAACTGCAATCAAAAAAACAACATACCCATATAAAGATAGCAAAAGTTCCATCAGAAGAAAGCTATCCCAAGGTCAAATGACACTGACTTGAAAGTTCACTCCCTGAGAAAACTATAAACCACCTGAAGCTTCATTTAAAAACCCTCTGTGTGTATCTGTGCTAGCATTAGTAAATGACAATGATTAAAAACCATAAAGAAAAATAAACTTAAAGAGCAGCTGACAACTTCTGGAGAACTTTAACAAAACATAATATTTAGATAAAGTTCAGCTTATATTTCACATTAGTTCTTTATTCCTCCCCCATTTATTTATTGCTGAGGTCAACTGCATGAAAACAGGATTTGTGCTCCTGAAGCATTTATCTATTTCTGTTGCTGTCTCCCTACCTGAGGTCATAATACACTGCTTGTGACATCACAGTTACTCTCATGGCAACAGATTGTAATGTCACAACAGTGCATTATGACTTGAAGTAGGGAGTAAGCCGTAGAGGCAGATTAACATTAAAGTAACTGTAAGGGATAAAAATCATGTATTCATGCACAATTTCTCAGTAATAAATAATGGGGAGGAGAAATCTAGAATATATATGGAATACAAGCAGAATTTTACTTATTATGTTTTCGAAGTTTTCTTTCAGGCATCAGTACAGTAGCTCTTTCAACAATACATAGTACATAATGTTAAAAGTCTTATACATATGACAAGCTGCATAGAGTAAATTAAGCATTCAGCAGCTGTTTCACACAGTGGTGTCAATCATATTTTACACAATGTACTGCTCAGATACATTTTTCTTAAACTTTGTGTACAATAAGTCCATATTACTCATGAATAGACACATTTATACTGTCTTAAACATGATATACTGTATCTGCAATTCTGTAACAAGTGACTAGTATATGTATATATTTAATACCCAAACCTAACACAGACCCCCTTGTAATTGAGATACTGGTATCCTAATATGTCATTGATCAACATGTGTCCATAGGTACCTAATCTGCTGTTGTATTAAATAACAGTTCTACAAATCTAAAACCAAAACAAAACACAACCGACAGCTTCAGCTTTTATTCAGGCACAGTTAAATAGGGATACTTTAGTGGCATGAATATGATTTATGAAAATAGAGACATATCAAACACCTGCACATAAGTAATCAGTTCCTGTCCCCTTTAACTCATTCAGAGCCATTGTGTGTTTAGAAAGGGAGGCAGTGTAGCACAGTGGTTTAAGACTCTGAGCTGCAAATCTGGAGACCTGGGTTTGAATCCCACAGCCCCCACTTGCATACTGTGTGACACTGAGCAAGTCACGTAACTTCCCTGTGCTCCCAGGTTGCACCTGTAAACAAGTTTTCAGCTTAGTGTGTCTCACCTGGTTAAACAACAGGGAAAAAAAGAATGTTGGAGACAGAACTCCAAATTGCTTTTCGTTGAGAATCTTTCTAAGGCACTGTGCAGAATTTTTAGCTAACGCGCACCCATTCCAAACAAATCTAAATATCTTTAAAACTGTTCCAGGTGCACAAAAACAACCAATCTGAAAGTTGTTCAGTACAAACAGACCTTTCAAATGAGGGTAGTCACTAATCTGAATTCCTTATATTTTGTAAAATATGGTCATCTTATTACATGTATTTCCATTTTTGTTTTTACAAAACTCACATTTCTGATGGCACTTAAAAAAAATGATAAAGAATTTATATTAGTGACTACCCTCTTTTGAAATGTCTTTTTGTCCTGAACACAAAAAGATGTAAATCAATGCACTTGGGGCACAGAAATTCAGTAAGAGTACAAAATGGGTGGAGTGGTATTGACATTAAGAAAGCACACATTCAAAAAAAACTTTTACATATGGTTGATTACTGTTTAACAATATAGAAAATACTGGATGGGCAACTATGCACTATCAGTGTATTCTGCCACAGAGGAGTTCTGATTCCCTCTGACCTCGAGAGTAAAGCTCGAGAGGTCTGTGGGAATCAGAACCCCAAGATGTTAGAACACACTGGTTGTGCATAACATTGCTCATCCTATATTTTTTATAGTGTATAGTATTATGTGAAATGTGTACATTGTGTTTTTTCTCTCTTTCACAATGAAACTGACTTGTGCATTCTTTAGAGGTTTTAGAATGCTGTTCAACCACAGAAGAGTACAATCACATTCCATGGCCTTTGAACTGTGGTACAACTGCATTTTGAAAAGGATGAATTTCTATATAGAACAATGCTCTACTACACACTATATTATGCATCTGTGGCTGCCACTGTACGTATGATGCAAACCCATAATCACATTCCTCACTTGAAGCGAAGAGGGGTGGGGGTAGAGGCCATAATTGACTCCTTGTTTTTGTGTTAAAGGGGTCCATTTTTTTTACAGTAAAAACAAGGAAAGGAGTCATTTCTAAAATGTGCAGACAAGCATGGGGACCACTTTTTTTCAAAGCATGCCACCACCACCAGCTATCACTTCAAGACTACTACTACCCCCACCTAATACAATCAGGGGAAAACCAGAAGTAGTCTACTAGCACTGAGATCAATATGGTTAAGGCACATTTACCAGAAATTACTGCTTAGAAAAGAATGAGAACTGTAATGATGAGCAAATCCCAAACCAGATTTCTAGTTTAATAGTCTCCTCCTGAGTCTGACTTTCACAGCTGTGTGGACCAAGCTCCACAGATGTTATGCCATCATCAGATTTGAATAAGAGCACTGTGGAAGCACGTAACTGGACTGCTGTCTGATGTTCTACCACCATGCTCCAGCATAGTTTCCAGTGTTTCTATTTATGTAGCCCTTCCCCTCCACGGGCTGCATAAACATACCCACTTCTTGGTGCACTACTTCTCCCTTCCACAACTGCGGAAGTGATGGCCACTGTGTGCAACACGGTGGCACTGACTTAAAGTGTGCATGCATGAGTATTGTGCATATGTATATAACCCCTATGCCACCTTTGGCTAGCTGGCACCCCCCTTAAAAGAACTACTGTCAACTACATGGCATACAATTTTCTTTTGGCAGAACTACACTCATGGTGACACCCCTAGCATTGGAGCGTATATCAGGCCCATTATCAAGAGGATGGGGGTACATACTAAAATGAACCTTTTTATTTATAACCAGGTCAAGGGGAGAGGATGATAGGCATATGCTAGACCTAACTGCTGAGGGGCCCCAATAACGTTCACACTAGAAGCAATGAGCAGAATGTCCAAAGCAGTAACTGGGATTTTGCAGTATGTCTTTATTTACAGTATGTTTCTTAAAGCAAGGATGGTCCCCCAAAGATTTGTCATTGCAATACAGGCACACTCTCTTTTGCAGGACACTTTGCTAGGCAGTACTGTTTTCCACAAAAACATTTCTGTCTCCCTTCCAAAGTGTATATATGTGGGATGTGCTACACACTTGAAACATTTTCCACACATTTCCAATTACAAAGTGTATATCTGTGGGATGTGCCACACACTTTAAAATCCTCCTGGTGCATGGTCTTTGCCTAGGGAACAGGTGGTGCTCATCAACAAACCACTTAGCCCTACCTGAAACTGCAAATGGCATTCCTCCCACCCTTTTTCCCAAACAGCCTCTGCAATTCCTTCAGGGTAACACAAAATGAGTCACCAATCCCCAATGAATTGCTAAAGGCTCCCAACTTTAACTTTAAATTCAGCACAGCTGTGGTGAAATGGGTCCTGACTAGTGTGATCTAGCCTTATCTAGGGCAGACGCACCTCAGACAACTCCCTCAGAGAACAGTCTCAAATTCTGTACTCACAGATTAGTTGTTCCTTCCCCTCAGTCATGGAAAGAAAAAAAAAGGCACATTTCCTTCTCTGATAGCTATCAGATTCTACTCATTGTTCTTCCTTAAGCCAGCCATGAACTTCAAGAACTTCAGGGGACTGCCCCTTGGATCCACAAGACTGCATTCCCTGTCACTCCTTCCAGAGTGAAACTAAAGAGTCCTGCAGGCAAACTGAAGATTTTACCAAACTAGGGGGAGAAATACCAGGACTCCCTTTGACAGAGCCCCAGTGGCAGACCTGCCACTCTGACTGCCACATTTGAACTTACTGATGGACATTCTAAGGTCTCCGAGAGCAGCCGACTCTAAAATGGTTATGCTGCTGTGAGAGTTCTAAATGACATAATCATCCTTCTCTCAGGCTAGCTAAGTAAACAATGTCATAATTTAGAAAGCCCCCAATGAGCTCTCCACCAGCTGCCTTTTCCTACCTGCCTAAGACTAGTACTAATGGGATTCTTGTAACCCAAGGGGACTTGGTTGTTACACTTAGTTATGTCAGCACTGCCATGTTTCACAAGGCTGACTCCGGGGCAAACTTCACATGTGCAAGTATCATGTATGAACATTACTGCAGTCACTGCAGTATTATGGTTTACTCTGGTGCAGCGAGAGCACCACAAATTCTTTTCACCACTCCTGCTGCTCCTAAAAGCCTTCCACAGCTGTACTGGCTCTGACCAGAGTTTGTTTTTTTCAGGTATGATGATTAAATTCTTCTGCCCATATGTCTCTGCTACTGCTGCTCCTGCTGTCCGTAATCAACTTTCTGCACCTGGACTCTGGCTACCTGCAGTGTTTTTCACTTATTGGTAAGGTAAGTACAATTTGTTTTTGGGCGGGGCTCTTTAGATCTATTCTCCTTCAATGTAGAGCATAATAACTAAGTCTGATAGCACATTGTACGCACATCTTTTATGCATTGCAGAAGTCAGCTGGTAGTAAAGTGTCAAGTGTTGGGGGTTGGGGAGGTAGTGATGTAGCTTCAGACCACTGTTGTGATTATTAGGTGCAGTCAGGCTGCACATTGCTTAGGATTATTATTGTTTAAGTTGCTGAACCAATCAGCATTTTTCTAACTTAAATCAATGTAACTTGTCATGTTATTTCTCTGCTACTCTGTCACTCTTTTGTCTTTCAGGTCCAGCAATAAAATGTTCCTGCTCACATGGTGCTGCCTGCGGCTGCTGTGATGTCAACAGCCACGTACTCCCTACCTGTGTTCATTAAGCCAGAACAAATGATCTCCAAACTAGCAACTGATAAATGCCTCATATTGATGCTACTGCTCTTGTTGCCACTGATCATCACTCCTGCTGTGCCATCAAAGCCTGCACACAGTCACCACTGACAATACTGAATAAGGAACACCTCAATGAGGGACTGCTAGGCCCTGAACTTATACTGCTGATGCTGCAAATTCCACAACCACGACTGCTGATATGGCCACAAGGAAGAACATCAAGATGAACTACTATGCCCCGCACCACTACTGCTGAATCCATGCATGCTGTCCACACCTGCAAATTCCACAGTCACGACTGGCTGTCACTACTGCTCCTGCTGCTGAATCTGTGCATGCTGTCCACACCTGCAAATTCCACAGTCACGACTGGCTGTCACTACTGCTCCTGCTGCTGAATCCATGCATGCTGCCCATACCTGCAAATTCCACAGTCACGACTGGCTGTTACTACTGCTCCTGCTGCTGAATCCATGCATGCTGTCCACACCTGCAAATTCCACGACCATGACTGGCTGTCACTACTGCTCCTGCTGTTGAATCCGTGCATGCTGTCCACACCTGCAAATTCCACGACCATGACTGGCTGTCACTACTGCTCCTGCTGCTGAATCCATGCATGCTGTCCATACCTGCAAATTCCATGACCATGACTGGCTGGCACTACTGCTCCTGCTGCTGCTGACCACCAGTACTACTGTACCATCAATGCCTGCATGCAGTCACCACTGACAATTCCGAAGTAAGGAACACCTTAAAGAAGGACTACTAGACCCTGAATTACACTGCTGATGCTGCAAATTCCATGACCACAACTGCTGAAATGGCCACAATAAGGAAGAACATCAAGATGAACTACTAGGCCCCCACCACTGCTGCTGAATTGGTGCATGCTGTCCATACCTGCAAATTCCATGACCGTGACTGGCTGACACTACTGCTTCTGCTGCTGCTGACCACCAGTACCGCTGTACCATCAATGGCTGCATGCAGTAAAAATGGACAAATCATGCTGAACTACCCTAGGAACACCCTGTAGAGGAGCTACTAGACCACAGATTATTACTGCTAGTGCTGCTGTGTTGCTGATATGAAAAACTCTGCATCCAACATCCACCACTAAAGCTGTATCATCATTACCTGCACCCACCATCACTGCTACTGCCTGTGCATCAATAAGGAACACCATAAAGCGGAAATAGTGTGCTGTATACGTCACCTGTTCAAACACAGAAGTAACATCCCTTGTTCCAGCAGAGGGCAACAGTTGTATGACAGTTTTTTTACAGTGAAATGAAAGACATCAACACAGACAGTAAATTATTTTAGGGAATAATCTTTATCTGGGAAATCTGCAAACAAACAAAAATATGAAAGATGACAATTAACAACTAGAAGAAAACAATCAGGAAAGCAAGAACAAACAAGCAAACATTTACACTAACCTAATAACTAACTACATGAACAATATACAATGAATAAGTAACAAACTAACAAAGCTGTCATTGACCATGACATATTATTTGAAAGAATGTTAAGTTTGGGGATTGTTAATGAAACCCTTCCTTGGTTTCGGTCATATTTAACGGAAAGGGAGCAGCAAGTTCAAGTTGGAGATGTTCTTTCAAATCCAGGGGTTATTAAAAGAGGAGTACCTCAAGGCTCAATTTTGGGTCCCTTATTGTTAATAATATATGTAAATGATGTACCTAAAGTAGTAAATTATTCAGCATTACGATTGTACGCAGATTACACTGTTTTATTGATAAGTGGAAAAACCTCACAGATGGTGGAAGAACATCTCCAAAGAGATTTTAGTTTTTTGGAAACCTGGTTGAGGACATCAAAGTTGGTCCTAAATAGTTAAAAAAAAATATCATGTTATTTACAACTAAAGGGAATGAAAATTTAAATCGATATAAATTGTCCACAAAAACTATAAGTAGTGAAATATTAATACAGGTTGAATCTTATAAATACCTGGGGGTAATTATGGACCAAAACTTAAAATTTGATATACACATTTAGAAAATGATTCATAAAACAAATAATAAGTTAGGAGCCTATCAGAGATCTAGGTATTGTATGAATATGAAGATGAGAAAGGATGTCATAAATCAATTAATTATACCATGTATTGATCATGGTAGCCATATATATGGTATGGCAAACAAACCTGAACTAAAATTGGTAAAAGTGTTATACAATAATTTGACTAGATTTATAATAAATTGTGATAGACACATGCATCATTGTGATATGTATTCCTCTTTGCAATGGTTTCATTTAGAACAGAAGAGGGATCAAAAATGGATTAAATTAATTCATGGTGTGGTCCATAAACAATCCCCTGGGTATTTAGTACAAAGTTTGTCACATGCTACTCACGGGTATCAATATATACTTCGAAAAACCGAGGGGAAGTCTTTTGTAACTCCTAAACTATTGAATAAATATGGGAAAATGACCTTTGGTTTTCAAGTGGCCCATTTATGGGCTCCTCTAGAGTTAGAAAAGCAGAAAATACAAAAATACAAGCAATTTAAAGATGTGATTGGATATGACTTGGAAATGAAGTGTATATGTAATGCTTAGAACTTTGTTTTGAACATCCTAATCATGAGGGCATTTATATGCTTGTTGCTAGTTGTTAGGACAGATAGAAGTTTTTAAAGTATGTGTTCTGTGTCACATGTTATTGTATTTAAGTCTTGGATTGAATTTGATACAGGTTCATCTTGAAAAAGGGATTATTTCCCAATGGTGTAATGAAAAATCTACCTGTTTAAAAATAAACTTTTCTACTACTGTCAAAAAAGACAGCATATTGGAGCATGTCACCTGTCAAAGTTTCCAGTCATTTTTCTGTGGCTGCGGCTTTATCTTTTTCCTGGACAGCCATCTTCCTGTTCCTACTACCTTCAGATGTGGCTGCACCCTTTGGTAGCATCTTGCGCTCATCATATTTGTTTTGTTTCTTGACCAGTGGGGACAGAGTCTCTGCAGTCTTGTTCAGTTGTCGCATTTCAGTCTCTATGTGAACTTTTCCTTCTACCAGTGAGTTCATTTTGTCCATTAACTTGCTGAAGTTCTCCTTGGTAAAATTTACTCCACCACCAACATTACCTGTGGGTGCTGCTGCTGAGGACTTTGAAAGCATGTTTTGCAGGCCCTTTTTTTAGGGTGTTGTAGATTGTACCATTTTTTTTTTTATTTCCAGTGCCCCTAGTACTACCACTAGGCTATGTCTCCTCCTCACTCCGGTCTGGTTCCCTTTGTGCCACTTCCAGCATGGCCTTCTGCAGATGTGCCAGTCTGTTCTGCACTCTCTTACTTCTGGTTTGCTCAGCACTGGCAGTTGTGGCAGTGGCTGGCATTTCACTAGCATCTGTATAGAAATACAGTTTTTTTTATAATTGTATTTGTATACTTTATTACATACTGTATATGTATATATTAATTGCAAAAACAGTCCCTTAATGCATCAGCTATGGTTGATTGTTCAGCAACAAAAGTTTAGAAACTCTATGTTAGGGTTCCCACCTCTACCACCTCACCCCCAACCATCCAGCGCTCCACACACAAACAGGTGTCGGGTTGTGCCATGGGGTCACCAGACCTAACTCTCATCCCGGTCTCCTTCACTGTATCATATCAGCTTGTTTACACATGGAATGGGATGAGAGTTAGACCTGATGACCCCATGGCACGTCCGGCGCCTGTTGGTGTGTGGAGCATGGGGGATGATGGTAAAGGTGGGAAGGGAACACTAACTCACATTCAAACTTTTCGGCTGAACAATAAACTATAACTGATGCAGTAACCGATAACAGAGTTTTGCAAGGAATATAATCATATATATATATATATATATTATAGGGCTCAGTTGTCCTATATCTACTGTTATGAAGACACTTCTATGTTAAACTCAAAATTATGTGCGTTTATAACTTTGGACCCATTCAACGGATTTGCTATGCATGGTGGGGCATGGTAGATCTCTTGATTTGCCAAATACCATTTTGGTCGGACTTATGGTTTTTGTGCACCAAAAAACTGAAAAATTTACTTACCACCAGTTATGTGGGCAGTTTTGGGATTTTGTCCGTGGCGCTGTGCAGCTGTTGTATAGCATGCAGCTCTGCAATTTGGCATGATGAAAGAGCTTGGGTCATGGAACATGCTGCGTTTTGTTTGGTGAGAAAGTATTAATCCATTCAAAAGTTATTAAAGTTTTAAATTCCCATTATAAGTCTATAGGAAAATTTATATGGTTATTTTGCGAAACAAGAATGGAGTTTGAGGCATCTGATCCCTCCTCACGATCAAAGAATTTGCAGGCTCGCAATCAAAGAATCTTTGATCATCAGGAATTCTTTGATCATGACGGCTGCCATCTTGTTTTGATTTTGCAGTTGGAAAAAAACAAATATCTCAGCTCGGGTGATTTCTGAAGTAAAACTCTGATGGGTTTTACTCAGGGGTCTTCCCTCTACCGAGCCATGTCTGTGGTTTCTTCTAATTCTGTCCAAAAATAGAGTTTCAAAGTTTTAAATTCTTTGATCACGGCTCGCTAATGATCTTTGATCACAAGCCTGCAAATTCTTTGATCGCGAGATTCTTTGATCAAGACAGCACGACTAGATGGCCAGGTTAAAAAATCTAATTTCTCGGCCCAGGGGTGACTTATAAAGACAAACTAGGATGTGTTTTGCTCAGGGAGATTCATTCTATTGAGTCATGGCTGTGGTTTCATGTATTTATGTGTAAAAATTGAGTGTTAACATTTTTAATTTTTTGATCGTGAGCCTGCAACTTCTTTGATCATGAGCCTGCAACTTCTTTGATCATGAGATTCTTTGACCACGATCTTTGCTTGCGAGGGCGCAACTAGATGGCCAGATTAAAAAATCAAATTTCTCAGTTCAGGGGTGACTTATAAAGTCAAATTTGAATGGGTTTTGCCCAGGGGGCTTCGTTCTATCAAGGCATGGCTGTGGTTTCATGTATTTCTGTGCAAAAATTTAGTTTTACCATTTTTTATTCTTTGAGCATGAGCCTGCAAATTCGCAAGGGAGGGACTAGATGGCCAGATTTGGAAGGACCAGATAGCCCAATTTTAACAACTTTTAAAATTAAATGAAACGGTTTGGTCTTTTAACTTGAAATTTGGAGGGTGGTGAGAGGATGTCCTGTAGATGCGAATTATGGTGCTTGGCTGTCATAAAATACATTTATTGTGGAGCTATTGCGTGGCGCAGTTTACGTTTTGTGGAGAGCATTTTGCATTGTGGTAGTGGCTTGAAATTTATAGGGTAGTTAGCTTTACTGCCATGGACATACTTTTCAGTCATTAGGTGTGTAAAATGTAAACAGGTGTGGAATTCTGCCACTCTGATGAATGAAAATCTAAAACTTTAAAATGTTATATCTCGGACATGGTTTGATCTTTTAAACTGAAATTTGGAGGGTGTTGAGGGGATATCCTGTACATGTGAATTATGGTATTTAGGTGTTAGAAAATTAATTTGCTGTGGAGATATTGCACAATGCACTTTACATTTTGTGTATAGTGTTTTGCATTGTGATAGTGGCTTCACATTTATAGGGTACCCAGCCTTACTGCCATGGAGATAATTTTCAGTGGTTAGGTGTTTAACATGTAAACAGGTGTGGAATTATGCCACTCTGATGAATGAAACTTTGTTTTGTTTCAGGGTGGTGGGAGCATGGGGCCCTTTAGTCCCACACTCTCAACCATATGCGCTCCCACCAGTACATATGATATTCAGTACTTGTACTGTTATGTTAGGCAGAAATCTACAAGTTGGTGGGAGTACGGGGCCTAAAGGGCCTCACGCTCCAACCAACTTGTGTGACTTTCTACTGTTCTATTCTTTCTCAAAAGTAAGGAAATTCTATGCAAAAACTTAGTTAAAGCACAATTTAGGGTTAAAACACAAAAAGTAAGGAAATGAGACCTTTAGGGTTGCCCCTCCCCCTCTTGTGTACCCCAATCCTCCTGAGATTGACAGATGATGGAGTGTGTCATGGGGGTTGTGAGGCCTAAATGTCACCCCATTCTTCTTTATTGTGGCTTGTGAATATGATTACACGTGGAATGGGGCAACATTTAGGCCTCACAACCCCAAGGATGTACCCCGTCATTTGTAAATCTCAGTAGGATGGGGGGTACATGAGGGCCTTAAGGTATTGCCCTTAAGGTATTTGAATGTTTCTATCATTCATGTCCTGCTGCTCCATCCTCTCCTCCAGTGAGAACATATTGAGGTCATTTAATCTGTCCCTCATATGTTTTTTGGTGCAAGCCCTGTGCCATCTTAGTCACCCTTCTCTGGACCCCCTCAACCCTGTCAATATTCTTATGCAGGTATGTCCTCCAGAACTGCACACAGTACTCCAAATGGAGCCTCACAGGTGTTTTATAGAGTGGCATCACCACCTCCTGCAAGTGATACCTCTGCCTATGCATCTCAGCATGTCAGTGGCCCTCCCTATAGCCTTTGTACTCTGTTTAGACACCTTTATATCATCTGAAATGATAACCCCCAGGTCTCTTTCTTCCTTGGTGGTGTCAGCAACTCCTCCCATTCTATAGCTCTCCGCAGGGTTCCCTCATCCCAGGTGCATTATTTTGTACTTCTTTGAACTGAACCTCAGCTGCTAATCCTCTGACCATTTTTCAAGCTTCCCCAGATCCCTCCTCGTTCTATCCACCCTGCCAAGAATATCCACCCTGTTGCAGAGCTTGGTATCATCTGCAAACAGGCAGACCTTTCTCTCCAGCCCTACTGTAATGTCACTGATGAAGACATTAAACAGGATTGGCTCCAGGACTGATCCCTGTGGCACCCCACTGGTCACCCTATCTCCCAGGATTGGATCACATATACCACTACACTCTGTTTTCTGACCATTAGCCAGTTCCTAACACAGTTTACTACCTCGTGTCCCATGCCCAGACTTCCTGTCTTGTTCACCAGCCTTTTATGTGGGACAGTGTTGAAGGCATTGCTGAAATCAAGGTAGGTGACATCCACCACCCCCCCAATTTATTTCCTTTGTAACCCAGTCAAAGAACTCTATGAGATTTGCCTGACATGACCTTTCTGCTTTGAATCCATGTTGCCTCGGATTCTTGGTACCAATGGAGTCCAAGTGCGCCACTATTCTTTCCTTCAGCAGTGCTTCCCTGATCTTCCCCACTACAGAGGTGAGACTGACCAGCCTATAGTTCCCTGCATTCTCCCTACTACCACTTTTGTGTAGAGGGACTACATGTGCCCTCTTCCAGTCCTCTGGAACCACTCTTGTGATGAGTGGCTCTCTTGAACAAGGCTGCTAGGTGTGCTGCTAGCTCCCCTCGCAGTTCCCTTAATATCCTTGGACGTATGCCATCTGACCTCATTGCTTTGTCCACCTTCAGTTTTGTGAGCTCCTCTAGGACTCTCCTCACTGTGAATGGACTACTGGTTAGGGAGGAGTATAACAAGTAAAAGGAGGGAAGTGGTGGTACCATTGTACAACTCCCTAGTAAAGCCTCATCTGGAGTACTGTGTTCAGTTCTGGAGGTCCCATCTCCAAAAAGACATAGACAGTTTTGAGACTGTATGGGGAGGGGGCGACAACAAAAATGGTGTCCAGGATGCAGCATAAGTTGTATGAAGAGAAACTCAGAGCTCTCAATATGTACTCCCTGGAGGAAAGGAGGGAGAGGGGGGACATGATAGAGATGTTCAAGTATCTAAATAGGATCAACAGGGTACCAGATGGGAGCATCTTTCACATAAAGGGAAATTAGCAGAACAGGGGGCACATCACGAGACTAAAAGGGGGAAAACTTAGGGGGACCCTGAGGAAATTCTACTTCACTGAAATGGTGATGGAGAGATGGAACAGTCTCCTCTAGGAAGTGGTAGGGGCAACCACGGTTCAGGGGTTCAAGAATGTGTGGGATAGGCACATGGGAATTATCAAGCTACGGTGAAATGGGGGGACTTGTAGCATCTAGGGTACATTAAGCATTAGAAGGAGGGATAGGGAAGATTGGATGGGTCACAAGGCCCTTATCTGCTGACAACATATATGTATCTATGTATTGCCTGGCTTAAGGGTGACCCACAGTGCCTCTGTCTCTCCCTGTTTGCCTTGCACCTCTGTTGCTTTTATACCCTCCCTTACATACAAGTCCACCTCCCTCCCTTTCTACTCCCCCTATCTATACTGAATAGGGCATAGCCCGGGACATTTGCATCCCAGTCATGACTTGTGGTAAACCTGGAATTTAAAAGCACATCAATCGGCACTAGTGGCTCAATTAAGTCACACAAGGGCAAAACTATTAGATTTCTTGAGGGCAGATTTCAGTGAAATGGGTAGATGTTTAAGAGCAGCCCTGGAGAATGGAGAGGTAATAGAGGGAGTGGAGAAACAGTGGGGAAAAATAAAAGAAGCCATAGTGGAGGTAACCAACCAATGCATTACTGGCCAAAGGGAAAAGAAGAAGGAGACTAGTATGGTTCTCTTATGTTTCTGCTATGCATTCTTAAAACTCACCACTGTCTCCACCCCCACTTCCTCCACTGGAAGGCTATTCCAGGAATACACCTCTCTTGCTGTGAAGAAGTACTTCATCATATCACTCCTGAATCTACCTCCCACCAGCTTCCTATATTTCCCCTTGTTCTTGAGCACATTTTCTTCTTAAGAATATTAGCATTATGTGCTATTTACTACAATGAGATATGTAAGCAATCATACCAGACAGGGTTGGCAGTATTGGGAAATACCTGACCGCCCAGGGGCATAATGAATCCAGACACCACAGGCGGAGGGCCTTATAGCCCCTGGAAGGTCTGGTATTTCCCAATACCGTCCACCCTGGAGGGAATTATTGTGCTTAGAAAATGTGCACTATAAAGAAAAGTAGGTTTGGTAAAAAACTAATGAAAAAAAACAAACATTTACATAAAGTTTTTTTTCATTAAATAGTTCTTCTGCTTGTATTGGACTGAAGGAGTTTTGTCCTAATGGAGACTGCATAGTTAAAAAAATGCAGTTGGAATGCAGTTATTGCCCCCACAGGAGACTGTGACTGTTTATTCTGTCACTTGGAATCCAGTCCCCCCCCACCTCCGTCATTAAATGCTTCTCCCTCATTCCTCTACATTTTATTTTTGTTTTATTTTTATTTTGGAGAGTAGCTGTTGTTGTGGCTTTTTTTTATACTGGAGTCAGGTATTATTGGGTTGCCATCGGTGAAGATAGTGCAGTTTGGAACCAGAATGAGTATGCTAGGCAGATGTTCAGTTCAGGCTACTGGTGACATATGAAGAATTGTGTAGGTACTGTAGTGATATGATTTGATAGAAAGTACTGCATCACTTTCCAGGCTTGTTGGAGGAGAGCACAGTTGCTCCAGTAGCACTAGTGTTTGCCAGGGGAGCAGTATTTTATTCCATTTTCTGTACCGCAGATGAATGTCCATCTGTGGTATGGAAAACAAATGAAATGCTGTTCCTGTCCTGCATACTAGTGGTCTTTTTTGATTTTGGAGCCAATTTATTTTTGAAGCAGACTAGATTTCCTCAAGTTTTGCCAGGGGGTTCAGACTAAGGAAGATTCAGTTCTTGTTCATCTCCTAGTTAGTGAGTGGGGAAAAAAATGTTGGTGTGCCTGTTTGGGGTGCTCATGGATTCCATAGGTAATAAGGCACCTGAATGGGCACTTGTTTTTCGCTGGGCATCTATTGAAAAATAAATGCATGCTGAACATGTCATTCAGCCAATCTGCATGCTTCATTTTTCAAGTCCATTTTCTAATTAGAGGTCTCTAACATATCCACCCTCACTACTCGGTTACAGGGTGTACATAGTAAGTTCATTTAGTCTCCCATCGTGGGGATTTTGATTCAGTTCTTCAATTGTGGAGCTTAAGACCAATATTAATTGAAAACAGGTACAATACAGACACAATACTTAATTCGGCACCAGAAAATTAAAATACGTAACACATGCTTGCCACCATGTTACCAGGACATTAAATCATGGCAATGCATTGTTCTACTGTTGAATTCATCCAAGGTTGTGGAGGTGGTGGGAGGCACTTGGCCTGCAGCTTCGTGCTCCAATCACCCGCAAAGCCATGTATTAATATTAATTCAGCTGTAGAACAATCAATGCATTGTCATGATTTAAGGCTTACATATTTGTGATTGCTTATTAAAAAGATGTACTTACCAAACACAGTTGGAATGCTGTCCTCAGCAGTTGTGCTGGTGCTAGCCTGTTGAGGTTCTTGTTGTTGTACACCCTCACTAGAGGCATAATATGCAAATGTTCTTTTAGCACCTGTTAATCATTAATAACATTACAATGATTAGGATTTATTTTATTTATTTATTGCTAGGATTAAAGAGCTAGCGTACTGCCTAAAACTAATATTACATTTTAAAAGTAGCCAACCATTACCTCTTATACATGAAGTACTTTTCCTTATCCCATTGTTTAATTAGAAAATTGTTTACCTGATGTTAGTAGGTGTTATGTGTGGAACAGCTCTTAGCCTGGCAGCTGACGTATCTTGCTGTAATGCCCCACACTACATCATCGCATTATGACCTCACTGACTGTGACATCACTGCTACTTAGGAACAGCAAGTGAGCAACTGCCAGGTCATTCACCTGTGATGTCACTGTCTGAGAGCGCATAATGCTGATGATGTAGTGTGGGGCAGTGGAATTAGATATGTCAGCTGTCAGCCTAAGAGTTGTTCCACACAACCAGCACAATATTTAAGCAATAAGGCATGTCAGGGTGTGTGTTATGGTGGGATAATGGCCCACCTTTGGATGGGTTGAAGCACGAGGCATAACCTAGGGTTTCCACCACCCATGAAGGGCTGTTAGTCCACCATAACACATCCCCTGGAGTGCCTTATTGCAATTATGAAATGGGTAAATTTTATGCAGTTTTAAACATAATACTTTCAGCTGGGCTGTTGTGCTGGAATAATGGCCCAGCTGAATGCAGCTCTCCGCCAATCAGAATTTAGCATTCTTTCTGCCCATTTCATAATATCAAATAAAAGACTTTCTGATGAGCAAAAGCAAAAAGAAAAATACTTAAGAAATAAAAAGTTACAACTGACTACTTCTTAAAATTTGTATTATTATCCTGTCTGCCTGTTTTGGCTCCACTAGCTTTTTAAAATACTCTTGAACCAGAGGTTCTTTTACAAAGGTTCCACATCAGATACAAATACATAGGATGTACATACAAAAAATTTGGATTTCACAATACAAGGCAGAAAGGTAAACAATTAAGGTGACAAGGGTGAATAAACACTCAGTTACATAATATATAGGAAAGCACACTAGTTGGTGTATGAGGTACAGCGTAAGGTACAATAGAGCAGTCAAAAAAGTGGCAGGATAAAGATGAGAGAGTGGGAAAGGGTACAGGCAGCTAATTATGACTTTGTCAGCCAGGGCTAAGAGAGAAGGATAAACAAAGTTGGGAAGAAGAGACAGGATAAGTGTATCAAGGAAGTGGGAGAAACAGTAGAAAAAATGGGGGGGGGGTGAAGCAGGCAGCAGGTGTCCTTGTCAAGTCTGATTGAGGTAGATGTGAGTAAGTTAGGAAGGGAAGGATGGGTGGAGAAGGTGGAGGTAGTGAAGGGTAGAAGGGGGAAAGGGGGATAGCTAGCCAGGTAGGGGCTAGGAGTGGGTTAATTCCTAGAACTGAGCTGGGTCTAGGTGTTAGGGGATCTAGGTATTTGTAACTTATAACTCTAAGTTACTATTATGAAGAAGAATGACTGAAATTTGAATACTATTACTCACTGATGCTACGACCCTCCTGTCTCTTCCTCTTCTCAGGACCTCCCTCCCGCATGGTGACTGCTCCACCCAGCATCTCCAAACTTTAGGATCTCAGCACAGGAGGTCGTCCAATGTATGTTTCAATTGTTTAATCATGCATAGGATGCTTTCCACCTCTGCGTCCATGACTTTTTTTAATCTACCCCCATAGTTCTTCACATTTCTTGAATGCCAACCTTTCTGAACTGAAAAGGTCCTTAGCATATTTGGTCAGCTCCTTAACTAGGAGGGTGACCTCCTTGATACTGAAAGGTGGGGACAGTTCACGGCGGGAGCTGCTGTCATGCTGCACCTCATCATCAACAACCTCAGGTGGCTGTGGCTGATCTTCAGCATGATGGTGCTCCTCCTGCAGGTGCTGCTGCTCACTAACTTGGGGGGGGGCAGATCTTGCTGTGGCAGCTGCTGATAATTGTCAGCAACTGATTTATCCCCATCAACAGTTTGTGGATGTCATGCAAATTGTCCAGAGTATGCACCCTACATGCTGTAGTTTGGATCCATGTCCAACCTCCGTGATTAGGGGATGTTATGACATCATTGGCCTGATCCTGGTTCAGATTGTCCAGTGCTCCCTTGATTCGGGTGAGTTCCCAAGCTCCCTGAAGGAGGTCGTGGTAACACCCCTCCTGAAGAAAGCTTCTTTGGACCCTGACTCTTTGGCTAAGTACAGACCAATCTCTAATCTTCCTTTTTTAGGGAAGGTTATTGAGAAAATAGTAGCAATAAAACTGGAGAACCACTTGACTATCAATAACATCTACGAACCTCTCCAGTCCAGTTTTCGGAAGAGGCACAGTACCGAGACTGCGCTGGTTCGGGTGCTCAATGATCTCCTGATGGTGAGAGATCAGAGATGTCATACTATTCTGGTACTCCTTGATCTCTCCTCAGCTTTTGACACTGTGGACCATGGGGTATTGCTTGGACATCTGAGGTCCATCTGTGGCCTGTCACATATGGTTCTCAGATGGTTTACATCTTTTCTCACCAGTAGAACTCAGAGAATGGTGTCCGGGGCTTTTTCCTCAGGCCCATTCTCTCTGTCTTGTGGGGTACCTCAGAGTTCAGTGCTTTCCCCTATGTTTTTCACAGTGTGTATGCTGCCCCTTGGAGACATTGTAAGATGGTATGGGCTGAGGTTTTACTGCTATGCTGATGATACCCAGCTCTATCTGTCTTTTGCACATGACCAGGATAGTGGTCTTTCAGTATTTAACAACTGCCTTGTGGAAATTCAGGACTGGATGAATTTGAGTTGGCTAAAGTTGAACGCGGGAAAAACTGAGGTGGTGGTGGTGGATCTGGGTCACCGGATAGAGGGGTTGAGGACTGGCCAGCCCTCTGGAATTTATCTAGGGGGCACCCAGATCCTTTCCTCTGATCAGGTGTGGGACCTGGGAGTGGTGCTTGATGACAAGCTGATCTTACAATCTTCAGGTGTCAGCTGTCATCAAGTCTTCCTTTTACCATCTTAGGAATATTGCCAGGATCAAGCACCTTATTCCATCCAGATACCTGCCTACACTTGTCCACACCTTTGTGACCTTGCGCCTTGACTACTGCAACTCACTTTACTTAGGGCTTCCTGGGATTGATATTCAGCACCTACAGCTAGTGCAGAATGTGGCAGCATGTTTGCTGACCGGGTTTCTCGAACATTTCATATTACCCCTGTTCTGCGCAGTTTACACTGGCTGCCATACAGTGTTGGATCACCTTTAAGGTTGGCTTACTGACCTATAAAGCCCTATACAGACTTGACCCTGACTAGCTGAAAGAGCTTCTGGTTTCCTATTGCCCCGAGCGACAGCTGCATTCGGCCAGCTAGGGGTTGCTGGAGATTCCAAGGGTGTCTTTGAAGTCATCTGGGGCACATGCATTTATGTATGCTGCCCCTACCCTCTGGAATTCTCTACCCCATCGGCTACGGGAGTGCACGACAGTGGTAGGCTTTAAGCAAGCACTTAAAACTTATTTATGGTGTCAGGCTTTTAATGGCACTTAGTAAATGAACCCGTTGTATTTTTTGTTTTTTATTATTATATTCACTGTTTTACTATCTTTTAATTCTTTTGTAAAGTGCCTTGAAACTTGAAAGGCGCTTTTGTGAAATAAAATTATTATTAACAGGCTCCAAAGGTATTTCTTCAATTCCAGAAGATGATGACATTATGATAAATATAAGTTGACTTGACAAGTAATCCACAGATAGTATTTGACAGTCACTGTCTCCCACTCTCATGCTTCAAAAACTGCAGTTTTCTGGGGATTTTCATGTGTTTCTGAACGGTGAATTATATATTCCGCCAGTCACTGAAAATCCTATGTTTGTAACTGCGTAGTTGATGAATGGCAGAATTCAGAACACATGGCATGAGAAAGAACATGAAAACATCAATCGTCACTGACTCTCACCATTCAAATGGCGGAACATGTTAACCGCGGAATTGTGTATGATGTCACATCACTACAGCAAGTAAATTCTGCAGCGAATTATCTTGCGATGCTTGATTTGTGGATTTCTCTGTTCGGCATACTTCAATTGTGGAATATATTTCAGTGGAATAGTTACACTGTTCTGTGGAAATATATTACGCAATTTAAGTACATGAGACAGAGAAATCAGCAGAACACAAAAGGTGAAATTTCACAAATATTGCAAGAATTATTCATGGAGTTTCACTGAAGTGTAAAAACCATCACTGGTTTCAAGCACAGTTGGGAAAGAATGAAAGGTATAGTGCTTGTTTCAGGTGGCAGAAACTGGGAGGAAAATAGGGGTTTAGGAGAGTCTGGTGATGTCTAGGACCCTGGAGAGACAGTAGGTCCCCGAGCTAAATAAAGAACTTGGGCAGACAGGATAGACCATGAGTATTTTTCTGCCATCATCTACGTTTCTATTCCTCATCTGTTGGATTTTATGCTGCATCTTGTCTGATTCTCGAACCCTTTTTTCTGTATGTAGTTGCGCTGGATAGTGCTGTTTTTTTTTCTGTTCCCTTGAATTTCAAAATGGTGGTGTGTGGTTTCGTTATAAGTTCTCTCTTTAAACAATTTTTCCCCAAAATTTCCTTTGGTACTATTCACCCTACACTTATGGATATTGTTTTATTCTCTTCTTGTCTCTTCCTGTAACTGCTTCTTTTTTATTATTTCTATATTTGGTTTCAAAGATTTTTTTATTAACATTTTATTTTCATTTATTGCTTGTGTAAGTTTTCCAGTGATGAAAATGTCATAGAAATAGTTACATTTTTGTTTTAGTGTTTTTTTTTCTCAATTAGTGTCCGTAGCGACTGTGACTCAGCAGGCTGCACACTTGCCTCTGAGACCGAAAGGTCAAAAGGTCATTGGTTCTAGCCCTATACCAGGCACTTGGGATAAATCCCAGTTCTGACACTGTAGTGCATCATGAGGGGGATGCTGCACTTCTGAGGTGCTTTCTTTCAGATGAGACATTAAACTGAAGTCCCGTCTGCATGTTCTGTTTGTTGTTCAGGTGAACATTAAAGATCCCATGGCACTTGTAGAAAACAGTAGGGGAATTTTTTTATTGAAACTTTTTTCAAAACATAACAATTAATGCAGACATGTCAATTCACATCCAAAATAATATATGCATCACAGTAATGACAGTAATATAAAAACAAATTGGTATTGCATCATACCCCCCACCTGTTCACTACTGTCTAGTGGGAGACTTTTTTCCTTTTTAGAAAAGAAATTTACTTAATGGGTGGGATATTCAAAGCAGTTGTGTAGGGTGCAAATGAGAGGCACCAGCGCAATGGCAGATATGCACTAAAGAGCGATATTCAGCAGGGGACAGTGTGCTGCGCAAATCGCAGTGTGCCAATACGCAACCCTAATGAATGCAAGTGCAAGTGTAGGGGGCGTAGCCTTGAATAAACAGCGCAGTGCAATATTCAACTGCAGGCTGATGGCTCAAGCGCAGAGCAACTGGGACATGTGCAGAGCAAAGTTGAGCCTATAAAAGGATGGAGCAAGCAGGGGACAGTGGCTTGCGCCCAGGGGAGCAGGGGTGAGAGAGGGAGAGAGAGAGAGAGAGAAAGAGACAGTATGAGACTGTGACAGGCTGAGGGCCATTGGCCAGGCAGGACAGCAGCAGGGATGCAGGACAGTCATAGAGGCAGGAGGTGCAACGGGCAGTGGGACAGAGTGCGGGACCCAAACTGAGCCTGTGGGTAGGCCAGACCGTGCATGTGGGGCCCCAACACAGATGTGCGCCTAGTGCAGGGGTCCAAGCAGCAGCATAAAGCCGGGGAAGCCCAGGGAGACTGCTGCAGAGGAGGGGTCGGACAGGCTGGGCCATGGCCAGTGCAATATTCCAGATGGAGGTGGTAATGAGGGGTGAAGAGGCAGGTGGCTGAGCGGCGCGGCCGTGGAAGGGCCCGTCAGCTGTATGCCCGGAACAGGTGGTACCGTGCCCACACCACCTTCGAACAGCACAGCGACACTGAGATCATGGGCTGGTACCACCAGAACTGAGCAATTCTGAGGCAGCTCTGTGAGCTGTGCAGTGACGAGATGCAGACACCCGCGAGATGGAGCCACGCCCTGTCAGTGGAGACCAAGGTCACGGCCGTTATGTGCCTGCTCGCCACAGGCACCTTCCAGAGACCAACAGGGGACACCACAGGCATAACCCAGTCGGCCGCATCACGGTTCCTCACACAACTGCTCAACGCACTGCTGCCACATACTGCTGAATTCATCCACTTCCCTAGCATGCAGGTGGAGAGTACAACAAACATGCATGACTTCCACAGGGTTGCATGTATGCCTGGAGTACTAGGGACCATTGACTGCACCCACGTAGGTATCCACACACCGCCGGGGCTGGAGGGGGTGGCCTACATCAACAGGAAGGGCTACCCCAGTGTCAACTGCCAGGTGGTGTGCGATGCCAAGGGGCGCATAATCAGTGTATGTGCCACACACCCTGGGGGAGCACATGATGCCTTCATCTGGTACCAGTCTGCACTGTGCCACAGGACTGAGAGTGGGGACATCCCCACCGGCCACCTAGTAGGTCAGTATGCAGCAGGAAAGGGCAGCCCTGCGCAACAGGGCAGGGCGAAGGGGGGGTAATGCAATGCATGGGGTGTAGAGAGTTTGGCTGTGTAGGAGGGGGGGCAGCCACACAGACCAATGTGCTAACCCAACATGTTCCCCCACAGGTGACAGCAGATACCCACTCAGACCCTGGCTGCTCACCCCGTACCAGCACCCATCGACCCCAGCGCAGGAGAGATACAACGAGGCACACGACAGCACGTGGAACATCATCAAGCATGTGTTTGGACTGCTGAAGGCATGATTCCATTGCCTGCACAGGTCTGGCAGTGCATTACAGTACAGCCCCTCAAAGGCCTATGGCCTATTCCTGGCCTGCTGTGTGCTACACAACATGGCCACTGACCATGGGATAGCTGTCGAGGCGAAGAGGGAAACAGCAGTGGGGACGCCGGGGCCAACGGTGGTGGGCAGCCCCCCCCAGACGACAGGATCCCCAGCTGCGCAGGATGGCCCAGCAGCACAGGGACATCATTGCAGAGGAGCGCTATGGTACATGCAGGTGGGTGAACAGGTCCACACACAGGTCACAGGGACTAGGGCACGGTAAACAGGCATGGCTGGCAGGGCCCCACAACAGACACGGCCAGAGGGGGGCGACGATGGACAAGGGACAGGTCACCGTGGAAGCACCCCTGACAGAACAGTGGACCCTACCCACACAGTCCCACACACCCACACCAACACAGGCACAGTCACAGTCACATGTGCACACACACATGCACACCCCGAGGCCACCAGTGGGCATGTGTCAGACGCTGAACACCAGTGCACTGTGGCGGCTGGTGCTGTGATGGCATCATCATGCACAAGCCATGGTGGCCAGCAGCTGGGAGGGTGTGCACAAGGTGGGCATGATGTCATGGCCCAGATATGGATATGCACATACCACACCTCCGTGCATACAGGGCTGCGGCAGGCAGCCGACAGGGAGGGCAGCAGATCATGTCTGCCACGCAGGTGCACAGCCACCATGGACACGTGGACAGCCCTGCCTAGACTGCCCAGCAGTCGCAGGCTGTGTGGCAGCCACAGGGAGTGTCACAGATGTACCCCCAGGCGTGTTGCAGTGAGAATGCGACCAGGCCCTTGCAGGTGTCTGCAAGCCCCCGAACAGGCCCGCTCCAGGTGTACCCGGGATGCCCACAGCTGATCCCAGCAATGAAAATGCTGGGGTCACACGATGCCGGGACCGAGGGGTAGAGAATGCACTCTACAGTGACTGCCGTGGACGGCCCTGTACCAGGGTGGCCAGTGGTGCCAGGCCAGCCGTGACTACAGCGGTGAGCCGATCCAGGCCTGCGGTCCTGTCCTCCCGCATGTGTGTTACCTTGGCCAGGAGCTGCTGAAAGTCCCAGTCATGCCTCCCTGTGGACTGGCGCAGCTCAGTGCGGAGTGCACGTACCCCTGCCACGACCTGCATCTGTTGCTCCACGGATACCCTGAGCAGATGGGTGTGCTCATCAAGTGGATCAGTGCCCTGGGGGGCTTGGGCATCGTGCTGACCCATGGGGGTTGTGTGACCCCATGGCACAGCCCCCTGCACAGGTGGGGGCTGCATAGTGGGGCCCTCTTGGGCTTGTCCTGACTGTGGTGCACTGGCAGTAGACACTGCACCCAGTCCACCCTCAGCACCGTCCTGCTGCTGCCACTGCCCCTCTGGGCACTGTGCGCACATCGTCACTGGGGAGGCTGCACCCCCACCACCAGATGGGCCTGACTGCGCCGCAGGTACTGTGGCCACTGCAACACCAGGTGGTGCAGCTGGCGGGTCCGCCAGTGCCATCTGTGCACCATTGGCACTGCCGTGTCCTGTGCATGGTAGAGGTGCCTCCCCCTGTACAGCATCACCACTGTCCTGGGTATTGGGCATGTCATCATCGGACGTGGACCCCGCCCCGATCACTGTCTCAGCATACTGGACACCATGGTTGGCATCCCACTTATACACTGCCTGGGCCTCATCCACACCCATGCCACAGGCATCCGTGCAGACAGTGTGGTGGCTCCGGCAGGGGTCTGGGCCACAGACCCTGACGGAGGTGGATGGGTGCTCATCCAGGTCCCCAACATCACCCAGGGTGGACACTGCCACCCCTGCATCCACATGCAGGCACCCTGGATCTGTAAGGGAACATATTCACGTCAGTGCCGCCACCACGCACCCCTGCCACAATGCACCCCTTACCCACATCCCCTTGCACCGCTGTACCTATCATGCAGGGGAGGGCTACCCCTGTCTGGAATCCACTGCAGGGAATGCCCTCAATGGCGCTGTGCCACATTGTCGCTGCCACAAGCTCCTCCCGCGGTGTCAGCTGCGGCACCTCAGGCTGTCCACCGCCCATGGTGGCACATGCAGCCTGGATGGCTGCCACCTTCTCCTTGATCCACCTACGGTCTGTGCCCACCTTCTTCTTGCATTCCTGCACCAACCTCTGATGGACACCCTGCAGGTTCACGGTCCTGGCAACACCCACCCATGCTTCCACCCTGGCTTGGTGGGTGCCTGTGGAGTCACTCAGGAGGGGCTCCTGGTCAAGGTAGGCATCATATAGGGCATCGCAGTCCACCCTTGTGAAATTGGGCCTGTGCTTCCATGCAGGCCCCTGCTCCTCAACTTCCTCTTGCTCCGACATGCTATTCCTGTTGGTGGGGACATGAAGTCAGTGCTGGTTGCCACACACGAGGTCCCCCCCAGACCCCACATGCCCAGTGCCTGGCATCCTACCTGTGAAGGTTGCAATACCGGTCTGGTGCCTGTGCCGCCACATGGCGCCCTTATAGTGCATCACATTCAAATGAGGGAATGCGCAACTGTAATGGGATGCAAATGCGTCCGATGTGCCACTGATATGCTGATCAGCTCATCTGCATATGCCCGCTGAATATCACAGAATTGCACATTGCACAGTGGGGTTGCTCATGCACAAGTCATGGCGCATCTGTGTGACATGTGCAGTCCACATGGTACAGCGCATGCGTGCACTGACGTCGCGTACATCGGTGGTGCTTCCCACACATGATGCGCTACAGGTGGCACGGCACTCAGCTGCTATTAGGCATGTGGCACACATGCACCATACACCAGTCACATATGTGCGCCATTGGCACACTGCCCATGGGGCACACTGGACCCTATAGCGCACCATGCCACCCATGCTCTGTCGCGCTGCCACACACAGTGAGCATGTCACCATCTGACCCCTACATGCGCCTTGACCCCTGGTGACTGCGGTACTTGTCAGTGCTGCCCCATGCATATCACAGATACCCTGCCGATGGCAATAGGGATGCAAAGCAACATCACCAGGCATATCAAGGCATCCTTTGCACGTGTGTCTGTGGCGCTCCCTGGCACCATTATGCTGCTGCGGTTCAAGATAGAGCCATGCCACACAGCAGCACACTGAGAGTGCCAAACTGGACACAGGTGGAGCTTGTGAACTTGGTGGCTTTGGTGGAGCCACATATTGGTGCCCTCTATGGGCAGGTACCCCTGGACCAGCCACGCACTGAGGTGTGGCAGAGGGTCGCTGAGGAGCTGGAGGAGGCAACAGGGTCATGCCATAGCAGGAAGCAGTGCCGCCACAGGTACGGTGACCTGCGGAGGAGGGATCCTGACCGGCTCAGGTCACTGCAGGCATGCATCTGGAGGGGTGCTGTGCCACGGCCAGGTGAGTGCATATATCCCCGTCCAGGCCATGTCAGTGTTGTGTGGATTGCCAGTGGAGGATACGCCATGCTGCTGTGAGTGGAGGGCAGTGGCCGGGAACACTGCCGGACATGACAGCACACAGCTAGTGTGCTATGCCTTGGCACTGCCGCTGCGCAGGGTCATGGGGTTTACTGTGCTGGGGGGGCCCATGTCTTGCTGCCCAGTGCTGATGTCTGTCTCAGACTGTCTCCCTACTAGGCCCTGAAGATCGGATGGTGGGTGCCACTGCCGGACAGCAGCAGGCCAGTGGTGGTGCACAACGGAGGGTTGCCAGCCAGCCAGGTGATGCAGGTGGTCAGGCACCATTTGGGCCACAGCTTGCAGGTAGGCACCTTGGTGGTGTATTTTGTTGTGTGGGGTTGGGGTGAGCCACATCCCCCCCGTGCACATGGCCATTACATTCCGTGCCTCACTGGCGTGGTCCATTGCACCATGCTGCACACAGGGCATGTGTGTGTGGCCACTGCAGGTGGGCTGTGGCTGCATCTGGGTCCCAGCCATGCCACTGTCAGCCCCACGTAATGGCCATTTGCTTGGCTGTCATGGCTGTGGCATGCTGCGCCTGGTTGGTGGTGGTGTGCAGTGCTATGCATGGCTGTGGATAGTCGGGATGGCGGCTTGTGTGGACACACACACTGTGGTTGGCTGTGTGCCCCCTGCAGGGCACAATGCCAACGTTGTCCACTGCACATGGTGGGTGGGCTACGGTTGTGTGAGCGTGCACTCATCCATGTCCCCTCCTTTGTCCTAGGAGCCCAACTGGTGGAAGCCCATACAAGGCTCCTGGAGCAGATCCTGCAGGTCACCATGGCCACCCTTGCGGTGGCACGCATCATTTGACAGACCATGTTCCGGCCACAGAGGAGGAGGCAGCAGAGGCGCTGATAGTTGAGGACCTTCCAAGGGGCCCGTTGGCCTGCTTCACTCTCCCTTTCACTGAAACCCCTCCCATTCCTCCATTGTTCCAACCCTACCATGTCCCCTGTCTCCCAACCCCCTTCTCCATCCTACGTTCCTGAATGTGTCCTCCTCATTCCCTACCCCCATCCCTGTTCAAATGTACATAGTTTTGTTTGTTGCTTGTTGTTTCAATACAGTTATATTTTGGTAGCCATCCGTGTCCATGTCTGCTTTGCAGATGGCATTGGTGCCATGCTGCAGTGGTGTGCATGGTGGCTGTGTAGTACGTTTGCAGTTGCCTGTGGTTTGTGTCAGGTGGTCTACACACAGTGGCCTGTGTGTGGTGTGTGTGTGTGTGTGTGTGTGTGTGTGTGCGCCCTGTGGCATGCATATGTTCCCTGCTGGGCTGTGTGGCCAGTGTGGTGAGTGCTGTTGGCTTGTGTGTTGTCTGCTTTGGTCCCAGTGCCATGTCCCATGCCATCCTGTGGATGTTGACCATGGCTGCCTGCTGGTGGCCATGGGTGTCACGCCACCTCCATATGCTGCAGTGGGATGTATGGTCACAGCATGTGGCCATGCTCCTGCCTTGCCACCCTCTGGTCATCCCCTGCACTATGGTGGCAGTGTGTCCTGCTCTTGTGGCCTGCTCCACACTGTGCCAGGGGCCCTGTGCCTCTGTCCCTTGCCCTGCCCATGCTATGCTCCTGCGCTTCCTGCCTTGCTCCCTGGCGCAGCCCTACTTGCGCTATGCTGCATCCCTGCAATATTCAGCCATCTTGCACTGTCACTTGCCTTGGTGCTCAGCCTTTGAATATCGCATTGGATGCACACCTGCGCAGTGTACCTGCACTGTGCTGCTCTTGCGCCTGCTTCTGGCGCATTTCTGAATATCCTACCCAATATATAAAAAAATAAAAACATAAAAGGAAAAATGAATCAAGGGCAAATACACAATAAAAACATCCACAGAAGATCCTGCAACAGGAAAACCAAGAAAAAGAAAACAGGAAAGCTGCTCAAGTAGGATATATATATATATATATCTTCTCTTCAAATCTATAGCCAGAAAATTAATAATTCAAATTCATAACCAAGAGGAAGCTTCCCAATATAATTCCCATTTTGTTCTATCTAGTGAATGAAATTCAGTATTTCTAATTTGATGTAATTCATTCATAATAATAAAATACAATTCCAGGGTTGTAATATGTTGTAGCTGTAGTGCAAGCGCACACCGTATTAGCCCTATCTAATAGAGAAAACATGCCACAATTACACGTAAACTACTGGTATGATATTTCTTCCAAGCTCTGGGAAAAATTCCGAAATATACAGTAAGTGCACAGGAGCAGAAGAGAATATTTGTGTTTTCCACTTTTCTTTCAATAAATCCCCAAATACCAAGATAAATGGACATGTCAAATAAAGATGATCCACAGTTTCAATTTGGGCCACACAAGTATTTCTTAGACAATATCTATCAATCAGTTCCTTATTTATGTTTATGGATCCCTTTAGCATTTATTTTACCGTGAACCCCAGCCAACCGTATCCAACATTGTGTTTGGAATTCTTGGATCTAACAGCAAAGTATTAATATTTTCTTGTTCTGATCTAGAAAAATGTGAGCAGGGGTGTTCTTAAAAACATCAGTATAAACTATCTTCATATAGCTGTTTCCAGGAATATTTTATGACACCAGCATATGGAATTCCACATTTTTTTATATAATCAAATCCACATTGTGGATAATCTCTGCATTCTTTTGTTTTTATGTACAGAGGCCTTTGCAGCCCATTCATTTAGAATACCTGTTAGACTCGATGTAGCCCAGGCAACCCAAATTGTATTTTGTTTGTCAAAATTGGAAGCATATTTGCAGAACAAGACAATGTAAAAAAGAAAACAATTGGGTTTGGCATTGCCCTTCTCCATCCTTAATTTATTTATACAAAATATTTCGTTTAATAGGGTTCAATCAACTACCCCAAAAACAAGAGAAAAAAAAAAACTATTTAATAGAGCAGTTTCTGTTTGAATGCAGGGAAAATATGGCTTACAAATAAAAAATAGGCAACAAAAATGTTTTTAATTTTTTTTTTAATGATTTTAGTTTCTCCATGTGCCATGCATTCCATCTGTTTACTTTAGATTTCCCCGTAGCCAAACAGAGTTCCCAATCATACATGGCCATATCTCCAGAGCCCCCCAAAATACCAAGAATTTTACAGGATGTTTTTTCCACCTTTATATCCCCAATGTCATCCTCTAACATACCTGTGCTTTGAATATTTAAACAAAGAATTTTGTCTGTATTTATCTGTGTCCCCATTACATGCAATAAACTTTTTTTTTGCAGTTAATTGTTTTATTGGAATCTTTGCAGTTTACAAACATCAATAAAAAACAAATGCCTTCATTTATGTTGACACTGGTAACTACCTCTTGGCCACGATGAAACTCATTGGAACAGAAGTGTTGAGAGGCAGCAGGACTAGTAATAACTGGAATTAAGGTGACAATGATGAGAGTAAATGGTACTGATTACTGGAAGTTATTTTAGCACCCACGTTCTGAGTCATTGTCTCGGGGGAGGGGGTGGGTTGGGGAGAAAATAAAAAAAAAGGAACAAAAGTGTTGAGTGCCTCTGGATAAGAATGGAAGATCAGATGGAGTAGCGGCCATGTGGCGGTGTGGCCACTCTCTGTGAACCTCTCTTTCCCCTTTTTGCATGTGCGTTAGCTACCAAGAGACAGCGGCCCCTGTCTGTTCTCTTAGCTTTCAGCATTTTAAACTTCTGGTTGCACATACATTCCACCTGAAAGCTCAGGGACAGTTGTGATCACAGCCCCACAGGTGTGTGGCAGCCTCACGGATCCCTAGCTCATTGCTAAGCATACAATAGATTGTGCAGTTTCTCTCTCCTCTGGATGTCTAAATTTGGTATAGGATGTCTCCTATGAGGCAGGATGGAGAGCAAATATGGCAGTAATTTTCACCCCAGTTCTTAACTGGTACAATCCGGTGCCATGGTCATTAGAGTTTGTGCTGCAGATGCAGTGCTGGAGGCTGTGAGGATGGTACAGGTTCCCTGTAGCTTGCTTTGATGTGGCACAGCTGTCCTGGGACAACAGAGAAGGGTTTTGGTAGAGATTTCTTTTTTACTGGCTCTGGAATCCCTGCTCTCGCCAGCCACCTGTCGACATGCCCCACTTATGCTACCCCCCCACTCTGAATCAAGTCTTCTACACTGTATTAAATGGGAACCAACTATACTGTACTTTCTATTTGAAGCTCACGCCAAGTGAATATACTATAGTGGATGACTATCAGTATGCTGTCCTTTCTCTGAGCCCAGAAATGTATTCTGACAGCTTTTGGCAAAACCACTTAATCCCTTAGCTGGCAATCTGGATCAGCATGCTGTCCTGAGATATACGGTAAATATCTCTCTATATCTGGTGGACTGTACAACCTTAATTGAGACTGGATGTTATTACAAGCCATCGCTGTATATTTTATTTCAGATGCTGCACTCAGTTTAAAAGGGAGAGAAGACGAGAGAATTTTGGGGAGGAGGAAACAGAGAAGAACTGGATGGCTACCATTTTAAAAACATTCGAATCTTTCTACCTCTCAGTTGATACTTCGGTAATACAGCTGCTGTTTGTTTCTAATAGGCTTTTATAGTAGAGCTAAAGTGTCTTCCACCTGCCTGGGGACTTGGTTATCATACCCTGAGCATTACTACATGTAAATCATTGATTAAAACTTGACTATGTTGGCCCTCTAGTTAGAGACATATAGCCTGTAGGAGGGGAAGAAATCACCGTAGATTGGGGATGGCCAATGTCAAACATTTTCTTTTTATGATAACAGGTTGTTAACTCTGGGAGGAAAGACAGCTAACCCTCCCCTTTCCTTCTTCACTTTTTATCTCTTTCAGAAAGAATACCATTCTTAAGTGTTATTTCTTTACATTTAGAAGGGCAGCAATTACTAACAGGGGCATGATGTCACGAATGTATGGTAAAAATGTAAGGCAGTCCCTCCACCTTTGTGCCTTGTTCTTAGGTCCCCCTCATACCCCATCTGTTTTTTTTACCTGGTCCCTCATTATGTACTGTATTTCCACAAAAAAAGAGCAACAGGGGCTGTGACATCTGTGACTCTTGGAGAGGCAAATGGAGATGGGCACCTTTTTTCTTTCCCAGACCCTCTTCCAACTACAATAGAAATGAAAAGTGGTGTGTTTGTTTAATTTAATGGTCTGAGGCTATGCAACTTGTTAGCTGCAGTTAAAGTTCACTGCCCTGTACTTCTGTAAAATGAGTCTGACATAAATAACTAACTTATCTGTTCAATTAATTTAACAGATCTTTTTCGACAGTGAACATAGTAAGACTTATTTACAGTGAAATAAATAAATTCTACAGTATATGGTTTATTATTTACTCACAATCTCCTGCTCCTTCCCTATTTTTCAGGTTAATATTACCCTCAGAAGAGCTCAACCTCACCCCATGGACATTCAATTCCTGAGTCAACTTGACCAACAGCCGCCAACTAGGGAGCCATATAGAACATCCCCCCTGTGGAAGTCACTCTATTGTTGGTTACATAGAAACATAGAACACAGAATTTGATGGCAGATAAGGACTGCTTGGCCCACCTAGTCTGCCCATTTCCCTACCTAATGCATAGGCTGCAGATCCTAGTTAACCGACACTCTACTTCCTCCTACCCCCCACTAGAATTGCCTTATGTCTGTCCCATGCATTCTTGAATTCCCCCACAGTTTTTGACTCCACTACCTCCTCAGGAAGGCTGTTCCATGCATCCACAATCCTCTCCATGAAAAAATACTTCCTCGTGTTACCTCTGAGCCATCCCCCCTCTATCTTCAAATTGTGCCCCCTTGTTCTTGCACATCTCTTTTTCTGAAAGATGCTACCATCTTGGACTCTGTTGATTCCTTTGATTTACTTGAAAGTTTCTATCATGTCCCCCCCCCTCCCTCCTCTCCTTGAGTGTATACAAATTAAACTTCTTTAATCTCTCTTCATATGTCTCCTGGTGCAGACCCTGCACCATTTTAGTTGCCCTCCTCTGGACAGCCTCTATCCTGTCTATGTCCTTGTGGAGATGAAGTCTCCAGAACTGGACACAGAACTCCAGATGGGGTCTCACCAACTGTCTGTACATAGGGATAACAACTTCCTATTTTCTACTGGTGATGCTTCTCCCTATGCATCCCAGTATCCCACCAGTCCTCCTTACTGTCTTTTCACATTGCTTGCCCACCTTAAGCTCATCTGATATGACTACCTCCAGGTCCTTTTGGTTGTCTTGAGTCTCCTAGGTCAGGGTGCTTTTTAGTACATCCCTTTTTCCTTCATTGTTAAAATGGCCTGATTGGCCAACCCTGTTACAATGTTGTTACCTACTCACTCCTTTTTGGGTTACCTTCAAACTACTTAGAATCTAATACTTTAAATTTTACAGCATTAAAAATGGTTTGCACTTAGGAATGACTATATTGCGTTCATGTCATGCAATATCAACTATTCAGCACAACTGTATCTTTAAATATAAGATGGATGGGTTGGGGTGTGAGGATGGGACTGGGGGTCATAGTACTGGATTTACCACAATGTATGGGAGGAGGCTCCTCCGGTGCTTAATGTTTTCCTGCTTTCTTAACAATGTATTATGAATAGTAAAATAAAAATTGTATCACACAACATGAATGGATTGACCAGCCCAATCAAACAATACAGGATTCTTGAAAGCCTTAGGAAGCTCACTCCAGATATTGTATTTTGTTGGTACAAGAAACACATCTTAATAGCACAGAGCATCAAAAATTCCTTAGATTTGGTTTCTCACACCTTGTAGACTCTGACTATAGGAATGGCAGATGGTGGGGGGTGGCAATACTGATGTCTAAGGACATGCCATTTGTAGTGGAAGAACAATATACAGATAAGGAAGGCAGACTAGCAATGGCCATGGGTTCCATATGGGGCCAACTGGTAACTATCTGCAGCATCTATATTCCCCATGGAGTGATACTTCTACAATACAGAAACTAATGAATATTATAGTGATCTATAAAAAGGAGCCTTATCATGGGAGGGGATCTTAACTGCCTTCTGAACCCAGCCCTGGACACTTCCACTACCCACCTCTCCTAGTCCTCTGCAGGACAAAACATTTACGTTGTCTCCTTTAGGAGATTAGACTAGTGGACATGTAGAGACATCACCATCCCTCCACCAGGCAATTTACTTTTTAATCCCACTCACATAAACATTATTCCTACCTGGAATACTTTTGTATTCATCAAGAACATCTTGGCTGGTCTCCTACATCCACCATAGAAAATATTTATCGGATCTTGTCACTATAATGCTGGAACTTAGGTGGGACAGAGAAAGGAAAATGTCTTACTGGAAATTCAGTAACTCATTATTGCAGGAGCCTGGTTTTCCCATGCTGCTAAAAGAGATTATCCCCACAGATAATAAGAGACAATTCCTCCAAACACTTTACTCCACAATTAATGTGGGATACCATCAAAATGGTTCTAAGGGTGGAAATTATAGCTTTGCCTTCCAGAAAAAAAACAAAAGGCAAAGGTAGGTGCAGTTGCTGGAACTGTAAGAAAAATAGGTTCCTGTAACTGTCACATTTGCAAGATCACTCCCTGTTCCCCTTAATTCAGCAGACGCAAAACAAAGTTCAGAACTTTCTCCTGGGATCAAGGCCTCTGATTTGGGGGTGGAACCAGTTGATGGTCTGACTTCACACCACAGGGTTTAGTTTTTAGTGCCCCTCTTCGTAGGCCGACCCCTGTGGAGATGGTCAGATATAGCTCTTTAAGAGATGTTAGCTCTGAAGGCCTGGTGGCGGTACTTGACCTATCGTCCCTCCCAGTGGCAAACAATGACCCAGATGCCCTCATGGTAGCCTATAATATGGCTATCTCAATGGCCCTGGATGTCTTGCTTCTGTCCATATTTGCCCTCTCTCCCTTCACCCTTGGTCCCCATGGTTTGATGGGACCTTGAGGGAGATGCGGTGACTAGGTCGAAGGTTAGAGCATTGCTGGCAGAGACCCTCCCTCGATGCCGACCACCTTAGATTGATGGAGTATTATCAAACCTATCAATTTGCAATCACCCATAAGAAGGCAGAGTTCCTGTCTGGGGAGATTGCAGCTGCTCAGAATCAACCATCTCAGCTCTTTCACACAGTGGACAGGCTGTGCAGCCCAACCTGTATACAAGTACAAAAGGCCTTTTCGCAAATAGAGTGCAATGAACTTGTTCAATTCTTTGCAACTAAGGTGGCTGATATTAGGGCAGCGCTCCAACCAGCATACTCTAAGGGTGCTGCTTTGGATCAGCACATGGCTGCTGAACCTTGGCTTTCCTGGAGTGCCTTCGACTGACTGGAATTCATGGATATCATGCGGATTGTCCGGGGTGCACACCCTACGTGCTGTAGATTGGTTCCAGGACCAACTTCCCTGATTTAGGGTTGTATTGATTCTATTGGTCTGGTCCTAGCATGGATAGTTTTGTGCTCCTTGGAAACAAGTGAGTTTCTGAGCTCCCTGAAGGAGGCGGTGGTAACACCCCTCCTGAAGGAAGCTTCTTAGGACCCTGACTGCCATGCAAACTACAGACCAATCTCTAACCTTCCCTTTTAAGGGAAGGTGATTGAGAAGGTAATGGCCATGCAGCTGGAGAACCATTTGACCAACCATGATATTTATGAACCCCTCCAGTCTGGTTTTCGAAAGAGGCATAGTACTGAGACAGCGCTGGTTCAGGCGCTCAATGATCTCCTGATGGCTAGGGACCAGAAGAACTGTTCCATTTTGGTTCTTCTAGATCTCTCATAAGCTTTCGACACTGTGGACCATGGGGTTCTACTTGAGCGTCTGAAGTTCATCTGTGGACTATCGGATGTAGTCCTCAGATGGTTTACATCTTATCTTACAGGAAGAATGCAGAGAGTGGTTTCAGGGGTTTATTCCTCAGACCCTGTTTCTCTATCTTGTGGGGTTCCTCAGGGCTCTGTTGCCTCCCATGTTGTTCACAGTGTACATGCTGCCCCTTGGAGACATTGTAAGAAGGTATGGGCTGAGGTTTCACTGCTATGCTGATGATACCCAGCTCTACCTCTCTTTTGCACCCAACCAGGATGGAACTCTGTTGGTCTTTAATAACTGTCTCACAGAAATCCAGCAGTGGATGGACTCGAGTTGGTTAAAGTTGAACTTGGAAAAGACAGAGGTGTTGGTAGTGGATCCGGCGCACCAGATGGTGGGTGCCAGGGGTTGGTTCACCCTCTGGACTTTATCTCGGGGGTGTTTCACTCCTGACCTCCGAACAGGTGCATAACCTTAGGGTAATTTTTGATGAAGGATTGACTCTGCATTCACAGATGTCTGCTGTCATCAAGTCCTCATTTTACCATCTGAGGAATATCTCTAGGATTAGGCACCTTGTTCTGTCTGGCGATCTTCCTATGCTGGTCCATGCCTTTGTGTCCTCACATCTGGACTATTGCAATTCCCTTTATCTAGGGCTTCCTGGGGTGGAAATCTGCCACCTGCAGTTGGTGCAGAATGCAGCGGCCCGGCTTTTGACTGATACCTCCCGGTCCAGCCATATTTTTCTGGTGCTGTGTGGATTGCACTGACTACCAGTGCGGTGGTGGATCACCTTTAAAGTCGGTCTCCTGACTCTTTTTTCAGTTAATAATTTTTATTGATTTTTCAGCATACGAAAGCACATCAAATAACAGGTACAGAAGACAATCTGTAACAGCAGAGAAGGATTCAGAACATTATACCTAGGATCATACAAAATACAGTATATCAAGGAAGTTATAGTCAGGAATGGACTCCAGAAGGGGTAAGAGGGAAAAGCCCTATAATCTCTGCTCTATTCCGTGCAAAAACCAAAAGTAAATGTACCTAGTACTGGGTTTCCCTGATGAGTACTACCATAACAAGAACGGAAATACAAGGGCATTATATAATTAATAGGAGTCAGTACAGTTTCTAGGGCTAACTAATTCAAGCTAGAAGTAAGGGTCACTCATGTCGGGAGTATCATAGTGGGGAAGATCAGCATATGGGCTGCTGGTGGAGGCTCATCCTATTCTGGTCCTAGGTTTCAAATAGGCTAGAAAGGGGGCCCAGCAAGCTACATATGCTGTAGGTTTGTTAAGGACAGAATGGGATAAATGCTCATGTGTAGCAAGGAGCATCAGAGCATGCTGAAGTTCTCATATAGTGGGAATTTCAGTGGACCTCTATTGACATAGTATAAAGCGTTTGGCAGAGACACCTACGAGGGCCAGCCATTGAATTTGGAGGGGTTTAAGGCACGATCCTGATGGAGGTAGGCCCTGAATCCATAGAAGTGGGTCAAGTTGTAGTTCTAGGCCTAGAATATCCATGGCGAATTGGTTCACTGCCTGCCAAAAGGGTGTCAACAAAGAGCATTGCCAAACAATATGATACAAGTCTCCAAGCTGAGCCTGATATCTCCAGCACAAGTTGGTATTCAAAAGTTTAGCTTTGTATAGTACATCTGGTGTTCTGTACCAGTGGTGCAGAAGTTTTTTTTGAATGAGCCTACTACGAGCATCTGGATAGCACGAGCGTGCCAGTTTCCAACAAAGGGCCCATTGAGTGTCACCTATTTCCACTTTCAGTGCTTTTTCCCATTTTAATTGGGAAGCCACTGATTATGAGGGAATGCTGTCTCTAATATCTGCATATACTCTACTTGCTTGGCCCTTAGAGTGTTTGAGCCAGGCAGATAACTTCTGAGGAGTGGCCGTATTCAAGAAGTTACATTTAAGAAATTCAGATAGGGAGCTACGGAGTTAAAGATATCTCTAGAAATCATTCTTGCTCAGATTGTTTGTCTGTGCTAGGGCTTGGAAGGGTTTCATTCTGGAACTAGTCTTATCAAGGATATCTGCCAAAACCTTGATGATGGCTTTCTCCCATTGGGGCCAATAGAAGGGCTTATTGTCCATCAGTAAATGCTTTTGGACCTTGTTATGCACCTTATACCAAACATGGATCACTGGTGCAATGGTGGGGTGGGACTGTAAAGACTTAGTTAATGGGTTGTATAATAGGACGGAGAGGCTGTGCACCTGAGCTGTAGTCTGCTCCATATGGAGCCATTGCGGGGAATCAGAGTTCAGGGTAGTGAACCATTTTAAGGACTGTGCCAGTGAGTAAGCCCATGTATATACCTCCAACCATGGAAGTCCCCAGCCACCATCCTTCCAGTGGGAATGGAGTTTGCTCCTACTACAGTGAGTCTTCTTGTTGTCCCAGAGGAAGTTGCCCACTACATTATCTATAATGCAGAACCATTTTACGGGGGGGGGGAGGCTAGGGGAATATGTGAGAGGAGATACAGAAGGTTAGGAGCTGCAATCATTTTAAGAGCGGCTATTTTCCCAGCTAGGGTAAGGTGAAGCATCCTCCATCTATCTAGTTCAGTTCTAAGGCTGGCAACCAAAGGACTGAAATTGAGATCCCAAAGTCTAGATAGATCAGGGGAAATTTGGATACCAAGGTACACAAGGGAATCCGGGGCCCATTTGAGCCCAAGAGAGGAGACTATACTCTGGGTGCAGTTGGGGATGAGGGGTAAGGACTCAGTTTTGGATGTATTTTTCTGGAGGCCGGAGATTGTTGCAAAGTTAATCAGGAGAGTGAAGAGTGCCAGGAGCGCTGCCGCAGTGTCTTCAACCCGGACCAACAGGTCGTCAGCATACATGAGCGTGGAGTAGGTATGTGTTCCAATGGAGACACCACAAATAGTGGGATGTTGCCAAATAGCCACTGCTAAAAGCTCAACCGCTAGGATGAAAAGAAGAGGAGAAAGGGGACAGCCTTGATGGGTGCCCCTACTGAGCTGGAAAGGGCTGGAGATGACTGTATTGTTCTGAACTCTGGCCAGTGGTTGCTGATACAGCGCTAGCACCCATTGCTGGAAAAGGTCCTCTATAGTCAGGGCCCCTGGTGTTCTGCGGCAGAATTTTCTGATTTCTGTGGCAGGGCTCCTTGACTTCTGTGGCAGCATTTTCTGATTTCTGCGGCATGATTTATTCATTTCTCTGGCAGAATGCAGTCCTGTCATTGGCTAAATATGATGTGATGTCATCAATGACATCATATGCTGAGCATAGAGGAGGGGCTTCAGGATAAACAAAGTGGGAAAGAAAGCCTGACACTATGGAAAACCAGTATATTTATATGAAAATTCACCAAAAACAATGAATTCTGCAGCGCTATATATATTCTGCGGCATGATGCAAATTCTGTGGCAAATTCCTCAACCGCAGAACCGCAGAATTCCAGGGGCCTTGTCTATAGTCCTGGTTAAATAACTAACAAAAAAAAAGGGGGGGCAGCGCCAAATCTCTGCAGCACCTTGTCCAAAAAATCCCATTCCAGGGAGTCAAAGGCATTCTCAAAATCTACAGCGATGGCAGCCGCAAGGGTAGGGAGAGACTTGGCTGGGTAGATAATGTTAACCAGTGATCTAATGTGGTCTTGGCTGAGGTGTCCTGGCACAAAACCCACCTACGAGGGATGTATGAGGGATGGGAGAAAGGGACTAAGCCTGGTAGCCAGGATCTTAGCAAAGATTTTGCTATCTGTGTTAATTAAGGAGATTGGGTGACAGCAGGAAGGGAGAGTGGGATCTTTGCCCTTTTTGGGGAAAATACAGTGATAACCCCTTCACAGAGGGTGAGAGAGAAGATGTCATTATGCAAGGCCTTATTGTAGACCTGAGAAAGGAGAGGGGCAATGTGGGGAGCTAATAGCTGCCACAGTTCAACTGAGAGGTCATCCCCTCTGGGAGTATTACTGGTGTTGAGGGATTTTATGGCCGTTACGACCTCTGAAAGAGTAATAGGCAGGTCTAATTGCACAACTTGGGATGGCTGAAGTACAGGAAGTTGAACAGAGGTGAGAAAAGCCTCCATTGTCTGCTCCACTTGGGTTCTAGTGGAGGCATAGAAGTTCGAGTAAAATTGTTGCATGATGGCATTAATGGCGTTGGGGTCAGTATGAATTGAGCCCATCTGGTCTTTCAGGCCGGAGATATTGTGTTCAGCCTGTTGCTTGCGGAGTCGGTAGGCCAGAAGTTTGCCAGCTTCCCCTCCCCACCCAATAGTGTTGGTGCAGCCTAAGAATTGCCACTTCGGCCTTGCGAGTTAGCAGATCATTAATCGCTAGGCGGGTTGAGAGCAGGTCTCTGCAAAGTAGGGAATCTGGTGCCAGGCTGGGTGACTGTTTTGCTTGAGTTTCCAGAGTTTTAATCTGGCTTTCAAGGAGGTCAAGAGGTGTTTCTTCCATCATTTGACAGCAAAGCTGATAATGGCCCCACGGAGTGTGGTTTTGAAAGCCTCCCAGCGAACACCAGGAGGGGTGTCTTGGGGGGATTTTCCACTAGGAAAAAGGTTATCTCTGACATTACCCATTGGGCAAAGTGAGGGTCTTTGAAAAGAAGGGGATCCAATTTCCAAGTAGAAGATTTAGGAGAAGGTTGACTGCACAGGACATGTAGGTGCACAGGGGCATGGTCCGATATAACTTTGGGCATAATCTTGGTGTCAACTGCATTCTGACAGATATCAGCTGATACCAGCCGGAAGTCTAGTCACTTATGAGACCCATGCACTGCTGAGGTGAAAGGATAGCCTCTCAGTTTGGGATGAAAGGTTCTCCACATATTGGTAAGACCAGCTTCTGCGATCATTTGTTGCATGGCTAGCTGGGCCTTAGGATGTTGCATGGTAGAGAGGGCACTACGGTCTAACTGGGGTGATAGGGCAAGATTAAAGTCACCTCCTAAAATAGTGGGTAAAGGGCCTGGAGATATAGAACATACTTCTTGAGCTAGTGAGTGAAAGAAAGTGGGGCTATCTTCATTCGGGGCATAAATGCAGCCGAGAAGTACGGTGCCATCAAGGGTTGTCATTAATGCTAGCACCCATCTGCCATGGGGATCTGTACATACCTGGGTGGTGGACCAAGCCAGAGAATTGTGGATGAGGATAGCTACCCTACTTTTTCTGGAGGCAGAGGACATGGAGAGGGCCTGTTCCACCCAATCTCTTGTTAGCTTAGCATGATCCTGCTTTGTGAGTTTGGTTTCCTGTAGAAAGGCCAGCATAGCCCTCAGCCTTTTCAAGTGAGATAACACCTGTTTATATTTTACCGGGGTATTCAGACCCCATACGTTCCAGGTGTATGCATGAAGGTCAACCATGATCAGAGGGCAGAGAACATGTGCAAGTTACCACATTAGAAATGAGAGAAGTGCAGGCTGAGGGTGCTACTGGCCTTTCCTCCAGGAGCCTCCCAGTGACACCTAGCTGCTTAACACTAGTAATCCATATAGTGATCAGAAACCTAAGATAGCTGAAAGTTACCAAGTTGCTACACAATATAAACCAAATAATCAGGCAAACAGCCGTGCAGATATTAAACTATGTACAACAATCCTAACAAACCAGTTAACCTTAGTAATCAGAGGACAACAGTTAGACAGGCAGGCAAACCACCAAAGCCATCCTTCACCCTCTCGTGGGGGGGGGGTCAAGGAGTGAGGAGACAGAGCCCTGCATAGAGCTCAGGCTCAAGCACTTATTATGCAGCAGCATAAGTCCTCTCCCCCATGGGGCATATAGGCAGGTGTGAGAAAAAGAAGAGAACAACAAGGGGTGATGAAGGGGACAGGGCCCATGTCTAAAGGATAAGAGCTGAGGGAAGGGGGGAGGGATTATCTGCCCTGACAGAGGGAAATATCCTGAGTCTGTTACCATACCAAAAAGCGAGTAAGGAAGAGAGAAAAATCCTCAGCAGTAACAGACAAGACTAAGCACCTAGTACATGAGCTCATATCAGCCCCCATACTCAGCCCTTCTGTCAAGCCTTGAGTCAGAAAAGACTTGCCTGCTTCTGTTTGAGGCTGAAAAGCTTGCTATACAGCAGAGAACAAACTAGAACACATTGAGGAACTGGGAACCTGGTAAGACATAATATTGTTGGGGACTTGTTAGGAAGGTAAGCTATGCTTTCTATAGAAAGTTTCTTTTTTTCTTATTGGCATTAAGAAGAGAATTTCAGGATTCCATTAAAGTGTAGTAATTTTATAACCAGAGGGGGTGAATTACAACTGAGGTTGCTTGATTCCTGTGCTTGAGACCTATGATTTGGAAGGATATTTGTGCAACATTTTAGAAGTGTCCTGCTGGCTGAGGAGTGAGTTTTTATCCCTGGTTTCAGAGAAGGGTTTGTGTATTAGAATCAGACATAGCAAAGTGTCTGCATTGAAAGGCCTGCTTACATCACAGGTGTCACTAGTCAATCAATTGATTCTGGTTGGGACTTTTATCACTGAGCTGTCTTAGGCAAACTACATAGTGAGAAGCAAGTCAGAAAAGACTGGTCTGCTTCTGTTTGAGGCTGAGAAACTTGCTATACTGCAAAGAACAAACTAGAATGCATTGAGGAACTGGGAACATAGTAAGACATAATACTGTCTGGGACTTGTTAGGACGGTAAGCTACGCTTACTACAGAAAGTTTCATTTTTTCTTATTGGCATTAAGAAGAGAATTGTAGGATTCCATTACAATGTAGTAATTTTATAACCAGAGGGGGTGAGTTGCTTGATTCCTGTGCTTGAGACCTAGGATTTGGAAGGATATTTGTGCAACATTTTAGAAGTGTCCTGCTGGCTGAGGATTGAGTTCATTTTTATCCCTGGACTCAGTAGAGTGATTTGTGTAGGAGCAGTGGTCTAGTAAATTGTGGTGTTGGTTGAATTACTATAAAGGGCAGTACTCACCAGGGTGGTGGAGCAGTGGTGTATTTTATTGTTTTTAACAGTCACCAGTGGTTGTGGCCTACCCACCCACCCCAGGCATGGCATTTCCTTTATAGCCAAGGTTCTGACATCACTTCTTCAACAGGTCTTGGGGCAGAACTGTCATAATCTTAATAACCCAGCACAGTGCATAAAGGGTAAGTACACACCAAAAAATAAAAAAGAAAGAGATGTTATTTATTACTCATTGTATATTATAAGGGAGAGGGGCATGTGGGGAGTGGTGCAATGCACTGGCTGTGGGGCAGCAGTTTTCTGGGAGACATTATGGAACCTGCGTTGCTGCCCTATTTGCAGGCAACTGTCAGCTCTGAGAGAGGAGGTTGCCCACCCCCAGGCTGAACTGGCAAGGACTAAGGAGGCCTCCCTCACTCAAAGAGCACCAGTTCCACAAGCACTGCCTCAGAGGTTGCCAAGTGTGAAGAGCAGTTGGACTACAGTGGGTTCTGGGAGGGTGAGGGTGGTGGAACAGAGGTGTAGCCCCCTAGTTGTACCTCTACACAAATCATATGTCAGTCTGGCAAATCAAGGTTCCTCTATGATGACACCCTCAGTGGAGACCAAGAAGAATGCTGGGGACATCCACAAGGGAGACCCACAAAGGGTGGCAAGGGACACCACAGGGGAAGGAAACTGCTTCTGATAGGGGACTCAATTGTTAGGGGTGTAGGCATGGGGAAGGGAGAGGAGAGGGAAGTAAAGCGCCTACCTGGTGCCATGGCTTGAAGGGACAGGAAGCAAATCCTCAAGACTGCAGAAGCAGCATGACAGGAGAGGGAACTAGATATCATTGTCCACCTTGGGACAAAGGACCTACAGTAGCTAGGCATGAGATCAGTGCAGTGCAGAATGAATTTGTGGAGTTGGGGAGGGGCCTCAGACAGGTAGCAAGCATGGTAACCTTCTCAGAGGTGCTGCCAGTCTATGGCAGTGGTGAGGCTAGGGTACTGCACACCATGCAGTTTAATGAATGGTTGCAAACTGGTGCAGAGCACAGGCTTTGGCTTCATTGGGGACTGGGGTACACCTGGAGAGATGAAGGTCTATACTGGCATGATGGTCCGGATTCGTCCAGGAAGAAAAACAAGCTCCTAGGTGACAGGTTTAAATGCTTCCTGACAAGCTTTTAAACTAGCCAAGGGGGAGGTGTTGATAGGAAGCAGGAAAGTTCAAGCCTCCCCCCACAAAACATGGCAGGTAGTAGGGTAAACACTGAGGTACAGAGCTTGACAGAGGGCAGGACAGGGGTAAATTAAAAATAGACAAGGGCAATAAGAGCAGGGATGGGGTAAAAAAGGATAAAGCCAACATTAAATGGAGGGCAATGAGTACCAATGCCCATAGTCTGGGAAACAAGCTTCCTGAGCTAGTAGCCCTGATGGAAGAGGAACACTTGGATATTGTGGCAGTACAGAAACATGGTACATAGAGAACCATGACTGGGATGTCAACATACCAGGGTACACAATCTACAGAAGGGACAGGGAGGGTAAAAGAGGAGGTGGAGTAGCTCTCTACATAAGGGAAGGGATCAAAGCTACAGAACTAAAAAGTAAAGGGAGGGCAAGAGGCACTCTGGGTCACCTTGGAGACAGGGAATGGCATCACAATATGCACAGGGGTTGTATACAGACCCCTGTCTCAGGGGGAGGAAATGGACAAGAAAATGATAGAGGACATTCTCAAAATGGCTGAAAAAGAAGAGATACTGTTGATGGGGGACCTGAATATGCCAGATGTTAACTGGATGACATGGACTGCAGCCACATCCAATAGCAGGGTCATTCTCGATGCCCTACAGGGGGCATGCCTTAGACAGCTAGTGGTGGAACCCACTCAGGAGGGAGCAATATTAGACCTGGTACTCTCAAATGGAGAGAGGATCACAAATTTAGAAGTCAACAGATATCTGAGAAAAAGCGACCACTGCACAGTGTGCTTCACAATAAACACAACCATGGAGACAAGCCATACCAACACAAGGATACTGGACTTTAGAAGGGCTGACTTTGGCATAACGGGTGAATACCTGAGGAATGCATTAGCAAATGGCCAGAAAGGAGGGGTGGAAGAACAATGGAGAAAAATTAAAACTGCCATCATGGAGCCTTTGTGCGAAACAAATAAAGAAAACAAAGTGGAACAAAAAAAACACTATGGTTCTCAAAAGAGGTGTCAGGGAAGGCTAAGGAGAAAAAGACAGCATTCAAAAAGTATATGGAATCACAGAAGGAGCACGACAGGGAACTGTATCAATTAAAGCAGAAAGAAGTGGGGAAGGCAGTCAGAAAAGCAAAGGCCCAAACTGAGGAAAAGATAGCCAACTCAGTTAAGAAGGGGAATAAAACCTTTTATAGGTACATTAGGGAGCATAGAAAGGTTAAGGGAGGGATAGTGAAGATTAATAAAGGAGAGGGGAGGTGGGCAGAGGGAGACAGCAAAAAGGCAGAGATACTGAATGAATACTTTTGCTCAGTATTCACAAAAGAAGAAGAGGAGGAGTTATTTAAACCAAACGATAGAAGTACTCTGGGTAGTGGGGTTGACGCCAGTCCATTTACAGAAGAAAGAGTCCTGAAAGAACTCCTAAAACCAAGGTGGACAAAGCAATGGGGCCTTATGAGATTCACTCTAGAATCCTAAAAGAACTAAGGGAGGACCTAGTGACACCACTGACCACACTTTTTAACAAATCATGAGAGGATGGGGTGGTACCTGAGGACTGGAGGAGGGCAGATGTGATTCCCCTTCACAAAAGTGGGAGCAAGGCAGAAGCAGGAAACTACAGACCTGTTAGTTTGACCTCAGTGGTGGGAAAAATGATAGAATCACTTCTGAAAGAAAGAATTTTTGAGTACCTAGAGGCCAGCGGGGCACAGTATCCAAAGCAGCATGGATTCACAGCAGGAAGGTCATGTCAGTCGAATCTAATCAATTTCTTTGACTGGGTGACCAAAGTAATAGACCAGGAAGGGGCTGTGGAAATGGCCTTCCTAGACTTTAACAAGGCATTTGACACAGTCCAGCACAAAAGATTAATAATCAAGTTAGCCAGCCTGGGAGTGGGTCCCAGGGTGGTAGCCTGGGTAGCAAACTAGCTGCACAACAGGACACAGAAGGTAATAGTGAATGGAACACATTCTGAAGAAAGGGGTTACTAGTGAGTACGCCAGGGCTCAGTACTGGGTCCAGTCCTCTTTAACGTCTTTACAGGTGACATTGCAGAGGGTCTGGAAGGAAAGGTATACTTCTTTGCAGATGATACAAAGATCTGTAACAAAGTTGCTACAAAAGGGGGGTAGAAAGGATGAGAAGGGACTTGGCAAGGTTGGAGGAATGGTCAGACATATGGCAATTTAGATTCAATGCAAAGAAGTACAAAGTAATGCACCTGGGGAATAAAAATCCAGGAGAAGAGTACACAATAGCAGGGGAGGTAATAACAACAACAATAATGAAAAGGGACCTGGGGGTAGTCATATCAGATAACCTAAAGGAGGGTAAGCAATATGAGAAGTTGGTAAGGAGAGCCAGGGGGATACTGGGATGCATAGGGAGGGGCATCACAAGTAAAAAAAGGGAAGTGGTTATCCCTCTGTACAGACAGTTGGTGAGACCCCATCTGGAGTACTGTGTGCAGTTTTGGAGACCTCATCTATGCAAGAGCATAGACAAGATGGAAGCAGTCCAGAGGAGGGCAACTAAAATGGTGCAGGGTCTACATCAGAAACCATATGAAGAGAGACTGAGAGAACTTAATATGTATACCCTTGCTGAAAGGAGGGATGGGGGGACATGACAGAACCTTTTAAGTACCTCAAGGGAATCAAAATGTCCAGGAGGGTAGCATCTTTAGAAAAGAGATGTAAGAACACAAAGTACAATTTAAAGATGGGGGGGGTTCAGGGGTAATGTGATGACATTTTTTTTCATGGAGAGAGTGGTGGACACATGTTACCGTCTTCCTGGAGAGGTTGTGGGGTCTAAAACAGTGGGGGAATTCAAACATGCATGGGACAGACATAAGGCAATTATAGAGAGGGGTTGCAGGAAGTAGGCTGTTGGTTAACTAGAATCTGAAGCTTATCCAATAGGTAGGGAAATGGGCAGACTGGGTGGGCCAAGTGGTCCTTATTTGCCGTCAAAGTCTATGTATGTTTCTATGTTTCTAAGCCAGAGTTGTGTAAGGGCAAGGGAGTGTAGAGGTGCAATGATGTAGGCGAGGAGCAGATCATCCACCCTGGGCTGGGGGGAGAGCGAGTATCAATTATTATCTCTGAGGGTCTGATTAGGGCTATCAAGCCAAAGTTAGAGCCCCGACAATTAGCCCGTTAAATGAAAGTAGAATGCATAAGAAGGGGGTAAACAAGAAAATAAAAAGAAGAGGTAGAGGGTTGGGTAAACAGGGAGCCCAGATGAGCTTATTGCAATAAAGTGTGCTGCAGTTCACATTAGTAATATCGATTTATAATTAAGTTCAGGTAATCCAGAAGTGTCCTGGCCTGCGATGTTAGATCGAGCATGCCCACGCAGAATAAATGGCCACAAAGGAGTGCAGCAAAGTCTATTGGCCCAAGAAAGCGATCAGACCTGAGATCAATTCGGGAGTCAGTTCAAGGAAGAGGGAAAACAGTTGTGAGACAGCGGGGCCCCATCTCTACCCAGAACCTGACACCACAGCCTAAGAAAACCTAGAGGAAAAAATTCAGAGTACTTAGCTGTGTAGTCAGGGAGGAGAGTCATCGGCTGGTAGAGCAGGCAAGAGACGTGGTGCTTCTGATGTCTGCCAATTAGGGCTCACAGGGGTGAGGGACTGTTGCTCCGGGATGGCTTGCGGCAGCACCGTTGCAATGATGGTGGCCCAGGTTTTGGTTTCAGCAGACGGTAGACAGTGTGTCAGGCAGCTCGTCCCCTGGGTGAGCATCTTCTGGGAGAGTTAGCAGCAGAGCAAACCTATCTGGGGAGTAATGCTGGCGTAGCTCTCCAACATCATCTTCCAGGGCAATGTCCTCATTCTGCCTAGCATTTGGATGTTGCCATCTCTCGTGCCACTGCAAGGTATGGTGCATCCTATTTTGAGGAGGGAAAGAGGCTTCAAAACGATGCAGCGTGGGCTGGGAGGGTACCGGCACAGTCTTAGCTGATTCCTCCATACAGCTAGGGGTGTCAGGACGGCTGTGAGTCACACTAAACAGTTCCGGGTCCTGAAAATCTTTAGGAAGTTGTTTTCAGAGGTAGTCCATTAGGCGATCTGGAGTGGAAAATAGAATAGGAGCCCCACTGACAATTACGTGCATCATGGCAGGGTAGCGGAAAGAGAAGGAAATGTGATGAGCGTGTAGGATCTTGTGGCAAACTGTATGTGCTTTCTGCCACTCAGTTAACTCCTGGGAATAATCCTGGAAGATATGAATGATGTTGCCATTCCAGGTGATGGAACCTCTATCCCTTGCTGCAGCAGTGATCAGCTCCTTTTGACGAAAGTCAAGGAAGTGGGCCAGAATAGGTCAAGGGCGCTCTCTTGATTTAGGTAATGGGGTCAGGGAGTGATGGGCCCATTCGATGTGCAGGACGGTAGTGGGAGGTAGCCAAAGAAGGTGTCTTGCAAAAAAAAAAAGAGTTGTATCCCGCTGTTCAGCCACCTCAGGGAAGCCGATGAACCGCAAATGGTTGCAGCGGCTCTGATTTTCTAAGTCATCCCTTTTATCCTGGAGAAAGTATATGAGGCAGGCTTGTTCCTGAGTATTGGCTGTGGTTTCTTGTAGGGCTGCATTGAGGGCCTTAAGATGCCTTTCCATATGGAACATCCGAGTCTCAATGGCCTGTAAAGTTTGCATATTAGTGTTTAAAGCAATAGTCATTTTAGACATCTGTGCCAGTAACTGAGCAAACATTTGTTCCATTTTTGCAGATTCGACTGAAGCTGGGGAGGAGGATGCCATACTGTAGGCCATGGTGCAGGAGAGCCACTCCTGGGAAGCAGAGCCACACCAACAGAGAGAAAATATAAGAGATGCTTGTATATCCAGTAAGTCCCTTTTCGAAGTTCTTGTGCCTTCAGATGGTAAAAGAGGCCCCTCATTGTAGGATGTCACAGGATACTAGCCCACATAGAGGGAGCAAGGGTAGTATGCTGCCATCTTAGATGAAGGCTAAGCCATGCCCTCCGGTCTCCTGACTTTTAAAGCCCTACATAGACTTGGTCCAGACTACCTGAAAGAGCTTCTGGTCCCTTATTGCCCTGGGCAATCACTCCTCTTTGCTGGTGAGGGGTTGCTAGAGATCCTGAGGGTAGTTTGAAATATTCTGGGGCCCATACATTTATGCATGCTGCCTCTACCCTCTGGAATTCTCTACTCCATCAGTTACGGGAGTGCACGACCCTGGAAGGATTTAAAAAGGCCCTGAAAATGTATTTATGGACTCAAGCATTTGGAGTTTGATTTTATTTATCTAGTCATGCTAGCTGTTTTAATTTTAAGATTTGAAATGTTTGACATGTTTTTAAATTTGTATGGTGCCTTGGTTTTTGAAATTCACCATAGAAATAAAGTTGTTTATTATTATTATTATTATTATATAAAATGGAACAGGTGCTATTATAGCTTCGTCAAAAGTATTATGAGGGCAGGGCTAGGGCCTCCAAAAGTTTAGCCTATAGACTTAGCAGAGTAATCTGGTAAAAGTTATCAAGATGAAAGATCCCCATATGGGAAAAATGACCACAGTCATTACTGAAATACTGAAAATAATCAGAGATTACTATTCTCAGCTCTATAAGGAAGAGCCCCCCCCCCCCCCAGAAGAGGCTGTAACACAATTCCTGGAGATGCTGCACCTACCAACTCTCAGAGTCACAGCAACAATCTCTCATCTGACTTGTTACAGATTTGGAGTTACCTGCTGTTTTTGACAGAGGCAACCTTTGCTTTCAGAGCAAGAAACAGCAGTCTAGAACTACAGCTTTTTTACTGATAAATCACTTCTATCTCAGCAGAAGTCAGTGCCTGTTTGGATTAAGCAAACAGATACTTTTTTAGAAGAAGGGGATCTCGTTTATGTAAAAAAAAAAAGAAAGTCACTGTGTGTTTCTCTGAGGAAGGGGTCTGTATCAGCTTAATTTACTGGGTTAGGAGCAGAGGGTGAATCCAATTGGGGGTGTGGTTTAGGAGCTTAGGAGTACAAAAGCAGGTGTCTCTGATCACAGCTTTCTGCTGTTTTTGACAGAGGAGAACTTTGCTTTCAGAGCAAGAAACAGCAGTCTTGAACTACAGCAATTTTACTAATTGCCCTCCTTCCCACCCTAAGCCAGTTCTACTTTTATAGCCACTGGTTTTGACTGACAACAGGAACTTCCTGTTTAGCAGTAGGAAGGGAAGGGAAGGGAAGGATCACTGAGACACATTAGCTTCATCAACCTTGAAGGAACCTAAAAAATAACCCTCCACTCCCCCCCGCAGGCTGCTGGAGGTCTGAATCAAAGCACGCAAAAAGGAGACTACTGAAGACTACAGAAAGTTCCTGTCCCAGAACAGAAAGCGCAGGAGTTATAAGGGCACATAGGCAGTAGGAAAGTAAGTGTCAAAATACATAAAGAGAGGAGACAGTAAGCACACAAACCAACAGGAGAGGGGACACAAAATAAGTCAAGATGGGAGTGGTGCAGTGCAATGGCTGTGGGGCAGCAGTGTTCTGGGAGACATTCTGGAGGCTGTGATGCTGCCCTGTTTGCAGGCACCTCTCTGGTCTGAAGGAGGAGGTTGCCCATCTCCAGGTTAACCTGGCTAGGATTCGTGAAACCTCTTTCCCCACCCAGGGACCACTAGGGCCACCACTGCTACCTCAGAGGTTGCCAAGAAAGAGGAGCAGTTGGACCAAGGTGGGCTCAGGGAGGGAGATGGTGGTGGAACAGAGGTGCATCCCTCCAGTTGTACCACTCCACAATTCATATGCTGTTCTGGCAAAGAGTGGTTCATCTACGAGACCCCACAGGGGAAGAAAACAACTCCTGGTGGGGGACTCGATCATTGGGGGGTAAAAGTGGGAGAGGAAGGAGATAGGGAGGTAAGGTGCCTGCCTGGCACCACGGCTTGGAGGGACAGGAAACAAATCCTCAGGATCATGGGAGCAGCTGCATGAGGGAGGGAGCTGGATGTCATTGTCCACCTAGGGACAAATGACCTGGCCATGAATGGGATCAGAGCAGTGCAAGAGGAGTCTGTAGAGTTGAGGAGGGGCCTTAGACAAGTAGCATGTATGGTAACCTTCTTGGAGGTGCTGCCTGTCTATGGCAAGGATGATGCTACGGTATTCTGCACCATGGGATTCAATGAATGGTTGAAAAACTGGTGTGGAGCTCAGGGTTTTGCCTTCACAGGGGACTGGGAAGCCACCTGGAAGGATGCAGGCCTATACTGGTGTGATGGTCTGCATCTGCCTAGGGGGGACCAGAATCCTAGGTGATAAGTTTAAATGCTTAACTGGCAAGCATTTAAACTAGCCAAGGAGGGAGGCACTGAAAATGAGCAGGGAAATTCCAGCCTCCCCCAACAAAACACAATAGTTAGAGAGGTAAACACCAAGGTAGAGATGTCAGTAGGGAACAGGACAGGGGTAAATGCAGAAAAAGGCAGTAAAGACAGGGATAGGGCTAAAAGGGGTAAGGCCATAAAAAAATGGAAGGTGATGAGTACCAGTGCCCGCAGTCTGTGTAACAAGCTCCCTGAACTAGTGGCCTTGATGGAAGAGGAATGCCTGGATATTGTGGCAGTCACTGAAACATGGTACACAGAGAACCATGACTGGGATGTCAGCATACCAGGATACACAGTCTACAGGAGGGACAGGGTGGGTAAAGAGAGGAGGAGTAGCTCTCTATATAAGGGAAGGGATTAAAGCAACAGAACTGAAGAGTAAACAGGAAGTTGATGAGTCACTATGGGTCACCCTGGAGACAGAAAATGGCAACACAATCTGCATGGGGGTTGTGTACATACCCCCATCTCAGGGGGAGGAAATGGACAAAGAAATGATAGAAGGCATCCTCAAAATAGCAGAAAAAGGGGAGATATTTGTTGATGGGGGACCTGAATATGCCAGATGTTAACTGGAGTACCTTTGTTGCAGGCACATCCAAAAGCAGGGTCATTCTTGATGCCCTACAGGGGGCATGCCTCAGACAGCTAGTGTTGGAACCCACTCGGGAGGGAGCAATCGTAGACCTGGTACTCTCAAATGGGGAAGGAGAAAGGATCTCAGATTTAGAAGTGGGTAGCCATCTGGGAACAAGTGACCACCAAACAGTGTGGTTCACAATAAACACAGCCATAGAGTCAAGCCATATAAAAACAAGAGTATGGACTTTAGGAAGGCTGACTTTGGGATATTGAGAGAGTGCCTCAGTAAAGCATTAACAACGAGCAAGGAGGAGGGGTGGAGGAACAATGGGGAATAATTAAAACAGCCATTGCAGAGGCAACAAGCCTTTGTGTGAAGCAAGTCAACAAAACAAAATGAAGGAAAAAAACAATATGGTTCTCAAAAGAGGTGGAAGGGAAGGTTAAGGCGAAAAGGACAGCATTCAGGAAATATAAGGAAACACAGAAGGAGCAGGACAGCGAACCATCAGTTAAAGCAGAAGGAGGCAGGGAAGGCAGTCATAATAGCAAAGGCACAAACTGAGGAAAATATATCCAACTCTGTTAAGAAGGGGAATAAAACCTTTTATATGTACATTAGGGAGTGAAGAAAGACCAAGGAAGGGATACAGAGACATAATAAAAGGGAGGGAATGTGGGCAGAGGGTGATAGTGAAAAAGCAGGGATACTGAATGAATATTTCTGTTCAGTATTCACAACGGAAGAGGAGGGGGAGGTACCTAAACCAAACAAGAGAGAAACTCTGAATGGGGGGGGTCGATACCAGTCCATTCATAGAAGAAAGGGTTTTGAAAGAACTCTTGAAACTGAGGGTGGACAAAGCAATGGGGCCTGATAGGATTCACCCATGAATTCTTAAAGAACTAAGGGTAGAACTAGTAACACACTTACTACTCTAACAAATCATGGGAGGATGGGTTGGTACTTGAGGACTGGAGGAGGGCAAATGTGATTCCACTTCACAAAAGTGGGAGCAGGGCAGAGGCAGGAAACTACAAACCAGTTAGTTTGACCTCAGTGGTAGGGACAATTATGGATACACTTCTGAAGGAAAGAATTGTTGAGTACCTAGAGGTCAGTGGGGCACAGGACCCAATGCACCATGGTTTCACAGCAGGAAGTTCATGTCAGCAAACCTAATATATTTCTTTGACTGGGTGACCAAAGTAGTAGTCCAGGGAGGAGCTGTGGATATGGCCTACCTAGATTTTAGCAAGGCATTTGACACAGTTTCACACAAAAGGTTAATATACAAGTTAGCCAGCCTTGGAGTGGGTCCCAAGGTGGTAGCCTGGATAAAAACTGGCTGGACAACAGTACGTAAAGGGTAAAGTAAACGGAGTCCACAGTGAAGAAAGGAGGGTAACCAGCGGGCACCGCAAGGTTCAGTACTGGACCGGTCCTCTTTAATGTCTTTATAAGTGACATTGGAGAGCACCTGGAAGGAAAGGTATGTCTCTTGCAGATGACACAAAGATCTGCAACAGGGTTGATACAAGGGTGGGGTGGAAAGGATGAAAAGGGACTTGGCAAGGTTGGAGGAATGGTCAAATACATGGCAGCTCAGATTCAATGCAAAAAGTGCAAGTAATGCATCTGGGAAACAAAACCCAGGAGAAGAGTACGTATGGGGGTGAGTTAATAACAACAGCAAAATTCGAAAAGAGACCTAGGAGTAATTATATCAGATGACCTAAAGGTGGGCAAGCAATGTGAGAAGGCAGTAAGGAGGGCTGGGGGGATACTGGGATGCATAGGGAGAGGCATCAACAGTAGAACACAGGAAGTTGTTATCCCTCTGTACAGACAGTTGGTAAGACCTCATCTAGAGCACTGCATGCAATTCTGGAGACCCCATCTCCGCTAAGACATAGACAGAGTGGAGGCTATTCAGAGGAGGGCAACCAAAATGGTGCATGGTCTGCACCAGAAGACATACGAGGAGAGACTAAAGCAGCTTAATATGTATACCCTTGAGGAAAGGAGGAGGGGGACATGATAGAAACTTTCAAGTATCTCAAGGGAATTAACAAAGTCCAAGAGGGTAGCATCTTTCAGAAAAAGAGAGGTGCAAGAACAAGAGGGCACAATCTGAAGATAGAGAGGGGATGGCTCAGAGGTAATGTTAGAAAGTATTTTTTCACAAAGAGGATTGTGAATGCATGGAACAGTCTTCCTGAGGAGGTTGTGGAATCAGGAACAGTGGAAGAATTCAAGAATGCATGGAACAGGCATAAGGCAATTCTAGTGGGGGGGTAGGAGGAAGTGAGCAGTTAATTAACTAGAATCTGCAGCTTATCCCTCAGGTAGGGGAAATGGGTAGACTAGGTGGGCCAAGCAGTCCTTATCTGCCATCAGATTCTAAGTTTCTATGTTTCTATTCACTATCCAGCACTTAAAGAATGGGAAAAACCAAGGCCCGGACAGGTACGGAGCAGAATTCTACAAATTGGCTTTAACACATATACAGTTTCTTCTGCTCCAAGCCCTACAAGCAAGCCACAAGATTGCAGAATACCCTATCTCCTGGCAGCTAGCCAATATTTTGGCCATTTTAAAATCTCAAAAGCCCATCCACTTATGTGATTCCTATAGTCCCATCTCAGTTCTTAATCAAGATTACAAAATCTATACAAGCATTTTGGCTCACTGATCCAGCAGTCATTCACCCAGATCAGTCAGGTTTTATATGATCTAGACAAACTACTGATAACATTAAACAAACACTGTATATCATTAATCATGGTCTGGAACTTGGGCAGGCATCTTTGGGTGCTTGGAATCAGCTGTTTGAGCTGATTCTGGTGTTGGCTAGCTTGCCTTTTTAAAGGCTGGCTATATACATTGTCTGGCCCCGCAATCCACCTAAGGGGTGAATGAGAGTCACCATAGCAACAGGTGACATCAGCACAGCATGACTATAAAGCTCTTGGCTCCAGTGAGCAGTTGAATAAAGGAACCGTTTGGTAAACTGCAGACTGGTAGCTGTTCGAGCTTACTGGGGTCACAGTTTTTAATTTGTGGAGGTGCTCTCAGAGTGTTAAACATTTGTGTAGAGACGTTCCTGACCTCCCACTACTCAAGGGGTCTGGAACTTGGGCAGGGATCTTTGGGTGCTTGGAATCAACTGTTTAAGCTGATTCTGGTGTTGGCTAGCTCATCTTTATAAAGGTGGGTTATGTACATTGTCCGGCCCCACAATCCACCTAAGGGGTGAACGAGAGTCACCATAGCAACAGGTGATGTCAGCACAGCACAACTACAAAGCTCTCAGCTCCAGCGAGCGGAGCCAAGCGCTGAGTGGAGGCGACGTGGGCAGAGGCCAGTGGTGTCTGCCGGCGTCAGCAGGGGAAGTAGGGGAAAGGGGAGTTAGTAAACCCTGCCTGTAAGTTAGCTATTGAAGGTAGGAACAGGGGCCCTGGTAGAAAAGGTGACTGAAGCACGTGTCATATCTTGTGATTAATTGGCTGGGTGCTGTAGCAAACTGCATACCCCTAAGGTGTAAGTAATGAGGAGTAGATAATTTTATTAGGGTTTGGAGGTGTGTTTGCTTTAAGGTGAGAATTAAGAATATGGCTAATTCATTATTGACAACAGATGGGGATTTACTCATTAGGTGCGGAGGGTGTAATAAGTATATAATTACTGGCTACCATTTTTTTCCGTAGAGAAAGCCAGTTGTAATTTGCTGTTATAACCAGCTGGGCTGGTTATAATGGCAAACACGTGCCTACTTTCTCTATCAGAAGTGTGAGACACAAACACCTGCAAAAGAAGCTACTTTAGTCACTCACACTCTGTCAGCCACTTCTCTCCTGTTGGCTCCATCCATCCTCTCAGCGGTTCAGCTCAAAACTGAAATAGTGAGGCAGTCTCTATAAAAATCTTTAACTGTCCAGCAAGGAAGAAGGGACAAAAAAAAAAAACCTTCTTCTTGATCATTCACATGAAGACGACTAAACATAACAAAAAACACTGCAGAAAATGTTAACATGAACCCTAACCTACACTATTCTAATCTCCTTCTCTCCTCACGCAATGCGAGATCAATGGCGAACTACCTGGCAACACCATAGAAACCAGAGGACTTCCTAGCAATCCCAGACCAACCAGAACCCTCCAGACTGAACTGAAAACAGGACTTTATAATTAAAACTTTTAAAAAGTATTGCTAAAAAAGTTAAACATTTTCTTACTTAAACATTCATTTCATGTTTAACATTTCAGCAAAAACATTCAGAACAGGGAAAAAAACGGCAACCGCCACAACGTTACTCCATAAATGACTGTAAGTTTCAATATATCCAGGCTTTAAATAAGACATCTACTGAAAGTGTTTCTTTAGAAAACAATTTTATTGTTTGAAACACAAAGTATTAAAACCACTACACTGTCTCTTTACTGCAATAAAAACCTTAATAAATTACCATACTACAGTTCTCTTTATCACAGCTTTTACAATCGTGAGGGTGCAGAGTGACGCGGCAAAAAAAATGGAAGCCAGTAATTATAAAAAATAAAGTGGGGTGGTGGGTTGTGCTCGTTTACACACACCCTTGGTGTGGTGCTGTTAAACCCCTTGAGGGCTTTGCCCTCGGGGTTTATGTGGCATCCCACACCTCGAGTGTGTGTAAAATTCTCATTATAACCACCTCCCCATACATTATTCTCTATATTATGGTAGATGAGGGGTCTAACTATGATGCGTATATATGTGACAAATGTGCCTTAAATAAGGATATGCAAAATAATTTAAATAAAGTCATGGAAAGATTGGAATGGTTAGAGCAAAGTCAATTAAATGCAACATTAAGGCTAAAAACAGTCTAGTTTAAATAAAGATGACACTTTGAGAGAGGAGAGTAGGAAAATAATTGGTGAGGGAGAGAGGAAAGATAATAGAAATGATGATGCAATAGATAATAATAAATGGAGTGAAGTTTCATATGCGATAAAGAAACGTCGAGGGAGAAGCCCTTTAAAAAAAGTACCTGATGATATCTTAAGGCCGGTTGATGTCTCTAGTACTAGAGATCCAGAGGAAGTCAGATGTAATTATAGAGCACAAAATGAAGGGGAGGATCATTATGTTTTGCCAGTGTCAAATAGTTATGAGGTATTACAAGATCTTCAGGATGAGCAAAGTAAGAATATGGAAGGGGGAAATTATATGACTCCTCAGGTAATCAATCTGGTTACAATTCCTCGACAGGTAGTGGTAATTGGGGACTCCCTTATCAAATATACTGATCAATACATATGCAGGAAAGATAAAGCAAATAATATGGTTTGTAGCTTTTCTGGGGCAGGAGTGTCAGATCTATATGATATGGCTGATAATATTTTTGCAGAAGCTGGTGAAAACCCATTAGCAGTATTACATGTTGGTATTAATGATTTAATGAGGAAAACGTTACCAGAGATCTAAAAGGATTTTGCAAACTTAGTGGATAAATTAAGGACTAGGGGTTGTGAGTTTATGATTTCAGAAATTTTACCAGAGCCTGGAGCATCAACATATAAAGCAAAAAGGATAGCGCTAGCAAATGGATGGTTAAAAAAATGGACAAAGGGAAATTATTTAATGTTTGTGTAACCCCTCACCCCTGCCTTCTTAGCAAAAATGACAGGTGGCATGCTGTTGAAGCTGACAGCAGTACCTGGTGGGGACTGGGTTTGGGGAGGATGAGGTTACTCAGCACTGGGGACCTAGGTTTGGCTACTCTGCACAGGGGCACCCAAGTAAATCCAAACACAGGAAGCAATAACTGTAATGTCCAGAACCAGGAATGGGATTCTTCAGTGTGGCTTTCATTCACATACAAGCTGACCAAACAAAGCACAGACGGACCCCCATGGGGCTACATTTCCGGTAATGCAGATTAGAGGCAACAGAACACTTTATCACTATTTCCAGCCCTCAGGCTCTAAACCCACCAGGCACACAGCCCGGACTTGCACGCAGCTTAGGGTACACAGCCTGACTTGTACACTACTTGGATTTTCCCCACTGGACCGGCTCCCCCGCTGGCCACTTGATCCATGGTCCATTTGAGGAATGAACCAACTATCCTGCTGTGGCTCCCCAAATCACACTAGAGCCTTCGACTCTTAGAGAGAATTTTCCTTACAATCCCATGTCTGGGTACTTCCCTCATCACTGGCCAAGTGCCTGAGGTAAAGTAGAAATCTGTAGAGGTGGACCTGGTCACTAAAGATGGGGGTCCTCCAACCTCCAGCTCCCACAGTCCATACCTGGCCATTTCTCTGGAAACTGAACAATTCCTTTACTGAAAACTTGCAAATGTAGATTCTTGCGTAGACGTCTGTCACATCTCCTCTACATATCATTTTCATCCCAACAAGCTCTGGACTTGAACCTGCTTTTACTTGTTGCTTAGCCCATTACTCTAGGCTTCCCACTATTTTAGTAGTTCAATCCCACATTGTCACACAAGTCCCAGGGTGAAAAACATAGGCCCTTTCAGGAAGAGCAAACACTCACCCTCATGTTGCAGGTGCCCCACATGCGACTCACAAGTCTTCTTGTTCTCCCAAATAAACTCTGGAACACATAGGCAGCTTCTCCTTTAGTAACAGAACTAGGGGGCTGCCCCAGGAATCTGCAGGGAACCCTTTTCTGCCCCCATCCCAAGGGGGAGGGGGCACTGAGACCTGAAAACTGTGGTCTTCACCACTTCAGTTATCTTCTGTGTCTCTCTTTAAGGTGGAGACACATACCCTTTTACTTAAAAGTAGCCCTCTGTCAGGGCTGAGGCTCCTAGAGCCTAACTGAGCTGCTGAGCTGCTTTCTCAGCAAGCTCCCTACACCAACTCCACACTGAACTGACTCACACTGACTCTGACTGACTGACTTCAAAACCTCCCAACGTTCTATACCAACTCCCTTGCTGCAGATTCCAATGTGGCTCATGCAGCTGCAATAGTTCTATTGGTGATGTCATCCCTCAGTCTCAGCTGAGACTGAGAACAGAGTGAGACAGTGTGAAACCCATTTAACTGGAGTTTCTCAAGCTGCCTTCCTTGCCTACCACTAGGTCTTACTGGGATTCTAGTAACACCTGGTAACAAGGGGGTTACATTTGTACAAGACTGGGGGGCCTTTCATAATAAAGGGGAATTTTATAGTAGGGATGGGCTTCATTTGAATTATAGGGGCAGTAGGGTATTGGGGACAAGGCTGTGGCAAGAAATTGAAAAAGTTTAAACTAATTAAACAGGGGACGAAGCTTAAATTGAATAATAAGGTGTCACATAATAAAAATAAAGGAAATGAGGAAAGAAAATTAGTTAAGATTCTCTTTTTTAATGCATGTAGCCTATCAAAAGAAGGGATGGCTGAATTGGAAGAGAAAAATAGGAGTGAAGATTTAGAAATTATTGGTGTAGTTGAGACCTGGTGGAACGAAAATGATGAGTGGAATCAGAAGATATCTGGCTTTAGTTTAATAAATAAAAATAGAGTAAATAAAAGGGGACGCGGGGTAGCTTTGTTTATAAAAGAAGGGTTAGAATACAAAGTAAATGATGTGGATGATATGGGTAGTATAGAATCCATCAGTGTTGACTTTATAGGTCTTAAAGGTAAAAAACTAAAAATGTTGACTTTCTATAGACCTCCAGATACAAATATGGAGGATACGTTAAGCTTTATGGAAAGGGTGATGATTCTGTCTGAGAAATGTGAGGTGGTGGTTATGGGAGATCTGAATATGCCACAGCTAGATTAGAACAATAAAGGAATTAAAAATACATCAGCAACTAGGCTGTTGGGGGATCTGCAAGCAGCTGGGATAAATCAGCATGTTCACGAGGCTATAAGGGGTAGTAACACATTAGACATTATATTATCAAACATCCCAGAGGACATAAAACAGCTAACAATTAGACCGCCTATAGATACAAGCGGCCATGATTCTATCACCTTTTACATTGATAAGACTAATAAGGTGATAAAGGGAGTTACAACCCAGTTTCTTTATAATAGAGGGGATTATGTGGCTATCAAAAAAGTCACTACTTCAATATGATTGGGAGAATATGATGCATGACCTAACTACTCAAGATGCCTGGGACCAGTTTGTTAATGTAATAAAGAATCTGACTGACAGTTTCATACCTAAGAAAAAAGTATACAATAATAGAGGGAAAAAGCCCATTTGGTTAAATAAGAATATCATAAGGGTTGGTAAAAGAAAGAAAGCTCTATTTAAAAAAATGAAACAATCTAGTACAGTAGCTAACAGACGTCAAGCAACCAGCCCTGCCTACACACACAGAGCTCCCTCCAGGAGCGGACCTCGTGGGTGCAGAAAGAGGTAATTAAACTACCTCAAGCAGCAGCACCCTTGTGAGGGGGGTTAGCCTGGCAGTGCGTAGACTGCCCCATCCCTCAAACTTGCTCCTGACCCCTCCAGGGGCCCTCTTTATCTCACCACTGCCTACGTTCCCCCAAAGAACCTGAACCCAGTGCTGATATCTGTAACAGAATATCTTGTCACCCTCCACCACAAGGTGGAACAAATCCTAGTGGGGGACCTGAACGTCAACTGGCTCAGCGCCTCTTCTTCCACTACCTGAGATTCTTTCGCTGCCCTAGACCTGACACAACTCATTTCCCAGCCCGCTAAAGTAAACCCAAAGAGAGGTGCCAGTACCTTCTGGATGTAATAATCACCAACCTCCCCCAAAACATCCATAACATTGAGGTCCTCCCAGACTCACTAAGTGACCACTCCCCTATCCTATTCCTTTGGGAGGCCCCCACTCCCAAACCCACAGCCCTGACCACACTCCACAGGCACCTCTGACCTGGTGGACTGATAAAACTCAAACAATTTCTCACCCAGACTAACTGGTCCCCCATTCATCATGCACCAGACTTAGACACTGCCCTCACCTTTTTCTCCCAAACCTTTAACAAGGCCTGTGATCTCTTTGCACCCCTCACAAGAATTCGATCCAAGAAACATAATGCACCCTGGGTTACCCCTGCCCTGCTACAAATGCTCAGAAATAGGGATAACCTCTGACATCTTGCCACTGAAACGAGCCGGATGACTGATAGGCAAGCCTACAATGCTGCACGGATCAGGTGCACATGGGCCATCCATAAAGCCAAGGCCAACCATTACCAGGCCACCCTCACCTCCTCCTGGGGGTGTGCCCGGACATTCTGGGACAATGTTAAACAACTAAATGGGAAATTAAACTCCCTTCCCCCATTCCAACTCACTATTGATGGCTCTACCTCCCCCAACCCTGCCTGAATAGCTAACTACCTTAACACCTCCTTTACTGACCTTAACTCTGTCCTCCCCCAGTAATTTCTTTAACCCTCCCCCTGTCCTCCAACACCCCGACTTCCACCTACATAGGGTATCTGCCCAGGAAACCAGACCTCTCCTAATCAAAGCATTAAATAGCAATAGTCCCTGCAGCGACTTCCTGGACCCCTGTATTCTCTGGCTGGTGCTGGATGAAGTCCTTGCCCCACTCACCAGCCTACTCAACTGATCCCTCTGCCTGGGGCAATTCCCCACTGCATGGAAAATGGCCATAGTCATACCCATTCATAAAGGGGGTGACACATCCTCCACCTGGAATTACGAACCAACCTCCATCCCCCCTCCAAAGCCCTGGAAAAAATGATGGCCATTCAATAGCCATCCCACTGGCGCAGCGGTGGGATTTCCACTTGTGACACCAGCAACCCGGGTTCGGGAATGGACCCAGATCATCGGAGGGCCGGCTGGGGGGAGAAGGATGGAGCATCCTATGGACTGCTCTCCTTCTCCGGGGGGAAGGTGAGGGAAGCAATCGGAGCACTGAGGACTCCTGGTGGAGGCCGGGGGAATCTCAGGTGTCCAACGAGTACAGTTCTGGGAGGTGGGGCGGACGCTGGCATCATTGCACATCCCCACCTCTGTAGCAAAAAATGGAGGAAAACTGAGGTGGGCAAGGACCACCATGCACATGAAGCCCTCCTTGGAGGACCTCACCACATCACCGTCGCTGTGGGTCCCCGACCAGACATTGGTTCCGTGGTCACCAAGGAAGGTGGCCATGGCCCCACCATCTGGGGGGGTAAGCCAGGGGTGACTGAGGGACCTTGGCAGCCATAGACGGTGGTGGAGGTCTCCAGGAGCCGTGACCAGGGCTGATGGAAAAAGACAGGGTCCTGCCAAGGGAAAAAGATAAAATTAAAAAAAAAAAAAAAAAAAATGGTGGGCATTCAAATAACTGAATATCTGACTAAGCATAACATCTTATGCCCAGAGCAGCATGGCTTCTGTGCTGGTCACAGTACCAGCACTGCACTAGTTGAGTTCTCCAATTTCCTACACTCCTCCCTGGACGCCAGCTCCCTAGCTGGTGCAGTGTTCGTTGACCTCTCAAAAGCCTTTGACACTGTCTCCCACCCTCTTCTGCTGGATGCCTTCTGCCACACTAGTTTCTCTGCTGGCCCTCTCACCTGGTGCACAAGCTATCTATCTGCTCACTCCCAATGTGTAAAAATCAATGGGACACTCTCCAAAACTTGTTCCATCCACTCAGGCGTACCCCAGGGCTCCATCCTGGTTCCCCTACTCTTCTCATTCTATCTAAACACCCTGCACAGTGCATGCTCTGGCAAACTTCTTTTATATGCAGACAATGCTGTCATTTTTGCCACCCACCACAATCCCACCTCCCTCCAGGACTCCCTACAACAATCCTACAATGATGCTGAAACCTGGTTTAAAGAGCACGGACTTGTCATTAACCTCAAAAAAAAAAAAAAAAAAAGCTTTTTGCCCACCCCCAAAACAAAGCCTGCAACTTCCCACTCCATATCCTCCCCAGTACCAAACAACCACTTGAACAAGTCTGCTGTTACAAATATCTTGGGGTTTCTTTCGACTCAGCCCTCACCTACCACACCCACATTGATGCCCTTGCATCCACCACTAACACAAGGCTTGGCATCCTCTACCGCTATAAAAACTTCCACTCCCCTGATGTTCTCCGACTTGCAGTTACATCTTCAGTACTGTCCCTAGTTGACTATGGCCCGCCGGTCTATGGTGCTGCTGACACTACTGCCCTCAACAAAATTAGGCTCACCCTAAATAAGGCCTGCAGGCTGATTACTGGTGCCCCCAGGCTCACTCACACCTGTCAACTCTATGACAAGGCAAATCTGCTTAACCTAGATGAACGGCTATGCTATCAAACCAGCCTCATCACAAAAAAAACTCTACTTGGACTATCATCTCCTGGGGTGACAGTCTCCATCCGCCACACCCAACCCACTATCGCAACCCGAACCTCTGATGAGACGACTCTACTGGTTCCCAGATCCAGGACCACCCATGGTCCAAGATCCTTCTGCTACAGAGCTCTATCCTGGTTTAACTCTTTTTTTTAACCAATTATTTTACCAGGTGAGACACACTAAGCTGAAAGCTTGTTTGCAGGTGCAACCTGGGAGCACAAGGAAGTTAAGTGACTTGCTCAGGGCCACACAGTATGCACCTAGGGGGCTGTGGGATTCAAACCCAGGTCTCCAGATTTGCAGCTCAGAGCCTTAACCCACTGCGCCATACTGCCTCCATAATATCTCTCTGCTCCCATCTCCAATGCCCCCACAATCACCAACTTCAAAATCGCCATTCGGAGCCAACTATTTAGCACTCGCAGCTGCTCCTGTCTCTAAATATGGCCTTGTTCTCTCCACACTTGACAACACCCACTGGGTGGCACTCCACCTCACCCCCCAACTCTCCCCCATTGCATATTGCCTCTGTTAATACCAGCATGTGCTCAGCTGTGTCAATGTAATTGCAACTAAATTGCATTAATGTAATTGCTACTAAATTGTATACATGTATGAAACCACTCTGTGTATCTCTAAGGGTGTGACTTTTATGCTGTAACCTAAATTTTATGCTGTAACCTAAATTTGTTCTGTCTGTCCTCTATGTGACGAGGTATCTTTGGAAATGAGCCTCTGGCTCAAAGATTGTAAACTGATGTACAAATAAATAAATAAAATATAAAATAATATTAAAAGGTATAAACAAATAGTAAAACAAATAAAAAGAGAATTACATAAAACAAAAAAAAAACAAGCAGAGTTTAGATTGGCCATGACTAAAAATGATGTAAAAGTTTTTTTGCCTATGTAAACAAAAAAAAGGGACAGTGTCGATCTGTGGGACCCTTAGCTGTGAGGGGAGAGTTAAGTAGTGATCCCATATTAATTTCAAAGGAATTTAGTAAGAGTTTTAGTAATGCCTTTACTAAGGGAAATCAAAATATGAGAGTGGTAAAAGAAGGGATAGATAAAGCAAATGTTGAGGTAGTAATAACTATGGATAAAGTAGTTGGGAAGATAAGATCCTTAAAGGTGGATAGGGCAGCTAGTCCAGAGGGTTTTCATCCTATGTTCATTGAGAAACTTGTAGTGGAATTGGCACCAGTTATTTCAATGATTGGTCAGAAATCACTAGCTGAGGGATATGTGTCAACTGCTTGGAGACTAGCCCATGCGGTGCTGATTTATAAAAAGGGGGGATAGGAGCATTCCATCAAATTATCAACCAGTAAGTCTAACTTCAGTGAACAGTAAAATAATTGAAGGGATCTTGAGTGATGAAATAAAGAACTTTATGGAACTGAAAGGATTAGTGAACAATGGCCAGCATGGTTTTGTAAAAAACAGATTGTGTGAAATCAATATGGTCTGTTTTTATGATTGGGTCACTAGGAAGTTAGATCGGGAGAACAATGTTGATGTGGTAATGCTGGATTTCAGTGGGGCCTTTGATAAGTTCCCTTATGGATTGCTGTTATTAAAGCTGTTGGATATGGGAGTGGATATAGAGCTGGTGAGTTGGATTGAACGCTGGCTGGTAGACAGGATCCAGAGGGTGAGAGTTCAGGGATATTTATTGGAGGCGGTAAGGGTGGAGAGTGGGGTGCCACAGGGCTTGGTGATGAGACCATTGTTGTCTGGTATATTTATGAGTGATCTGAAATTAAATAGTGAAAATAAGTTAGTTAAATTTTTGGATGATGTTAAAGTGGGAGGTAGTTGATACCTTTGAAGATAGATTCAGGTTTGGACAGGATTTACTGGACACTGAGGAGTGGGCCAAAAATAACTGTATGAGTTTTAATGCCAATAAAAGTGTAATGCTGAATATGGGAAAGGGTAATATAAAACTGTACTATTATATTCAGGGTAGTAAAATAAGATCTTCCAATTGTGAGAAAGATCTTGGTATATATATCCAGCAGGATATGAAAAATGGAACACACTGTAGAATTACAGCTAATAGATCTATGCATTTGGTAAATTGCATTAGGAAAAGTTTTCATACTAGGAATGCAGAAGTGCTCACTAAAGTATTTAAAGCATATGTCAGACCAACTTTGGACTACTGTTCCTCAATTTGGAGTCCTTGTTTGAAAAAAGATAGGGTTTTGCTGGAATGTCCTCAAAGAATTCTAACTAAAATGGTAACAGGTCACAGGAACCAACCGTATGAAACCAGATTAAAATCAATGAGATTATGGTCCTTGTCAAATAGAAGGATGAGGGGTGATTTACTGTTTCTTTATAAAGTTTTGCACCAGGATAGTTTGAGAACTGAATTAGGTTTGCAATATAGGGAAAATATCTTTAACTGGAGAAAACATGATCAAGAGTTAGTAAGTGAAAGATGTAGGACTAATTTAAGAAAATATGAGTTTGTATGTAGGGCAACAGAATATTGGAATTCGTTCCCGGCATATGTTGTGCAGGCAGATTCATTCACTACTTTTAAGAACAGGTTGGATAAACATATGACAGTTGGTGACCTTTGTTACCTTCACTGAATTGTGGGAACAGCCTTTAAATGTACTTTTTAGCCTTCTTGACTGTCCTATGAAACCTTAGTATGAACCTTAGTATGCTCATTATACTAAAACCCCTTTGTTGATTTTAAGTTTAGATGCCCAAAAGGCATTCAACAGTTTCATGGTCCTTTTTACAACATGTCCTCACTAAATGTTATTTTCCTATTGGATTTTTGAATGTTATTAAGGGAATCTATTGAAATCCCTAGGCATCCATAAAGATTAATGACTTCCTTTCCCATAGATTTCTGCTGTCTCATAGTACTAAACAGGGTTGCCAATTATCCCCTTATCTGTTCACTTCATATGAGGAACCCATTGCTCAATATCTACAACAGTCCTCACAAATTAATGGGTATCAATTAGGAGGCCACCTTCATAAACTCACCTACTATACAGATGATCTGCTTATCTATATAACCATCCAGAAATTTCTGGATGGATTTGACTCAATCTTTTTAATTAATTGAACAACTATCAGGCTATAAAATTAATAGTCTAAAGATAGAAGTCTTGCAAATTCATTTCTCCCCATTCCAACATTTAAAACAGCAATTTCAGTACAAATGGCATAAGTCTGATAAAGTACCTAGGCATAAACATGACGCAGAACCCGTCCAAACTATTCCATCAAAATTTTGCTCCACTGAAGGAATGGAAGCCTACCGCTGACATAATATCTTGTCCTAAAAACCTATGCATTCTAAATCTTTTGGCAGCCTAAGGGTTAAAATAGATTTAAAACCTGATGCCACCTACCTCTGTCTTTAGTTAACAGAGTTCAAGTCAGTCAAATGAACATTCTGCCATGCCTACTTTATATTAAAATATTCCAATTTTACCAAAAAGAATTGAATTTCAGCAATGAGACAGACTGGTGTCACACTTTCTATGGAATGGGGATCACCCCAGAATTGTTTTAAAAAAGTTACAGCTACCCAAAACTAGAGGAGGCCTCACACTGCCTAATTTTGCCCAATATGCTAAGGCTGCTTTAATCACCCATATATTGCACTGGCTTCATCCAGCTGCCACAACCCCTCATTGAGTTCAGGTGGAGAGCACCTTAGCACATGTGGACGTAGAAATATCCACAATCCTACAACCAACTTGCTTAGACCCCTCTAAAGAGCCATCCCTTTACACGGCAGACATCCTCTGGAATTGGAGATGCTTCTTGACCAAAAAAGAAAATGTCATAGGTGCCGATGGACAGGGGCCCCTACACTAGATCCTGCCTTCTCTCCAGCAAGAATGGATCACACGTTCCACCAGCAGTCCCATTTGGGTCTTTCATACACATTCCAGTTCTATCAGAATAGGGTATTTAAGGCCTTTCAGCAAATACAAGCAGAGTTCCAGCTACCACAGGTGGATTTTTATCCATGCTTACAAATCTGTCATTTTGCAAGCAGCACCCTAGGCCACATAGTAGATTTGCAAACAATAGAGCCTGTCTTTCCACTGATTTTGCTTTCTTGATCTGAAGTCTCCCCCACACACCTGATATCTTGCTGTTATAGGGCATTAACAGATGTCCATATCACATTAATGGACACCATACAATTTAACTGGGTGTCAGAGATGTCAGGAGTACTAACTCCACTGCAGTGGCAAGCAGTGTGGAGCAGGCAGCATAGAGTTTCCAGCTCCTGTATTTGGCAGGAATTTGGGTGGAAAATCATTAGCCGTTATTTCAGAACCCCTCAAATAACAGCCAAATACCACAAGACAGATGACTCTTCCTGCTGGAGAGGCTATGATGTGCAGTCTCCACACATACTAAGGTGTTTTGGTCCTGTCTGGTGCTTTTCTCATATTAGAAGAGGGTGGATTCTTCCCTAATGGATATATTCCAGGAATTAGTTCCCCTCACTCCAGAGATCACCTTATTATTACACTTTCTTCCCCAAGTTAAACAGAAACATCATCTATATCTACTAGGGATCATGCTAACAGCTGCAAAAAAAAAAAAAAAAATAGAAAAGCAATCACCAAATTGTGGCTGCAGAACTCTCCCCCACAGATAAGACAATGGAAGGACATCATATATGAGATATACACAATGGAAAGGATGATGTCACGCCTACAAAGAAATCTTGTTCAAATACAGAATAGATGGACAGCTTGGTTCCTGTGTGTCTCTGATCATAGAACTTATCTTGTCCCATAGCAGCAGAGAGTGTCGAGGGCAGATGAAGGATCAGGCAGGTCAGGCTATACATCCAATGTACTTTTTCCTTTTTTACCCACTTGAGCGGGGGCTCTATCTTTCACTTATATAAATTGGATCCCCCTCAGTATGGTTCCTACCTCACACCTCACACTGTAATTACCCACCTGTATAACTTGTATACCATCTCTGTAGATACCTACATATCTGTATTACATGATGTTGAGTGGATGCCTTAAATAATGGATCACCCTTAAAACTCATTGAAAGCAAAGTTAAAAAAAAAACAGTATCAGCAATAGCAGTAAACAGCTCACAAGTCGGTAAATTCAATAACTAAATGAGAATAAAATAGCACTGTATCTATAATAGACAACTTATAGCTGGCTTCTGAAAGCTTCTCTAAAAAGATGGACCTTCAGACCCTACTTGAAAGCTTCCATCGATGGAGCCTCCCTCAAGGATCTTGGTAGTGAATTCCACAGGGCTGGGATGGCCACCTCAAATGTGCGATCTCCAGAGGTTTTCAACCAGGCCCTGGGAACTGACAGGAGGCCCTCGGGTGGAAGAGCAGAGTGAGTGCACAGGGCGGACAGGGGATAGGAGGTCACTCAGGTAACCAGGACCCGAACCATATAGGGCCTTACAGGTGAGCAACCCCACCTTGAAGGCAATTCTCCACCTCACTGGCAGCCAGTGCAGGTCACGCAGGACTGGGGTCACATGACAGGACCTCAGAAGGCCCGACAGCAACCTTGCTGCTGCATTCTGCACCAGCTGCAGGTGATGGAAAATTCCCTCCACTGATCCAAAGTAAGGAGGAGCATTACAGTAGTCTAGCCTTGATGTTACAAAGGCATGCACCAGTGAGGGCAGGTCACAAGGCGGAATTAAGGCTTTGATCCAGGTGACACTCCTTGAGTGGTAAAACCCGCTCTGGATGACAGATGACACCAAACCTCAAGTGTCAATCCATTGTCAAGGATGACAGCCAGGTTTTTCACCTGAGTGGAGTCTACCAACTGGGTGAGTCCCAAAAACAGCCCCATTCCCAATCCAGCAGCAACCATATCATGCTTGTGAGCAAGCTCAGTCACTAGTACCTCCATCTTGTCGGGGTTGAGACTCAGACAGTTAGAGGACTGCCTCAGACAGTTAGAGGACTGTCTCAGACAGTTAGAGTACTGCCTCAGACAGTTAGAGGACTGCCTCAGACAGTTAGAGTACTGCCTCAGACAGTTAGAGGATATCCAGTCTTGGATCTCAGCCAGACATTTGTTAAGTATCTCCACAGCGTCACCGGCTTCTGTTCTAAGTAGTTCTGAGACCAGGTGATCATCAGTTATTTCCAGAACACTCAAGCTGGCCTGGGAGCATGGAGAAGAGGCTACACTGTCTGTCTGCACCAACAGGGACTTCAGGCTGGCTGGCGGCAGAACTGCAGGAACCTGTGATGCATTTTATTCCTTTTATTGCCTCCATCAGTCCTATACACAAGCAGTGTAGAAACAGCGGTTTCTCAGCAACTTGTCTAAAAATTCATGATGCCAGCATGCCAATGATGTCACCTGAAGTCTCTTCTAAGTCTCACTTTTTGGGAATACCCACAATTCATATAGTTTTCTTCTTGCTTATGCCTAACGTCCAAAGTTTTAGTCTGCAAATCCCTTACATCTCTCTCTCTCTCGTTGTGTTAATGACCTTATAATTACTGACTAGCATTTTTCCATAGGGAAGCCCAGTTATAATTTGCCATTATAACCAGCTGGTTATAAAGGCAAACACACACTGATTTTCCCTTGGACCACGCCTGCGCCAGCTGCCACTCTTCCATTTCTGTACTTCCTTATCACCGGAGGCTTTACTGCTGGTTAGAGTCATCGTTAAGTTACTTTAAATAATAAAAAAAGGAACGTGGCTTTCTTCTCTTATATGTAATCTTTAAAAAATGCAAAAAAAAGAAAAGGGAAAAGTTATTGTGGCAGCCGCTTCAAACTGTGGATTGCAGTGAAACCCAACTGGTCCGCGGCTTCTCAAGGATGAAATGACCGTTTATTTTATATAATTGCTGTGGTGAAAAAACACTAGCCAGCAATTATATAAAATAAAGGCTGGGCAGATGTGTAAAACTCAAATTTTACACACACCTTCAGTCTGAGATGCCTTAATAAACCCCTCAAGCTTCACTCTTGGGGTTTATGTGGCATCCCACACCTCGGGGGGGGTGTAAAATTCTCATTATAACCCCCTACCCAGCCATTATTCTCTATTTAACTATCACAGTGTCATTCTCAATGGCAAATACCCTTGTTTCTATTTGTTTGGTTCTCTCTTTAATATCTTTCTTTCTGTAACCATTTCTTTAAATTTGTCATCCATCTTTCCAATTTGTGCTTTTACCTCTTTTAAATCTTTCATGGGCTCAATTTCTTTGTAAGGATTTAACATTTCTTTTGATAATGTTTATGTCCATGTGGATACCTGTTCCTTCTCTGTTTCTGAGTCATAGCTCTCCCCCTCCTCTGAGCTCTATGTATTTTGAACATATTCAGGGCATTTACTGCTTTCTTTCTGATAGTTAATCTCCTTCTGGTTATCTTCCACTTGTTTGTCATTAACATTCAATGCTAAGAAGTGAAAGGTAATGCATGTAGGGAACAAGAATCTCAGGACAGAGTACTGGATGAGTGGGGTGAAACTTAGCACTACAACTGAGGAATGGGACCTTGGAGTTATCAGTGAGTCCCTAAAACAATCAAGTCAGTTCAACAAAGCATGTAGCAAAGCAAGTAGGATGCTGGGATGTATTGGTGACAAAAATGATTCAGGACCAACAGGGCAGGTTGTATGAGGACTGCCTTAAGGCACTAAACATGTACTTACTGGAGACCAGAAGGGAGAGGGGAGATACGATGGAAACCTTTGAATTCCTAAAAGGAATTAACGGTGAACTTTCAAGAACTATTTAATTTAAATATTAGCTCATGGTCCCATAGACATTAGAGGAAACTAGCAGATGGGAGGTTCTGGAGGGACATGAGGAAGTATTCTTTTACAGAAAGGGTGCTGGAGCTGTGGAACAGTCTACCAGCTGAAGTGGTAAATGCAAAAACAGTTGGTGGTTTCAAGAATGGCTGGGAGAGAATGAAAGGTATAGTACTTGTTCCAGGTGGCAGAAACTGGGATGAGAATGGGGGTAGGAGGTTGGTGAGGCCTAGGACCCTGGAGGGACAGTAGGTCCCTGTGCTAAATAAGGGACTTGGGTAGACAGGATAGACCATGAGTATTTTTCTGCCATCATTTTCTATGTTTCTATTCCCCATTTGTTGGATTTTATTCTGTATCTTGTTTGATTCTAGAACCCTTTTGTCTGTATGTAGTTGCACTAGATAGTGGAAATGTTTTTTTTTTGTTCCCTTGGATTTCAAAATGCTGGGGTGTGTGTTTCATTATACATTATCTCTTTTAACTATTTTTCCCCAAAATTTCCTTTGGTACTATTCTCCCCACATTTATATTGGATATTGTTTTGTTCTCTTCCTTTCTCTTCCTGTACTTGTTTCTTTTTTATTTCTGTTTTTGGTTTCAAAGTGTTTTTATTAGTATTTTATTTTCATTTATTGCTTGTGTAGGTTTTCCAGTGATGAAAATGTCATAGAAATGGTTACATTTTTTTTTTTTTTTTTTTTTTTTGTTAGTAGTGCCAGTGGCTCAGCAGGTTGCACACTTGCCTCGGAGATTGGAAGATCAAAAGGTCATGGGTTCTAGCCCTACACCAGGCACTTGGGGTAAATCCCAGTACTGACACTGTAGTACATCATGAAGGTGATGCTGCACTTCTGAGGTGCTGTCTTTCAGATGAGACATTAAACTGAGATCTCGTCTGCCTGTCCTGATGGTTGTTCAGGTGGATGTTAAAGATCCCATGGCACTTGTAGAAAAGAGTAGGGGAATGTTTTTATTGAAACTTTTTTCAAAACATATAAATTAATACAAACATGTTAATTCATACCCAAAATAATAAATACATCATAATAATGACAGTAATATAAAAAACAAATTGGTATTGCATCACAACCCCCTCACCTGTCAACTACTATCTAGTACAGTGGCAGGCAACCTAAAATTGTCCAAAGGGCCTCACGTGCGGCCCTCGAACCACCTTGAGAGCCGCATTACCATGCATGACCTAGACCAAAAATAACCACAATACCACAATGCCCAAACTGAATTACATTGGGAAGGGGACACAGTAGCAGCTCAATAGAAAAAAAGCATCAACTGCCAGTCTTTAACTGCCCAGCATTTTATTTATTTATTTTTTTTTTTAACCTTTGTTTTACCAGGTGAGACACACTAAGCTGAAAGCTTGTTTACAGGTGCAACCTGGGAGCACAGGAAAGTTAAGTGACTTGCTGAGGGTCACACAGTGTGCAAGTGGGGGTTGTGGGATTCAAACCCAGGTCTCCAGATTTGCAGCTCAGAGCTTTAAACCACTGCACTATACTGCCTCCATTTAACTTTCAGCAAGGATTAACATGGGTCTCACACCTTTCCAGCCTTTCTGAAGTGAGCCATTTGCAGCTCTTTGCACCTAAATACCTTGATGATTTCCATTCCACAACACCACTTAGCAATGCGGGACAGAGATATGTAGTGAATCACAAATGAATAGCATTATGTCCGGGACATAGCATTTGGAGAAAGCTGCCCCCTTACCACCCATGTTAAAACTTCTTATTTATTATTTATTTATTTATTTAAGAGTGTCACCAGGAAGGCATACTGAGCAGTGTACCACTGATTCCAGACACTCTGGGGAATGGGGATATACAGGATACAGTAATAATAGATGTTACATACATACACATGTGCAGTACAGTTCAATTTAGAGCAGACAAGCCATATATACAAATAGCAAGTTTACAGAAAGGTGGTATGATGTGCCCTGGGGGCATAGGGATAGGCAGTGTACAGTAATAATAGCATTTACATACATATACATGTTCAGTACAGTTCAAATTTAGAGCCGACAAAAGCTTATGTACAAATAGAAGTAAACAGACAGGTGGTAGCAGAAGGGAGCAGCATGCTGTGATGTACGGAAATACCCAGTGGCACACAGTAAGCAGGGGTTGGCAACAGTGCGAAGAAAACAGTGGCGACAGTAAACAGCTGGCAATGAGGTTGCGAGGGATTCAACGGGGCAGGATGCAAGAGCAAGTGGTAGTGAAATGAGTCTTAAGAAGGGCATTCTGGTGTGGAGTGCCTGTAGCGTGTCTAATATCGGCCGACAGGGAGTTCCATAATTTGGGCAACCTGAAGCTGAAGGCAGCCTGATCAGACCTGGTGGATCTGTGCGGGATGTGAAGAAGCCAAGAATCAATGTTTCTGAGTGAGTATGCCGGAGGGGGAAGAGTATTTAGGGAGGACACCAGTTAGGAGGGGAGTGACTGTGACCAGAATTTAGCAGCGGTTCTAGCACAGTGTAGCAATCTCCGATTGTGAAGAGAGGGGAGGTCCGAGGACTGGTAGAGGTCACAGTGATGTGTACTAGGAGGGCAGTCCAGGAAGAACCAGCAGAAGGAGTTGGCAAGGGGGTCTAGTCTGGACAGGGAGGTTTAAGGAGCTGCAGAGTAGACTACATTGCCGTAGTCCATTATTGGGAGGATCGTCTTTTGAACGATAGCTAGTCGCGTTGGTAGGGGGATGCAACTTTTGTTGCGGTATAATGCGCCCAGCATGGGATGCAGCTTCTTGTACATAGCATCAATATGCACTGAGAAGTCAAGGTACTGGTCTAGCCAGACACTGAGGTATCTGTAGGAAGTGCAGACCTCCAGGGGGGAACCTTCTAGTGTGTAGAACGTGGGGGGGGGCAGGAAGGCGGGACAGTTTGGCCCGACAGCCGAAAGTGAGGAAGACAGTGTTTTTGGGTTTAAAAATAGTTGATTTGAGTGGAACCAACGTTGGATGGAGTCAAAATCCTCCCGCAGACAGGCTGCCACGGCAGTGGGGGATGAACCAGAGGCAAACAGCACCGTGTCGTCTGCATACATGCAGAAGGCTATATGTGGGCAGGCAGCAGGCAGATCATTGAGAAATATAAAGAACAGCAGAGGGCCTAGGACAGATCCTTGGGGGACTCTGCTGGTAACTGGGAGTGAGGTGGAACTAGCTGAGCCAATACGGACAGACTGGGACCTACTTGCCAGGTATGATTGGAACCAGTTGGTGGCAGACACTGTCAGTCCAGCTTGAGCGAGTTTAGACAGTAACAGAGCATGTGAGACCATGTTGAAAGCCTTGGCCAGGTCGATAAAGATAGCCGCAGTTATCTCCCCTTTATCCATACCCGTAAGGATGGTGTTGGTGAGATGAAGGAGAGAGGTGGTGGTGGAGTGATTTTTTTTCTAAACCCGGCCTGGTAGGGGGTGAAGAATGATATGGAGTTGCAGTAGTGGGAGAGCTGGGCTAGTACAAGGTGCTCCTGTATTTTGGCTAGGATGGGGAGCAACGATATGGGACGGAAGTTGCATGGGGAGAAAGGGTCACCTCCTTTAGCTAGGGGAATGACTGTGGTTTGTTTCCATATCGTAGGGACAGACCCGAATCTAAAAGACAGGTTATAGAGAGTGACTAGAGGGTAGGCTATGGCAGGTGCAGAAAGAAGGAGCATTTTGGAATCAAGGCCCGAGGGGCATTTACCTTTGGATGGATTGAGTGACTGAAGTATTTTTAGTACCTCACCGGGTGTAACCGGGCGGAGCTAGAAATAGGCCGGTGAGGAGACAGCAGGGGGAACAATGGGAGGGAGTGAGGGGTGAGAGGAGAGTAGAGAGAATGTAGTGTTGGTGAAAAATGAGTTAAGCTCAGTGGCAACCATGCAAGGATCAGTGATGATGCTTCCACCTATGTAGAGCATGGGAGTAGGGGGTTGGGCCGGAGGGGTGAGAAGAGATTTTATTGATTTCCAGAATTGTGCTGGGTGAGAGACGTTTTTGTTGAAAGCAGACTTAAAATAATTAGATTTGGCCTGACGTATGAGTCTTGTGCAGGTACTTCTTAGCGAGCGGTAGTGTTGCAGAGCCGTTTGAGCACCTGTTGCCTTGAAAGTATTCCAGGCTCGGTCCCTGACTCATAGTTGTTCCAAGAGGTTTGCTGTTACCCAAGGTAGATGGGATCCTTTTACTCTGGATTTTCTGAGTTAGATGGGATCCTCTTACTCTGGATCTTCTGAGTGGCACATGGAAGTCCCAGATAGCCAGGAGGTTGGTCATAAAAAATTTGAGAGCCTCATCCATGGAGGTAGTCCTAGGTATGTAGGACCAGTCGATGCTGGTGAGGTCATTTAGGAGTGTGGTCAGATCAAGGGATTTGTAAGCTCTGTTATATAAAGTGCAGGGAGGAGGGCCTTGGGTCTAAAGATTTTCCGCACCATATAAATCATGTGGTGGTCACTGAGGGAGTCCAGTAGTAGACCAGCATTAATTATACGATGTGGGTGGGTGGTAAGAGCCCAATCTAGTAGAGTATGGTTTTTGGATTTGTGGTTTAGGCGAGTGGGTTCCGTTATTTGTTGAGACAGGTTTAGAGCATTTATTTGACAGCGCGTTTTGGTGGCTGCGCTGGCTAGCCAGTTCTGGTTGAAATCTCCAAGGATATGGAGTTTGCCGCCAGCCGTAAGGGACCTCAGGTTGCCTAGGTGGTCTAGGATGCTAGACAGCGATGTGTCCAGCAGGCAGTACAATCCTGCTATGTATACGGGGATCAAGTATGGAAGGGAGATTTTGATTTGAAGGGAATCTATTGATAGTGTGGGTACAGTAGGTGTGATTGTGGAGAACTGGAGTTTAGAGGAGATGTACATGGCAGTGCCACCACCCTTCTTATTGCCCTGTCAGTCCTGCTGAATTAGGGAGTACCCAGGTATTGAGAATTCGGCGTCAAGGTTGTGGGGCTTCAGCCATGATTCAGTAATGATTAAGATATCAGGGCGAAGGGATAGGACACTTGTTTGTAAGGCTGCTATTTTGTTCAGAATGCTGCATATGTTTAGGTGGACTATTTTGAACCACCTTGGAAGGTGACTAACCGGGGTGGGGAGTTGCCCATTTATTGGGAAGGAGGGACCAGGGTTACGTTCTACGTCACTGGCTATAAGGAGCAAGAGAGCCGAGATGTGCTTTACTAGGGACATGTTCTTTTGAGATTTCCAGCGGAAAGGGAGATGATTATGAGTCTGGGAGGAGGGCATAGGGTCTAAGCAGTAGGGGACATATAAAGCAGGCAACCCTGCATGAAGAGAGGGAGGAAGGATAGAGGCCCCTAGTATCCAGCTATGCCAGCTGTGCAGAGTGTGGTGCACTAGGGCAGAGGAAGAGTGGGGGGGTAGCTTTGCCGTCTCAGGGATGAGGGGCAGAGAGCTTGGTTGATTTGGGTAGGATGAGGGTGGAAGAGAAGATATGGTTGAGCATAGAACAAACAATATTAGAGAGAGATAGAGCATTTTGAATAGAAATTTGAAAACTGCTCAGGGTCACTGAGGCCACTAGTCCACTGAGGCCACTAGTGTCTGAGAAATATAAGGAACTAATGGAAAAGTGGGCTGATTGGTTCACACAGTCATGCGGTCCAGCCTATAAAACAAGCAGCTCACCAAGGGTGGTGGGGGGAGGTGGGGGGCTCATTCTGGCGAAGTCAGCTGGATCTGCTGCTAAGTGTGGGGTCACTACCTGTGTGATTTTCAATGCATTGCTCCGCAGGGGTCTCTGTGGCTATGGGGAGGGCTGAACCAGCTTGACCTCTCGACCTCACTGCAGATAAGGGCGAGAAAAACAGCTTTAAGTACAGGTAGGAAGGGAGGAGGAGCTAAGAACAGGTACACGTTATTTGCTTTAAGCTGAATGGAGGATTAATTTAACAGGCATTTATCTAATATATGCATGCATGTACAGAGGATCTTTAGTTCAGCACAATTATTTTGTATAGGTAGCTTGCTCCAAAGTTCAACAAGATGTGCAGTCCCTGAGCGTTAGCTTCCAATTTACGACAGTGCTGCCTGCAGTCTAAGTGCCCTATTTATGGCTCCGGTACAGTTAATTTGCATCCTCTTCAGGCACAGATAAAATTTAACTTTCCCTTAAGGTACACTTCCCCTCAGCCAAATCCTACGTCGGTGGAGCTTGTGAGAGCAGAGAAAAAAACAATCTATAGCGCTCAGCCGACAGAAAACCGCCTTTGTTTGAAAGTGGCGCCAAATTCAAATTCCTCTGGCACAGTCAGCTGGAGCTGCTGCTAAGCATGGGGTCGCTACCTGTGTGATTTTCAGCGCATTGCTCTGCGGGGGTCTTTGTGGCTGTGGGGAGGGCTGAACCAGCTTGCCCTCTCGACCTCACTGTGTGATTTTTGGCTAAAATACACAATCTCTGAACATGGTAGCCACTAGGATTGTAGGAAGAAGTATGAATAAATGAACAAAATTGGAAAGAGGAACAGATCTAAAGACACAGTGAGCATTTTATTACAATGTTTTTCTTTAAAAGAAATGTTCTCGGGGGCCACAGAAAAACACATCAGGGGCTGCATGTGGCCCACAGGCTGCAGTTTGCCCACCACTGATCTAGTGGGAGACTTTTTTTCCTTTTCCAAAAGAAATTTACTTAATATATAAAAAAATTTAAAAAAAGAAAAAGAGAAAAACAAATCAAGGGTAAATACACAACAGAAAAGCACACAGAAAATCCTGCAACAGGAAAACCAAGAAAAAGAAAACTGGACAGTTACTCAGGTAGGAAAAAGAGAAAACAATTATATATCTACTCCTCAAACCTATAGCTTGAAAATTAATAACCAAATTCATAATCAAGCGAAAGCTTCCCAGTATAATTTCCATTTTATTCTATCCAGTGTATGAAATTCAGTATTTTTAATTTGTTGTACATTATTCATAAGAATAAAATAAAATTCCAGGGTTGTAATATGTTGTTGCTGCAGTACAAGTCTACACCGTATTTGCTATATCCAACAGAGAAAACATGCCATAATTACATGTAAACTACTGGTATGATATTTCTTCCAAGCTTGGGGAAAAATCCTGAAATGTAAGTGTGCAGGAGTTAAAGAAGAGAACATTTGTGTTTTCCCCTTTTCTTTCAATAAATCCCAAAATTCCAAGATAAATGGACATGTTAAATAAAGATGATCCACAGTTTCGATCTGGGTCACACAAGTATTTCTTGGACAGTATCTATCAGTCAGTTTCTTATGTTTATGGTTCCCTTTAGTATTTATTTTACCTTAAAAACCGAGCCAAACCCTATCCCAAATTTTGTTTGGAATTCTTGGCTCTAACAGCAAAGTCCTAATATTTTCTTGTTCTGATCTAGAAAAATGTGAGAAGGGGTGTTCCATAAAACATCAGTATAAACTATCTTCATATAGCTGTTTCCAGGAATATTTTATTACACCAGCATATGGAATTCCCCATTTTTTGTATAATCAAAAACATGTGTCCACATTGTGGATAATCTCGGCATTCTTTTGTTTTTATGTGGAAAGGCCTTTGCAGCCCATTCTTTTAGAATACCTGTTAGACTCGATGTAGCCCAAGTAACCCAAATGTTATTTTGTTAATCAAAACTGGAAACATATCTGCAGAACAAAATAATGTAAAAAAGAAAACAATTGGGTTTGGCATCCCTTCCCCATCCTTAACTTCTTTATACAACATTTTTCACTTAATAGGGTTCAATCAACTACCCCAGAAACAAGAAAAAAAAAATCTAATAGAGCAGTTTCTAACTGTTTGGGTACAGGGAACATATGACTTAGAAATAAAAATAGGCAACAAAAAAGTTTTTTATTAAAAAAATGAGTTTCCTCATGTGCCATGCATTCCATCTGCTCTCTTTAGATTTCCCCTTAGCAAATCAGAGTTCTCAATTATACATGGACATATTTCCAGGGCCAAAAAAAAAAACAACAAAATACCAAGAATTTTACAGGGTGTGGTTTCCACCTTTATGTCCCCAAAGTCATCCTCTAACATACCTGTACTTTGAACAGTTAAAGAAAGACTTTTACCTGTATTTTTCTGTGCCCCCATTATGTGTCATAAGCTTTTTAATAAATGATAAGCTCTTTGTCTGGAAATAGTGTCTTTAACTAAGAGGCACAAATAATTAGCATATGCAATGTACTTTACCTCTGGGAGTCCCCCCACCCTTATCCCCTGGATTTTTTGGGATTTATACATAATCTGAATCACTGGGTCCAAAGTAAAGATGTATAGGAGGGGGCTAAGAGGGCAACCTTCCCTAACTTCTACAGTACAGTTATTACCCACCCATCCATTATCATAGGGGTGAACATAAGCCAGGGCATAACAAATCTGGATCCAATGGATAAATAGGGATGTTACTCCATACGCAGTAAGATACAGCCATAAGAAATCATGGGAGACCAGATCGAAAGCCTTAGACTGATCCAGACTCACCACATATTCTGTAATATGTTTTTGAGTCCATTTATCCATTATTTCTGGTAATAGAATAAGAATCTGTGATCCAACATCCAGGCACTGAACAGAATTAAGAGAGGTGAATCAAAATATCCAATATCATGGCTAACCTCTTACTTAATAATTTTGCAAGAATCTTAAAATCAGTGTTCAACAAGATGATGGGTCTCCAATTCTGAATAGCTGATAGTGTTTCTTGTTTAAAAAGGAAAATCATCAATCCCTCATACATACTGTAGATTCCCTTATGCTGCCCTACATCAAAAAGGAACAATTCTAACACTTCTTTAGGCATAAGTTCCCATAAGAGCTTATATAACTCTCTAGGAAGGCAGTCAGATCCGGGAGAAGTCTCATTCTTTAAAGATTTAATAACCATTTCCACCTCTAATGCAATAAAACTGACTGTTAGAGGAAGTGCCTGTTCTTCACTTAATTTAGGTAACTGTGCAGCCTGTAGAATAGCAGTCCTATAACCATTTTCATATACTGGGGTGCCAAACTGTCCTTGGATATGGCTTTCTAATATTGCCATAATTCCTTTGTTATCTGTAACTATCCTACCACCAGCTGACTGTAATTCTGTCAGCTGCCATTTAAAGAGCCTGTTTGTACAATCCGCAAAGGGGTTTGTTTGCTTTTTTTTCCCTTGTGTCCCAAACAGTTGTTCTTCTTCAAGTTTTTTTTTTTTGCCTATTATATTGATGCAAAAACATTTGTTGCTTAATATCAGAAATTTTTGCTGTCAAATTATCCCTGTCAGCATGGGATAGACATATGGGGTTGGTTAGAGGGCAGAGGATAGGCTCCTTGTACACCGGTGACAAGTTGGGGTTGGGGGAGATGGGCAGTCTGAATGAACCAGGATGATCCTTTTCTGCTGACACATTACTATGATATTATGAGACTATGAAATCTAAAGTGGTCATAGCCTGTTGGGAAATCAAGTCATTTAACTGACTTCTCAAGTCTATATATTTTTTTATAGGCTGCGACCACTTTTTGTTTTGCTATTTGTTTGAAGAAATCTGTCAAATACAATTTTGTGTCCTCCCACCAAGGGCTTATAGAATCATATAGGAATCGTACAGATCTTCTATCTTGCATAATATATTTCAAGTCTGTGATTACCTAGCATCTAAAAGTAGGCTAGCATTTAGTCACCATACCCCTCTACTGGGCACCCTTAGAGGGGCAGAGGAAACCTGAATTCCTATGAGGGAATTATCTGATGTTTCCACATGCAATGTTTCTGTAAAAAAAAAATAAAAAAAAAGCAGGAGAGATTTGGTAATAAACCAAAAATCAATACGTGTTGATATTTTACCCTTAAAAAAGGTCTGTTTGGTATCTGACCAGGAAGAGCCTGTGTGTCCTTTAGTGCCGCTTGTTTTAATATAGATTATAAACAGGTACTGTCACAATAGACTTTTGCTTGTTTGGACAATGGTGCTTTATGAGTCAAGCCAATATTAAAATCCCCCCTCCCCCAAAAAATGTGTCTATTAATAAAGAGATAAGGCTGTATACTTTTCAGTAGTGTTCTTCAAAGGGCCTTAGTCTGAGGGCCATACACATTTATTAACCTACAGGCTAAACCCTAAAAAATTATATCAATGATCAAAGCTCTGCCAAGGTCTACCTCTATTAATTTTTGTACAGAGATTTCTTTTGTGGCAAAACAAATACCTAAGTCACAGCACTGGTCTGTTCCTATAAACCAGTGTGAGTCACCTCAAAACCATTCTGAGGAAGCTGCTTGTGCTTCATGTACAGTGTGAAGCTGAGTATCCCGCAAAAGGAAAATATCATAGTGTAATTGTTGCAGTATTGCAAGGGTGGTCTTCCTTTTTGTTCCCACCTTGATGCTATTGACATCAAGGCTGGCTAGCTTGATGGTAGGTATAGAAATGAAAGTTCAATGCTAGATTTTCTTTGTGTTAGATCTTGTAAACCTTTTTACTGTTGGTTTCTTTCCAGGTGTTTTAAGTATCCCTGACCCAGTTAAAGGTTCACTGTGTGTAGACTTATAGAAAACATCAGAATCATCATCTTCCACAACTTCCCCTGAACTTTGTAGAACATAGTACCAGTTGTCTGTTGGAAAGGTCTCTGTGCCCAGTGTTTTTGCTGCTTGTGCAGACAAAACCCTTTTGCCTTTAAGGAATTTTTGAAATGTACCTGTATCCTCCATAAGGGTAACAGGAGGGGATAGAGGGGGCATCTCCTGTTGTGCTGGAGGTTTGGTTGGTGTGCCAGATTGAGAAGTAGGGGTCTGTGCCTTAGACACCTCTTTGTCAGTTGGAACTACACATGCTGTTATTGCTTTAGAATAACTTGTAGCTTATACTACAGTAAGGCCTCACTGAAAAAGAGGTATTTGCCGTTGTTGCCCCCTCCTGTGCAGCTTAGTTGCCTGATTTATATAATAGTCTTGTTCTGAGTAATCAGTTGGTTTTCTCCCTATGGAGTCAGACAGTCTTGAGTGAAAGGTAACAGCTAAGAAAATACTTTGTCAATGGCCCAAGAGATAATGATAGTCAGTCACAAGTATTCAAGCAGAATTAGATCTAAAAATTATTTCAGGGAATAAAACACAAATTAGCAGACAGTGAAACCAAAGCTTTCCCGATGGCACATGATATAGCATGCATACAGGAAACCTGGATTGTGAATTTTGAAAAAAACTATTTATTACCCGGATATACTGTACTTTAATAGGAATACCTGCTATTACAGAAAGGAAGCAGGGCAGGTCAAAGCTGGACTAATAACATATGTGAAAACTTCTTTAAACTTTGACATAATTAGATTCAATTCTACAGTTGATACTATTCTACCTTTAACATTACAAAGGAAAGACCTCACATTGTTAATTTATAACATATATATCCCATCCAAAATGAAGAATAGAGAGGATCCTTGGGTACTTTAATACAAAAAGAGAATTTGGATGGTCTAATTGAATCACAAGAACATTATCCAGTGATAATTTTGGGGGACTTTAATACAAGGATCCCGGTGAATGCCATTGAGAGCAAGCACTGTTCTGCCCTTTTAAGCTACATTGCAAACATGAATCACAGAATAACTGCCACAGAAAATCAGAGAACCAAAAGGCAAATAAAACAGGTGGCCAATTAGGTAATTTTATGATAAAAAATAATTTCATTTTGTTAAATGGAAGAACAGCTAAACACCAAAATGGTAGTTACACCTCTATAGGTCCTAAATGACTCTCCATGATAGACCACATATGGGTTAATGTTGAGGCTACTAGGATCATATGGGATCTGGAGATCATGGAACACCAGATTCAGTTCACTATCTAGTACTTCTCACGTAATGTACCACAAGCCCTCCCAATTAATAGGGAGGTTGAAAGTGAAGCCCTTTTAGAAATTATCAATTTAAAGAGAATAAAATGTCAAAGTGACACAATATATAGATTTCAAGACTTATTTTCTGAAGGTATTTTATTTAATTATCAGCAGGATATATTACATGAAACAAACTGCGTGACAATTTTAGAACAGTGGGCTATCATGATTACATATATTAGACCTTTATGTAAAACTTATGGCATTGTAAGACAGCATCAAAAATCTTGGTTCAACAAATTCTGTAAAAAAAAAGCAAAATCCAAATTAAATAGGGCAGTAGAAAGTTAAAGACAGCTAGAACTAACAAAAACATTAAAGAATTAAACAGAATGAGAAAAGAGTATAGGAAAATTCTAGATAAGTAGAAAAAACAAAATTACATCATTCAGTGGGAAAATTTGTGAGGAGCAGTCCTGATGAAAGATAATAAAACTTTCTGGAGAATTGTAAGCGGGGGTTATGGACAATATACGAATAGAATTGAGGCACATGTTACCCTTATGGCTTGAGAGCTTCACTTTAGTAAACTATATAACTCTGAATCAGAAGCTATTAAAACCAGAGGGTTAGCAACGGCCATGGACTTGTAGTTTGTCTGCCCAGCAGGATTCATTGAGGCTTTCTCTGGCCCCAGAGCAATCAACCATCGAGGTGGACCTTTCTGGACTTTCTTCCTGCAAATTACGGTCAGCTGCATTTTGTGTTTGCATTTAAATCTGTTTAAGGCCGTGAGAGTGCCTTTCTTCTCTAGGTCCAGGGTACAGTGAGAGTGTGCCTGGTACTAAAGAGCCTGGACATATTTTACTCCCCCCCCCCGCTTTTGTAGTGAGAGTATTTAGGGGGTTGTGGAATGCTTTGAACTTGTTCTTTTAAACTGATCCCCTTTGGTGGTGTGAGGACCATTGGGGGTTTGATTATTTTTATATTTTTCAGCAATTTATCACAGTTCAATGTTTTTCTGACTATTAAGACTTCACTGTGAATCTGAAAATTACAGGCTTGGACTGGATGACAGACTTTTTAGGTTTAAAGGTTGTGCTGTTAGTGGCATTAATTAGTTTTAATTTTGTGATTTATTAGTTTACGGTTTCATTAATTTTTTTCTTTATCCCTCTGAAGTGGGTGTTGAGGGATTTTGGTTTTATTGTATATTGATTTTATTTTATTTAGTAGACTCTGGCCCAGATATTCAAAAGGGTTGTGCCATGTGCAATAGGGTTGCTCCAGCGCAAGTCCGAAAATGCGCCATTCCGTAATATTCAGTGGGAGGCAGATGCGCCCCCCAAATCACACTGAGCAATAGTGCAATGATAATGAATGTATGCACAACTGAAGAGGGAGGAATCATGTATAAATGGCGCAGAGCGATATTCAACAACATGCGCCATGCGCAATAGGGGAGCAAGCGGAAGTTGTGTGATAGCGGAAATGAGCCAAAATAAAAAGGAACAAGGGAGAGGCGCAAGAACGCTACAGGGAAGGCACATGAGGCTGAACTCTAGCCACACAAACAGGGCAGGAGGGACACACAGGGCAGGCCAGGGAAAGGGCACCCTGAACTAAGAGGCACAGGGAAGGTGTGGGGAGCCACTGCCAGTGCAGAAGGGGGAGGTGCCACACAGCACAGAGGCCACCACAGGAAGGTGTTCCCAGTGCAGGGGAAGTAGCAGCCAGGTCAGCGGGGGGAACACAGAAACAGCTGCCGGGGGTGAACACAAGCCAGGGACATGGCCCGTGCCACCATCCAGATGGAGGCAGCAATGAGGGGGGTGAGAAGGCAGGCAGCAGGGAGGCGTGGCTGTGGAAGGGCCCATCAGCGGTATGCCCCCAACAGGCAGTACCGAGCCCGCACCAGCTTCAAGCTGTACAGCGATACTGAGATTGTGGGCCAGTACCGCCTGAATCGGGCAATTCTGAGGTGGCTCTGTGAACTGTGCAGTGATGTGATGCAGGCACCCACAAGATGGAGCCATGCTCTGCCAGTGGAGACTAAAGTGACAGCTGTGCTTGCTCACCATGGGTACCTTCAAAAGACCAACAGGGGACACCACAGGCATAGCCCAGTCAGCCGCATCACGCCACCTCACCCAATTCCTCAGTGCACTGCTGCCACATGCTGTGGAGCACATCCATTTCCCCAGCACACTGATGGAGTGCACAGCAAACATACAGGAGTTCCACAGGGTAGCATGAATGTCTGGCGTGCTAGGGGCAATAGACTGCACCCATGTGGCCATCCGCACACCACCTGGGCCTGAGGGGGCTGCATATATCAATTGGAAGGGCTATGCTAGCATCAACTGCCAGGTGGTGTGCGATGCCAGGGGGCACATAAACAATGTCTGTGCCACGCACCCTGGGGGAGCACATGATGCCTTCATTTGGCACCATTTGGCACTGTGCCACAGATTCAAGAGGGGGGACATCCCCACTGGCCACTTAGTGGGTGAGAATGCAAACCACACAGACAAACATAGAGCTTGGGAGGGGCATGGTCAGAGGTGACATGGGTAGTGGCCTATATGGCCCGAGGCAGGGCGATGCTGATCACCAAACTAACCTCCACCCTCTACACACAGGTGACAATGGATACCCACACCGTCCCTGGCTGCTCACACCATACCGGCAGCCCACGACCCCATCACAGCAATGCTACAATGAGGCACATGCCACCACATGCAATGTCATCAAGCAGGTGTTCTGGATGCTGAAGGCACATTTCCACTACCTGGACACCTCCGGTGGTGCCCTACAGTACAGCCCCTCAAAGGCCTGCGGGTTATTCCTGGCCTGTTGCATCCTGCACAACATGGCCAATGAATGTGGGATAGCCGTACAGGTCAAAGAAGGGGACAGCGATGGGGACGATGAGGACACCGGTGATGATGGTGATGGGCAGCCCCTTGGGTGACGGGACCCCCGACTGCTCCGGCTGGCACAGCTGCACCGGGACACCATCACAGAGGAGCACTTCAGCCAACCCAGGTAAGTTATAGGGCCATGTGCAACCACCAGTGGCAAAGGCACAACCCACAAACACGCATGAACACACATCAGGGGCGCATGCCGTCAAGGGAAGTGGCCGAGCATGGAACCGCACACACCACCAGGGATGGGGGAAGTCTAACATGACATGCGGTCATACACACACACACACACACACACACACACACACACACACACACACACACACCTCACCAGACATGCACAAAGGGTAGGAAGCACGCCAACCCAGACCACCACCCCTAGCCACACACATATTCACAGACCACCACGCCCACTGCCTGTCATTGTGCATGTGTCAGACGCTGGGCACCATTGCACAGTGGTGTACAGTGCAACACAGGTATCATCATGCACACGCAACAGCGGACAGCAGCTGGGAGGGTGTGCAGATGTAATGTGTGTGTGCGTGCAGGGTCAAGTACCCACCCATGCATTGCCCGCTGAATGTCACAATGCACACAGGGCAGCATCAGACAGTAGCCGTGCTGGGAGTCAGGTCAGTCACGAGCCACTGTGCCACAGCCGCCACAGATGCATGGGTGGCCCCACCGAGACCCGCCAGCAGTGACAGGCTGACCACTGGCCTCAAGGGGTGGCACCGATGGTCCTCAAGGGGTTCTACTGTGTGAACACGACCGTGCTCGCGCAGGGGTCTGCAGCACACCGAACATGCCTGCGCCAGGTGTGCTCAGGATGCCCACAGCTGAACCCAGTGTCGGCAAGGATGGTGTCGCATGACGCCGGGAACGGGGGATGGACATTGCACTGCATGGTGTCTGTGACGCATGTGCAAATAACTGTGTGCCCATTGTGGCCATGACAGCTGTGAATGCCTGTGTCTGCCTGTCAATGGCAGCAGTCACATCCTCCCGCAACTGGTCCTTCCCTGCCAGGAGCAGAGCGGTGTCTCTGCTGTGCCTCTCCTCTGCCTGGCACAGACCCACACTCAGTGCATCCACCACCGTCACAAGCCGCATCTGCTGATTGACTGATGCTTGCAGTATGTGGGTGTGCTCATCCAAGAGGTCATCTGCCTGATCGGCATGCTGTCCCTCAGGGTGTTTGCGGCCCTGATGCTCATCTCCCCTTGAGGGTGGGTGCTGCACACCAGGGCCAGGCCTGGGCATGTCCACAGGTGGTGCACTGACACCGCCCCCGACACTGTACCCCCATGGCCATTGGCCGACTGCTGATGCTGCCCCTCTGGCTGCCGCTCCCCAAGACTCAATGGTGCCTCCGCAGTGGCCACAACAGTCCCACTGTTCTGGACACACACCAGTGCTGCCCCACTGGTGCAGTCAGGTACAGGCTGGGACTGTGATGACACGCAGGCCTCCATGGTGGCACCACCCACAGCCATGACCACGATGTCACCTGCTGTGTGGCCATCCTGTGGCACACATGTGTCACGGCCCATGATGTTAACTCCATCATCATCGGTGATGGATCCGGCACCAGCCCGAGTCTCAGCATGCTGGCATCCATGGACGCTGGCATGCTGGGACATGGGCAGGGCCTCCTCCACACCTGCTCCACCAACATCAGTCCGGACATCCAGGCGGGCCCACTGTCACCCTGACCCCCATATTCCTGTGGAGGTGGATGTGCCCTCCTCCATCTCCATGTGACTTGCCTCAGTGGAGAAGCCCACCACCGCTGACCCATGCAGATGCTCAGGAGCTGTAAGTGAAAAAAAGTAGCATTACTGCATGTGACCTACCCTGTCCCCCCAATAGACAGACCATGATCTACCATGCAGTGATGGGCTACCACCCGTCTGGAATCCACCACCTGGAACACCCTCAATGGTGCAACGCTGCATGCTGCCAGCAACCCGCTCTTCCTGTGGGGTCAGGCGTAGCACCTCCGGCAGTCCCCCACTGGTCACAGACCATGCTGCCCTGATGGAAGCCACCTTCTCTTTAATCCTCCACCTGTCCATGCCCATCTTCTTTTTGCATTCCTGCACAGAGTGCTGGTGGCTGCCATGCAGGTTTACAGCACACGCCACCTCCTCCCATGCAGTAGCACGGGCCTGTGGTGTTCCCTGGCATCTGCTGAGAAGTGGCTCGTGGTCGAGGTAGGCCTCAAACAGGGCATCTGTCTTGGCCTTTGTAAAATTTGGCATCCTCTTCCTCCCACGACTCTGTTCCTCTTCCTCCACCACACGCTCAGTCATGATTCATCCTGTGAGAATGACAGGTGTTACCTGTGACTGTGCAGTCCCGTGCATGTCCCAAACACCACAGTCCACACTCCCAAACAGCATGCAACTCAGCACAATAGATTGCAGTAACCGACTATGGCCAGTGCAGCCCAATGTCACACTTTTATAGCGCAACCCATGCAAATGAGGCGAGGCGCATCTTTAAGTGGATGAAAATGCAGTGACTGCTCCACTGAATGGCTGATTAGATGATTTGCATATGATGGCTGAATATCGCACTGTTGCGCTTTGCGTAATTGTGTTGAACGTGCTGAGCCAAGGGTGCAGTTCTGTGACATGTGCAGTACACACCTAACTGTGCATGCCCGGGTTGATGACACAGGCGCCTGCTGCACTGCTGATGTGCTGTGCATGGGAGGCAATGCAGGGCACAGCCACCATTGTGCCAGTGGCACTATGGTGCTGTTCGCCTATATGGCGCTGTGGCACTGGGACGTCGTAGGTGCACTGGGGCAACAGCGCTGTAGGCCGCTACAGGAGGTGGCACACAGGCACTCAATTGCGCTACATGTATTGGATTCCAATCACGCTGTGGCTGTCCATGCGCCAGAGACCCTTGACCCTGTGTCTGACCTTTGCCCCGTAGGCGCCATGCATCAGGCATGGGTGCACTACTATCGTGCTGTTCGGTGACAGCACGATAGGGAATTGCAGCGCTGTACTGCGCATCATCTGCACATGGCAGGACCGTGCTGCAGAGTGCCATTTTGCTTGAACCGGGCAGCAGAGATGGTGCAGAGGCGTGCTGTGGTGTGGAGCCAGATTGAGCTCGCCAGCCTGGTGGCAATAGTTGAGTCCCATGCTGGGGCTTTGTTTGGAGAGGCACCCCTGGACAGGGCCAGGAGTGTTGTATGGTAGGAGGTGGCCAACACCCTGGAGGAGGCCACCGGTATGGGGCAGACGGCGAAGCAGTGCCGCCACCGTTATGGGGACCTGAGGTGCAGGGACCAGGACCTGCCTGCCCGCCCGCAGGCACATGCCAGGAGGGGCATGGTACCATGGCCAGATAGGTGCAACATCCATACACTTTTATCGTCCATACGGGTATCACAGTTGCATGTGTCCAGCACATGGGGGGAGCTGTCCGGTGATGGCTGTGGTGGTGGTATCGGGGTGTGGGGTGGGTGGGTCTGGCTGTGTGGGATTGCACACACATGGGGGTGGGGGGACTTTGCTACCGATTGTACTGATGTTCCTCTCTCCATGTTTGCACCTTAGGGCCAGAAGAACGGCGGCGCAACAGGGAGGGGAGGCGCCGCATGTTGGAGCAGAGGGACAGGATGGGTGATGGTGGTCCGCGGCACGTGGACCAGCCTGCTGATGGTGAGTGCCTTACATCCATGATTACTATTGCATGCTGTATAACTGGACGGGCAGTGGAGCATGGCCACCATCCATTGACACCACTGCCATGCACACAACCTGTTACAGTCAGCACTGTCCAGTTGCACTGCATGTCTCGGAGTGCATCAATGGTGATCCATGCATGCACCGGGCACATGGCTGTGGCACTGCCTTCACACTGCATAGCCAAGTCACTGTACAGCCATGGTGTTGCTGTGCAGGACATGGGTGGTGGGTGTGTGCAGTGGTCCACATGGCTGGGGCTGCCTGGGTGGGCAGGTCTTATGGACACGGTCACTGTGGGTGGTTGCACACCATCACAGGGGCGTGTCAGATGTCTGTATGCCATGCACAATGGGTGGGCTGCAGGGGGATGGACAGTCACACCTATTGACTCTGCTCCCTCATCCTAGGTGGCCAGAGACTCCTGCAGATCCAGCAGGACATTCAAGAGCTGCTGCAGGTGGCGAGGGAGACGTTAGAGCTCCTGTGCCGAATATACCACCACGGGGTCAGGAGGAAGAGGAGCTCACATCAACGTCAGGAAGAGGAGGACCAGGGTGGCCGTTGAAGTTCCCATGCCACAATTACCACCTTCCCCCCTTTGGCCCACCCTCACAGCCCTTCTTCCCTCTCCCATATGTTCACCCCTGCCCCTTACCCACCCCCACCTGTTATGTGACCCTTCCCCACTCTTGTATATAGTTGTAAATAGTTTTACTTTACATTTTTCAATATATACATTTTGTTATAACAACTGTGGTGGTCTCTGATTTGCAGCGGAGCTACAGGTGCTCAGCTGCAGTGGTGTGCATGGCGTCAGGGGTGGTGCACGCATGGGCGTGTGTGTGTCCAGAAGGGAACTGCCTATGGTGTGGGCAGGGGGATCAGTCACTGTCTGTGGTTTGCGTGTTGTACTCTGTGCACTGGATGCCTGTGTGCAGTGGTCCATGAGGCCTGCACTGTGTGCATGGCACCCCTGTCAGACCATCCATGGCCTGTGCAGCTGACACCCTTGCAAGTCTATGATATGCATGGTCTGCTGGCGTGTCAGTAGTGGCTGTCCATGCTGGATAACAACTGTACCCAGCACAATGCCAGGTTGACTGCCATCACCAGTATGGTGTATGTCTGCCTCCAGTGGCACTGTGGCCTCCGCTGTTGTTGTCCCCCATCCATGCTGTCACTTGTGTCTATTGCAGGGGATGTGCTCCAGTGTCTGTCACTTGTGCTCTGGCAGCATGCTGGTGGCAGTCAGCTTCATGGTGCCTGCGCAGGGTAGCTGGCACACCTGTGTAATGTAGGGGTGCTGGCCGTCTGTACACATCAGCCGTGGCCACACGCCAGTGGCTTGGTTGACCCACTACTGTGTCCCTGTGTAGGTGTGCCCTTGGGTATGGGTGGGTGTTTGTCCATGCACTGTGTTGCATCCTGTGTGGTGCATGCCTCCATGCTACATTGTATGTGTCTGTGCTGGCTGTTGTGGCCACTGCTGGGACAGGCTCTGTCCTTGGGAGGGTGTGCAGGGTGCTGTACCACTGGAGGTGGTGTCCAGGCCATGCCCTGTTGCATGTGGGGTACCTCATGTGCTGATGCATGTTCGGTCTCTCAGCTGCACCTCGGGGGACATGCAGGGTGGCACTGTGTATGCATCTGTTGCATCGCTGTCTGCTGCTGCCCACTGCAGGGTGCCCATGGTGGGGCTGCCTTGCATGGCTCCATGGTACACAGGGTTGCATTGTCACAGTGGGGGTGGTGGCATGCATGGGGTGTCCTGCACTGTTGGGTGCTACTCCTGGGCAGGGTGTATGGGGATCATGGTGCAGGGTGTGCTCTGCATTGGTGGGATGGTGTGGTATGGAGTGGTCGGCCATCCTTGTGTGACGGTCACAGCTTGCCAGGGGGTGTGCTGGGGCACCATGGCCTGGCTGTGAGTTGGTTGCTGGTTGCGGTGCTTGACCTATCGGTCCTTCTATTGGCAAACAGTGATCCAGAAGCCCTAGTGGTGACCTATAATATGGCCATATCTATGGCTCTGGATGTTATTGCTCCAGTCTGTGCTCATCTTCTCTCCCTTTGCCCTTGGTTTGATGGGTCCTTGAGGGAGATGCGGTGACTAGGACGAAGTTTAGAGCATTGTTGGCAGAGGTCTTGCCTTGATGCCAATTACCTTAGATTGATGGACCATTATCAAGCCTATCAGTCTGCAATCACCCATAAGATGGCAGAGTTCCTGTCCGAGGAGATTGCGGTTGCTCAGAACTGACTGGCTCAGCTTTTTTGAACCATGGACAGACTGAGCAACCCAGCCTGCCTACAGGTACAAAAAGCATTTTCGCAAATTGAGTGCGAGGAGCTTGCTCAATTCTTTGTAGCTAAGGTGGTTGACATCAGGGTGGTACTCCAACCTGCACACTCTATGGCCATTGCTCTGAACTGGTGTTTGGGCACTGCACCTCAGTTTTTCTGGAGTACCTTCAGCCAGCCTGAGTTTTTGAACATCATGCAGATTGTCCAGGGTATGCACCCTACATGCTGTAGTTTGAATCCAGGACCAACTACCTTGATTTTGGGTTGTGGTGACATTCTTGGTCCGATCCTAGCACAGATAGTCCAGTGCTCCTTGGAAACAGGTGAGTTTCCTAGCTCCCTGAAGGAGGCGGTGGTGACACCCCTCTTGAAAAAAGTTTCTTTGGACCCAGACTGCCATGCGAATTACAGACCAATCTTGAACCTCCCCTTTATGGGGAAGTTGATCGAGAAAGTAGTGGCGTACAACTGGATGACCATTTGACCATCCATGGTATCTATGACCCTCTCCAGTCTGGTTTTCGAAAGAGGCATAGTACTGAGACGGCACTGGTTTGGGTGCTCAATGATCTCCTGATGGCTAGAGACTGGAAGAACTGTTCCATTTTGGTTATTTTTGATCTCTCTTCAGCATTTGACCCTGTGGACCATGGGGTTCTGCTTGATCATTTGAGGTTCATTTGTGGCCTGTCAGGTATGGTCCTCAGGTGATTTTCATCTTTCATCTTTCCTCACTGGAAGAACTCAGAGAGTGGTGTTGGGGATTTATTCCTCTGACCCAGTTCTGCTGTCATGTGGGGTTCATCAGGGATCGATGTTGTCCCCTATGTTGTTCACAGTGTACATGCTGCCCCTCGGAAACACTGTAAGAAGGTATGGGCTGAGGTTTCACTGCTATGCTGATGATACCCAGCTCTACTTGTCTTTTGCACCTGACCAGGATAGAGCTCTCTCAGTATTTAACAACTGCCTCATAGAAATCCAGGAGTGGATGAGTTTGAGTTGGTTGAGGTTGAACTCAGAAAAGACTGAGGTGCTGGTGGTTGACCCTGGTCGCCGGATGGGGGGGTTGGGAGTGGGTCACCCTCTGGACTTTTCTTGGGGGTTTGCCTCTCCTGACCTCTGAATGGGTGTGAAACCTGGGGGTAATTTTTGTCGAGGGACTGACACTGCATTCACAGGTGTCTGCCATCATAAAATCCTCATTTTATCATCTGGGGAATATCTGCAGAGTTAAGCACCGTGTACCATCCGGTGACCTGCCTACATTGGTCCATGCCTTTGTGTCCTCACACTTGGATTATTGCAATGCCCTATACCTAGGGCTTCTGGGGGTGGATATTCACCACCTGCAGCTGGTGCAGAACACAGTGGCCCAGTTATTTACAGGAACCTTGTGGTCCTGTCATATTTTTCTGGTGCTGCTCAAACTGCACTGGCTGCCGCTACAGTGGCGAATCACCTTCAAAGTCGGACTTCTGATATATAAAGCCCTACACGGACTGGGTCTGGACTACTTGAAAGAGCTCCTGGCCCCTTACTGCCATGGGCGATCGCTCTGCTCGACTGATGAGAGGTTGCTAGAGATTCCAAGGGTTTGTTTAAAATCTTCTGGGCCCCGTGCATTTATGCACGCGGCCCCTACCCTTTGGAATTCTTTACCCCATCAGTTACGTGAGTGCACCACTGTGGAGGGATTTAAACAGGCTTTAAAAACCTTCCTATGGACCCAAGCATTTGGGGAATAACTTGAATATTTTATTATTTTTCTGTATTGTATACTATTTATAAAGCTTGTAATTATGTGCTATAGCTGTTTAATTGTTATGTGCGGCTCCTTGGTAATTGAAAGGCGCCATACAAATAAACCTGATTTGATTTAATTTGATTTATATATTAATTCCATATTTAATAATCTCTAGGACTTGGAATTCCACTCTCCAAAAATTGGAGACAATAGTGTGTCTAATTTCTACTTCCTTGTTGGGGTTACAAAGGAAAATAAACAAATTTGAACTTTTTTGTAAAGAAAATGGGCTGGTTATCAATCTAGAAAAAATCTAAATTGGTTATTTTTGGCAATAAATGCAGACTTTTACCAAGGGTTATAATCAATAAGCAGCTTCTGGAGACCACTCTGTACTGTGAGAGGTAAGAGGAAAATCCTGTGAAGCACTTGTGTCTGGCAGTGCTGTACCTTACATATTCGCTCCTTTGCCTGCTGAAGTTAAAATTAATTTCTTTCCTGTCATTAACAGGGGGCTTTTCTCAGAGTATTTTCTTTTCTGTTCATCCTCCAGCTTGCATTTATTTAGTTCATACTCCCTCTCTGCTTCCAGCAACATAGATAGTAAATGTTTTTTTCATTCCTTCAGTTCTCTATGCAAACGTTGTTCATCTTCTGAAAAGTCTGGTAAATCATCCATCAGAATATCCTCAGCATTCTGAACATCCATTTCATCTGTCACCTGTGCCTGCTCCTCAGCACAACCTCCTCTATCTATATCTGCATCCAGACTGGGATCCTCCATTCCTCCCACAGAGAGATTGCACCCCCTGCAGAAAGAGTAAGGGAATTTCCCCAGTGTCCTAGCCAAATTTCCTCCAGTCACTTAAAAATGCCATCCACAGCTTATTCTGGTTCAATTTCAGTTGGTAACGATCTGTATACTCCCTCTGGGGTCACCCCTGAAAAAGGGACTTCTAGTCTCAGTGGGCTTACCTGGTCAACAAAATGCAATAAATAAATAATTGGCTGTGAAATCACCATCTGAATTAGGTTTTTCATTCCCCATCCAGCATTACCACTCCAGCAAGGATACCTTCCTGTTCAGCTTGACCTGTTATGGGCTGGAAGTCTCTTGCTTTATAGGGCTACAGTGGGTGGAGCCCTGCAGGCTTCTTGCTTTAAAAAAATTCTCCTGCATTCCTTGCATTCTTTGCAAATGAACAACATGCCAGACTTAAACAACAGATGCCACCACATCTGTGGAGAACTCCACTCGCACTGCAGTATTTTTTGCTTGATTGGCAGTGCTGATCGGGACACAAGGAGATTGGATACTGGAGCGTCTCTCATATGTTTCTGGGTGTGTGTGTGGTGGTGGGTGCTGAGAGGGAGGGTTGGGTGTGGGGATATCTATAGTTTAAACTGTTTATTATTGGTGGTCATGGAGTAACACTGTACACTACATCGTAACGAAGATGGCCACCACACTCTACTGCTTATGTGCAACCACTAGGGCATGTGCAGTGTACTGCGATGGCCATCTTGGTCACAGTGGAGTGTACTCTGTTCTGCCATGACTGCCAAAAAATAAACAGTGTAAACTATAGATTTCCACCCACCCAACCCTCTCTCTTAGCATCCATTATCCCCCTGAAACATATGAGTGATGCTGAGGTGCCCAATTTCCCCAGTGTTGGGAAACATACACATGACACTGCAGGCGCCCAGTCCCCCAGTGTCCGAATTAGGCATCCTTTTTTTTTAAAGATATTCCCCCCACCTCTTTCTCAGCACCCAGGGCACCACCCCCTCAAGAAACATACTAGTTACACTGGGGAGGGGCCTAATCCCCCAGTACAGGAATCCTTGCTTAAAGTGAATGATAGGAAAAGGACAAACTAAGTGTTGGGGGGTTTTGTTCCAGATGGAGGAAAGATGGGAGGAGAAAGCAAACTGCTCAGCAGCAGATTTGGGGCAGGGAATGGGCAAGGTGCAGGAGTTCCTAGATTAAAGAGCACAGGAGTCAGGAGGGACAGAACAGAGTAGAGAGGAGAGGTAAGGATGGAGAGACAAGAACCAGCATTTAGAAAGTTAGAGGTACAGTGAATGAGGTGGCATTACTTTTTTGCTGTTGTGCAGTGCTTGTTCAAACTGTACTATTTTTATGTTTAAGTTCCTTGATTTACAAGCACTGTTTACATGTATGCAGTGTGAAGTCCATCGTAGACGCATGGCTATATTTATTACATTCTATGCACTGAACTTCTATGCAACAGTTAGTTAATATACTACCAACCACTGTTTGTGGCCATTTTCCTCTTTATTAACAGTCAACTAACAAGCAACTCTTGTATGCAGGATATCAGTCTTATCGAACGTAGCTATAGTAAAACAGATCCGCATTAGTGTGATAGAAGTAAGGTAAAGAGACTGTAGTAAGATTTTATATGCCCGCAGTAATACCTGTTTTACATATTAAATCATGTAGGATTCTTGGCTCCTTGACTACCACTAGCATGCTTGCTGACACACAGGCATCCAAGTTATTCTGGTAAGAACCAGAAGTGCCTAGTGTTGCACTTCCTGTTTCAGTGCTCTCTCAAACTTTATCAAGAGGTCTAAAAAATATCTTTTTGAAACTGTCTACTGGTCACTCCAGCAGCCACAATAATAAAAGAAAAAGCAAAAATCCCTTAAAATGACTTTTTTCAGGCAGTCACTGAGTGGACCACAGAGTTCCCTGCCAGTATCTCAACATCCCTAGAAGGCCTTGAAGACAGAGGTGAAAAAAGATATTTTTTTTCTTTTTTTTTCTTTAGTATGCTTTATTATATTTAAACAAGCAGCACCATATACAGACATCATGGCAATGCTGGAATAAAGATCAGATGATTCAATCCAGGTATATAATTATATAGCATTCAGTGATGAAATACAATATTAAGAAGCTATAACTGGTTTGAGTTGTCTGCATCCCCACCCACCACCCTGCCTTCCCTCCCTACCCACTCCCATCTGCCACTAGTTATTGTTTAAGGATTGTTGCAAAAGAATGAAATGATAAGGGACAAGTTTGGAGATCTCACCAAGGGGAAAAGAAAAAAACTATCTTTGGGGCATAAGTGACTAAGGTCTTGTGAATCGAAATAAGGGTGTACAGTGATTCCCATCTTTGTTTGCATTGACCCATTCCATTAGTAATTCCTGCAATGGTGAACTCAGCTTGTAGGGAAAACATGATTTCCTTAAACCAGTCTACATGGTTGGGGGTAGTCGAATCTAACCAATGCCTCAATATTACTTTCTTAGCGCAGCCTGAAATTAAGGCCATGCGAGCTCTCTGTCTGCACCCTTGTAGTTGCGTGTAGTGTCCCAAGATACAAATTTCTGGATTGAAGCTATCAGACAATGTAAGTAACGGGCCAAGCCTGTTTTGAATACTATGCCAGAAGGGAACAATTTTCTCACATGACCATAACATATGGAATAAATCACCAGGAGCTTGTTGACATTTGGGGCATTGATTAGAGGGTACCATGCCCATTTGGTAGAGTTTAAATGGGGTATAGTATAGATTGTGATTGATATAGAATTGCATGTATCTATATCTGTCCCATTTAATATACTTATATAGGTGGCTTCAAATAGTAGGCCAGACTCTGGAAGAAGTAGCCAATGGTAGAATGTTATCCCACCAATAAAACCTCTGGCCTTCTAAAGTAGCAACATTTGATATGAGAAATCTATATGAATAGGATATCAAATGAGAGGTAGGAATGGAGCTGAAGTATGTGAGCAAGGTAGACGTGAAAGAGCTAGCCCATACCCCTGATCCAAAGTGTTGTATCAACATGTAGGATATCTGAAAATATTTAAAAGCAGAAGTAGTAGACCAGTTGAAAAGGCAACAGCCTTCTTGAAAGGAAAGCAGTTTTTGTTCCTGAACCAACTGGCCCACTCATTCTACACCCATATCTGGCCAAAAGAGATAAAGTTTAACTATCTTACCTGAAATTAAAAGATTAGGATTTTGAAACAGGGGTTGGGCTGTATCTCTGTATACATCTGTTTTGAGGAAGGAGTTTAGCTGATGCTGTGTTTGAAGCAAGGAGTTTAATTGGGTATCCTGCAGGGGTTTGGGAAGGTTCTTTTTAATAATGAAAGGAAGAGCCTTGGATCAATATCATATGCCGCGCAAAGAGCATGTTCAATTCTGACCCAAAGAGGGCAATAAACAGAATCTGGAATAACATTTAAGGGTTGTAACCAATGTCGAATTCTAGTCAGCTGAATAGCTAAGTAATATATGTAAAAGTTTAAGGCTTGGAGGTCACCATCAGCTTTTCGACGAGTAAGCTTGAGATAGTTCAGTCTAACATTTTTACCCTGCCATATAAAGTTACTAAGAAGTCTGTGTACTTGTGAGAACCATGACAGTGGGAGGGCCCAGTTGAACATTTGTAAGGGATATAAAATGCAGGATAAAACATTCATTTTTATTATGCTAATATGTCTCAACAAGGTTAAAGGTAGTTTCAGCCAGCGTTTAAAGTCTTCTGTTAATGTACTAGCGAGGGCATCTAAATTAAGTTTTTTCATGATATGGGGGGGAGGGGTGAAGGTGAACCCCAAGATATTTCAATTTGTCGGCATTCCAATGTAACCTCAGATGATCAACATCAGCCCTTAAGGTATATTTATTAAGGGGAAGAACTTCCATTTTGCCCAGATTCAACTTTTAATTCGAAATTGACTTGAACTGGGAAATGATTTGAAAAGCAACAGGAAGGGACTGGGTAGGATTAGAAATGTGCAGGAGTAAATCATCCACATAAGCGGAGATTTTATATTCTGTATTACCTACTGATATATCTGCTACGAGTGAGGAGTTTATAAGTTTTCTAATAAGGTGTTCTAGATATAAATTAAAAAGATAGGCGGAGAGGAGACAGCCCTGATGGGTACCCTGCGATAACAGAAAGGGGGTAGAGAAAACTCCATTACATTGAATTTGAGCTGTTGGAGATGCATAAAAAATTTTAATCTACTGGATGAATTCCAACGGAATATGGTATTTAGGTAGTAGCATAAAAAGGTATTCCCATGACACCCTGTCAAATGCTTTATCTGTTTCCAGGGAGACAAGAGCTGCTGGCATACAGGAATCCCTGGATGCAGAAAAAAGATGTGCTAATTTACTAAGGTGATCCGAAGAAAGTCTACCTTTGATGAACCCAACCAGTTCTGCACTAACGAATGTTTCCCAAACCTGGCCTAGTCTAGAAGAAAGAATTTTGGCAAGTATTTTGAGATCCACATTAATTAGGGAGATGGGTCTGTAGCTGGGGATCTGAAGGGGGTCCATGCTGGGTTTAGGAAGAACAACTATAGTGGCCAGGGTCAGAGAGGTGTCAGATATACCCTTCTTGAAAATGTAATGAAAGGTGTCCAGGAGGATGAGGGCTAAAATGTCCTTGAATGAATTATAGAAGTTGGTTGTGAAACCATCTGGACCAGGTGATTTATCCAAGGTGAGGGAGTCTATAGCATCAGAAACTTCTGTTACGGTAATAGGAGCTTTTAAACTATTTATCTGAAGCTCAGACAGCACTGGGAGGTTAATATTTTGGACGAACGTGTCCAATTGGTGGGGCAGAAGGGGAAGTGCAGAAGCCAAGTATAACTGCTGGTAATAGTCTTGGAAAGCATTCACAATGTCTGGGGAGGTGAGAAGCACACCTGACATTGAGTAAATAGAGAAGACTATTCTATCAGCAACTTGAGTGCAAATGCGAAGAGCTAGTAGTTTCCCAGCCCTTTCTCCCTGGTCAAAATAAGAAATTTTAGAACAAAGCATAAGAAATTCTGCTTTTTCAGATAGTATTTGGTTATATTGGGCATGGAGAGACTCCACCACCTCCCATTCATCTATAGGGAAAGAAGGAGAGTGATGACTCTCCAGATCTGATATCTGATCCAGTATAGAAGACAGAGCTGCAGTCCTCTGTTTTTTACGCTTAGTCACTAAGCAAATTAGTTCACCTCTTAATGCACACTTCAGGGACCCTCATAGAAAATCTTTTTTAGGCATGGATGGGGCATTAAGTCCCATGAAGTTATTGATGAAAGTTTGGAGAAGCTGTACATTTTCATTAGATTTCAGCAGTCGATTGTTAAGTTTCCAAATTCTATCTCTGTGGCTCAGAGGTAATGTTAGAAAGTATTTTTTTCACAGAAGGGGTTGTGGTTGCATGGAACAGCCTTCCTGAGGAGGTTGTGGAGTCAGGAACAGTGGGAGAACTCAAGAATGCATGGGACAGGCATATGGCAATTCTAGTGGGGGGTAGGAGGAAGTAGGCTGTTGATTAACTAGAATCTGCAGCTTATCCATCAGGTAGGGAAATGAGCAGACTAGGTGGGCCAAGCGGTCCTTATCTGCCATCAAATTCTATGTTTCTATGTGTATATTGGGGTAAGAGATCCAAATGGAGATGGGCAATATGAAGGTCTGAAATTACCTTTGATGTATAGTAAGCTAGGGAAACACTTGGAAGATGATCAACAGACATAAGAAAATAATATATATGGGAAATATATATTCTTTGCTGTCAGGGTGCATAAGCTTCCAAGGATCCGTGAGGCCAAGGAAATGCAATAATTCATGAATGGCTTTTTGACCTGGTGACAAATTTTGCCTAACCTGACCAGTTCTGTCTAATTTATTAGATAGGACCTGGTTCCAATCTCCAAGCAGAATTATTGGAAAAGTGGTCCAGGAATTAAACGTGGCCATAAAAGAAGCAAAATATTCTGGGTCATCACAATTGGGTCCGTAAATGGAACCTAGTATAACTACAGAGTGACCTAGAAGGGCCCTCAAAATAACAAATCTACCCTCGGGGTCTGCGATTTCTTGTAGAAGATGTAATGGAATTCTGCAGGATATAAGGATGGCTGCCCCTCTTCTATGGAAATCGATACCAGAACTAAACACCTGACCCACCCAGTTTCTAAGCAAATAATGAGTTTGAGTAACCAAGAGATGTGTCTCTTGTAGAAAGGCTACATCAATTTGCAGGCTTTTAAGGTGAAACAAAACTTTAGTTCACTTGGCTGGAGTCTGTGCCCCTTTTATATTCCAAGTGCAATATCTAAACCCTGCCATAGGAGATATTAAGGTGAGAAAAAGTGACTTGGAATTTATAGGAAAGCAACCAATCCAAACTACCTAAGGTAACTGTAACCCATGCCCTCCTAGTGGCAGACATCCCTTTTATTATAACCCTACAACCCCCCTCTCTCCCACACAAGAAACCTGATTCTGTATAACCAAGTCTCAGAAGTCCCAACCCTGAACCTCACAACGTTGACATAATAACTGAAGTGGAAAAGTTCCCACACTGGGATGACAATGATGGAAGTTCAAACCCCAATGTCCGAAACATGACTGCTTCCCCAACAACTAGACAGTCATGTACTCCCAACCCCCTCACCAAGCCAATAGTTAAGTATTAAAGTAACAGTCATCAACTGAGAGAATGAAATTCAACTACACTAGTTAGGCCCAGTGCCCACAGTTGGTTTGCAAACCATAAATTTACTATAAACTTAGTAATAGAACTATACTACCCTTTATAACCACTAACTAGATACTAATTAGTGGAAGGTTACCTAAACCTCAACCGCTAATTAAATTATTCCACATTTCCTAAAGATACAAAAGGGATCCCTTGATTAAGGTAGAAGATCCTGTAGAAAGAAAAAAAAAACTCTCTAAATTGACAAGTCTGGGATTATCAAGGTAAATTGTGAGTAGAATGAGTGGGCATGTCAGTAAAAATTAAATCAACAATGTAAGCCACATAGGAATATTGCTCAGGCAACAGCATGCCCGATTTACATGTTAGATAAGTTAGCAAAGGAAAAGGAAAAAAGGTAAAATGGAGACCACGTGATGCAGAGTGCTGAGTAGAAGCACCTCCGCTAAGCTCCAGCCTCCTGATCTTATAATCGTCTTTTTTTTACGTTAAATTTTTTCCAAAACCCTCTGCATTCAACGGTTCCTGCCTACTAAACACCTAGAGCGTTTGTTTTGAGTGTTTGGTGCACTGATGGAGGCTTACATGAAGAAAGCCCCACAAAAACATACTCCACCTGCTACCCCCAAGAAGGCCCCAAAGAAATCTCGGGCCTCGGGTGGGCCTGATAGGCCTGATCATTCGAGTCAAGCAGTGGAACAAGAACCTTTAATGCTTAGCAGGTTCCTAGAAGAATTTAAACCATTCCGTGAGGAGATGAAAGGAATGGCGATCGACCTGAAGGCACTTTCAAAAAAGCTGGATGAAGTTTGGTTAACTGCCGCTGATAACACTGCCCGTATAGTTTCGTTGGAGAAATGACTAGAGAAAGTGGATCCTGAGTTAGTGGCTATGCGGCAGAAGCTTTCTTGGGTGAAGGCAAAACTTGAAGATTTAGAGGGTCACAGCCGCAGGAATAATGTTGTGATCTTAGGGCTACCAGAGGGAGAAGAGGGCCAGCATGCTGTAGCTTTCATACAGAAGCTGGTGGAACGGGTTGCTGGCTCCTCTCCTTGTCATATATTATCGAGCGAGCCACAGGTCGCTGCAGCCGAAACCTTTACCGGAGGCTGCCCCTCGACCCATTATTTGCCGATTCTTAAATTTTTTAGAGAGGCAGCACTTTTTGCAGAAAGTGAGAGCTCTTCAGGAGGTCCATTGGGAGAAGTCCAAATTGAGAATTGCACAAGACCTGCCAGGATCGGTTTGACTGAAATGTAAAGTGTTCCACCCCATCGTGTCCAAGATTATTGCTGCTGGGCTTAAGTTTAAGATGGGGTACTCGGCCAAGCAGCAAGTACTTGTTAGCGGGTCCTGGCTATCTTATGAAGACCCAGAATCTGCCCTTTCAGGCCTTAAAACCACTTTACCTGATTTATTTCGAGAGCCCTGAGAAGTTTTGTTTCCAAGATGAGGGGATGTTTGGTGCTGTTAAACTGGGACTATTATCCTGTTATTTGTTCATGAACGTAGTAATGACGGGTTGCATCTGGAAGCTCCTGTTTCTCATTTAGACTGTGTTAATAATTAGTTGGGCTACTTGTTGCGAGACTCTCATGCCCTAATTCTAAAAGCGAATTGTTGTTCAGGGCAAGGACTCCTGGAATGTTTGAGCTTGTCTACGTGGGGACGGGGTTTTTTGCTTCAGTGTATCTAGTTATATAGGTCAGCAATAGCGAGGGGAAGGTCGTGTTAAGCTGTTAAGGATTAATATTTCACCTCACGGATGGTTTAGCCTGGGAGCGGTGCTGGGCTGTTCCATTAGTTTTATGCATTTACTTTGGTAGGATTGGGGTTTGGCCACAAGAGGGAGCTCCATGCATATAAATGGCAACTTAGTGCTGATCTTAATTTGGAGAGGATCTTTCTCAGTTTTGTTTCCCATCTCGAGGTTAGGGTAGTAAAATACCCCAAATGGGGTTCTCTGGTTTTTGGGCTGGTAAGTACCTGGTGCAGAGATGCCCTTCCTTATTAATTTCTTGCCTGGGGCCCAAGATGTTAGTGTACTTCACTGGCTCTCAGGTCACATTCTGGTTGGAAGGGCTAATTTCCCTGCTTAAGACTCCCGATTTGGTTCTGGTTCGCGTAGATATTTCTCAAGGGGCAACAGTGGCCCCACTTCCCATTTTGTATCTTGAGGTTTCTGGATGTCTCTTTGTGCTTTACAGATTATCCTACCCCTTTTATTATTCTAATGCATTTGTGCTTGTTTAAGTATGAAACCCAGCACCGATTTCAAGTTATTATGGGTTGTTAAAATAGTAGAGCTGTTTTGTATTTAAGTATGAGTAATGGTACAGTTGATGGAAGCAGAGGGGTATATTTGGGGGGCTGGAGGGGGAGGATGGGACCCAGTGCTGTGTTAAACGTTGCTTGTGACAGTGGGGGTGGTTGGGTGGGGAGGTATATGCTGGGTTATGTTAGGTGGAAGGAGATTCTGAGGGGAGGGAAGGGATAATCATGGAGGGAGGGAGGGAGGGTCACACAGCAGTATTACTCGGAATAGGGTCAAATGTTTCTTGTTTTTGTACAGGGCTGATTATACTTAGCTTACTAATCCTAATCAGATGGCTAATGATGTGACTTTTGCTACCTGGAATGTTAAGTGGATCAGGAAAAAATCCAAACAATATCAAGTGCTCAAACATTTAAGTTCATTGCGTTCTCAGATAACATTCTTACAGGAATCCCATCTATTAGAATCTGAAGTTTTACAACTAAGGTGACAACACGTGGAGCAGGTCTATGATGCTCAGGGCTCCACTAAAAGTTGTGGGGTCATGCTAGTCATTAACAGAGGCATTCCCTTTGTTTCTACGCAGGTTATCAAAGATCCGGGGGGTAGATTTGTCTTAGTCAAAGGCACTCTCTGGTCTGTACCACTTTTACGTTGTAGTATATACGGTCCCAATACTGATGACCCAGGGTTTTTTATGAGGCTGATAACTATCATTCTTCCAATGCTTCCCATCAGGATCATTATGGGGGTCGACTTTAATCAGGTCATAGATTCTAACTTGGATAGGGAAGGTAGTGGATTGGGAGGGATGCCCCCAGGGCAGAGGGCACTTAGAGATTTGGTGGATCAGTGCGGGCTCTGTGATGTCTGGTGCGTGCTGTATCCTGACTCCAAGGAGTTCAATTTTAGTTCAGTGGTACATGACTCTCGGTCTCGCATTGACTACATATTTATCTCTCAGGGTCTCTTGCCCGGGGTCAAGGCCACCTCGATCCAACCTGGTCCTGTTTCTGACCATTCCCTTGTGGTATGTAACTTGGTATTCCTCAATTTACCTAAAAGGGAGACCAGATGGAAGCTCAAGTGAGCAGCTCCTTAAGGATGCCAAGCATTGTAAGCTCATAAGGGAGCAAATTGAGCTCTTTTTCTCATCGAACTCATTAGACAGTGCAAAGCCGGATATTTTATGGGGGGGCCTTTAAAGCATACATGAGGGGGGTTCTTATCAGTATGACGGCTAATAGGAAAAGGGCACGGGAGGAAGAGTTACTATCATTAATGTCCCAAATTCAGTCCCTCGAAGTGAATCTTTCTGTCGGTATCTCTGATGAGGACAGGAAGAGGCTTCTAGTGGCCAAAAACAGATATCTAGAGCTGTTAAGGGAAAAGGCAGAATTAGCTATAATCCGTACCAGAGCCAGTGATACGGATCAGGGAGAGAAAGCAGGGCACCTGCTGGCATTGTGTATAAAACAACAGGATTCCTCAAGATTTATCCCACCAATCCAGGCAATGGTGGATGGGTCCCTGAGAGTATCCCCTACCGAGATAGTACAGGAGTTTGCCCTATTTTACAAAAGATTGTATGGTGACATGGAAAATCCCCCTTGTCCTGGGATTATTGAGAAGTACTTAAGGAACTCCCACCTACCCTACCTATCAGAGCAACACAAGGGTTTTCTGGCTATTCCCATATCCCAGGAGGAAATTTCCGAGGTTATCGGTGGGCTACCCACAGATAAGGTTCCAGGCCCAGATGTGTTCTCCTCCCTATTTTACAAAGTTTTTCATGATCTTTTATTACCAGCACTTTATTGCCTATTTCAGTATATTCTATCTGGAGTAAAAGTAGACCCCCACCTCTTTGAAGCCCTGATTGTTCTTCTCCCTAAACCAGATAAGGATCCCGAGTTAGTTCAAAGCTATAGACCCATACCCCTTCTAAACCAGGATTTTAAAATCCTTTTGAAGATACTAGCCAGTAGGTTAACTGTAGTCCTCCCTGACCTAATAGGTACGACCCAGGCTGGATTCATGAAGGGACGTTCGTCATCAGACCATTTGCATACCTTCTCTCATGACTTCTCGGCCACCAGGGACGCTGAGTTTCCTGCTGGGCTGGTCTCCCTGGATGCTGAGAAGGCATTTGACCGCTTGAACTGGAACTTTTTGTTTCGAGTCCTTGAAGCCTTCCAGTTTCCTCCTGTCTTTATATCCTGGATTGCTGCATTATACAAAACTCCAATAGCAAGGATTTCTGGAAATGGTGCTTTTTCCAAGTCCTTTTCACTACATTCAGGTACCAGACAGGGCTGTCCCTTATCTCCTCTTTTATTTAACCTGTACCTTGAGCCTCTTATTCAAAACATTCTCAATAATGCAGAAATACAAGGTATTTGGGTTGGGCGTCATGAAATCAAGGTCACTGCATATGCGGATGATCTGCTTGTGCACTTATCCCATCCGGTAACTTCTGTCCCGGTCCTGCTGGGTGAATAGCTAAAATTTAGCGCCCCATCCAATTATAAACTAAATGCTAATAAATCCTCCTTTTTTTCCTTTAAACCACAAGACATTTAAGACTGATATTATTCCCTTAGGTTTATGTTGGGCCCCTAGGTCATTTAAATACCTGGGCATTAAACTAACTCGCAACCCGTTGGTATGGTTTAAGGAAAATTTGGAGCCCCTCTCCCAGCTTATAACTCAGGATTTTGGCTATATATTATTGGGCTAGTCATTTGGCAAAATGTCTGAAATGGGTATGTCCCGGCCCTGAAAAGGAGCAGCCGGCTTGGCTTAGGATAGAGTTGGACTTAATTCGGTCTACAAATCTGGATCCCCAACTCTGTTCTATGTAAAATGTCCCAGTTATGCTGGGTCGGATGTGTCTCACAGCTGCTACTTTTTAAAGGTATATGCGCAACTCTGTTCCTTTTTGCGATATACCCCTCAGTTAGATCTGGCCCAATCCATTTGGAACTCCCCATCTTTCACTATGAACAAGCAGCAGATTCCCCAGACTTGGTTGCCCCAATTGGGCGATGGGATAGTATTCTCTTTTGTGGATGAGGAGAGGCAATGGCTATCTGTAGGGGATCTTATTCGGAAATTTAGTATCCCGGCTCTTTCTCATTTTAAAGTAATACAGTTAAGGCACCTACTTACAATAGTCTTTGGCAATATCCCTCCCAATCAGATGGTTGTGGCCCTGATCCCAGAAGTCTCTTCCTTACTTGGATCTTCAGGTATCATATCTAAATTATATCAGGTTTTGTTTCACAAAAGATATGGGGACTCTTTCGGACCGACAAGGTTCTGGAGCTCCATACTTCCTCAACATTACCCTAATTGGCAAGCCCCGTGGAGGTCCTGTCATAAATATGTTTCCCAAGACAGGCTACGTCTTATGCAATATCACATTTTGCACAATATGTACTATACTCCGGTTAAGTTAAAGAAATGGGGTCTCTTGGACTCTAACATATGTGTTAAATGTTACCGGGAGGAGGGAACACTCCTCCACATATTTTGGTCCTGTCCCCAAATCTCCCTTCTGTGGGACTCTATCAAGGTATCCCTGGGTCCCTTACTGGGTTCGCAGGAGTACTTCACGCCTGACATTTGTCTCCTAGGGGACTTGTCATCTATCAGAGTTAAACTGAGAAGGTTTCATATTTCTATGATAGCTCTATCTGTCAAGAAGCTTATTTTATGTCACTGGAAAGACAAGTCTACTCCGACATTACAGGAATGGGTGAATTAAATTCTTGCTAACCTGCATACAGAAAAAGCAATTGCCAGCCTCCACAACAGATTATCTGTTTATACTCAAATATGGGATCCCCTTTACTCTTTAATTCTAGCTGCTCAGACTTAGTTCTGTTCTAGAGCAAATGGCCTTGTAGACTTTTGTATAATGACTTTAAACTTATATGACACACTGATATGTTACTGCTGTATGGAGGGAGGGAGGGAGGGTGGGGCAGTTTTAACATAATAAGTTGTTATATTCTTGTTTCACTTTTCTTGTAAACTGCCTCTTAAGGTGGAAAATCTGTTAATAAAATTTTTAATTGAAAAAAAAAAATAGAAAAAAGGTAAAATAGAAAACCAAAAAAGACATTCTAATAAACATTTTGAAGCTGTGCTCAATTAGTAGAAAAATCCTGTTGTTGAAGACAGCCTAACATCAGCAAAAGAAGATCTGTCCCCTGGTGGTGGTGCACAGTTGAAACAGTTTGCACAGTCATTCGGTGGAACAATAATTATGCACACATTCGAGTGCACATTTGAGTGGGTCACCAGGTCGCACACTTGCGTAGAGGAACAAGCAAAATCAAGGCAGAGGCCCGGATATTCAAACTGCGCCAGGCTGTGGCACAAGCCTGGGAGAAGCTCAACTTTGTTGCACACGGGTGTGGCCAGGGCGATATTCAATGGAGTTGCGCTATGGTGCAACTGCTTTGAATATCGCACTCTGGGCACCCTCACTGTGCATGGCACAGTGGCACTGCGCCAGTGCAAGTGGTCAGAGTGGAGCATGGAGATCCAGTGGCGCAAGTGCCATTGTGCCATGCACAGCACCTGCGATATTCAAAGGTGGACATGCAAATGGGGCCATAATTTATGCAAGGCACACAGGGGTCCATTTGCATCTCATTATGGCCCCATTTGCATGCCATTAGCATGTAGGTGCGCCGATTCCCGACGACTTGCACCTGGCGAGCAGCCATCGGGGACCAACGCCCCCTGCACCTGATCGCAGGAAGTCCTGTAAGTGAAAAAAAAGGCCAATATCCCTGGTGGTCCAGTGGACCTCTATGTGCCCCGATCGTGGGCAACTATAATCCCCCTCCCAAGTCCAATATCCCTGGTGGTCCAGTGGACCGCACTGAGCCCGATCGCAGGCATCATTCATCACCCCCCTGAAGTCTGATATCCCTGGTGATCTAGTGGACCCACACCCACCCACCCACTGAGCCTCAGCATCCTGCTCCCCCTCAGCCAGCGGGCAGCAGCACCCACCTGCCTGCCACCCGCGCCGCCCGCCGACTCGACAGCTCGGGAAGGACGCTTGATTGGTTCAGAGCATGAGCCAATGGGCATGATCCCATAACAGTATTAGTCAGTCCAGATAAGTGAATGAATTCATTCACATATCTGGACTGCTCTAGTACGGTATGGGTTGCACACCCATTGGCTCAAGCTCTGAACCAATGGGCATGCAGCCCTACTGAGCTGTGTGTCGGCGGGCGGCGGGCAGCAGGCGGTGGTGCTGCCGCCCGCCGCTGACGGGGGGGGGGGTGGTGGGGCTCAGTGGGTGGGTGTGGGGGTCCATTAGATCACCAGGGATATTGGACTTGGGGTGTGATAAATGATGCCCGCGATCGGGCTCAGTGGTCCACTGGACCACCAGGGATATCGGACTGGGGAATACAGTGATGCCCACGATCGTGCTCATCGCAGTCCACTGGACCACCAGGGATATCAGACTTGGGGGTGATGAATGATGCCCGCGATCGGGCTCATCACAGTCCACTGGACCACCAGGGATATTGGACTGGGGGGGGATTATAGATGTCCGTGATTGGGGCATGGGGGCGCCGCCAGGTGTGGCAGTAACTCGGGTGGCCACCCACAGGTGGCAGATGCTGTGTTGCGCCCTGCAATGTGGCAGCTCACCTTGGTGGCCATCACTTGTTCCTTTTTTGGGGGGCGTAACTTTGTGCAGGTGCAGGTAGGGGTTGTGCATGCATGACTCTGCACATCCCGGGCTGAATATCGGGCTGTGCAGGTTATGCATGGGCATGCCCCCCCTACCTGTGCCTGCATACATTACTGATGCACTCCGGCGCATCGGGATTTGTGCGCCGCACTTTTCCCTTTTAAATATCTCACCGGGGCACATCAGTGGGTTGTGCATGGTGCAACACTGTTGCGCCATGTGCAACCCTTTTGAATATCTGGGCCTGAAGCTACAGATACGGCAGCTGGATCTCTGTCTGGGCAATCCATGCTGATTAAAGTGTGAGGAGCCAAGCAACAGTTCCGGATGCAGGAATCAGATACAATTACCGGATTAAGCCAGCTAAGGTTCCAGGGAAAGGCACACAGAAGGCTGCCATGGACACAGACAGAAGCAACAGCTTGTTTATCTTCTGCTCAGGAGGTAAAGACAAAAGGAGAGAAACTCTATTGAAATCAACCAGCCTATACGGTAGGGTGGGATCAACGCTGACTAAATAAATCAGGAAACAGCGATGTTAGGTCCCGAGCAGCCTGGTCAGCATTGTCAAAAGACTTCCAGAGACCTTGATGTAATACAGATAGTCTGGCCAGAAAAAGCATTCGAAATGTAATTCCAGCAGCAATCAATTTGGTAATACTGGGATGATATTCAGCGTGTTTCTGGTGGGTGGCTACTGGGAGGTCTTGAGAAATTCTGAGGTTACAGTTTTCCCACTTAATTTCTTGTAAACTCTTAACTGTAGACAACATATGTTGACGATCAATGTAGCTTAAAAGATGAAGGATGAATGGTCTAGGCTTAGATCCTGGAGATGGCCTAGGCCTTAAGGATCTGTGGGCCCTCTCAACAATGTATGAGGCAGAGTGAGGTGGAGGGTCTGCAATCTTTTGAAGAAGCTTCTGGGCAAAAATGACAGGGGAATGCCCTTCAGCGTCTTCTGGAAGACCGAAAATAACCAGGTTATCATGCCTGTTTCGGCCTTCCAGATCTTCCAATTTAAGTTCCAGTTTGCTGAATTTCTGTCTTATTGCAGAAATATCAGGCTCAACATGGGATTGCCACTTTTCGATAGAAGTAGTACGAGCTACAATGTCCACAAGAGCCCTGTTGGTATCTGTTAACTCTGCTTTGATAGACTTTAGATCTGAGGCAAATTCCAGGAATGCAGATTTTAGGGGGGCCATCTCCGCCAGGAAGTTATCTTCTGAGAGTGGTGCTGTGGCTGCTGGAGGTTGGGAGGTCTTTCCAGTAGAAGTGCTTTGTGTTTTGGCCCACTTAGACTGCTTGTCTAGTGTTGCAGGTGGCGTATGTGCTGGAGGGCCTGTTTAATTTTGGCCTCCATTCTGCAACTATTTTCTAGCTTCTTTAAGTTAACTTTGGGACCAGAGGTATCCTGATGCTGTTAGCGAGCAATAGATTTGATGTAGGCTAGCTAGTGAACATTGAAACTTTGAGTTTTTGTAATTTTTAAAAGCCTTGAGCTGGAAGCAAGGTGTACAAGCATCTGTCTACAAGGAAGGCATCACGTGATCCATTTTTTTTTTTAATAGATCAGGCAAAACAAGACATAGGACAATTAGATTTAATTTACTTTTGCAACAGTTTTGCCCTAACGGTGTTTTATTATGACCAAAAGAATGTAAACATTTGTATAGTTATATTCTTTTATCAGGAACAGTTATAACAACTTACCATTGCAGTTATTAGCTGCTTGAGTTTGTTCTGTAATAGGTTCATATTGGTCAGAAGACTGACCAGCTCCCAGCTTCCTATTTGATCTTGGTAATGGTTTATCAAAAATCAATTTTCTTCCTGAAAGAGAACAAATATGGATGTAAAAATAATGATATGTATATAAGAAAGCACACATGACATTCCCCATTGCTGACACAGATTTAAAGATTCCACATTCTCGGCCTTCCGTCACAAGAGTCACATATTAGTTAGAGTCACTGACTCAGCCTGTCTATCCTTAAGAGCCCCAGTGCAAGCAGCACATTTCTCATTCTGCCCTATTACCTTTAATCAAGTGGAAGATCTTCTTCTGGGTCTTGATACGCGAAAAAGTGTGGGCACTGATCAGCTTTTGATCTATTCTTCTTAAAACTAGGATATCATGTTCTAACTGGGCCCGTCACTCACCTCTTCAATATGACTCTCGATCAGGGTACTCTCCCATCAGTGTGGAAAATAACACATGTAATCCTGCTGTTCAAATCAGGAGATCCGATGGACCTCAATAAATACAGATCCATATCTCTTTTTCCCATCCTCCCTAAATTACTTGAAAAATTGTAAACTTACAACTAAGAAATCACTTAGATTCATTAACATGCTTACCCTGTACAGTCAGGTTTTAGACCGAATCACAGCGCAGTATCGGCCCTAGCCAAGGTGATCAATGACTGGCAGCTGGGTCTCGACTCTAAAAACTAAATGAGAGCTTTATTTCTTGACCTGAGGAAGGCGTTTGACACAGTGGATCATGACTTGCTACTGCTTACACTTCGTAACATTGGTCTTGATTCCACTGTATTGCATTGATTCACTTGTTACCTCACAGGTCGTCAGCAGCAAGTCAAGGCAAAAGGGGACCTCTCCCCTCTAAAAACACTCCTGAGAGGTGTACCACATGGGTCTATCTTAGATCCACTTCTATTCGCAATTTATATTAATAATATCAACTGTGGTATCATCTTAGCAAGTATCCACCTTTCTGCAAATGATACTGTCCTCCACACTTAACCAGGCCCACCCTTGATCTTGCCTGTAAGGATTGGCAACATGAGTTTAATCTGTTGCAGCAACACCTCCTGCACCTAAAACTTCTGTTGAATACTAAAAAAAACTAAAGGCATGTTCTTCTCCCTGCATATCAAATCATTAAATCATTGTCACTTGGGTGCCACACAGCAAATCACAACCCTTTTGGGGTAGCCACTGAAGCTCGTGGACTGGCTCAAATACCTGGGTTTCTGGACTGACCACAAACTTTCCTTCACACAGCATTTTGAGGAACTTGCAAAAACATTAAAACAAAGACTAGAACCTGATTCTCAAAGCCCCGAGAGTGGCACAAGGTGCCTGCACCAAACAAATATGGCACAAGTGGCACCTTGCATCAGGTATTACCCCCAGAGCCATTCTCAAAGGCATTCTGTGGCAACCGCAGGCTGCCTGCCCCAAACTGGGTGTGTGTCACCCATGCACCCATGACAGGACAGTGACACGGCACAAAGGGGCATGCAGCAGACGTAAGCTTCCACAGTCCCAATTCAGGATTCACAAAACTCTCCCAGTGGGAGAATATCTAAGTACCCTTAGGCCAGTCAGGGCTGGTGCAAGGGTACTTAGAAATGTCTCCCCTGGAAGATCTACCCTACGTGTGGCATTGTGACAATGCTTTAGTGCCCTAGCGGTCTATCCCCCTTCCGCATATGCCCATTGACAACTGTTACCTGGTGGTATGGCATTCCGTCCCCCACCCTGGCAAGCTGTGCCCACCATCTCAAACACCTCCACCTGCATCCCAAGCCTGGTCCAGCACAACTTTCTGCACACCACCTCAGCTGGCCCTCACTGCAATGTCACTGAGTGCATTCCACAGTACATTAGGTGCTCACAGAGCATCTACTGTAATGTAACATGCACTCCCTGGCAGATCAGTCAGGCTGGCTGAGGCAGTGTGCAGACAGTAGTGCTGGACCCGGCTTGGGGTACAGGTGTGGAGGTGCAAGTGGTCCACTGGGCACATGGGGTGGCACAAGCCACCAAGGGCACCGCTGGACTGGTGCACTGCTGCCTTACAGCTTGCAGCATGCCCTCCTGCTGCACCATGCATTCAGCACCCTTTCTGGCTTGCTGCAAGCACAGAAACTTACCTTCCAGGACCCTGCCTATTACTGAATCTGGCACAGGGTCCCTGGCATACCGAGCTTCAGCACAGGCTGCTGTTTGCTGCAGCTTGCGCCGGTCCATGCCCGCTTTTAGAATCAGGTCCTACTTCTCTTTCTTTTTTTGACTTAAACACTTACTAACACAGGATGCCAAAACAAGACTGGTACAAACTACCTTCCTCCCTCTCCTGAACTATGCCAGCTTTATTTATTGCCATGGACCCAGCACTGCTTTAACCAAGCTCGACACCCTAAACCATAGAGTGCTAAAATTCATTACTGGAGCGCTGTACTCCATCCACCATTGCTCCTTCTATTCCCAGCTAGGCTGGAAGTCACTTAAATCCAGAAGATTACAAAAATGCCACCACTTAGACCTATAGAGCACTTACCAAAAAGCTCCCCCAATACATTACAGATTGCCTGCTAACTAATACCCCTGGAAATTACCCCCAAGAAGCCTCTCCTATAGCTCTCTTATTACCCCTTGAGTCAAAATGCATTTTGGCAGATCTTCAGTAAGTTATGCCCTTCCTGTCCTTTGTAATAATTTCAAAAAATACCTGAAACTATTCAACTTTGTTAAAATGTCCACCTTTAAATCTCTGCTTGCAAGTTCTATCAAAGATAACTGTAACTGCTTCCCATGAAAGACATGGAAGGCACCAGTATGGCATAGGCAAGGGGGCATTACTACTTTCAAATGATCAAGATAGAGATACTAATCACAACAATGCATAAACCGACAGCTGTCTCAGCTGACAGCAACTTGATCTTCTCTCACTCCCCATGCTTTGTTACAGAGGCAAAAGTCAGTTTTCAAAAAAAACATACTGACAAGGCATGTGGATTTTGGCATAATGCATTGCTAACAGGGTGTCTTGGTGAAGAGGGACCACATTATATACGCCTAGTAATGTGGTTTTTCCTTGCAAAACTGCTGGACTGTACTGCAGTGTGAATCACTCCTCTGCCATATAGTAATGTGAGCTGTACAGCCCTGGGTCCACAAAAACACCAGGCATGCTACAGAAACTCTGGTACACCCTCAAGTTTTTAGCAGCTCAGAATACAAAAGCTAACCGCAGAGGATAGTAATGAAATGCAATTCCAGAATCAACGCAAGAAGGAGTACTTTATGAATGAAAGTCAAAAGGACTGGGAAAGCAACTCCATCATCTATTAGTCCCCATGCTTTGTTACAGAGGCGGAAGAAAGTACGTTTTACAAAAAACTTACTGACAAGGCATTTGGATTTTGGCATAATGCATTGCTAACAGAGTGTCTTGGGGAAAGGGGAAACACAATATGTACATTGAGTACTGGCAGTTTCCCAAAACTGCTGTGACTGCACTATACTGCATAGTGTGAGTCACTTCTCTTGCACATGAAAGTCAAAAGAACTGGGAAAGGTGCTCTTTAAATGTCTCTATCATATCACCCTTGTCCCTCTGTCCTCCAGGGAATACATATCAAGTGCCCTCAACCTATCCTCATAGGATTTTTCCGTCATCCTTCTTAACATCTTGGTCACTGTCCTCTTCCAACAGTTTGATGTCCCTCTTTTTAAGAAGGGATGCCAGTATTGCATACAGTACTCCATGTGAAGCCTCATCAGTGACCTGTACAGTGGCAGGATAATCTCCTCACTCCTTGAGATGATTCCCCTTGCTATGTACCCCAGCATCCTGTTGTCCTTTGCCGCCGCTTACCTACACTGAGCAGAGTGATTCATATGTCGTATGACAAGCACACCCAGATATTTTTTCTTAAAATGGATACCAATAACTGCTCTCCCCCCAGTTGGTATTTGTTCCCAAGATTCTTGGTTCCCAAGTGCATAATCCTGCACTTCTTCGTACTGAAGCCCAGCTGCCAAGTATCTGACCACCTCGCCATTGCTTCTAAGTCCCTCTGCAGTACCCCTCTCACCCTCTGCTCCATTCACCACTGCTCCCAGTTTGGTGTCCTCAGCAAACAGACTCATCCGATTCTGAATTCCGATTGCCATATCCACCATGTAGATGTTAAATTTATTTATTTATTTTTATTTAATTAGTTTTTGTTGTCCGGGTAAGTGCACTAGACAAATCCTGCTTATTTTTAGGCACAACCTGGGGGAGGGGGATACAGATGAATGCCAACTGACCTTGAACCAGATTAAGCTATTGGTGGTATTTTTAGTGAATGAGGGAAATTTAGCCAGGACACCGGGGAAATTCCCCTACTCTGTTGGCAGTGGCCGCTGTGGAGCCAGCAGAGTGTGTCTGCATTCAGATGGCAGCTGAGAGTAGTGGAGGATGGATGGCTGCTACGCCTTTCCAGGATATTTCATGTGAGGGGAATGGTACAGCTGGAATGCACCTGAGTGGTGGCCAGCACAACGTACCAATACCCTCGCGGCAGACATCCTCATTACACGATGCGGAAGTCATCGGTATTGCTACAATGGGAGATGGCCGACTCAATTGGGCGGAGCCTGCAAGTGAAGTACTGACTGAAACAGGTGGTGTTTGCACAATACTTATGGAAGAATCCCCAGTTCCTGGGACAGTGATTATGTCCTTTCAACTCGAACATAAAAGATGAATTTTGGAAGCAGCTTTAGCAGAATACCTACAGGCACAACTACATGCCAAGAAGGAAAAGAAAAGGAAATGGGCTGAGTCTGAATCACCCTCGGGCCTCCCAGGTACCACTAGTAAAGTTTTGAAAAGTTTCGACTCGGTTGCTCATGATAATGAACACTCCCCACCCCAGACCTCTCTTTCTGTAGAATCCTGGTCCCCTCAGAAGGCTCTCCATGGAGCGGGTTGGATACAAACAGAATCAGGCACCTGGATAGCTGATCCTGAGATTCCAATTCCTGGGGTATCTGGGGAGGGTGGGATGGCTGTACTGGAAGGAATGCAAAAGAATGATATCCCCTCCCCACAACATCACCGGTCTGATGATGCTATACTGCAGGATCCACTGCATATTGACTCTATGACCTCTCCTGTTACAGCTATACCTGAACAAATATCTGATTCAGCACTTTTGAATTCAGACTCTATACATGCAAATGGACATATTTCTTTTTCTCCACTAACAGACTCACAGCTAGCTGACATTCCATATTTGGGAGCTGACACAGGAGTAGATGCTCCTAATAATGATACTGTGCAAGAGCAACCTAGTTTACAGATGCCTCCTGCTACTTTTGCCAGCCTCTTCAAAAAACCTGTGACACTGGCTAAATGAAGGAGTGCTGTCAGATTGAGGTTTTTGGGATCTACAGATATTATGCTGGATCGCTTTTATGTAGGAAAAGTGCTGATAAAACAATTGTTGGGTTTTTTGCCCAGCGAAGTCTATGCTCTTATACATTCACCAGGGGATAATACTTATGATATTAGTTTTTGTACCCCTGACCTGCTAAACCATTTCTGGATGAAATATGCTTTACTTAAAACTAATCCGGCTTGGTCACACTTCCAGGCTATTCCCCTTACAAAACAGTCATTTAAAGTAATAACAGTATTATTCAGAAATGAGAGGGTAAATGTGGAAGACATCACATATTGGTTAGAGCGGAAATGTACCATTCAGGGTAACCCAGAACCTATACTGGACACAGAAGGTTTTTGGAATGGAGGTTGGAGGTATAGGGTGAACTTAATACAAACTGATGATGGTTTACAGCACTTGCCCAGTTGTTTTTGCTTGGGTCGGGATAAGGGTTTTTTTTTCTACCCAGGACAGACTCAGCACTGCTGTAAATGTGGTTCACCCAGGCACCTTAGTAGGACATGTGAGATTGTTAAATGTGTACAGTGTGGTGAAGTGGATCATGTTTTCTCTGATTGTCACCATTCCGTGAAGTGTTCCCTCTGTGAGGATGAGCATTCTTATGTAGAGTGCCCCTTTGCGGCCCAAAATAAATCGAATGGGGAGTTCTGCATTCAAGATTTTTATATAAATACAGCAGTTAAGGGTGCACTGAAACAGAAGCCTTCTCCCCTTCCCCCTGGGAGAGACTGGCTGCCACTTTGCGGTGATCAGAAGACCAACCCAGAGCAAGGACTGACTGTGCCTCTGCCAGGTGCTGCAGACCTTGTACCTGTTACTGTCACTTTGACTTCTGAGGTACCAACTACTAATCCCAATACATCGTCAGCTTCATTGCCCCCCTGCCCCCTGAAGGAAACATTACGCTGGTATCTAACAGATGATGTAGCCTCAGATCTAAGAATGTGTGGAAAGCTGCGCCTGAAACAGCTCAGCTGGTTCTTCAGAATAACTATCAGGTGTTGCAAGATGATGTGGGTACAGAGTCTGATTCAACTTCTGTACAATCATCGCAACCTGAGGGAGTGTCTAATGTTGAACAACCCCTTGAACATTCCGATACTGTTAAAAAGAAAATAAATAAATCAGGGATACTAAAATCGAATAGGAAGAAATGAGACAGTATGCAGACTATTGATTGTATCATTTTTATTTCAGGATGCTATACAAAGTGTATTTTCTTACCACCATTATTTATATGCTAGAGATCTATAAAATTCCCGTGGCCTCCCTAAATGTTAATAGTATTCAGTCCAAGAGGAAGAGGATGTTGATTTATTCATTACTTGAAAAGGGAGAACATGATGTGGTATTCTTGCAGGATACTAGATTACGTACTAGGGAGGATATGGATCAGGCAACAGTTGGATGGCGATGGGGTGTTACATACTGGTCATTTGGAGAAGATGCATGCAGTGGTGTAGGAATTGTGGTGAACAATCCTACAGTTAAGTTGTCACAACTGGTGGATGTTTTTCCAGCGCGTGTTTTATTGTTAGATATGGTGGTTAGTGGCTTACATTGTGATTTCATAAACGTGTATGCCCCCCAGAAGAAATCTGATCGAATTGGGATCCTTAGAGTAATTTTGCCATATTTATTTATTTATGTCGAAACATGTCTTTTTGGTTGGAGATTTTAATTGTAGTAGGTATAGAACGGATCGAGGCCTTCACATCAAGAAATTGTTTTGTGATGCAAACTGCCTTAATGATTTATTGACACAAACAGGGTTGATAGATGTTAAGACTCTTAAGGGTACTCCCAATAAGATATTTTTCCAAGGTACTAAAGCAATCCAAATTGAGTTTTGGTTTCTGTCTGAGTCTTTAACAGTCATAGACACTAAAACCACACCAGTAGCTCCATCTGATCATGCTATCTTGTAAGCCACGGTTGCCAGCCATGACAGTATGCATCGTGGACCGGGCTATTGGAGACTGAATTTGGAATTGCTACTTCTCCCCACAGTAGAAGATGGGTTTCTAGCATTATTGAAAGTCAGGAAAACAGTAGCCTGTCTTTATGATATGTATCGGGAGTAGTGGATGGATACTAAATGGGATATTAAGCTCTATTTTGCATGTATAGGAAAGATCAATGGCAGATTCAAAACTGACGAGTATACTGTTGCAAGGGGACAATTTTTAGATTTACACTTTCAAGCAGCACAGGGGAATGCTTTGGTTCTCCCTACATTACATGTAATTAGAGAACGAATGAACAAGATACAATATGACCAATCAAAGTCCTTGGATACTGAACGACGTTTTGGGACCCAGGGAGATAAAGCTTTCATGAATCCTTTTCAGTGCTGTGCCTATCAGAGACAGCAAAAATATATATCTGGTATTAGAGACCAAGCAGGAAAATGGTGCACGACTCAAAAGGATATTCTTCATGCTATTGATTCGCATATACAGGAGTTATTTAGTTCTCCAGATGTCTCTTCTGTTTCACATAAATCCAGGTTAGCTCAGTGTACCCTGCCCCAGTTATCTTCACAAAGTAAAACTTTGTTGGTAGCCAACATTACACCCTTAGAAGTGACTGCTGTTTTTATTCAAACAAAGGCACGTATGGCCCCAGGAACGGATGTGATTCCTTATGAAGTATATAAAATAATCTTTTCCATACTATTACAGGAGTTCACAGAGGTCTTAAATGAATTATTGGTCTTGGGTGTCCTAGCTGATAGCATGAACAAAGGCTTAGTGGTTTATGTATATAAAAAAGGGAACAGAGAAGAGTTGATGAATTGGAGACCAATAACGTTACTTAATACTGATTTCAAACTATTGGCCAACACTTTGAATAATCGGTTATTACTACATGCGGATTTCCTTCTACACCCTTCACAAACTTGTTTTATACCTGACAGGAAAATAACAGATAGCTTAATCCTTCTACGTGAAATTATGCAGAAAGGGGCTTTGGGGGAAATTACAAGCCTTCTTTTTAGTTTGGACCAGGCTAAGGCCTTTGACAATGTGTGGCATAATTATTTATGGCATTGTTTAGATTTGTATGGAATACCAAAAAACGTTCATCACCTGGGTACAGACCTGTTACACTAAGGCAACAGTACAGGCATATTGCAATGGGTGGTTGGGGCAGAAGTTTGCTGTGCAAAGAGGCATTCGACAGGGTTGCCCATTGAGTGCGCGCTTGTATTTATTTACGTTGGATCCTTTGATAAGGACTGTACATAATACCTCGGCTATACAAGGGGTTTCCTTTTCGTGTAGTGACCCAGAGATAAAATGTATAGCATATGCAGATGATATTTATTTTATAGTAGGAGACTTGCCCTCTGCATGTTGCCTAGAAAAAGTCCTACAGGACTTTTTTTTTGCATACAGGAGCCAAAATAAATTATGACAAATGTAATTGTATACCACTTAGGGTTGCAGATGTTCAAGTTTTACATGTCATAGAAATACCAGTAATAAAACACACTTATACAATTCTAGGCCTCCTATTTGGGACGGGTGATTTGGCGTATCAGAATTGGAAGCTTAAATTGCAAGAAGCTCAATCTAAAGTGAATATCTGGAATACTTGGAGGTTATCTACATTAAAGCAGGTTTATATGATTAAAACTTTCCTGTTACCCCTTTTTTTGTATTTAAGTTAAGTTTATAGTCTTCCTTTGACCTTAGACACACGGATGTATAGTTGTTTCTTCTCGTGTATCTGAAGAAGTAGATTGAACCCCATAAAACATAGTCTATTGTTCCGAGAACGGAAACATGGGGGTTTGAAAATGATTCAGCCTATTGTTTTCTTTTTTACAATGTTCTTTTATACCAGTCTAAGGCCTGTAATTGCTCATGTAACTAAAAGATGGACACCATGGCTTCTAGATTCTGCAGGAAATATGTTTTCTACTTGGCCAGAGCATACTCAGATACCTAGACAAAAATCTATAGCTAATCTTTCTCAATCCAGAAAAAAGTGTGCTTTGGAAAAATTAAATTGTGGGCTATTATGAAGGGATCTCTTGTCAAGTTTAGTAGAAGAGAATTATATAATTTTATCATTCAAAAATATTTCCAAGATGAGGCTCCTTTTGATGCATACCCTTCCCAACAAAAACTGTTAATTGGCAACATGTTGACTTCCCTATGTATTCCTCGTTATATGTGAGATGTCTTATGGTTATCCCTATATGGAAAATTGAACATAAGAGGTAATTTGAAACCTAAACAGATTTCTGACCATTATTGTCCAAGGGAAACATGTTCTGCCACAGTTGAAACAATGACACACTTGTTTTTGGAATGTCCCTTTATACTGGAGTTCTGGCAAACCGTAACACAGAAATGGCCTACGTCCCCATTTTTCCATCTGTCTTTGGAAATATTATGTGTAGGGATTTTGCCACACCTATGGACTAATCATGACAGGGTAACAATGTGGTTGTTTTTGGTTTGTCTTAAATTTTATATTTGGTACATGCGTTGTCGGCTCACAATTCAACAATGCCATTTTACAACTGAGGAGTTATTCTATATGGTTGAAAATTCAATTACCAGATTACGTCTAATAGATTTGGATATGGTTTCACCTTCTCTTTACAAATCTAGATGGGACTCAGTGGATTGGTTATGAGTCATAGATTCCCTTGGGTGATCATAACTCAGTTTGTTATTTTTTGTAAGCTGGTAAGAAATACAAAATGCACTTTACATAATCCTTTAATAAGGGCTGGGAGTTTCCCAGTTATTTTTCTCCTGAGGGATTATTTGTGGGAGCTTGTGTATTGACAAGTGACAAATTATACTTTTTTTATGATTTCATGTGAAGTACCCTTACTCATTCCATCAAGAGGGAGTGAGTTTTAGAAATGTAATGTTTGCTTTTGGATCAAATTTGTGTGGAATGTCTGATGAAATACTTATTTCTGTTATTGTTGTATAAATATTTTGATTTTGTGTTCAGTAACACTGTTGTGTATATGTTTCGCCTTTGAGTTATAATAAAAAACTCCCCTACACTTTTCAATAAGTGCCATGGGATCTTTAACATCCACCTGAAGTATCACCAATCCAGGCATATGGGACCTCAGTTTTACATCTCATCCGAAAGATGTTAGCACCATTCCCAGCACTGAGCCCTGCGGGACCCCACTGATAACTGCCCAGGGTGATGAGAGCTCTTGGAGTAGGAATATGGGGCAGTAGTTGTTAAAGTTATTAGATGCATCCTCCTTATGGAGGGGGACTTACTTACGCACTCTTCCAAACAGAGGGAAATACACTGAAGGCCAAGGATCAGATGAAAATGTGGGTTATTTGCTGAGCAGTAGCTGGAGCTCCAAGGGATATCAGTTTAGGGGACAGCAAACCACTCCCCGTGCTGGATGTGGGATCGATAGTTTACAGATCCTGGAGGATATATTGTGAATAAGGTAGAATGAAAAGATCCTACTAGAGGGCAATAGAGAGAAATGCAGTCAAGCCCCATGTGGGGAACTATGAACAGCAAGCAACAGACACTAGGGATAAGATTAGTGTTTATAGTGCTAGCAGGCAAGAGGTTATCAACTGGAAGATGAGCATCAGGGATAGGTTACGGAAGTACTAACTGTGATTCAACTGGTTGTTCACTACCTTTCAGAGCTTTTGGGACTCCCAGCAGAGTGAAGGAATTTATCTTGGAAGCTGGAAGATTTTTCTTTCTTGATATGACTTGTGCTGAGGTTATAAGTTTACCATAAATCATTGCTAGATTTGTACATATAAAGACCCACTCACCAAACTGTTTTTTCAAACTAAGTTTTCTTTTTTATTTTTCTCCAGACTTTGTTTTTATCTTACATTTCAGGAAAATCCCTTCATCAGAGACTCTGCTATTCTATATATAAACAAGCATTTGTCAATGCCGGAATGTTGTCTTGCTGACATTGGCATCGGTAGTGCAGGAGTTGAACACGTGTATAATAGGAATGGCAGTGAAGTATGAAAGTGACGTTAAATCCCACATCACCCTACAGAGATTGACAGACACTGAGGTGTGTCTTTGGGCATCGGCAATAATGTTAATGGCATTTCAGCACACCCTACCTTGTAGTGCGACAAATATCGCATTGTGCCTTGGGGTCCTCAGGTCTTACACTCACCCCATTCAGCCATAACACTCATGGCATTTTACCTCACCTTATCCTGTAGACACCAACAAGTACTGAGGTGTGCCTTGGGGTGTTCAGCTTTACAATCACCCCATTTCATAAGAACATACACTGAAATGAGTGAAGCATAGGAGAATGGGGTGAACTGTGGGGCCAAAGGGTCCAAGGCACACCTTGATGCCTGTCAGTGGCTTGAGGGTAGGGGGGGGGATGGTATGGTATGGCATGAGCATGACAGCCAGCAATGCAAAGACACCTGTCAGTCTGTACAGGGTGGGACATTATGGTTAGAAACCCTAATGCCCTGTCCGTTTGTTGGTATCTGCACTACAAATTTGCAACACAGCATTTTTGTGACTCACAAAAGTGTTTAGGACCTCTGCTCATGAATAGTGGCACTGTGATTTTGTTAATCTGTCCCGAACATTGATTTCTCACAGCAACCACGCCATTCTGTGCCAGATGTGAGAAAACACCATTTGGGCAGGATGTGAAAAATGACAGCTGTACCATTCATAGGTATGTGTGAAGAGATGGCAGTGTTGAAAATCCTGAGTGAAAATATTAAAAATGCTCAAATTTACGAGCATATGTAGAAACTGTGCAATGCACATGCATAACATAGTCATTTAGTGGAATTATTTCACCAAATCTTCAACATAGGCATCATGGGACCTCTGCTCATGAACACTGTCACTATGATTTTCTTCATCTGTCTTGATCGTTGATTTCTCACAGCGACCGCGCCATAGTGCGCCACTTGTGCGAAGACACATTTCAGGCAGGATCTGAAAAATGACAGCTGTACTGTTTATAAGGACGTGTAAAAAATTGACAATGTAGAAAATGTTGAGTGAAAATATTACAAATTGTCGGAGTTACGAGTGCACCTGGAAACTGAGCAACGCACGCTTGTAACATAGTCATTTTATGGACTTCTGTCACCAAATTTTCAACATAGGCATTTTAGGACCTGTGCTCATGGACAGTGTCACTGTGATTTTCATAATCTGTCCTGAACACTGATTTCCCACAGCAATCGCACTATTGTGTGCCGGTAGTGTGAAAACACATTTCGGCCAGGATGTGAAAAATGACAGCTGCACTGTTCATAAGGAGGTGTGAAAAAATGCCAATGTTGAAAATCTGGAGTGAAAATATTACAAATTGGAAAAGTTACGAGTGCGCATGGAAACTGCACAAAGCAAGCTCATAACACAGTAATTGTTTGGAATTTTTTCACCAAATATGCAACATAGGCTTTTGAGGAGGCCACGTCATGAACAGCGACACTGTCATTTCATTACTCAGTCCTGAAAGGTGATTCCACGCAGTGACCGCAAAATCACTTTTTGGGGATGAATAACGCCACAACAGTGACCAAATTAATGAGGAGGGGTCCCAAAAACTCAATGTTGCAAATTTGGTGGCAAAAGTAAAAAAATAAAAATGTCTGAGATATCCACATAAGTTGAAAAAAAAAAATTTATGCCATTATACCGCTTACCGGCATTTCTTCAGTTTGCGGTCGGCTTTGAAGAGTGCAGACGTGTTCCCGGTCCACCAAAGATTGTCGCACTGGGCTCCGGAGGTAAGTATGGGGTGAGGGGGGTGGGAGGCAGGGTGTGCAGACAGTGGGCACGGGTTGGGGGAGGGACCACTGGACACAACAAGGGACTGTTTTCTGTTTTACAGGTTAAAAAAAAACATTGCAGGACAGTTTTTTTCTTTACAGGGACAATTGGCATGCTGGGTTTGGCTCCCAGCATGCCACCTGAGTGTTTTTTTTGGGGGGGAGCTGTAGCCAATGGGGGATTGGGCACCCCCATTGGCCACACAGAGTTGAGAGGTCTCATGAGCCGAGGGGGATTGGGCACCCCCTCGGCACACAAGAAATGGGGGTTAAATTATGCCGATGGGGATTGGGCACCCCAATCAGCAAATTAATTTAGGAGGGCGCAAGCTACCAGGGGGATAGGTCACCCCCATCGGCTTTCAGAGATACTGGGCAAGGCGGCAGCTATCCCTCGGCTTCTGTGAGGACTATGAGAAGCTGACGGGGAAGCCGCTGCCATGTTGCATGATGGGGCACCAGATGAGGCAAGCAGCAACTGGGTGCTGCAATCAGGGATGGCCAGTGGTGCTCCCTGATTGCAGCGGCTAATTTCTTTCAAGGTGGTGGCATGTTTCTCAACTGCTGTCATATACAGCGTGTGCTATGCCATTTGCACCACAGAGCCCAGCAACAAAAAGCAGTGGCGCATTGGCTGCAGCAGGACCGCACCTCCAAAACCCGCTTCTCCACTGAAGCAACCACAATATGGTGTCTGTGCTGCATGTGCAAGACAACATAATAAAATTAGTTTCAACATCTTTTCCTTTTTTTAACATCTTTTCACAAAATGTACAACCATAAATCGTATAATTAAAAATAAGGGATGGTGTCAGTTCACTTACTTTTTAACCTAAGAACTCTTTCACATTCTTTTTTCTTTTTTCATTATCTTTCATTTAGTTACTACCATTCTTTCCTAATACATATATAGGTCTAGATATTCAAAGGGGTTGCACCTGGCACAACAGAATTGAGCCAGTGCAACCCCAGAACTGCACCCTGGGGCAATATTCTAAAGTGGGAATTGCACAGCGTAATTCCCGATGCACTGGGGCACAGAGATAATGTATGTGGCACATCTCTGAGGGCGTGCAAATGCATATGCGGCACATCCCAATATTCAGCCCAGAATGTGCAGCGCATCTGCTGGAACAACCCAGCGATGTGCCATATACCTGGGCTCAGAGCTGAGCCTGTAAAGAACTTGCTCAACTGCAAGCCATCCACCAGCAGACCACTGTATTGCAGTGCACAGCACAACAGCCACTGGCCGTGGGTGGCATCCCTCCAATATTGGGCATATGCACAGTCAATAGTCCCTGGTAGTCCCAGTGGCACCCTCCTCCCCATCTCGACCCTCCGTTCACTGTAAATATAAAGAATTATCATCCCATACTGTAATAATTCACAACTTTTTGAATGAAATGGCTTCATTCACAAGGTTGTGAAGTATTACAGTATGCACTGAAAGCCCATTGGTCCACAATTTGGACCAATGGCCTTGCAGCACCTATTGTAAGCTGTCATTCAGCAGGCAGCTGTGGTGGCATGCGGGTGGGTCTGCTGCCTGCCGATGACTTGGGGGGGAGTTGGATGGGCTGGGGGTCCTGTGTGGGTGGGGGATGGTGAGGGGAACCACTGGACTGCCAGGGATGATATATATCTGTTTATTTACAGTGATCTGTAAATCTGGCAGGGAGGGGTGTACCACTGGACTACCAGGGATCATAAATCATTTTTTATATGGTGATCGTGGATTCTGGTGGGAAGGGGGGTACCACTGGACTGCCAGGGATGATAATTCTTTATGTTTACAGTGATCAGAGGGTCAGGATGGGAGGGAACCACTGTACCACCAGGGGACCTCTCTTGAGGTATATCATGGCACCAGGGGTTACGGGTTGGGGAGGGGGTCCTACTGTGGTCCCTGGTACAGGGACCTCATGCTGTGCAGGGCACCAGGCACATTCTGCTGGCTGGCTCTGCACAACACATGCAAATGGGGCCATAATGACATGCAAAGGGCCTCATTTGTGCCATGCATGCATAATGGCCCCATATCCAGTTATGAATATCTGGATATTGCACACGGTGCAGCTACAGTTGTGCTTGTGCATTCCCAGTCCTGGTATTCAGGCCTGTCTGGGGGATGTGCCAGGGCATTGCATCTGCACTACGTGCATTATTTGCTCGTGCATTATTTGCTATATTCAGAACAGATGCACCATGGCACATCTCTTTTGAATATATCCCTTGGTTGCTCCAGCGCACCTCTTACATGTAAGTGGCTAAGAGGTTTGGTTCTCTGTGGCAGGTGGATCTGTTTGAAATGAGTTAAAGGCTGAAAAAAAATGAGAAACTGCTTAAACACATAAGGTAACTAGAGAGAGATCACAAAAAAGAAACACAGAAAGATTAGCTAAAGATAAATGGTATTAGATATTTTAAAATCCTTGTCTTTTCGTAGGTGGTACTGAGTTTTGTGAAGCATTTAGGAACAGTTCATTTTGTATTTTCAACTTTTAAACATTTTAATCCTCATGCTTTTAAACATCAGTCACAGAACACTCCTATATTGAATCAACATTTCATTAAATCACCTGTTTTGTTTGGGCTGTTTTCCTTTATTTTCACTGTTCCTAAATGCTTCACAAAACTCAGTGCCACCTATGAAAAGACAAGGATTTTAAAATATCTAATACCATTTATCTTTAGCTAATCTTTCTGTGTTTCTTTTTTGTGATCTCTCTTTAGTTACCTTATGTTACCTTAGAACACTGAAGTTATGTGTACCCACAGAGAGAATTGCAAAAGAAAAGAAACACCTGCGTAGGTCTGCGGCAAGGGGTTCAGTGTTCTAAAGTAATTAGAAAACATTTAAAGAGACAGTGACATTTTTAAATGAAGAGTTAGAGAACAAAAATACTGAAAAGTACATTATATATTTATTAGGAAAGAATGATAGTAACTAAATGAAAGATAATGTAAAAAGAAAAAAGAATATGAAAGAGTTCTTAGGTTAAAAAAGTAAGTGAACTGACACCATCCCTTATTTTTAATTATATGATTTATGATTGTATATTTTGTGAAAAGATGTTAAAAAAGAAAAAGATGTTGAAACTAATTTTATTTATATATAGAATGCCAGACTCTCTGATGAAGGGGTTTTCCCGAAACGTAAGATAAAAATTAAGTCTTGAGAAAAATAAAAAATAAAAATTATTTTGAAAAAACAGTTTGGTAAGTGGGTCTTTATATGTTCAAATCTAGTAGTGTTTTAACCCTTAGGTTGCCAGAAGATTTAGAACATATAGGTTTTTAGGACATGTATACATACCAGTGGCACAGCAAAAGTTAAGCCATGTTTGGACTAAGACCTCTCCCATAGATATAATACTGATTATCTTCATTTTACACACTTTTCTGAGGTTGGCTGGACCAGGGACACTGCTTTCCTTTACCATAAATCACTAATGTTATTTTAGCCAGTCAGCATGCAGAGCTACAGTACTGTACCTCTTATCCATGTACAGTGTGCTCTCATGCAAGAGTGCTAGGAAGGAGTGCGCCACTTCAACACTGGGGAGAGGACAGAACAGTAAATTAAAAAAAAAGACTAAACTTAGAAATCACTCAAACTAAACTCAACTAATGTATAATAAGATAACAGGAACTCCGAAGGATGACTCTTATGGTATAAGAGCTTCCTTTACTGAGGTTTGTGCAGACAGAACCACTCAGCTTGATTTCATGGTATTCTTGTTCAAACTTCAGGCTCAGAGTCTCTTATACTATAGGAAGCATCCTAGTAACTTATATTAAAATGCAGTGTCTTGAGGTGTGAGGGATATTTTAAATACATGACAGGCTACATGGTATAATCCAAGCAAGTTAATTGATTTGGCAGAAACCCAGGGAGATGCACCCTTTAACTCTGGACTTCTGTAGAGAGGTCCTCAGTCCTGATTGTTCCTCCCCCTCTAAAACAGCAGCACGGTGCCCCATTCTCCTGTGGCTTGATTACCTGGTCTAAAAATATTGGAATATTTTGACTCAGTTTAGCACTTTATCCTACCTCAGCACTTGTCCTTGATTTTTTGATTTATTGATTGATCTGTATTTGATCTGTTTTGTATCACATTTTTATTTTTATAACCAAATTGTTATCCGTGTGACTGTCCTCCTGTGTAGTATTTCTGTTGTACACTGTAAGTCTTATGATTTGTTTGTCCAAAACTGGACACTTGTGAAAATGGGCAACTTTTGCTCACATGCCTTTCCAGTATAATAAATAAACTGAAACTGAAACTCAGGTATGAGAGTCTATGAGAGAATTAAAGATTTTCTGGAAGCATTGTAAAACCTGTTCAGGGTCAGTGGCGTCATGTAGAGGGGGGCCAGGTGGAAGATTACAGGTCATGTAGGGAAATTATTCAATTGAAAGATTCTAAATGACCTAACATGCAGAATTCTGGGTGGAGCCTTAGGTGGTTTTAATTTTGTGAACACAGTATGTTACAGAGTGATCACTAAGATACCTGGGAGAATACCAGAGGCTACTATTCAATGAGGATGGAAGGTGAGTGCTCACTTTAGTAAGGAGTGCTTGTTGGAGTGTAGGTTATACCCCGTGGGAGCAGTAAAGTGTTGTGAGAGATTTAAACATTTAATTGAACCTTGTTAGGTTTGGGAGTTAATAGTAAGTCAGTTAATATTAAAGTCACCAACTAGAATGTGTTCACATTTGGAATTCCCACGAGGTTTAAAGTTCCTTTAATAATTTCCGTGACCCCTTCACAGCTGGTACTAGGGGTGCAGTAGACTTCAGTAATGATAAATGGCAGAAAGTGAGTGAAGTTCATGTGACTTAGAGAATATTTCAGAATGGGTTACGGAGACAGGTAGAGAGTTAGATCAATAGAATAGAACCCCCTTCCACTTTATTCTTGTCTTGCCTATAAGTAGAGCAACCCGAGAGGGCTCAAGTTTCAAGTTTATTTATATTTAAACAGGATAGGGCACTAGGTGAAGCCTGTTTTCAGGGCTGTCCTGTATGTATGTAGAGCATACATAAATAACATTGCATACAGCTGTCCAACCACATTGTCCAGCCAGCAACATGGCTTCTGAAAGTATCACTCCACCGCATCTGCCTTGGCCCTGATTCCCAATCACATTCTCAGGAATATGGACCTAGGGAGAGCCACAGGTGCAGTCTTTGTTGACCTGTCTAAAGCTTTTGATCTGGTCAACCACATCCTGTTGCTCTCCTCCCTCTGTAACATTGGCTGTTCAACTGAGATCACTCAGTGGTTCCAATGTTGCATCTCAAATAGTTTGCAGTCAGTATGCGTTGGTCCTGATACCTCCCCTGCTCATCCAGTTACCACCAATGTATCACAGTGCACCATCCTTGGCCCATTATTATTCTCACTGTCTGTAAACTCTCTCCCCTCTGACTGTCTTTCTTGTGATGCCCTATTATATGCTGATGACCTTGTCCTCTTCACTAGTGACAAGGCCCTTGAGAATATATCCACAGTATTATCCAGCAAATACTCTTCTGCTCACTCCTGGTTCCAACCACACTGCTTACTTGTGAACATCAAAAAAACTTAATCCATGCTGTTTGGATCCAAAACTTTTCTATCTAAGGTTGCCAAGGCAAGCTTCTCCCTCTCAGTAATCACACCAGGCAATACTGTACTCGAAAGTGTACCAACTTTTAAGTATCTGGGTGTAATTCTGGACCCCTCCCTCTCCTATACTGATCATGTTACCTCTGTCATCCATCGTGTAAGCCAGAAACTTGGCGTGGCCTATTGGATTAAGCCATTCCTGACCAGGGAAGCCTGCTTTGCCATCACGCAAGGAAACTTATTGCCCATTATTGACTATTGCTCCCCCATTTACTCACATACATCCTCAGCCACACATGCATGCCTCTGCTCAACGTACAACATCTGTCGTTTCACTTTCCTGGCACCTTACTCCACCCACCACTGCCACCTCTATCAAACACTAGGTTGGCTCCACTCCACCACAGATTTGATTATGTGCTTCATTGTATTCTGGACAGCGCCATCAGGCATGACAATGTTTTCCCTTATATGTCCCTCCTCAGCACCAAAACTCTCTTGAGATACCTGTGTGTATCCTCCCCCCCCCCCGGACATCCCAAAATTCTCCTTGGCTATGGGTGGCAAAGCATTTTATAAAATGGCAAGAAAAAATCTAGAAATCTCATTGACCAAGACAGATCAGCTGACTGTATATTAATTCTCTGTATATGCACAGTCATCCTGGTCCTAAATCACATTACGCAATGAGCAGATCAGTCCTCCTACAACCAGAACTATCTTATATCAGTCTCCCTACAACCAGAACTGATCTTCCACCACAAACATGGCCACTGCCTTTACACTGTAGAAGCCTTCAACTGGGCCCTAAAATTTAAATTATCTTAAATATAAAATAAAACAATTAAATGTTGTTTAAAAGATTGTCACACTCTCCTTACACACATAAACAAATAAGAAACATTAAGTATTGTTTATTGTTTTCATTACAACTGTTTCTTGCTAACAGTGAAAATCCTCCTTCTATCTTTATCTGCTCATCAGGGAAATCTCTTCTGCTTTCCCTAAGAAGTGAGATAATCAAGTCTCTGGCTCTAAAACAAGCCTTTGTTGTCTGTGTGTACAGTATGTTAGTAGAGGAACATTCTGTTAGTAGAACTGAGCAGAATTTTGAATCCCTGTATTCCATGGTAAACATTCCATGATAAACATTCCATTTCTTGAATGTGGAGAAACACAGAAGGGAAAACACAGAATGAATAAAGTAAGCAATATATAGGATAGTGCATGGGGAACAGTTGACAACAGGGCTATTCTTTCACTGAGTTGGCACTATGACGACGGAGTACCTTGAGAGCGCAGCTTGAGAGGTCATCCGTCATCATAGTGCCAACGAGGTGAAAGATTAGCCCTGTTGTGTCAACTGTTCCCCATGCACTTTTCTTTATAGTGTATGGTGGAACATTGTTTTTTGGGGGAAAAAAATCACTACAGCATGTTTCTGCTTCAAAACATTTTTACTGGGTTACTAGAAGGAAAAAAGAACTTTACATTTTGAACGTTTTCATGCTTGACATTTTAATTGTGTATTCACTGCCATCTAACCTTCTTATTTTATAGATAACATCTGCTAACAGTGGTTCTAACTCTGTAGTGGGAATATCATATATTGCCCTGTGCTCGCAGTTGTCTCTTAGGAAATTATGTAATTGTCGCATGTCATTTCTCGCTTTTTTTGCCATTTTTTTGTTTTCCTGATTGAGGATGAATCTATTCCATTCTGATAGTGGCTTTGATAGTACTGCCGCCGACATTGCTGCTTTCGCTATGTGTTCTGTCTATGGAGTGAGCCCTAACTGTCAAATGCTGCTCAAGGACACAGTGTGTGACATGCGCAGTGCAGTAGAACAAAAAATTGTTCTGCTGCACTGCAAACATCACTAGTGTAGGAGAACATTTCGACAGCGATGGAGTTCGGTGGAGAACGACGTTCCACCATACACTATAATACTATATAAACTAAGAGATAAGGTGGTAAATGACTCACTCTGCTATTTATCTTTTAGGACAGAGAAGCAGTTCATGATGCTGTTAGTGAGTGTGGCAGTTTTGAACCATGCTCATGCTTGCAGCACTGGGGAACTGAGATCCTCTGTTTTGGTTTCCTTTTAGGTTTGTCTACAGAGTGAGGAGAATGAAATAAAATGGGAGGTTATGTGTCATACTTAGAATGAGAAAAATAGCATTTGTGAATTGTTGTGGCTGGCAGGGGAATATGAAGCTTAAGTGGGCACAATTTTTTCTTTAATTTACTATGATGAACTGTTTGTCAGATACATTTTTATACAGCCTCTATTATTTGCTTTTCTCCTATTGTACCTTACTTTGTATGTATATGCACCTGTTCTGGACTCACTGTCTTATACCTCTTCTTCTTCTGTAGTACCACCTGCTGTGGCCCAGGTCATGTCTGAAAATAGTCCCCTGGATCAGTACACTTACCCAGTTACCAAATAAATAAATAAACATTAATATGGGCTATGGAGTCAGAAAAAAACTCTGGGAGACAGCCAGGTTTCAATGAGGCAGAGAATATCAGGTTGGTTTAGTATAACTTAGATCTTATTGAGTCCATTTTGGGTAGGAAGCTTTGCACGTTGGAGTGGAAAATGATAAGCTCTTTTGGGAAACCATGCGGCACCAGGGAGTATGGAGTGGATGTAGGAGGCTGAGGGTAAGGTTCAGTATCACCACTCCACAGTAGAAGTACAATAAAGAGGTGTTCAGAGTGCAGGACCTGGACCTTGGTGTAATTTCCAGGAGCAGAGTGGCAATAGGGAGTGACATTCAGACACCAAGAGGACTGGAGAAGCCCCGGGGGAATTAATTGCAAACCAGAATGAGAAGAATTGGTGTTAGCTATACAGTAGATTTTATTTCAGAGCTAAATGGATTTGGGAGAACATTGCTAATGGGAGGGCAGGCAAGAGATAGAACCCAAAGCACCTCTGCAGAAAGGATGATCCAGGTAAACATTGCCTCAATTAAAATGTTCATTGCGGTGTAGCCTCTACGAGTGACTATGCTCTAGGTAGCAGTAGATACAGAAAGCATAGGCTCTATGATGCTGGCTTGACAACTTCATTTTCGAATGATGTTACAGTGATGGCTTTATGTTGACCGCAATTGCAGTTGGCATAAAACCATTCACTACAGACTTCAACTCCCCACACCCCCTGTAACTAAACTAATAAAATCCGAGTCGGAGTTGATTCAGAAAGAGGGTGCAAGACCCCCAGAATGCAATGCCAGGAACCACGGTGACAGTACAGTAACCCGTCAATGTCACTGTACTGTCGTTTGTGGTGCAGGTTTCACTGTGATTGGCATATGGAGAGTGCATACGTACTGCGTTAATGCAACTTAAGCTATAAGTAACAGTGGTAGCAAACTGAGTAGACAGAGGAAGAGTTCATAAAAAACAAAACAGTATCCATGTAGTGAGGCTGACAGATAGTAGACAGAGGAACCACCACAAATATAAGCATCCCCAGATAGGGAAGCAGACAGTAGATAGAGGCAGCCACCACAAATACCACCATCACCCAGACAGGGAGGATGCCAGATCATGTACAGAGGCTATAGTGCAGAAAATAACACACATGAAAAAGAAAATATGCTTAAGATGCATATGCATTATACAACAGAGTGATCACAATAGTACATAATATAAACAGAGACTAAGCAGGAGTTCAGCAATATTACAAGTATGAATTTGGTGCATAGGAGTTACTGCCAAACTGCAACATCTAGCAGTGTACTATGAAAGACAGCACAGAAACAAATGCTACCTACATTGGACAATAGGAATTCAGTGGTTTCTACCAAAGCACACTTTTATAATCCTCTTTCATACAGTACAGCAGGCATATACTGTAGGGCTTCTAGATAGACGGATGGATGGATGGATGGATGGATGGATGGATAGATAGATAGATAGATAGATAGATAGATAGACAGATCAATCGATCAAAACTTTTATTTTTTGACAGGAGAGAAACTTTTAGGACTGTGAATCCCTGTTTTACAAAGTTGACCCATTATGTAGATGGTTACAAGGATAGGCTATGTACAAATTTTCGTTGGTTCCATATAAACAGATAATTATGGCAGTATATACATTACAGGGTATACAAAAGTACAAAAATAAACTTTATAATATATAACCATCATACTTAGATACATACAATATCTAAATTCACCAAGACAGAAATAAAAGTCACAATAATAAAAATATGAAAGAAATGGAATAGAAGGAACAAAATTCCCCCTCCGCCATGAATGGCCTTAACTATTTTAAGCAAAGGCATTCATCTCCCCGCAAAATGGGGCCTATGCATGAATGAGCATGAAACACATAGGAAAATGATGTAATGCCAGTGCGCAACTACATGGCATGCAGGACAGGCATGCTATACCGACTTCACCAAGAGCACTCGCAGCGTGCAGAAAAATTGCATGTCCGACGTGCGCAGCATGGCACGTAGTGCACGTAGGCCACTCCAAATTATGCAGAACCTCCCCTTGACCCCACCATATATGGCAGTAACTCACACCCTATGTAGCAGTACACAAGTGCATACACAAAGCACATCACATGCGAACGCAATGGCAGATCTGCCAAGTGATACACAGGAGAAGAACTAGGCCATGGACTAACCCTAACATTGAGAACATGCCACAGTCCAGAGCTGCGGTGTTGTGAGGTTGTGCGGGCATGCACAATCCTGATCTACAAATTTCACAAGTGGCCAGGTGGCCTCAATGGTGCCCGACATTTGTACACACTACCAATGGCTGTATGGCCCGCAGTCCCTCAGCACACCCAGTGATGTTAAGTCAAACCTGTGGCTAGAGATACAGGGAGCCATAAATGCCACTGGCCATGAAGCCTGGACCATTGAGGCCATAAAGCATAAATGGCAGGACTAATGGTCCGTCGAGAAGAGGAAGATCACCAGGGTGGTAAGGGAACACAATGCCACTGGTGGTAGATCACCAGGGGAGGACACTCAGCTCACCCCAGTGGAGCGCATGGTTGCTGACACTCTCACAGACATTGGTGTGCATGGGGAGGTGGATGGAGTGAACACATTTAATGGTAAGTAGTCAACACCCTTAAATGCGTGAACCTGTGTGATGTCACCGTGCATCCCTAACTGTAAACTATCCCCCCGCCCCGTAGAGCTGAGAGAGTGAACTGGTGGCACAGCGGCAATGAACAGCCAGAGGTGGATGACCATGGGCCATGAAGCTGCGGAGGAGGATGCTAGCTAGCAGGGCCATGGGACTGGTGAGTGACGTAGCAAGGGCATCCCAGAGTGATGGCCACTGTGTGCTGTAGAAGCTCCCACTAACTGTCCTCTCCTTCCCACGCAGGTACCAAGCAGGAGATGTAGATCCAAATGCAGTCCAAAAGTAAGTTAAAGAACACCCCAGACCTGCTAGATGAGCACCTGCATGCCACTACCATAGACTGCATGGACATTGGGGGACAGGGCAGCACCATCCACACAGTGCTGGTGGACACAATGAGCACTCCATGCACACTGCACCATCAACATGCACCATACGTGTTACAGCAACACCGTCCACTCATCTGTTGGCTGACCGGGACAACCACAACATGGAGGACAACCCAGGGGAAGGACCCACCATGCATATGCTGATGTGCCACTGCAGGGACCAGATGCATGCCACCCTTGCAGACAGGTACCACGAGGTCCACCAGATGGAGAAAGAAAGGCTGACTGAGCAACAGAGCACAATGGTGGCAACCCGAGAACTGACTGAGGAGGTCTGTGGAATGTGATGTGGAATGACACGCACTGCTGATGCGATAGAGTGGCTGGTGCGGCACACCAATGATCACCACCGCGATGTCCACTCTCCACAGTGGGAGTGCCCAGACACCCCCGCGGTACAGGACCGCGAATGCAATGCACCCTCACATGGTGCCACTGGCAAAGCAGAGACATCAGGGACATGGACACACAGCACATCATGGAGGCCCAGCACAGGGGTACACTCAACCCCGTGGATGCACCCATGGAGATGTATACACAGCCCTCGGAGCACAGCATCATGTAGGGTGCAGTGGAGAGTGGCACGGAGAGTGTATCAGTATTATCCGGAGAAGCAGATGGCGCACTGGCAGATGGCATGTCCACGGCAGCGTCAGACAACAGGCCCTACCACAGCATCTGGGCATGCATGCCTTGGCCTGCCTGCAGGCATACCCTGGCGATGCACCACAGCGGTAGTGGGGATAACAAGCAGTAAGGGTCACACACCATGAGCATGGTACAGTGACAGTGCAAAGCACACACACCACCACCACCACCACCTCCATGACATACACCAGCAAGGGGCGTGCACAATGCACATGCAGCACGTGCACCATGATGAGAGTGCCAATCACCCCCCCCCCGAAACACCATGCACAGCAGCACACACACACACACACCCATGAATCACCTGCTTCAGTCACAGCCACAACCATGCTCTTGTCCTGCCATGGAATATTGGACACCATGATGGTGCATGCATGTGTCACCAAATGTGTCCTGCGGGTAGAGAGGACCACACGGCACAGCCACAGAGCACATGGCATTGACCTGCCACAGGCAGTGGTCAGCTGTGTGCACTCAGCAATGGCGTCATCATAGCGCACACAGCTCCTGCAGCACTGGACACCCATATGGAGTGCATAGCACCACGCTGTGCCACGGCATGGGTGTGCTGCCACAGGGCATTGTGCCTGCAACCCCCAAACATACACATGCACGCACCCTCAACACCCACACTGATGTGCCCACTGCAATACACACACACACCGCCTATCTGCAGAACATACCCTGCACCAGCGCAGCCTCAGCCTCATGGCCACCGATGGCCTCCAGAGCCCTCACTGCATCAGGAGCATTTCACCAGGTAGCAGCAGTAGCAGAACCAGGCCAGGGATGGGAACACCACCACACACGATGAGGTTGTTCAGCATGGCACACACTGTGAACACACAGCATGCCTTTCCCGGTGACAGCATGATCATCCCACCAATGAGGTCCAAGCATTGGAACTGCATCTTCAGTAAGTCGATGCTGCACTCCACGATGTTTCTTGTCTTGTGATGAGTGGAGTTGTATGCCTCTTCTGCAGCTGTAGTGGGCGCCACAATTGGTATCATCAGGTTCGGTCATAGGGGGGTAGCCACTGTCACCTGTAGGGTGGAGAGAAGGAGTGATGTCATTGTAGTACATGCATGGCACTGTGACAATGGTTACACAATGGAGGTCTGGTCAATACCCACCTTTTATCCATTCATCAATGGCATCCTCCTGTAGCAGCCTATGGTGGTGCGATTCATCAAGGATATATGAGTCATGACAGAAGCCAGAAAATCTAGCACAGACTTTGGTGAACATGTCGTGAGCATCACACAATACCTGGCTGTTCACACTGTGGAACCCCTTATGGTTCTGGTATGCATCCTCATCCATAGGCAGTGCCAGGATGGTGATATGTGTGCAGTCAAAATGTTGGACATCCCGTGCATGTCATAAAATGCCTGCTTGGTGCACTGTAGTTCAGCGTTGGTGGATAGAAGTGAGATATGTGTGGTCATGTGCAACAGCATGGCATCCGTGACTACATGGGACACAGAGGACTGGCTGACACCAACAATATCACCTGTCACCTTCTGAAAGGAGCCTGTGGCATAGTAGGCCAGTGCACTGAGGATCTTAGTCTGCACCGACATTTGCCCTTGACCGTCATGTCTGGGGGCGATGCGGTGATGGATCATGTCACATACCATGACGATCATGGGCCACGGCAGGTGGAAATGCTCTATGCAATTCACATCACACTGCGTGGAAGCATCTAGTCTTGGCCTGAATACCTGTGGACGTGGATGCCTCTGCAACAACATCTCCTCGTGTATGAGGCCTACTTGTAGCAGCATACCGAGACACATCTCAGTACACCGTTCTGTTTCTGGATGTCCGTGTCACTGTACTCAGCATGTGTCACAATACAATGTTGTTTGTGGGGCATTTGTGTGGTGCAGTTGGCAATGCAGTGTTGGCCACATGTGTATTGGCACTGCCACACTTGCAGTTGTACTGATTCTGTCTGCTGACATAGGGAGTGTGTTATGTATACAATGTATATGTTCGACATTGAACATATCACATAACTGCTGACACACAGAACACTGTGTACTACAATGTCTATATTGCATGTCCTGCATATCTTCTGTGCATACCTGACCACAGGATGACAACATGACACTTACATGTATGCTGTTCTAGCTCATCTCTGATGCATATATTCACATCCACAGTGCAGTGCGACACTGTTGTTCCATGAGTGGGTTATGTCTGGGCATTTGCCTTTTGCTGGATACAGCAACTGTAGTGTGGCATAGTCAGTCAGTGGGTTACAATACACCCAGTTGGGCCCGGGTAGCCTGCAACCACTATGTGTCTGGCATACATTACACAGAACATGCATTCACTGGAAATCATTTGTCCAGCAGAACGGGTTGGTCATCAGCATGGGTTTGTACAGGAATACACCCAATTCCACCTGCTGATATTGCATGTTGCAGGCACCACTCTCTGAATAGTTTCCCACTGACTGATGCTTTGTTATGGCACATCTGTAGCTGTGTACTGTTGCTTGCACTGTGACTTTGACTGGGCATGACGTGTGGCACGTGTGTGTTTGCCCGGCATGGGTGGTGGGCAAGCACAGGTACACGTGCATGCTGCCCATTGCATCGTGCTTCACACATAGCCCCTGTTGGTTGCATGATGGTGACAGCTGGTGAATGAGCTGCCAAGTGCTTCCCTCCATGCCTGTGGAGGGTGGCCGAAGGAGAGTTTTGTGACTCCAGGGGATACAGGGTCCTGCGAAGGGTCCATGGCCATGAGTGGGTGAGTACTTGTGCATGTATGTCTGTACTGGGTTGCAGCATTAGTGGTGTATCTCATGCAGAGGCCTAATCACCATGTGTACTGTGTCTTCCTCACCCCTTCCCCTCACAGGAGGCAAATGGTTGGCCGTGGAAGCTTAAGTTGGAGAAGGTCGAGCAAAGGGATGGTGCTCCAGTCATGATGTTGATGTTTGTCTTCTCTCCACAGCCTTACCTGGGACCACTGCAGAGGATGGTTTTGGAAAGGGTGGTGGTGAGGCCACAACATCCTCAGCATGGGCATGTCAGAGGAGGACTAGGCTTGGCAGGACACCCCATGTGGACTTGTACCTGTTTATTTCAGGCTGTTTGTTATTCTACTTGCACTGTTTCTGTGATAGCATCGGTTGCCCCTTGGGCATCACTGGTCATGCTGCTGGCATTCTATTTTTGTATAATTAAAGTACCGTGATGCCACAACATGTGTGGTCATTGACTCCAGTGTGTGACTGTGGGTTTGGGGTGTACGAGTGGGGTGGGTATGCCCAGTGGGGCCTGGCTATATTGTGTGTGAGGGGTTAGCAACCACGGAAAAGTCAGGGGTGCATGGGGGGTGGACAGGGCACTGTCATGGGTGTGTGGAGGGGGGGCAGGCAGCGCCATGTCAAGGGTGTATCATATTCACCTTGTGCTGCATGTGGCAGGGGTGGTGGTATGGCTGACTGCAGCACACTGTGTTGGACCATGCAGGTGTGGTGCGGCTTGTCCCTATGCCTGGTGGCACTGGAGACGTACACCATCATGGGCACACAAGCAGTGATGGCTTCAGGCCTGTGCGGCACTGCACTGTGGACCCGCGCTCCGGTGTTACTGCGGTCATGGGTGTGTCATGCATGCTGTGTGCCCATGGAGGACGTGGTTCCATGCAGTGCCCTCTGTCACTGCCGTGTGGTGCTGGGCTATACCACCTAGCATTGGGCACCGTTGCAGGTTCGCAGCTCACGCTGCCATCACTGCACATGACTGCTCTGCTTCTTATGAGTGCCCTGCCATTACTCTGCTATGCGTGCATGGAGAGTTATGGCAGCTCTTTAGGCCACGTAGCTGTGTGCACCCTACACCAGGCAGACATGTGGCAGCTGCGCCTTTATGCATACTCTCTACTGCCGTCTACACACACTCAAAATGGTCACGCCCCCGCGTACATGATGCATGCTAGGCCTGCATTGTGGTACACGGACACCTTGTGCGCTGCTCTGCTCAGAGGTCATGCATGCCATTCCAGCCCAGCGTATGGGCCTGGTGTGTGTAGCCGCTTACATGCTACTCTTGTGCGGCCTACGGATGCCGCATAGGTGTCATGCATAAGCCCCAGTGTCTATACCAGCTTTAAATAACCCTAACGTTGCTTGCATTTCTAATCTCAGAGTCCTATTCATTCCATATTTTTGACAGATAGTACCTTCTTTGCATTTTGCTATAGGTATTATTTACAAAAGGAATCGTTAAACATCTGTTTTTAGGTCCCTCTGGTTATACTTGTTGGTTTTCTGTGTAATTTTAGTTCTGTGCAGACTTCCACCATCAAATTCTGTGTAGCTTTTACCCCGGTTTGCTTTTTTCTGCAGGTTTCTAGGGCATCCCATTTTAAGTGTTGCAACAAACTACAATGATGTGCATTGTAATGACATTTTAGGACAAATTGAGCCATCCTTTAATAGAGCTAATCTAATTTATCCAGCAAGGCCTTTGTGTTATGCTAGTATGTTAGGCTACCATATTTCAATACGGGGAGGAGTAACTGCTGTTGAATGCTATTTCTGGATTCTTTTGGTAGTAGTGAGACTTTCCTTCAAAGGGCTCCCAATCTAACATAGAGTATAACGTATAGTCTACAATTAATAACAAGCATATGCACTCATCGAGAGGTTGCTGTGACAACAGATTGGACCTTGAGAGTGAAGCTTGAGAAGTTCATTGCCATGGCAACCTTGAGATGTTTACATACACTTGTTACTGATTATAGACTATACTTTGTCTTTTATAGTGTATGGTTTACAATCAGGAGTTAAAAGGAATAATATTTTAGGCCTTACTTTAATGGTTTTTAAGTCAGAAGCGCTGTCCTGAGCTAACTCTCTCACCATCGCAGCCGTTTCCTGTTTGGCGATGGTATTGGGAGGCATATGCACAAGCATGTTCAATGTTGTTATGCTGTAGTAACTACGTAGCTAGTGCAGCATAGCAGCTTTGATGACGTATCTACTGCAGTATGACTACTCTGAGCAAGTGATGAATTTTCTCATGTAACAATGTTCCACCATACACTATACTGACTTTACCTACAGTGCTGGTTATGCGTTCCCTAAAAGTAAGCATATGATCTATTTGTACCCACAGGTACTTATAGGAGGCCACCTCATCCAATCTATGTTCATCTAAGCAGGCCATAATTTTGTGCCTTTGTTGTGCATCTTGTTTTGAATTTCATGACTTGTGTTTTTTTCTTACTCAGGACCATTTTTAAATTTTGTAACCAGCATTGTAGAGTGTCAAAATCAAGCTGCAATCTATTTTGTAGTTCAGTCCCATCTTTAACTCATTCTGTTAGGGTCATGTCATCTGCATATAGATAAATCTCACACCTTTTAATCAAGTGTGGCAAGGGATTTACATAAGTTAGAAGCAAAAGGGGGCCCAAGGTCGAGCCCTGTGATTCCCTCCAAAAGTCTTCTCCTTTTCCAACAACATACCACCCACACAGACTTGCTACATTCTCTCTGTCAAATAAGAGCATCCACATTTTTACTTGATCAGACATGCCTACAAGCAAGAGCAGTTCCATCAGTATGTTATAATTGACTAAGTTGATGGCTTTTGAAAGGTCAATGAATACCGCACAGAGAGACTCCCCAATCTCCAGTCCATTTGAGACTGTGTCAAGGAAGTCTGCCAGGGAGGTGCACGTCACCTTTCCCGCCCTGAAGCCCACCTGGTAGTCTGATAAGAGTATATATTTTTCAAGGTGTTTGTATATCTGGGTACATACCAGCCTTTTGAATACCTTTGAAATTGTGGACAGTAGGGCTATTGGGCAGTAGTTCGTCAGGTTGTCCCTAGCTACCCCTTTGTAAACTGGTATGATCTTAGAGTTTTTCCAAACATCAGGCTAAACCCTTTGTTGTAGACTAGCATTAAATAAGGTTGACAGGACTGGGTCTATCTGCTCAGCTGTGTATTTTAAGAATTTTAGCTCAGCTTGGTCTCATCCAGTGGCTGTTTGTGAATTTAGTGTGTTTTCGAACCTCAATCAATTTTATTGCTCAAAAATAGAACTTTGGAAGATTCTTATCAAATTCTGATGTTTTGTTTAGCTGTATTAATATCAGGGAGATGACAGAAATAATGATTTTTTAAAGTTAAAGATTGTTATTGCTTTAAGACACACACACACACACACGCACAATTAATTATATCATCTGGGGATAACTGCAACATTTAGTGACTCTGGGTGTCTTCAGGAGCATGACTGACCACAGCATTACAAACATTGACGGTACCCGTCTCTAACAATTATGAGAAGCGCTGCCTTTCAATAAGGCTGTCCCATTCCCCATATTTAACATCTCGCAGTAAACCAGAGCTTGGCCTGCCCTTTCCAGGGGATGCCTCAAATTACTCATCATGTGCTGCAAGCCAGACCTCCTTGCTGGGCCAGCTAGGTATGGGATTGTGGTGTGTCATAGGCCTTAGTTTTCCATAATAATAATTATATATAAGGTGGCAATCCTTTGTGAGAGAGGAAACAAAATGAATGGTACAGTAAAGGGTTCTAGAGAGGTGTTTGGGAGGTTGTGGGGAGGGGGTAGGTAGCATAATCGGGGTTGGGCATTCTCAGGTTCCTCCTCTGCCCTCGCCTGTATTCAACCGGGACTTGTGACAGTATTTTGAGTCGAGTAAGGGCTGCCAGCATTTCTCAAATGTGTTTACTGTCCCCCCCCCCCGCAAAACTCAAGAGTCTCTTATATGTGGCCACTTGAGCTAGTGCCAAGAGGAATTCAGCAAAGGTTGGTATTTCCATGGAGCACCATCTCATCAAGATTAGCCTCTTGGCAGCTGCCCCTACTCCCATGGCCCATTGAGCTCCAGGGATGTGTTTACGAGTGACTGGCCCCCAGTATCCCAGTAGGAGGAGGGGGTAATCTATGGTAACCATTGGGAACATCTCTCAGTACATACCTTGGATTGCTGCCCAGAATGAATGGAGTTGGAGACAATCCCAGAAGACATGGTACAGGTGAGCCTCTTGAGTTCCACACCTCCAGCAATTGTTGGCTGGGGTTACTCCCATCTGCTTGAGTTTGGCTGGGGTGTGGTACCATCTGAGTAAGGTCTTGCTCATTATTAGAAGTATGCGCCCATCCCGACAGGCCATGTGAATTCTCCTCAAGCCATGGGCCCATTGCTGGTTGGAAACTGGGGCATTCAGTTTGCATTCTCATTGAGCATTGGTTGATTGGGTGGGATCCTGAAGGTTGTCCCTGAGTGCGGCATAGATCTGGCTTGCTCTGTTCTTGGTGAGCTTCTCCCAGGTGCCTATTGAGTGGGGTCCCTGTGGCACCCCCTTGATGTGGGGAGCACTGGGTGCATGGGCTGTGGCATCCCATATTTGGAGATATCTCCAGAAATGTGCAGCTATGAGATGGCACCTGGTCCTGAGAGCCTCAAAAGCATCAATTGAAAAGGAGCCTGGGAGTAGTAAATCTTGTACCTGGGTAATGCCTTGGGCCTGTCATACCTTCCAGTGAATGGGTTCCTTCCCTACCACCATATCCTGATTGCACCAAAGTGGCATGTGCTTCCAAGGGGCTGGGTTCTGTTCTAGAAAGGAGTGTACTTGCCTCCAGTATTTTATTGAGACCTTGGGGGGGGGGTAGGTATATAGGGTTACATTTCACATCATAGAGAACCACTGCAGGGAATGTGGCCTTTGCTATTAAAACTTCAAAAGGGAGCCAAGTTGGAGAGGCTTTTCCTACCTTTGAGAGCCATCTGATGACCTGGACTGAGATGAATGCTATATGGTAGCCTTACAGCCAAGGAAGTCCCCACCTTCCCCTACTCCATTGAAGTCTCAGTTTAAGTTTACTAAATTTTTGGGGGCAATCCTCCAACAGGAAGCCGCCTATCTGAGCTTCCATTTTTTGGAACCATTTCTAGGGAATTGGGACAGGTAGATGTGCTAACAAGTAAAGCAGTCTGAGGGCTGCCATCATCTTAATGGAGTCTATCTTATCTGCTAGCAAGAGTGTTTGGGCTTTCCACCTGTCTACATCGTGTCTAAGGGAATCTAGAAAGTTCGCAAAATTGACCAAGATCATTTTGTTTAAATTGGGGTGTAAGATGACACCTAGGTATTTAATGTCATTTGGTGACCATTTAAAATCTCAATTTGTGAAGGTCTCCCCCGAGTTTGCTGAGTTCAGTGGGAGGACCTCTGTTTTGGCCTGATTTACCCTCATTCTGGAAACCCAAGTGAATTCAGCCAGGATATCTAGGATGTCCTGAACCACCAGAGGAGTGTAAGCTGTAGTTATCAGGAGTTCGTCAGCATACAGAAAAGCATTAAAGGTAGAGCTGCATACCTAAATGCTCAGAATCTAAGAATCCCTAAGAGCTATGGCCAAAGGTTCTATTGCTAGGACAAATAGGAGGGGCGAGAGGGGGCACCCTTGCCTCATACCTTTCTGCAGTTCAAATGGGGTGGGGGCAAAGTGCGGTTAGTCAGGAGTCACCGAGACCATGGAGGAGGCAAATAGTAGTTTTATCCAAGCAATATAGCTCAACCCTATGCCCATTTTTGTAAGGGTATGTAGCAAAAAAGGCCATTCAACTAAGTCAAAGGACTTCTCAAAGTCGATTGCTAGGGCCACAGACAGGGTTCTGGACATCTTAGTCATGTGCATTAGGGTAATCAGGATCCTGTGGTGGTCTGACCCCAATCTTCCCTTGACAAATCCAGCTTGAGATGGGTGGATCAGGCCCAGTAGGAGTTGTTCTAGCTTCCCAGCTAGCACCTTTGCCAGTATTTTGGCATTGATGGTGATGAAGGAGATGGGGCAGTAGCTTCCCGATGATATTGAGTTTTTTCACTTTTTGGGAAGAACCATGATGGTCACTTCTCTTATGGTGGGGGGGTAGCTGCCCAATGGTCAGAAAGTCCTGGTATGCCCTGACCAGGTATCGGGCAAGATGGACTCCCCACACTCCATATAGGTATATTGGCAGGGCATCTTTCCCTGGGGCTTTGCAAGAGTTCATGGTTTTTAGTGCCGCCTCAACCTCATCTACCATTATTGGGGCTTCTAGACCTTGGACTTCAGTGTCTGGGACTCACGGTATGGGTAGGTTGTCCAGAAAGCCATGAATGTTGAGAGGATCAGGAGGGAAGGGGGATGCAAACAACTGTTCATAGAATTGGTCCATGTTTGCATTCACCCCTTTATGAGAGTGACAGGTTGCACCATCTCTGTCTGTTAGGGCATAGATGGTCCTTGTGGCCTATTGGTTCTTGAGCCTTTAGGTCAGTAATTTACTGTCCTTTTCTCCCCCCTCCCAGAAGGCGTGGCACACCCTCCTAAGGTTCAGCTCAGAATGATAGGTTAGGTGGGCATTGAGTGAGATCCTTGTGCTGGCCAGCTGTGCCAGTGGGTTTGAGGTGGACGTTTGGATTTGAGGCTTTTGTACTGGGCTTCCAGAGTATTCAGTTGTTTCTCCAGGGCCCTTTGGTCTGCCTCTCTGTGTTGCTTCCTGGCTGAGGCAAATGCAATGATTCTACCTCCGAGGGTAGCTTCAAAGGCTTCCGAAAGGGTCAAGTTGGATACGTCACCATTATCATAGTTCTTCCAATATTCCTCCACCTCTGGTCCCAGCCAGTCCTGGAATTGTAAGTCATCCAGCAGGAGAGCATCCAGGTGCCACACAGATGTCTTGGGTGGTTATTGCCTTTGTCTGATCACCAGCTCCAAGGGGGCATGGTCAGAGATAATAATGGGGTGTTTTTGACAACCCCATCGTATACTCTGCTTGATATTAACCATAGATCTATCCTGCCAGATGACCCGTGAGTCTGGAAAAAGCATGTGTAATCATGCCTTCTTGGGTGTTGCATTCTCCATGCATCTGGCAGCGAGTGCTCAGCCATCAGCCTCTGGACTGCTTTCTTGGCCTGCCTATGGGGTTCGGGGGTTTTGTTACTCCTTACTATAGTGTGATCTAATGCAAGATTAAAATCTCCTCCCATGAATACTGAGGCTTTCTTTGTGTTAAAATCCATGAGGGCCTGATTAACCTCATGAAAGAATTGTGGGAAGTCCTGGTTAGGGGGCAAAGATATTGGTGAGGATCATGGGGTGCTTGGGGTCTCCATTTCCACTATGATCCATCTCCCTTCTTTATCATGTGTCTGTTGGATCATTTTCCAGCCCAGGTTTTTGTGAAGGAGTATGGAGACTGCCCTTTTATGGGATACAGCCACACTGTGTAGCTCCTCCACCACCCATTTTTGTTTTTTTTGCTTTTCCAGAGGACAGTTTCATCTCTTGGAGGAAGGCTACCTGGGGGCTCAGTTTTTTCAGATGAAGCAAAACTTTTTCCCTCTCAACTGATGAGTTGAGCCCCCTAACATTCCAGGATATTAGTCTAGTCTCCATTGGGTGAGCAATTTATCATGGTCCGAAGATGGTGTGGCTTAGCTCTCCCACTTGCTACCCTCTTTCTGCTAGTATGTCCCTGCATTCCCCGCTACCCCTTCACCCACCTCCCTATCTTCTTTTTTCCCCCTCCTCTGCCCTCTGCTCCCCCATTCTTTGGGAGTCACCAGTGGTCTGTTACGCCCTCGCTCACCTGTTCACCTTCTGGTGCAGTCCATCCCCCACAGAGCTGTGGTTAGGCCCCCCCAGGCGGTTACGGTGTGAGGGCCCTTTCACTCCGACGTGTCTTTTTACTTCATCAGGATGCTGTCTCTGGAGGTGGCAGGGGTGTTGAGGGTTGGGACCTTGGCGCTTCATCTACTGGGAGGCAGTGGGTGTTTTTCCAATGTTCTGGGTGTGCCGTGTGTCCTTGACATCATGGCGCTATGAGCGCCAATGTCTGTCAGCTCCCCACTTTTAGTCCTTGAGCCTGCTGTACCTCGAGTCACCACTCAGGGTCTCCCAGGTACCAAGTCCAGTTCTCACCCTCTCCCCAGAGAAGGTGAGCTGTACACAGGACACTCAATCCTCCTCCCCCCTGGCTGGTCCTTCAGCTCTCAGGCTCGTTCCCAAAGCCGGGTCGCTGGCATCGCAAGCGGAAATCTAACCACTGCACCAGTGGGCTGGCCACCTCCCTATCTCCTTTATTTCTCTAATCACTGGATTGCCATTTCCTTTGACAAAACTATATACACAAAACTTGTTATCAAAAAACATTTTTACCTCAAATATAGGTAACAGGAATAACATTGTCTGGACATAGAAAACCTCAATTCATCTCCTCCCTCCCTTACCTCCTCCCTACTCCAACTATTGACCAGCATCCGCTTCTTGTGTCAGCTGGCCTACAGCCCAGTTACTTGTGGGAGTCACTGGGGTTGGACATCTTGGTGTGATCTTCAAAGGTTAGAGTCCTTTGACTACTCAGTTCTTTGCTGTCACCCTGATGTGCACTTTTCCCTTTTGCAGCTCTCTGTGTTGTGAGCCACATTATTTCCTGTGTGTACCTAACTCTTTAATGGCCCCAGGCTGCCTCACCTTCCCCTGTGCCCCTTTCATGAACTGAAAGTTTTGGGGGAGCCCTGAGGGAGGGTTAGGAGCATCGCCAGACCCTTCCTCTGGGGAGTCAAGTGGGGAGCACATTGTGCTGTCACCCCAACCCTGGTCCCATAAGGGGGTCTAGCTGGTTCAGCCCTCTTCTTCCATTGAGTTGCTCTCCCTTCTGGTATCTAAAATTGGGGGGGGGGGAGCTGGGTACCTTGTCCTCATCCCCTTGTCTGTGTTACTTAGTAGGAGGGCTTCCTTTACCCTGCTTGGTAGTTTGGGAACCACAGCCCTTTATCTGGTCTGGAGAGGAGGGGTCTCCACACTATTTTACATTGGAGAGGGCTGGTGTCTCATTTATTATACAGGAGGACTCTCTGTCCCCTGCTGAGATGGGGTCTAACTGCAAATGTCAGCCATCTCAGGCATAGGGATCCCTCAAGCCTGTCCGGCTATTATTTCCCTTAGTCATCTGACGGGGCCTGATAACTATTAGAAGGGTTTATCCATTTCATGGGGCCCTATGATGCCCCAACCTTTGCGTGGGCCAGGATCAAGCCAGGTTTCCTGAGGGTCCTGCCCCCACACCCTCTCAGTCTGAGGTGCTACTGTGCTATTTAATGACAGACCTTGAGGTGCGCTCAGTGGATATGATCGCTGGAGGGTCCTGGGTGTCCTCCGGACACCTCCAATAGTTGTTTCAGTCTTACTGGCCCTCCTGCATTTGGGGGGGGGTATATACCTTCATCTATGTCCAATGGAGTGGCGGGCTTGGGATCCGGACTGATAACAGTGCATCTGAGGGATCCTGAAATAGCCATCCTCTGGCGGTAAGTCAAAGAAAGAAGGACCCAACCTTGTGGGGTCATGTGTCCAGCCGTGCTGCCTACACTGCTGCAGGGTGGCTCCCACATGCATCTTTATTACAAACTATTTAACCTTGAACCAGGCTAGGTAAAACAATTAACTGTGACTTTGCATCATATTGAAGTTAAGAGACCCGTGTGCATCTAGAAATACCCCCCTTCAGGCCGCTATGTCTCATGGTGGGGGGATGGGGTCCGTTAACCGCCCGGACCCCATCTTACTGGTGTGTGAAACTCCTTCCCCTTTATGAGGGGACATGCTTTAGTAATGCGAGCAACCATAACACAGAAAAGAGAAGTCCAACTTACAGTTAGCCAGGCAGGAGGGTCAATGCAAGGGTCAACTCTCTGGGATGGTAGCAGAAACAAAGAGAAAACAACAGGTGTTGTCACTCACTGGGGAGACTGATCCCTCAGCAGCAACCCACTTGCTCGGCATCCAGTGCTTGTAATGGGAAGGCCCCCATCAGGAGCAGCGGGGCTTCAAATGTCTCAGCTTGCAGTAAGGCCACTAACCCAGTGGCATCAGTTTCTTCAGCCCATGAGAGGCTCCTTGCCTCTGGGGCCACTGCCACGGTACCTGCAGAGCATCTGGGTGGCAGAGGTGGATGATGTGGTGGGCCCTCCATAGGTAACTCCATCAGGGCCACAAATTTGTTATTACTCATGTCAGGGCATGAGGTGCCAAGTGAGGCCTTGAAACTGGGGTTGTCACTGACTCCTGGAGCGGAGCCTGAGGGTTTTGTCCACATGTGCCCCCTCCTCCCTTGCCCTTCTTCTGTTCCTCCAGTTGCCGCTTGGGGACTTGCAAAGGGGGGAGGTCTGGTTCGACAGGCAGTTGTCAGTGGGGGTTTTGGGCACAGGAGGCACCCACTGATGGCTGCTGTCCAGTGGTTGATAGTCCATTGGGGTGGGCTATGTAGGGCAGCCTGATGATCTGCCATTGCCCCAGAGCCTGCCCCAATTAAGCTTGGGGGTCTGAGCCACAAGGAAATTCTCGGAGGCTGCAGGTGTATCTAACACCCTTGGGGAGCCATTCACCATCATGTGGGGCGAGGCTGGGTAATACAGCGAATATTCCAGCCTGATCTAAGCACAGGCTTGTCTCACTGTAGTGCAGGCCCTCTGCCTCACTGATACCTCTTGTGAGTAGTCAGCTAACACTTGTATTCAGTGGCCCCTCCAGTGTTGCTCTTTCTGTTGCCTAGCTAGTCTGGTGATAGTTCCATGGTCTTGAAACCAAAGGAACTGGGCTAGAATGGTGCATGGGCAGCTGCCTGGGGCTGATCAGGGGGATAGCATTTTGTGAGCCTGGTTTATCTCAGGTGGGTTCCCATGATGCCAGCCCAGCAATGGTGGCAGTTCCCATTGTAGAAATAACTGTATGTCTTTTCCCTCGCAGCCTTCCGGAAACCCCACAAACCTGAGGTTATTCCATCTGCTGTGGTTTTCAAGGTCCTTGACTCTGGACCATAGCAGTTGGATAACTGGGTCCTGCTCTTTCAGCCTGGCATCTGCTCTGCACCAGCCGTCTACAGCTTCTGCCAGCATATGCTCCGAGACACAGACCCTCAGTGATAAATCAATTATGTGCACTGTGTTTCTTTTTGTGGCTAAGTCCATGTTGTCCATGTGTTTCAGGATCTCAGTGGACATTTGCCTTATCTCTGACAGGTTGCCCTCCAGCAGTCATGGTGTTGTCACGACATCCATCTAAGGGATCCCCTCATGTAGATAGGCTGCTTGCCAGTGATCTGGAGCAAGTGGATTGTAATTTCGGGATGTCAACAGCCTGGAACTCAGACAAGGAGTTGCTGAAAAGGTAAGCTCAGTACCAAAGTTTTGTGTTAGTTAGAGGTTATGTGTTGCAGAAAGAACAGAGTAATCTTAGCTTAATGCTGGGGCTGAGGGAGAGCTGAAGTCTCAGGCGACCGTTTGCTTCAGCTGTTGGCCACTGCCCTTCCAGAAATAATGATTTAAGCTGTTTGTTGTTCGGTAAATTGTCATTTCTGTGCCCTTCTCATCGTGTATATTTATTTCTGTATCTTTCTTTATATTCCCTTCAAATTGTTTTTATTAGGTTCCAGTTTGGGCAGGGTTTTAGTTTGATTTATTTTGTTTTAACAATATCTTTTCCTAGCCTTTTTAACCATTCTTCTGTATGTATTTCATTTATTTTATTTCCATATTCTGTTTTGTGCTCCTATCTTCTGTGCCCCCTTCCAACTGACCCTCCCAGCCCCGACATCCCAGAATTACTGGGGCTTACCTTTCTGCCCAGCCCAGGAGTGGAGTCTGCAGAGAGTTGGACTTCATCCTGCAGCTGGAGGATTGGATTTTCTCCTTCATTTTCTCCCTGTTCCCCGTTGCTGGGGTGCACATGCCAGACGTGCATGCGTGGAGGCGCTCACACGTTTGCTGAAGTCCCGCAGCATCCACCCCTTCTGTGTGCCCTAAAGACCCGCACTTCCCCCAGGCCTCCACCTGGGGCAGTCATTCGGTGGGATTGCAACCCTTCCCCTCCTGGGAGAGGAGAGCTGTCTTCCAGATGCTCAATCCTCTCCCTCCCTGCCGACCCCAAAGGCCCAGACTCATTCCAGAACCTGGGATGCTGGTGTGGAGTGAGGTGTGGCATTCAACGCCTCAACCCTCAGTGCTACCGGGCCGGCCTTTTGCATGTATTTCTAATAAATTTAAACAGTTCCCAGTCCTCAACTTCCAGAGTTCAGTTTGCCTTCTTCCAAACTCTATCCTTCCATCTAATCTGATCTTTTAATTTTCTTATCTACCCATGGATGGTGTCTAACTCTCTCTTTGACTTTTTTAAATGGTGCATTTTTATTACAAATATCCACATATGTTCTTGTGAAATCTCTAACTGCAAGATCCACATCTGGCATATGTTTTGTTTATTCCCAATTTACTTGCCCTATTTGTTGCTGGAAGCTCTGTCTATTAAATTTTCAAAATCTCTGGCAAATTTTGACTTTTGTTAGGTTGCTTTTTCAAGCTGCTGTTCCACTTCACATTCTATATAGCAATAATCTCCTAAATTGGGAGTCCCTACTTTATGGTTCAGAACTTTGATAACCATGGCCATAAATATTAGATCCAGGATACAGTATTTCCACTGCTTGAGTAAGTACTTTTGCGTGTTGGAGCATTTATAGTCTGTGTTAAATGAAAAGACTGAAATTCAGTCTCAAGTTTAATACCTCTAGCCTCTCCCCATGCTGCATTGAAGTCCCCGATTAGAATTCTCTCCGTTTGTCCAATTAGTATCGTTAGTTTTGAGGATAGAGTTTCAAAAGCTGTGCCCTTTACTTTAGGATGGGAATAAACTTCCACTCCACCTATTTTTAACTTAAAGATGTATATTAATATTATCTCTGCACCTTATATGTTTCCAGAGATGAGCATTTCTATTTGCCCTAAGTTATTTTTGATAAATAGTGCACCCCCTGCGGTCTAACGTAGCAGAATACCTCATAATCTCTTACAGAGATCTCAGAATCTAGATGTTTTTTTGAGAGCCAAGTCTCAGAAATTCCCACAACATCATAATCCCCTCCATGCAGCCATTTTTCAAATACGACTTGTTTGACCACTAAACTTCTAGCATTGTCATGGGCTAGAGAAGAACAAAGGGAGAGACACAGCTTGGTTCAGATGAAAATCTGAAACCACTTTAGGTAAAAACCTCCTATTAGTTCTAAGGACAACCTTATCTCTATGGAATGAGATAAAATCAGGCTCCACTGACAGAACTTGCAATTCACTGATACGCCTGGCAGAGGTAATAGCTACCAGGAACACAGTTTTCCAAGTCAAGTACTTAAGCTGTACTGAAGACAAAGGCACAAAAGGGGGTTTCCCAAAAGACTTATGAAGGGGAATAGACACTCTCATGGACTCTGGGATGTCCATTATCTTCACATAATCAGGTTCCTCTTGTTCCTCTATAGCTTCTTCCACAGGGAGCTGGAGGGTTTCTGCCACTTTCCTGTAAAACATGTAGTGAGAAGGGGACTCAGAAAACCTGGGAGGGGAAACACCAGAAGGCCTGTCTGGGGAGATGTCCGGTTCAATGGGTTCAACCAGACCTCCCACGCCATAGTCATCGTCATCATCATAATCTTCATCCCCCTCCAAATCCGGTTCATAGAAATCTTCAGGGGCATAATCTTGAACCGGAGGAACCGACCAAACTGAGTGCCTGCCAGAAGGCGCCGGATCAGATGGAACTGAATGAAGCAATTCTACAATCCTTATTGCACTGGCAATCTCTTTGGTGGTTGGAAAATGGGTCTCTGGATCCGAACCGGACGATTTTTCTTTTCTTTTTCTTTTTGTAGGGACCAATCCCTCAGGATCAGCTCTCCTCTTGCCCAAAGAAGCATCGCCCTGGTCAGAAGGCACTCCCTCAGGTTCGGTCAGAACCGAACCGGGCTGGCCATCTGGGTCAGTGGACTTCACGGCCTCCTCATCTCTGAGCCTACCTAATCTTTTTTCCAGGGTAGACTTAGGGAAATTTTTACAGATTTGACAGTCTGAATCGAGGTGGTCAAACCCCAGACAATAAACACAGGTGGTGTGGGGATCAGCCTTAGCAAAGACCTCCCCACACACACTGCAGTGTTGAAACCCAGTGGGCCAGGTTTTTCTTTTGGGTTTCTCAGACATAGCCATCCTAACCACAAACTTACCCTTTTTATGGCAAACAACCAGGCAAGACATCCTTATTGGTTTCTAACTGTGTCACGAGTATTGGAAAAAACCACAAGAAAATGCAGTTTTTTTTTAAACCGATAAGGACCGGTAACCACACTCTAAGTTTAAAAACAATGACAGAATATATAAATCACTAAATGGCCAGTTCAGTCGAACCGGTCAGAAAATCAATTTTTACAATTTCCACAAGTTTACTATGTCTAGTTCACTACCTAGTACTTACTGTACCACAGATAGATATCTGAACTGAAACTTGCAAAAATAATTGGTAAAAACGAGGACTTTAACCAACTTACGAACCGTGAGCAAAGGAGAAATCGCCGTTCAGTTAGGCGGAGTAAAGAATCTGACAGTTGCACTTCAAAGTGCAGCAGACAGAGATTTGAACCGAGCTTGAGCGCAACGATCTATGCTCTGCTTAGAAAATTAACCCTCTACTCTCCGGAGCAGTTTGAGTGCTGGGGCTAACTGCAATAGTCAGAATACAGCAAGACATCATGTTGTTTGAATTAAGCCCTTCCTTAGGTTTATGCTTACAAGTTACTCTTGTTAAGGGTCTGATATGGTTCCTACTCTATTGACATTTAAATTTGCTTCTTCAACTTGATGTTCTTTACTGTTTAGTAATATTGAGACTTGCAAACAAAACAGCAAGGAATTTACACACAATTCCTTGAGTTTTAATTTGTGTGGTAGGTCTCTGTAAGTTAGCCATAGTTACGATAGTTACCACCATCCAATACACAAGGGAATAAATACATCTCTAAAGGAAAAATATTTATTTATTTAGTTTTTGTTAATCGGGTACTGTAGGTACACTAGCCATGAAATTATTTCAGGGATGACCCGGGAGAATACAACAATCAAAGACAGGTACATAGCATGAAGTACAATGAAATTACAATAGCATAGGTCAAAACAGTCAGTAGTAATGAATACGTGCGGCCAGGACAATAACAATAACTATATCCTTCATTCTTAAAATAAATAATAAGAAATATAAAAAAAATGTGAGAAAACTAAGAAAGGGGATAAAATTGGGGGAAATGTAATTCATTGCCCTTGAGTATATTAGACTTGCGGTCTTCGTCAGTTACGATAGCTTCAAATTTCTAGTTGGTTACATTCTAAAAACACTTTCTATCCCAGTCCAGAAGGTCTTTTTAAATGTCCTAAAGAAAACCAGTTTTCTTAATTGCACTAATGATTTTTATGTTGCTTGCACGCATGTGCAAGAAACATAGTGCCAACATCTGAGTTTTCGGAGGTGTGGCAGCCCTCTTCCAATTCAGTCAGTAAGTTTGCAGGTGTGGCCGCAGTTCTCCAATCAATGCTGCAGCTGTCTATGACAGCAGTTGAAAATGCAGTGCCGTACAGTTGAAAGGGAGAGCTACACTTTAGTGAGCAGCGATAAGATTGCATGCTCATGCGCGTTCCCCCCGCCCATACACACAAGGACCATGATTCAGTTCCTCTGCCAGGGTCCCGATGACAGTAACGGGCGCATCTTCTTCATAAGTGTAGTACTTAGTCATTGTGCAGTGCACCACCGAAAACAAAAGAAGAAGCATGCATGGACTTCCAAGTAGAGTCATTAAACCTGTGGCAGTCGCAGGGGCGCAATCTTTTCGGCACTTCATGAACGCTCTTTCTCACAGAAAAGTTTGTCCTATAAAATAGGGTTAGTAAATAAGGCAGAATACACCAGACTTATGAATATTGGTTTTAACCAGTGACTATTCAAGTTGCCGAGCAATATCTTGTTCTGTTGCTATACTGCTCTATGTATTAGGGACTTGATGTATGCATAGCCTACAGCAGGGTTTTATGGACACGATTATGGAAATGAGCCTCCCTTTTGACCAACCATCTTTGCCACCTGTTGCATATGGCACCTGGCATGGTCACTGGGAAACAAATGGGTGGTTATCATCTCCAAACACAACATTTTGTTTTCATACAACTGGCATTATTGCATGCTAACAAAACATTGACACTTTGGAACAGTAAAACCCGCGTTCACCAAAATCAAGACACAAGTATCCTGTTATTTGTGGGGCAGGGATGGGGGTCCTGATAATATCTCTGTGGCATCTTAGCATTCCATATGTTTCCCTTACTGTCTTGTATTTTCACTACTACAGCTGCCTCTTGCAGGAACTATATAAAATGTTTACCATGGTACCACGTATGCAGATATAATACAAGCTTAATCAGTTTATGATCAACTTCCCAAGTTGCAGAAATGAACATTTAACCTGTATGTGAATATAGCAGTTATCAGAGAAAGATACGTGCGATGATAGTAAAAAGTCTTGCGAGTACTTGGGTGTTTAAAATGACCCCCCCAATACTTACTCAAAGCATTCCACTGAGAGTTTAAAGCAGACTTTCTCAGTCAACAGTAAACATTATGCCCATGGATGCATCAATCTTCAGTGTTGCAAACTCTGCAATCTATTTCAAAGCTATCATGATGTAATCCACATTTTGACTGTTTAATTTTGAAATTGTCAGCACTGGGATAATGCCTTACTGTAACTACATTGTGTTATATTGTATCCATGACACTCCAGACATTACGTCATGGGTTCTCAACCCATCTGATAGGCTAGTGATGCACACGTGACCCAGATCAAATTTCAGAGCACAGCCAGGTCCCAGGAGTCCACATTCTCCAGTTTCAACCTTGCATCTGAAGAGGCTACAAGCACTCCAGGAGTCCCTGTTACATAATTAACTAAGGTAGGCCAACTTGTTTCTTTGTCTAGGAAAAATAGCTTCCACTGCAGTCCCTTTGCTTAAGTGGATTAATTAAGAAAACCTGTTTGGCTGCCTAGTTAGATTTTCTACAGCAGCTAGGGGGCTATTAAGTGGTATTTTGTGTATACTGGATTGGAATGATTTATAAATGAGTACAGATGGTAATTCCAGAACTGCAGGAGCCTTAAAGTTAGGTTCTGATCATTAGTCAAGTTCATTAAGAGAAAAACCTACAATTTAATCGTGATGTTATTATTAACTGTATTTCTGCAATTGTTAAACAGCATGGTTCAAGGAAGGAGAGTTTAAGGCATTTGTTTTTCATTGTGGTTATGGATATAGAACATAGCCTTTAAGGAAGGAAGAGAGTTTCTCCTATGTTTGCCTTGTTAGCACGCTGTAATTGCCGTTTTAAAAAGTTCCACGTTCACTCTGTTACTGGTGGCCTCCCCCTTCAAGTGCTGCCTTCCTCTTGCTATGAGGAAAGCCTGCATTCTATCTTGCGCTCTGCTGCTGCTGGCCCCCCTCTCAAGCGGGACTGAATAGCAGCATTACAAAAGGAAAGCAGCTAGGTTTCTCAAAGAATTCGGCAATTCACATATGTTGCTAGTACCTCCTCACAAGCGGGTGCCACACACTAACGCGACTTGTTTTTTGCCCGATCTCAGTCCCTACCTAAGTGGCTGTTTTGGGTATAGAATTTGACTTCAGCCCCTGACCTAGCGACTACCTGGGAGTCCGTGATCATTTGCAGCCCCTAACCAAACGGCTGCCATTGGTAGACAGACTTCTAGACAATCGGCTAATGCAGGGACAGTTCTCAATCACAGCCCCTACCACAGTGGCTGCAGTTGCAGACTGAATCCCTTGTTTTTTTCTCAGCACTTTACTGTGGGGACAGTTCTCAATTACAGCGCCTATCTAGCGGCTGCCGTTGCAGACAGAATCCCTTGCTTGTTCTCGGCACTTTCTGGCAGGAGCAGCCCTGTCCCTCAGCCCCTACTTAGCGGCTGATACACCTAGACCCCACCGCTGACTGATGCAAGGCATTCCGATCAGCAGAAACAGAGTGAAAGACTGGGGAGGAATTTAAATTGTGTTCAGCCCAGTCATAGGAGATTGTTTAGCTGAAGATGGCTATTTTAGAGCCATATGCACTGGGGGTTAATGCGTCATGTGGGGAAACTAAGCCACATACTTGGGGGCCATCTTAGGAGAGTTTTCTTTGTCTCTCCATCACGGTAATGATCGCCGCCATTTTAGGTGACAGGAATTCGACTCTCTGATAACGCTGAGCCGCCATTTTGAGCGTGTTTCTCCTCTGATAAAAAAAGACAAAAACAAACAGTTTTCTCTTCCTAATGGACTTGTTTACAATACAAACATCCAATTTACAGGGCACAAGATTCTTGTTCATTTAATCAGCCCTTATTTTGGTAATTCTCACTCAGGTGTAGGTGACCATGACCTTATACACAGGCATTGGCACCACGCCTTATGTCTCATCAAGGCTGGCCTTACGGGCAATAGGGGAGATATTTGTATATGTTTACATACTCATGAGCTCTTTATATCTATATATACATTTCTATGTATATAGATAACAAACGCCCTTCTCTCAATTCTTTCAGATGGTGAAGACCAAGAAGTGTGTGTCCTGCAGTACTGCTTTGATGCCCCACACCCAAGGCCCACTTTGTCAAGAATGCTTGCATGAAGAGGAGCAGACTAGTGGCCAACCCTCCACGGCTGACTTAGAGGGGCAGAGGCCTGCCATGTCAGGCTGGATGAACCCGGGGGCACTCCTCATCCAGACACAACAGGTGACGGTAGCCATGATGGAACGCCAGCAGAACTTCATGCTGAAAGTCATGGAAAAGCTTGAGTCGCTGACAAAGTCCAGGACACCAGACCCCCTTCCCCCTGCCCCTGGCCCAACCCCAGGTTCCAGCATGCCACAACAGCTGCATATTGACAAGGAACCTACATTGCCCCCTCCAGGGGATGAGAATGGCGGTGGAGCACCAGATGATGGAGAAGATGTTGACTCAGGGAAGGAAGATATGGACATCATACCCGATACACTTTCTTTAATCTCCGAACTCTGTTCCTTTGATCTGATTCCAGGCCTCATGAGGGCCATTAAGTTAACAATGGGTTTTGACGATGGCACACCAAAACCTGAGTCCAAGCTCGATTCAATGATCCAGCAGAACCAAAAGACCAAGGACACCTCCCCTAGCTATCCCGCTACCGATGGCATCTTCATGAAGGAGTGGGAAGCCGCAGAGCTTGGTCGTATATCCGAAAAGTGAAATCTAGATAGGATGTACCCAGTACAGGAGGACAAGGTTAAGTTGTGGTGTATGGTACCTTCTATAGACCCTCAGATAGCGGCACTCAGCAAAAAAATGGTGCTGTCTTGTGGCACGATTTCACTCAAAGATCCCACTGACAAGAAAGTGGAGGAGTTACTAAAGAAGTTGTTCAAGTTCTCAGGTGTAACAGCTAAAGCAGCAGTCACAGCAGTCTATTCGGCAAGGACACAGATCCGCTGGCTGGAGGAACTGCTAGAGAAGGCAGACCCCAAGTCCAGGGAAGCTGAGCTGTTAGAATGTACCCTGGATACAGTTAAATACCTGGGGAACATGGCTGTGGACACACTGAAACTGGAAGTCAGGTCTGCCGCATTGACAAACAGAGCCAGATGAGCCCTATGGCTCAAACTGTGGGACGCAGACAATGAGTCAAAGGTGCTACTACAGAACTTACCTTTCAAGGGCAACAACGTGTTTGGAGGAGGCTTGAAAGAATTCCTGAAGCAGAAAGAAGAGGGCAAAGACCTAACAAAAGACAAGTAAAGAACCACATATTTACCTTCCACACAATGCAGATTTCGGGGGAACAACAGGTTCCAACACAACAGAAGGTGAAATTACACTAGTATCTCCTTTCAAGGCAGAGGCCCCAACACCAACAACAATGATTTCAGAGGCTCCTCGCAAGGCACTTACTCAGCATCCAGAGGTAGGCGATTTGGAAGCAGAAGCAGAGGAGAGAAGTCAAAGCAGTACTGACTATCCCACCGTTCTGCTGCCAACCCCGACCCTGATAGGGAAGTACCCGCCGGTGGGTCGGAGGCTTATGGCATTCCAGCATCAGTGGCTATGGACCACATTGGACAGATGGGTCCTAGAAATCATTTCCCAAGGCTATGCTATCGAATTTTCAAGCATACCATCCAGAGACAGGCTGGTACCATCTCCCATTTCAAAAAAAGGGCCACCGTCCACCAGGTACAGGAGGTTATCCAGGATCTACTACAGAATAATGCCATCTGGCCAGTGCCAGTGGACGAGGCTAGCACAGGAGTCTATTCCATGTTCTTCATGGTCCCCAAGAAAAATGGAGACCTCAGGCCTATTCTGGACTTAAAATTCCTGAACAGGTTCATAGCCACACCACGGTTCAAGATGAAGACCCTCTGGTCCACCTTAAAAATCTTACGAGTGGGGGATTTCCTCACATCTGTAGACCTGAAGGATGCATACACCCACATCCCAATCAGACTGAATCACCAGCGTTTCCTCCACTTTCATATACTCTGTCAGCACCTACAGTATCAGGCCCTACCATTCGGCCTCACATGGGTATTTACAAAGGTATCAGTGGTCCTAGCAGCCAGGTTACAAGAGCAAGGGGTGGACATTATTCCATAGTTGGACGACTGGATGATAAGGGTGCGCAGCAGCGACCAGTCTCAGGGAAGCACAAACTTGGCCTGAGGACTCTGTCTCAACACAGTTGGGTGGTCAATCGTGAGAAGAGTTCACTGCATCCATCACAGGTTATAGAACACCTGGGTGCAGAAATGGAGATGGCCGAAGGGCTTGCAAGGCCTTCCATACAGCGTATCAACTCAGTGATGTCAATGGTATGGAGCCTGAGGTCCTCGGCCAAGCCAATGCTAGGTCAAGCAGCACAGGTTCTCAGATGCATGGCATCCTGCATAGACCTGGTGCCGTGGCCAAAATGGAACATGTGCCCATTACAGAGCTCTATGCTGCAACAGGGCTCCCTATCAGAGGACAACCTCGACCAAGTGATCCACATCCCAAGGATGGTGAAAGAGTCGCTGATATGGTGGACACACCGTCCAAATCTACAGAGAGGATGCCTCCTAGAAGTATCCTATGAGGTAACAATGGAGACTGATGCCAATCTCTCCGGCTAGGGAGCGTGCATACATCAGTCCACCACACAACGCAAGTGGACTTCAGCAGAGGTTCTGCTACCAATCAATGTTCTAGAGATGAGAGCAGTGTTCAATGTCTTGAGGACCTTCAAGAACAAGATTCTGGGTTGGACAGTGCTGGTGAAGTCAGACAACCAGGTCACGGTAGTCTATATAGCAAAACAAGGCAGAACACACAGCAAGACCATGCTCAGAGAAGCTGCCAAGGTCTTAAACTGGGCACAGTCCAATCTATCCCACCTCTACACCATTCACCTGGCAGGGAAGTTGAATGTCAGGGCGGATTGGTTGAGCAGACAATGGGTACACCCTGGAGAGTGGCAGCTGCACACGATCTTTTCAACATGATACAGGAAAGGCGGGGCCATATTCCAAGGAAAACACAGGTCAAGGCCTTCTTCTCCAGGTAAAAGGAGAGAAAGGCAATAGCGACAGATGCCCTGTCACAGACCTGGGATCAGGAACAGTCATACATCTTCCCCCCAATTCCCCTGATCCCATAGGTCCTGGCAAAGGTCAGGCAATCCCGCTTCAGATCATTCCGATAGCACCCTATTGGCCACGAAGGCCATGGTTTACAGCAGTCATATCCATGACGCTGGACAGATGGACACTCCCGTACTGGAAGGACATGTTACGGCAGGGATCATTACTTCACCCAGCACCCCACTCCCTGAAACTGTAGGCCTGGCTCCTGCGAGGCAGAGACTGCTAATGGCCAGTTATCATGAATCCGTCATCTCGACTGTGCTACAATTGAGAAAGCCATCTACCACATCCACCTATAAAAGACAGTGGAACATATTTTCCAGTTGGTGCAAGTCCTCCCACCTCGACCCGATGCAGGTGGATATGTCAGTGATCCTACTATACCTACAACAGGGCCTAGATAAGGGATTATCCGCTTCCTCCCTAAGGGTGCAATGATCGGCCATAGATGCGGCCATGGGGAGAGTCGGACTCTCACAACCCAGGGTGCACCCCAATGCAGTCAGGTTCCTTAAAGCCGCACAGCATATTCGATCACCCGGTCGATCACCAGTAGCCCCTTGGGACTTAACCATGGTGCTTGACGTGCTGGGAAGGAACCATTCGAGCCCAACCACAGCATTCCTCTATGTTGGTTGGGTTTGAAAACCTGTTTTCTTGTGGAGGTCTGCTCTGCTCGCAGGATTAGTGAGCTAGGAGCACTATCGTGCAAGGAGCCCTACACTATATTCACAGCAGAAGGGGTCTTTATGAAGATGGTGCCTGCCTTTCTACCAAAGGTCGTGTCAATATCCAATAAGGAACAGGCATAACAATTGCCAACATTCCAAGCACAAGCAGGCCAAGAAGCAACAAGTGCTCATCAACCACTAGACGTGGGTAATACCATAGCACTATATATCAAACAGACAATAGCCATCCGTAGGTCCGAGAGACTTTTTATGATCACTCAGGGCCATAAACAAGGACTGGCGGCTTCAAAGACCACTGTCGCTATCTGGATTAAGAGATCAATACAGGAGGCCTATAACACAAATGGCCTCACTCCCCCACAGGGAATAAAGGCCCATTCAACAAGAGCAATGGCTACCTCCTGGGCAGAAAGAGCTAGTGTATCGATGGAGGACATTTGCAGGGCCGCAACTTGGACTTCTGTACACACATTCACTAGGCATTACAGACTTGAGTCACTGTACAAACAGAGAACTGAGTTTGCCACAAGAGTCTTAGCCTCAGCGTGTAACAAGAACATGTCCGTCTGATCGCCCTGGCCCACCCTGATGGTTGTTTTTTGTACTGCTTATTAGAGTAACCCATGAGGTAATGTCTGGAGTGTTATAGATACAACATAACACAATGGGTGTTTACTCACCTGGTAAAGGTGATTGTGTTAGTTGTATCCATGACACTCCATGACCCACCCGTCAGGGCAACTACGGCACAGGTTCTTGCTTAACTACTTCAGTAAGAACAAGATATATACAAATAAAAATTGCTAGTATTATAACTGTTACTTGACAACTCAGAGCCCCTTCGGACTGATTTAGAATTGTAAAGAATAGGGAATAAATATGGAATTGTGGTGAGTCTGTGGTCAGTAGTAATTATTTGGGTGGTTATACACAACTGTGTGAGTCATGAATGTTAGAGTTTTGTTGTTGTTGGCCTAAAGCTTTTACTTTTCAACTATGGAAGAATCAAAACTGGAGAATTGGGACTTCTGGGACCTGGCTATGCTCTGAAATTTGATCTAGGTCACATGTGCATCACTAGCTTATCGGGTGGGTTGAGAACCCATGAGGTAATGTCTGGAGTGTCATGGATACAACTAACACAATCACCTTTACCAGCTGAGTAAACACCCATTACAGCAATCACCTGTGCTCAAAGATATTTCCTAATAATACCAAAAAAAAAAAAACACATTTAGGTACATCACCTGGTTTTCATGGGCGGCACTAACGGCAGCAGCAACTTGTACGATTATACTGTGTATGTTTATAAAACAGCAAAGGAAAAAGGAGACCTACTTTACGGAGAGCAGTCAAATAAGATCATACAACCGTATAGCTGGATGCATGGTCATCACACCATACATCCATTGTTGGCAATTGCTACAACTACGAAACACACTACATATTAAAACCCTAGTACCCGTTGTGTTTTTTTTCACCTATCATGAAAAAGAAAACTGACACATCTGTGTCTTTTAAGCTGCTTTGTGAGGGATATAAATCCACAGTTTTCAAGAGTTTCACAATACACATTTAAAGTAAATCTCCTTTTATAGCCAGTCTTTTCAACAGGAAAATGTTTACTGTCCTGTTCAGCTTCAGTCCCACTACCCCCTAGGCATTTACTCTATTCTTATTAATACAAATTAGACATTAGCCCTCTCCGTGGTCTTGACTATCCCTTTGCCCATGGAGTGCCTCTAACCTATTTTCCTCATTAGTTTTCAATATTATAATTAGCAAGGCTGAAACAAATAAAGGTCATTCTTGGACTGTGCAGAAATTTCTGGTTCATTTCTCTGCTTTCCCTGTTATTCATTGGTCTCATATTGCACAACATTTGTTTGAAATGCTCTATATAAAAGTTTATTGTGTTGCACAATTATGACATCATACTGCCCTAAAATTACTTGTCAAGCTACCCAGTTAAGCAGAGTCAGATTGACAGTCATGGATAGAATAAGTAGAGGGACTCCAGTCACTAGCAGTCAACTTACTCACAAAACACCAAAGCCACAGATTGTACTGAAAATAAATGGCTTGCATAGTCCATATGCTTAAGAGAAAAGCTGATAGTTTGGGCAGGGACCATGTGAAAAAAAAAATGCTAGGGGACACCCATATCCTAAAGTCAGCTCTGCCTTTATTGTTTGGCCTCATATCTGTTAGGGCTATGTGCAATTTCTGAATGCCCCTTTTACCTGTTTATAAACATTAGAATTACAACATTTCACTAAGTTTATTAAAACATGTCTGATTGTTGTGTTTTTTGCTCCATGCATCCACCCATTGTGTGCCCACATCTCCATTTAATTGGCAAAGTCATCACTTACATGGGTCATATTTAAAAAAAAATTATGATGCTTGATCTGGTGTCCACTGGCCCACCGAAATACCTGGAATTTGGAAATGACTAAATGCCCCATCACAGCCTAATTCCTCCCCGTCTTCCTCAGCAACTGTCCATTTTCTTAACAAATAGGGGTTCTGATCTTCTGATCACTGCAAATATGACATACAAAAAGAACCAGTATACATAATTTAAGCAGAATGTCTAGCCCCTATTTAGTAACCAAGGGGGGACCAATACACTCTTTTTGGCACCCCGACCCCACCCCGTCCAACAATGCCCTGATCTTTGTGGCACACAGATGTGCTCACCCCTGAACAGCTGAAGAGTCAACACACATGGTTGCAGGCTGTGTGCTTATACAGCAGGAATATCCATAGCAGCAGAACTATCTAACCTTGACTTGTATGCACTGTTGTCTTATCTTTAAACCAGATGTTTCCAGGTTGTTCTTGTAGTGCACTGTACTATAAAAACCTAGACCTAACCATCCTAGTCTCACGTTCATTGTATCATTTTACGGTTCCATGCAAATACTTTATAAGGTTTGACAATGGTTGTGTGTGTGTGTGGAGGGGGAGGACAACTGGGATATATTGGCCATCTGCCAGTTCAGTGCCAAATCGTTAGGTGTCACAGACTTGCAAGGTGCTAATGTGCCTCAAGCTCCAAAAATTTTTGTAACGTGTTAAGAATGGCATCTTTGATTGTTAGCCTTAAAGTTATCCCCCATTGGGAGAAAGCTTTAATTTGGACACCCAAACACTCACAGTCTAAATGTACTGTTGTGCTTCTACTCATAAAGTCAGGTACAGTGACTGATGACGAGTTGTACTGACACCTTAGTTCTTAATTGAAAGTAACAAGGGTACAACCTCTGCACAAGTCTATGTAGGTAATATTCTAAATGTAGAGTTGTAAAACTTAATTGAACATCCCAATTAATTTCTGTGAGGAACGTTACATATCTGGAGGAATTACATTGACAGTTGCCAGGACCTCGCTCCCCCTCTCCCTATTTCTCTCAATCTCTCTCTCTCTGTCTTTCTCCCTCTAACTTTGCAATGTATGTCGCTAAACAGTATATATTTCACATGTAAAATAAGTCCCAGATAGTGACACAGTCCAGTTGTTCTTCAGAACATGTGAACAGGTTTTTCACACTACGTGGCATATTGTATAAGGCTACTTGACGTGATATTACAATTTGCAGATGGAGCCATGTCCTAGATTTTGGTGTGTTATCACACTTAGATGGAGAGGTATGTTTCTCTCTTTTGCTTATAGCTTGGCAAACTGCAAACACAGCCCATTGGATGTCACTGAAGGCACGCGAGTTGCAAGCTACTTCCTGTAGATGGTTGCCTTTGCATTTATAAAGGGCTTTATACCAATTTCTGAAAGCTGGGTCTCCCACAGAGTAAGCTATTGCCTCATAAAAAAAACACATAATGCCCTTATGCCCTTCATTTCCACTCATCCAAAAGCTATCAGTAGTACTTAAACTGCAGTTTAAGAAACAAAGGGAAATGCAGTGTACTTCACGTGCAAGCAATTACCTCCGATTTTGAATGTAATTCAGGAGAACATATATTGTCATCCTCTTGTGCAGGATACCTAGAACATGACTATTGATATTACTTTGTATACAGTGCTTTTTAGTGTTTTTATCATATAGTGTAACTGAAGTTTCAAAAAACATTTCAAATCTACAAATAGGGCAGGTATAGGGTCATGTTTGGGTGAAATTTTAGAGAGAAACTGTTCAAGATAAAATACTGCAAAATCCAAAAAAAATAGATGTATATTGAATGTTGGGAAAGCTAAGTGCTAAATGTGCAACTGCAAGAAGGACCCTGTGCAACATTTTGTGTTCCCTTCTATGACATTTATCCAAAACAGTTCCTACAAAATCATGAGAGTTCAAGGCTGATTTGTGGCACTTTGGGTTACCTACATCACATTCCTTATACAGGGTTGCACAAGTAATTTCCCCAAAAACAGAAACAATGCTCCATTTTTATGTTGCTTGCACGCATGTGCAAGAAACATAGTGCCATCATCCAAGTTTTGGAAGGTGTGGCAGCCCTCTTCCAATTCAGTCTGTGTGTTTGCAGGTGTGGCCTTGGTTCTCTAATCAATGCTGAGCAATGACCTCAGCTACGTGATAACTGGAGGTGGGGCTTAGTCAGAGTTAAAGTAGCAAGCAGAGTTTTATTTTCTCAGAAGAAGCCAGAAGGGGAAGGAAGGAAACATATTCAATTCAGTGCTTTAGAGAAACTGGTAATTGCTATTTTTCTTTTAAACTTAGATTGTGGGCTTTTAGTGACACTATACTTTCTTTGTTGTCTTTACTTATAATTGTTTTTGGGCTGTTGAAAATTTAAAACATAGTGGTGGTGTAATTCTGTGCTGTCTTTAATTGCTGCAAATTTTATCTTGGCTTGTCTGACTGCCCTGTAGTTGGGTGAAGGGTGTTAATTGTCTGGCCTCTGACCTCAGCTACGTGATAACTGTAGGTGGGGCTTAGTCAGAGTTAAAGTAGCAAGCAGAGTTTATTTTCTCAGAAGAAGCCAGAAGGGGAAGGAAGGAAACATATTCAATTCAGTGCTTTAGAGTAACTGGTAATTGCTATTTTTCTTTTAAACTTAGATTGTGGGCTTTTAGTGACACTATACTTTCTTTGTTGTCTTTACTTATAATTGTTTTTGGGCTGTTGAAAATTTAAAACATAGTGGTGGTGTAATTCTGTGCTGTCTTTAATTGCTGCAAATTTTATCTTGGCTTGTCTGACTGCCCTGTAGTTGGGTGAAGGATGTTAATTGTCTGGCCTCTGACCTCAGCTACGTGATAACTGAAGGTGGGGCTTAGTCAGAGTTAAAGTAGCAAGCAGAGTTTTATTTTCTCAGAAGAAGCCGGAAGGGGAAGGAAGGAAACATATTCAATTCAGTGCTTTAGAGTAACTGGTAATTGCTATTTTCCTTTTAAACTTAGATTGTGGGCTTTTAGTGACACTATACTTTCTTTGTTGTCTTTACTTATAATTGTTTTTGGGCTGTTGAAAATTTAAAACATAGTGGTGGTGTAATTCTGTGCTGTTAAATCTGATTGACAGGAGCTAAACACAGGGTATAGTAAGGGGTGTGAAGTAGGAGGGGCATAAGGGTGAAGAAGCCCACCCTCAGCACGACAAGTGTTTTGACTCATTTATTTATTTATTGGTTTCTTTTTCTTTAAAAAAAAATATCTGAGGATCAGTGGCAGGATTTTTAGTACAGTAAATTAATAAAAGGGAACTAGGAGAGCTTCAGTAGCAGACAAGTAGTGGAATTGCAGTATAATGTGGGAGTGGTGCAATGCAGTGGCTGTGGCAGACATATTCAGGCAGACCTTCTGGACACTGAGGTGCTGCCCTATCTGCATGCATCTCTCTGGACTGTGGGATGAGGTAGCCAGACTCAGAGTGGAAGTAAACTGGGTCAGGAGTACCATCACCCCTATCCAGGGACCACCCAGTCCAATGCAACTGCCTCAAAGGATGCCGAGAACGAGGAGCACTTGGATGACAGTGGGCTCAGGGAGGGTTAGAGCAGTCAGGCAGAGGCACATCCCAGATCCTATTCCACTCAAGAACTCATATGCCACACTGGCAAATGAGGACAACCAAATAGAGGTACCCAGAGAAGTGGAAGGAAAGGATGTGGAGGTTAGCCAAGGAGGTGACCTCAGCAGGGAAAGCAGTGGACCCCAGAGGAGGAGGAAGTGAATCCTGGTGGGGGACTCCATCATAAGAGGGATCCAGCTTGGAACACAGGAGGGGGAGGACAGAGAGGTGAGGTGCCTACCAGGTGCCACGGCATGGAGGGATGGAAGGAAGATCCTGGGGATCACTGGGAAGACAAGACGGGATGGTGAGCTGGATATGATTATCCACCTAGGTACTAATGACCTGGCAAATGGGGAGCCAAAGGAAGTTCAGGAGGAGTTTAGGAAACTGGGGAGGGGTCTCAAGCAAGTAGCTACTTCTGTCACTTTCTCAGAAGTACTACCTGTGAGAGGCAAGGGAGAGCATAGGAGTGCATGCACCAGGAACTTTAACTCATGGTTGAAGAACTGGTGCTGTGAGGAAGGGTTTGGATTCATTGGTGACTGGGGACCCACCTGGAGGGATGGAGGTCTGTTCAAGCCTGACGGCCTGCATCCATCCTGGAGGGGAATCCAAGCACTCAATGATAAGTTTAAATGCTACATTGACAAGCATTTAAACTAGCAAAGGGGGGTGGCAGGCCAGCAAGGAGGGTACCTACTTGCTCACCCCCCACAGCTAGCAGTGAAACCAGTGAACCAGAGGAGTGGCTATCTCTGCAAAGCAGTGTGCAAAAGATGGAGATTAGTGCCCAAGAGGTGGATAAGCAGAAAAGGGGCAAAATTCAGCAGAAGGGCAGACAGCAAGGAAAACCAGGGATAAATGACAACCAAGGAAGGGGCTGGAGTAGAACAGTGAAACAGTCTAGGGAGGTCAAATCATGGAAAGCCATGTGCAAATGCCAGGAGCCTTAGCAACAAGATGGAAGATCTGGAGGCTGTCATGGTACAGTCAGACCTGGACATTGTGGCCATCACTGAAACCTGGTGTAATGATAACCACGACTGGGAGATGGCCATACCTGGCTACAACATATTCAGAAGAGACAGAGCAGGCAGGAAGGGAGGAGGAGGCACTGTATGTGAAAAATGACATAAGGGCCACAGAGATCCAGGAGGAACAAAATGGGGAGAAATACTGTGGGTTAAGCTGGAAAAGAAAATGGGACCGCTATCTGCACAGGTGTGGTCTATAGACCACCAGCCCAGGAGGAAGAAACAGATAGAGTTGATGCTAGCCATCCAAAGGATGGCAGACAAGGGGTGAGGTAGTACTGGTTGGAGACTTCAATATTCCAGACGTGGACTGGAGCATCCCAGCAGCAGCATCAACTAGGAGCAGATTTATCCTGGACTCCTTTCAGGTGCCTTCCTCAAGCAACTGGTCATGGAACCAACTCAGCAGAAGGCAATACTGGACCTTGTGCTCACAAACAGGGACAGTGTGATGGGGGTAACAGTGGGGAGCACCTGGGAAACAGTGACCACCAGTCATTGTGGTTTGAAATCACAGAAAGAGCAGAACCAAACCACACAAAACACGTATCCTGGATTTTAGGGGCGACTTTGGGAAAATGGGGAGATACTTGAAAGAGGCATTAAGGAATGGGACAGGAATCAGGGGTTGAGGAACAGTGGGCAGTATTTAAAATGGGGATTACAAGAACAACAGAATTATGCATTAAGCAGGTTAGCAAGAGGAAAAGGAAGATGAGACCATTATGGTTTTCCAAAGAGGTAGCAAGAAAGTGAAAGCCAAAAGATTGCATTCAGGCAATACAAAAGACACAGGCAGAAGGGGATAGGGAGAAGTACCAGGAGAAACAAAGGGAGGCAGGAGGTCAGTAAGGAAGCCAAAGCTCAGACAGAAGAACACATTGCAAAATCAGTGGGTAGAGGGGACAAAACCTTTACAGGTACATAAGTGAAAAAAGAAAGACAAAGGGATGAATAGTGAGACTGAAGGGGAGGATGGGGGCATGTGGAGGATGACAACAGTAAAGCTGACATATTGAACAGGTATTTCTGCTCAGTCTTTACTGAGGAAGAGGAGGGTAATGGGTCTGAAGGAGTACAAGGTGAGAATGGTGCAGAATGGACACAAGTCCCTTTATACAAGAGAAAGGGTCCTGAAGGAACTGGAAGTAATAAGAGTTGATAAAGCAATGGGGCCAGATGGGGTGCACCCCAGTGTCCTTAAAGAACTAAGAGAGGTGGTGGCTGAACCTCTGGCTATCCTGTTTAGCTGATCACTGGAAACAGGGGAAGTACCCAAAGACTGGAGGACAGCAGATGTAGTCCCCTTATACAAAAGTGGGAACAAAGAGGAAGCAGGGAACTACAGACCAGTTAGCCTCACCTCGGTAGTGGGGAAGATCATGGAGGCACTACTGAAGGAGAGATTGGTGGTACATCTGGTTGTCAATGGACTACAGGACCCAAGGCAGCATGGTTTCACCAGGGGGAGGTCATGTCAGACCAACCTTGTTGAATTTTTTGACTGGGTGACTAGGGAGGTGGATCGGGGGAGGGCAGTGGACATGGCCTATCCGGACTTCAGCAAGGCCTTTGACACTGTGCCACATAGAAGACTATTAAACAAACTGGGGAATATGGGTGTGGGCAGGACAGTAGTGTGGTGGGAGGTAACTGGCTGGGTGGCAGGACACAGAGGGTGGTGGTAAATGGCTGTCACTCCACAGAGGGAAGAGTGACCAGTGGGGTACCACAGGGATCAGTGCTGGGACCAGTCCTATTCAACATCTTCATCAGTGACATTCGCAGGACCTAGAAGGCAGAATTTCACTGTTCGCTGATGACACAAAGCTCTGTAACAGAGTAGACACACCAGAGGGTGTAGACAGAATGAGAAGGACCTGCAGAAACTTGAAGAATGGTCAGGGATTGGCAGTTGAAATTCAATGCAAAGAAGTGCAAGATAATGCATATGGGGCACAAAAACCCTGGCACAATATATCAGTTGGGGGGGTGAGGATATATCATGCACCAAGCAGAAAAGGGATCTTGGGGTTGTCATCTCTGATGACCTCAAGGTAGGGAAACAGTGTGACAAGGCAGCAGGTAAAGCAAATAGGATGCTGGGATGTATAGGCAGGGGCATCACCAGCAGGAAAAGGGAGGTCATAATTCCGCTATACAAGACGCTAGTGAGGCCCCACCTGGAGTACAGTGTACAGTTCTGGAGACCATACCTACCTAAGGACATAGACAGGGTAGAGAACGTTCAGAGGAGGGCAACAAAGATGGTGCATGGATTGCATCACAAGTCCTATGAATACAGGCTGAAGGAACTGAACATGTACTCCCTGGAGGAGAGGAGGGAGGGAGAGAGGGGATATGATAGAGACATACAAGTATCTTACAGGGAGGAACAGGGTGCAGGAAAATACTATTTTTAAGCAAAAAAGATGTTCCAGGACTAGAGGGCATGGGATGAAGTTGGAGGGAGGATGATTCAGAGGAAACATGAAAAAGAATTTCTTCACAGAACGAGTGGTGGTCAAGTGGAACACCCTGCCAGAGGAAGTGGTGGGGCTGAAACAATCATGGGATTTAAGAATGCATGGGATAGACATAAAGGAATTCTGGAGGTCGGGGTAAGGGGCAACAGACTTCTAGGAAAACAAACTGAACTTACAAGCTCAAATGGGCAGACTGGGTGGGCCATAGGCCCTTATCTGCCGACACTGTCTATGTATCTATGTAGCTGTCTATGACAGCAGTTGAAAATGCAGTGTCGTACAGTTGAAAGGGAGAGCTACGCTTCAGTGAGCAGCGATAACATTGCATGCTCATGCGCGCTCCCCCCCACACACATGCATGCATACTGCATGCTTGTGCTTCCCCCCATGCACACACACTGTATAGCCAGTGAGGGTGCCCAATCCTCCATTGGCTGTGCTGCACTCCCCCCCAACAGAGTTCCAGGTGCCAAACTGGGAGCCCACCCCAGCATGGCAGCAGTCTGTATGGCCGATGGGGGTGCCCAATCCCCGTCGACTCTACTTTTCCCCCCAGACTATCGGGTGCCATGCTGGGAGATTTAGTAGTCCTATTCCTTCTTGTTCCTTTGATCTTTGAAGATCTGACCACTTTATCCTGGCTTTCCTACAACACCAAACAAATCAATGTAACGTTGTAATTATCTTGGTCCATTCTGCCCTGGGTATATTCAGTAGGAGGGTCTGAAACAAGAACATTGCTTGCACGCATGTGCAAGAAACATAGTGCCATCATCCGAGTTTTCGGAGGTGAGGTGGCCCTCTTCCAATTCAGTCAATGTGTTTGCAGGCACAGCTGCAGTTCTCCAATCAGTGCTGCAGCTGTCTATGACAGCAGTTGAAAATGCAGTGCCATACAGTTGAAAGGGAGAGCTACGCCTCAGTGAGCAGCGTTAAGATTGCGAGCTCATGTGCGCCACACATGCACGGCTACTGCATGCTCGTGCTTCCCCATGCACATACTGTATAGCTGATGGGGGTGCCTAATCCCCTGTCACCTGTGCTGTGCTCCCCCCAACAGAGTTCCAGGTGCCACGCTGGGAGCCCACCCCAGCACGACAGCAGTCTGTATGGCAGACGGGGGGGCCCAATCCCCTGTCAGATCTACTGTTCACCACCTGACTATCGGGTGCCACGCTGGGAGCCCACCCCAGCATGGCAACAGGTCCTATGGCTGACGGGGGTGCCCAATCCCCCATCAGCTCCACTGCCCCTCCAAATAGCCTTCCAGCTGCCATGCTGGGAGCCCACCCCAGTGTGGCACAAGTCCAGGGTCGTCCAAGTTAAAAAAAAAAAAAAAAAAAAAAAACCTTCCCTCACAGAAGGTCCTGACCTCCAACTTTGCGCCCACCATCTGTGCATCTACCTCCCACACCCCCCCTCACCCCATCCCCACTCCCGGAGTCCGCGCCCTGAACTTAGGTGGACTCGATCATGTCTGCACCTTCAAAGTCGATCGCTGAATTGAGGAAATGCCGTAAGCTGTATTATGGAATAAATAGGGTTTTTCAACTTTACTGCATATCTCGGCATTTTGGGGAATTATTTCACCAAATTAGCATGTGTTTTTGGGACTCACCTTATGAATTCTGTCACTGTCAGCATTAATCGCCTAGAAAGGTGATTTTGCGGTCATGCACGGAACCACCTTTCAGGACTGATTTACAAAATGACAGTGTCACAGTTCATGTGGTAGGCCCCCAAAAACCCTATGTTGAAAATTTGGTGAAAAAATTCCCAAAAATGACTGTTTTATGAGCATGCTTTGCACTGTTCCTATGCACACTCATAAGTTCGCGAGTTTTCAATATGTTCACTCCTGATTTTCAACATTGCCATTTTTCCACACCTCCTTGTGAGCAGTACAGCTCATTACTCACATCTCACCCAAAATGTCTTAGAAACATAGAAACATAAACTTTGACGGCAGATAAGGACCACTTGGCCCACCCAGTCTGCCCATTTCCCTACCTACTGGATAAGCTTCAGATTTTAGTTAACCAACAGCCTACTTCCTGCCACCCCCCACTATAATTGCCTTATGTCTGTCCCATGCATGTTTGAATTCCTTGACTGTTTTAAACCCCACAGCCTCTCCAGGAAGGCGGTTCCATGAGTCCACCACTCAATCCATGAAAAATAATTTCCTCACATTACCCCTGAACCATCCCCCCCTCCATCTTTAAATTGTGCCCCCTTGTTCTTACACATCTCTTTTCTGAAAGATGCTACCCTCCTGGACTTTGTAGATTCTTGAGGTACTTGAACGCTTCTATCATGCCCCCTATCCTCCTTTCATCATCAAGGGTATACATATTAAGCTCTCTCACTTCTCTTCATATGGTTTCTGATGCAGACCCTGCACCATTTTAGTTGCCTCCCTGGACTACTTCCATCCTGTCTCATGTCCTGCATAGATGAGGTCTCCAAACTGCACACAGTACTCCAGATGGGGTCTCCCAACTGTCTGTACAGAGGGATAACCACTTCCCTTTTTCTACTTGTGATGCCCCTTCCAATGCATCCCAGTATCCCCCTGGCTCTCCTTACTGACTTCTCACATTGCTTACCCACCTTTAGATCATCTGATATGACTATCCCCAGGTCCCTTTCCATTTGTGTTGTTGTTAGTACCTCTCCTGCTATTGTGTACTCTTCTCCTGGGTTTTTGTTTCCCTGGTGCATTACTTTGCACTTCTTTGCATTGAATCTAAGTTGCCATATGTCTGACCATTCCTCCAACCTTGCCAAGTCCCTTCTCATCCTTTCTACCCCCCCTTGTGTATAAACTCTGTTACAGATCTTTGTGTCATCTGCAAAGAGGCATACCTTTCCCTTCAGACCCCCTGAAAAGATGTTAAAGAGGACTGGACCTAGTACTGAACCCTGAGGTACTCCACTAGTGACCCCCCCCCCTTTCTTCGGAATGTGTTCCATTCACTATTACTTTCTGTGCCCTGTTGTACAGCCAGTTTGCTACCCAGGCTACCACCCTGGGACCCACGCCCAGGCTGGCTAACTTGATTATCAATCTTTTGTGCAGAACTGTGTCAAATGCCTTGCTAAAGTCTAGGTAGGCCATATCCACAGTCCATCCCTGGTCTATTACTTTTGTCACCCAGTCAAAGAAATCTATTAGATTCATCTGACATGACCTTTCTGCTGTAAATCCATGCTGCTTTTGGTCCTGTGCCTGCTGGTCTCTAGGTACTCAACAATTCTTTCTTTAAGAAGTGATTCCATCATTTTCCCTACCACTGAGGTCAAACTTGCAAGTCTGTAGTTTCCTGCTTCTGTCTTGCTCCCACTTTTGTGAAGGGGAATCATATCTGCCCTCCTTCAGCCCTCAGGTACCACCCCATCCTCCCATGATTTGCTAAAAAGTGTGGTCAGTGGTATCACTAGGTCCTCCCTTAATTCTTTTAGGATTCTGGGGTGAATCCTGTCAGGCCCCATTGTTTTGTCCAACTTGAGTTTTAGGAGTTCTTTCAGGACTCTTTCTTCTGTAAATGGACTGATGTCAACCCCCCCCTACCCAGAGTGCTACTATTGTCTGGTTTATGTAACTCCTCCTCATCTTCTTTTGTGAATGCTAAGCAAAAGTATTCGTTCAGTAACTCTGCCTTTTCACTGTCTCCCTCTGCCCACCTCCCCCCTCCCTTATTAATCTTCACTATTCCTCCCTTAACCTTTCTATGCTCCCTAATGTACCTGTAAAAGGTTTTATCCTCCTTCTTAACTGAATTGGCTATTTTTACCTCGGTTTGGGCTTTTGCTATTCTGACTGCCTTCCCCACGTCTTTCTGCTTTAATTGATACAGTTCCCTGTTGTGCTCCTTCTGTGATTCCTTATTCTTTTTGAATGCAGCCTTTTTCTACTTAACCTTCCCTGCCACCTCTTTTGAGAACCATAGTGTTTTTTTAATCTGCTTTGTTTTCTTTATCTGTTTCACACAAAGGCTTGTTGCCTCTACGATGACAGTTTTGATTTTTCTCCATTGTTCTTACACCCCTCCTTTTTGGCCATTTGCTAGTGTATTCCACAGGTATTCACCCATTTTGCCAAAGTCAGCCCTTCTAAAGTCCAGTATGCTTGTTGTATATGCCTGCCTCCATGGTTGTGCATATTGTGAAGCACACCTGCAGTGGTCGCTTGTTCCTGATGTCTACTGACTTAAATTTGTGATCCTCTCTCCATTTGGAGTACCAGGTCTAGTATTGCCCTCCCGAGTGGGTTTCAATACTAGCTGTCTAAGGCTCGCTTTGCAGGGCATCGAAATGACCCTGCTCTTGGATGTGGCTGCAGTACATGTCATCCAGTTAACATCTGGCATATTCAGGTCCCCCATCAGCAGTATCTCCCCTTTTTCAGCCATTTTGAGAATGTCCTCTATCATTTTCTTGTCCATTTCTCTCCTTGAGATGGGGGTCTGTATACAACCCTGTGTGGATTGTGATGCCATTCCCTGTCTCCAAGGTGACCCAGAGTGCCTCTTGTCCTCCCCCTTACTTTCTAGTTCTGTAGCTTTGATCCCTTCCTTATGTAGAGAGCTACCCAGCCCTCTTTTCCCCCCTGTCCCTTCTGTAAACTGTGTACTCCGGTATGTTGACATCCCAGTCATGGTTCTCTGTGTACCATGTTTCTGTGACTGCCACAATATCCAATTGTTCATCTTCCATCAAAGCTACTAGCTCAGGAAGCTTGTTTCCCAGACTATGGGCATTGGTACTCATTGCTCTCCATTTAATGTTGGCTTTATCCTTTTTTTCCCCATCCCTGCTCTTTTTGCCCTTGTCTATTTTTCCATTTACCCCTGTCCTGACCTCTGTTGAGCACTGTACCTCAGTGTTTACCTTACTACCTGTCATGTTTTGTGGGGGGAGGCTTGACATTTCCTGCCTCTTATTAGCACCTCCCCCCATGGCTAGTTTAAAAGCTTGCCAAGGAAACATTTAAACCTATCACTTAGAATCTTGGTTCCCTTTGTGGACAGATGCAGACCATCATGCCAGTATAGACCTTCATCTCTCCAGGTATACCCCCAGTCCCCAATGAAGCCAAAGCCCTGTGCTCTGCACCAGTTTTGCAACCATTCATTAAACTGCATGGTGTGTAGTACCCTAGTCTCACCCCTGCCATGGACTGGCAGCATCTGTGAGAAGGTAACTGTGCTTGCTACCTGTCTGAGGCACCTCCCCAACTCCACAATTTCATCCTGCACTGCACTGATCCCATGCCTAGCTAGGTCATTTGTCCCAAGGTGGACAATGATATCTAGTTCCCTCCCCTGTGATGCTGCTTCTGCAATCCTGAGAATTCACTTCTTGTCCCTCCAAGCCATGGCACCAGGCAGGCACCTTACTTCCCTCTCCTCTCCTCTCCCTTCCCTAGGTCTACTCCTCTAACTATGGAGTCCCCTATTAGAAGCTGTTTCCTTCCCCTGTGGTGTCCCTTGCCACCCTTCTGTGGGTCTCCCTTGTGGATGTCCTTAGCATTCTTCTTGGTCTCCACTGAGGGTGCCATCATAGAGGAACCTTGCTCTGCCAGACTGGCATATGGTTTGTGTAGAGGTACAACTGGGGGCTTCATCTCTGTTCCACCACCCGCACCCTCCCAGAACCCACTGTGGTCCAATGGCTCTTCTTACTTGGCAGCCTCTGAGGCAGTGGTTGTGGCAGTGGTGCTCTTTGGGTGGGGGAGGCCTCCTTAGTCCTTGCCAGTTCAGCCTGGAGGTGGGCAACCTCCTCCCTCAGAGCTGAAAGTTGCCTGCAAATAGGACAGCAATGCAGTTTCCAGAATGTCTCTTGGAAAACTGCTGCCCCACAGCCAGTGCATTGCACCACTCCCCACATGTCCCTCTCCCTTAAAATATACAATATGTAATATATAAATTTATTGTTTTTTTTTCTTCTTTTTTGTGGTGTGTATTTACCCTTTAAGCACTGTCCTGGGTTATTAAGAATATGACAGTTCTGCCCCAAGACCTGTTGAGGAAGTGATGTCAGAAGATTGGCTATAAAGGAAGCGTCACGCCTGGGGGGGGTGGGGGACAAGGGTGGTTGGGTAGTCCACAACCACTGGTGACTGTTAGAGACAATCAAATACACCACTGCTCCACCACCCTGGCGAGTACTGCCCTTTATAGTAATTCACCTAATGTCCAGTAACTGATTTATAAACTGTTTAAAAGTAATTTGATGCAAATTGTCACAGAATACTAGTAGACAGTCCAGTTAGCCACAAAGGAAAATCAAATATGCAGTTATTTCAACCCTTCTGAAGATGCTCACAAGATAAGAAGTTTTGAAAACCCTCTTCCTGAATTAAAAACTAAAATAATTAAACACAAAGCAATACCAATGTAAGACTGTAAAGTAAGGAAAACTTCCCTCAGATTTAAGCAAGAGAGAGATTTGTTGTGGATATCTAGTCCAATATAGTATATCCCATGCAGCTTCTCAGTTGTTTCAAAGCACACCCTGTTACACAACTTGGAATGAAGATGGACTTCTGTCTGAAACAGGATCACACCAGTAGTTTATAGTAATTGATCAAGGCTGGAATGTTCAAGCCAGAACAATTGGCTGTGATGCAGGTCTCCCTGACTTGTGAAGACAATTTCCCCCACCTCAGGCTCTGTCTGGCATCCGATTACAAACTGCAACCTTTGCTATTTAAAAGTACACAGCCACCACCAGTAAATTATTTCAAAATATATTGATGCAAACTGTCACAGAATACTAGTAGACAGTCCAGTTAGTCACAAAGGAAATTAAATATACAGTTATTTCAACCCTTCTGAAGATGCTCACAAGATAAGCAGTTTTGAAAACCCCCTTCCTGAATTAAAAACTAAAATAATTAAACACAAAGCAATACCAATGTAAGACTGTAAAGTAAGGAAAACTTCCCTCAGATGTTTCCACGCATGTAGCGCACAATGGCGCAGTCAGTGTGCAAAATCAATGTTTGGGACAGATTAAGAAAATCACAGTGACACTATTCATGAACAGAGGTGTTAAAATGGCTATGTTAAAAATTTGGTGAAAAAATTCCCAAAAATGACTGTTTTACGAGCATGCATTGCACTGTTCCTACATATGCTTGTAAGTTTGCGAATTTTCAATATTTTCACTGCAGATTTTCAACATTGCCATTTTACCACACCTCCTTATGAGCAGTACAGCTGTCATTTTTCACATGTTACCCAAAATGTGTTTCCATGCATGTAGCACGCAATGGCGCAGTCAGTGTGCGCAATCAATGCTTGGGACAGATTAAGAAAATCACAGTAACACTGTTCATGAGCAGAGGTCTTAAAATGGCTATGTTGAAAATTTGGTGAAAAAATTCCCTTCAGCCGTTCTGCAATGTTACTAATGAAGACATTGAACAGGACTGGCCCAGGACCGATCCCTGCAGCACCCCACTGGTCACCCCCTCTCCCTAGACAGCACCCCATTTACCACCACTCTCAGCCTCCTGTCTGTTAGCCAGTTTCTAACCCAGTTTACCACTCTTTCCCCCATGCCGAGCCTACCCAGCTAGTTTATCATCCTCCTATGTGGGATGGTGACAAAGGCTTTGCTGAAATCAAGGTAAGCATTGTCCACTGCCCCACCCTGATTGACTTCCTTTGTCACCCAGTCAAAGAAATCAACCAGATTTGTCTGACATGATATCGCCACTGTGAATCCATGTTGTCTATGGTCCTGGGCTCCGATTGCTTCTAGATGCCCCACTATCCTTTCTTTAAGCAATGTCTCCATGATCCTCCCCACTACTGAAGTGAGGCTGAATGGCCTATTATTCCCCGACTCCTCCCTGCTGCTGGACTTGTGTAGAGGGACCACATGTGCCCTCCTCCAATTCACTTGTGTTAAATGACTCAGTGAACATGGCTGCCAGAGGTACTGCTTTCTCCCTTCACAGTTCTCTTAACCCTTAAGCTGCCGCCGACATGATATCTTGTCCTAAAAACCTATGCGTTCTAAATCTTCCGGCAGCCTATAATATCCTTGGGTGTACGCCATCTGGTTCCATCGCTTTGTCCACCTTCAATTTAGTGAGCTCCTGCAGGACTCTTTTGCCTTTGAATGGACTACTGTCCACCTCTTCACCCCCCTTGGCAACTGCTGTACTGCTGTGGCCCTTCCCCCTCCCACTGTCTGTGAATACTGAACGGAAAGACACAGCGCATGTCTTGGGAGGAAGGCATGGAACTAACACTTCCAAATACCTAAACAGCATATACAAGCAAGCAACAGTCGGCATTGACAAACGCTTGTTAAAGTTTGCGCTGAGGCAAGAATAAAAATATTTTTTTTCTTATATGTTACCTTTCTGTTGCATACATGTCTTGCCTATAATAAAACATTATTTAGAGACTCTATATTTCATACAGCAGAAAGTCGATTGTAATCTATTTGACTTACTTCTGCGATAGTATCAAATGATGAAAAATACAAAACTTAGTTAAAAACAAGCAATACAAATAAATAAGCCTTATACAAGCATTTATTTAGGATTCTGTCCTTGAGTGGTGTCACTTGCTCCCACGTTGTGTGTGGCAGAGGCTTTTGAACACACCGCCCCTCCTCCTCTGATGACTCTCTTGTGCTCCACCTCCACTGGGTTAGGAATTGGGCTCTCTGCTGGTCCGGCAAAGTCTTTCACCCCGAGTTATATTACAAGAAGTCTTTGGGGCTATAGCAGCAGAGCATAGGCAGATGGTTATACTGGAACAGAAGGAGAATTGCTAGCTGCAGGCAGGTACAGGAGGTCAAAGCCGCAGGGTGGATGTCAGAGTTCTTCTTTAGGTCTGCTACAGGCACGTGGCACAGGCTTTTGAACATGCTGCTCCTCCTCCTCCAATAACTCACTTGTGCTCTGCCTCAAGCAGGTTGGGAATTGGGCTCTCTGCTGGTCCAGCAAAACGTCTTTAGCCCCAAGTTGTAGTACAGAGAGTCTTTGGGGCTGCAGCATCAGAATACATGCAGATGGTTATACTGGAGCAGGAGGAGAACTGCTAGCTGCAGACAAGTACAAGAGGTCAGAGTCACCGGGTGGATGTCAGCATTCTGCTTCAGGTCTGCTACAGGTGTGTGGCATGGGTTTTTGAACATGCTGCCCTCCTCCTGCAATTACTCTCTTGTGCTCTGCCTCAAGCAGGTTGGGAATTGGACTCTCTGCTGGTCTGGCAAAAAATATTTCACCCTAAGTTGTATTATTTATCTATTTATTCAATTTTGGTGACCGGGTAGGCCCACTGAGCCCCGAAGTTCCCTGTTTCAGTGGTGACCCGGGATAACAATAAAAGTTATAAGAATGAACAAGGACATAAGGAACATTTGAGGCATTGTGAGTTACATCATGAGGTGGTTACAGTAAAAAAAATAGTGGATACAGGCATGGTAAAAGAAAAGTAGTGGATGCAGGCATGGGTACAGGCATGGTTATCATCATGACATGTAAGCAATTGGTAGTACTTTGCATATAGTTTATTCAGGGGTTACACGTGGCCTCTGGCGAGCAGTCTGTATAAGGCAGGTAGTAGGATGGTTAAGCTAGGAGATGGGAGTTGGAGAGGAGGGGAGTACCTTAGCAGCTTTAAGTGCCATGACAGTGGCATGCGCTTGAGGTCAGCAGATGGGACTTAAGCCTGGTGCGGAAGTTCATGAGTGAGGAGGAGGCCTGGACTGGGGGAGGGAGCTTGTTCCATTGGCAGGCTGCTTGGGAGGAAAAAGATCTTCAGCCAGAGTTTGTCCTTACCCTAGGGACTTCTAATAGCATTCTATCTGAGGTCCTTAGGTTCCTTGGGTTGTGTTTGAGGGTTATGGTCCTGGCAATGCTTGGCAGAGTGTGAGGTTTGAGAAGCTTGTAGGCCTGGACAAGCAAGGGGTGTTGGAGGTGGGCAACCAATGTGGGCCAACGAAGATTGGCCAAAGTGTCATAGTGGTGACATCTTGGGTGGTCTAAGGTTATGAAACAAGCTATTTTATTATATAGGGTTTGCATCCTGGTAATCTCTTGTTTAGCCATGCCTTGTATAATAGGGGGCCACAAAGGTCAGGTTGGGTAGAAGGACGCTGGTAGCTATGGAGAGCCTGGCTTCAGGGATGAGTTGGTCCTGAGTCGGTACAGGGTGCCAAGTTTCTGATTTAGGGTCCTGGTGACCTGGTCCACATGTTCCTTGTATGTGATATTCTGATCCAACATGAGGCCTAAGTATTTAAGGGAGGGGACTACATTAATGGCTTTACCAGACAGTGAGGTTAAGGAGAAGGATGAGGACTGGTCAAATCCCAGGGATCTTGGCCTGAATAGCATTGCCTTGGTCTTGTCGGCATTTAGTACCATTCTGTTCTTACACAGTCAAGTCTCTAGTGAACTGAGATTCTTTTGGAGCAGAGGGCTTAGGGCAACCACGTCACGCAGGGGTCAGAAGATGACAGTAATATCAGCGTACTGCACAACCGAGCTCTCCCTACAGTGGGTACGCAGGTCATTGGTAAACAAGGAAAACAGGAGGTGGCCTAGAATTGAGCCCTGAGGTACACCCTGGTTTAGGGTAGTGGGTCAGACATGGTCCCTTTCCATGAGACCCTCTGTGCCCTGCCTGATAAGTAGCTCCCAAACCACTTCAGGGCATGATTGTCTAGGCCTATATTTTGCAGCTTCTGTAGCAGCAAATTGTGGTCGACGAGGTTGGACGCCTTGGATAAGTCTTTAAAGACTGCACCAGTGGGTATCCCTTTGTCCATTGCCCTGAGAACTGCATCCGTGAAGTTAATGAGGGCAGTGTCAGTACCATGGTTTGTTCTAAATCCATGTTGGGAGGGGGCAAGGAGCTGATGAGCTTCCAGGTAGTCCCTGAGTTGATTGTAGATGACACTTTCTTGCACCTTAGCAAGTAAGCAGAGGAGGGAGATGGGCCTGTAGTTGTTGAGTTTTTCCCTGAGCCCCCTTTGTGAATAGGGATAACATTGGTATGTTTCCATGGGTCAGGGACTGCTCCTTCCCTCAGTGATGGTTATAGGCCAGGCTAAGGAGGTAGCTCCTGCCTTGAGTAGCTGAGGGTTGATACCATCGGGTCCACCTGACCCTTTCGGTTTCAGGTTCCTTAGGAGGTTTAGTACTTCAGTGTGTTTAGCCAGTCTCAGGTGAAATGGGGAAACTGTGAGACCTGAACTACCCCACACTCTCCCCTCCTCTTTCCTGCTACCCTCATTCTAACCTGCACCCTTGCCTCTCCTCTCTTCTTGCTAACTAACACTCCCATAGTAGGCTCCAGGTCCCCACCTCAGCACTCCCCCCCACCCCCAGTGAGTCTAGCCCTCCTTTATGACTACACTCCTTAGCACTTATGACAAAAGAACTGCTACCCATCAAGTTCTCACCTCCTTGTGTATAGTATTGGTTAATTATTTTACAGACTATATCATCCTCTGCTCCCTACCTGATTGACTTTATATCCCGTAGAATCTCAAGTTGTTCACTTAACAACCTGTCAGCCTAGCCTGCTTTAAATTATGTGTCTGTATATTTTTACTTATGTACTCCCTGTTATTGTAATTATGTAACCTCTGTAACCTGATGTGCTCATGTCTTTCTAGGCATGGAACTGCCTTGTATCTGCTTATGTACTTGTAACCATTGTAAATGATGTAATGCCCATGTATTACTATGACGTGGAACCTCTGTAAAAGAGCCTTTGGCTCAAAGGTACTTCCTAGAAATAAATAAATAAATTATATTCTGAAGCAGACACAGATGGAACTCTGTCCAGTCAAACTGTACCTTTATTACTTGAGGGAATAAAATGTAAATCATTCAAGTCTACCAGAGATAATCCTGCAGCATTAAGTTTATGAGCATTTACCAATAACTGCGGAGATAGATTATAAGAGATGCAGATTAGATCTATTTGGTTTCCTATCTCAGTTAAGTGAACTCTTTCAATTCTTTCCACATTTTGTTGTTATAAGTCAAGCCCCAGAATACATGAAAGTAGAGTCAATTTGAAATTAGTTAGAATGCACTCATTCTTTCCTTTCAATCTATCTATACCAAATAAGGAAAGAGTACAATTTTGTTTTGTGAATTCTTTTTCTGCACTCCTTACCTCCAGACTTTCTCCAGTGTGGGCAACTTGGTCATTGGTTTCTCCCATCCTGCCTGAAGCATGGCTCACTTGATTCCAGCTGGGGCTTCCCTCATCACCTGCCTGACATGCCCGAGCCCCCCAGGTCTACGTCCTCCGGGGAAGGACCACCATCACCTCTAGCACCCTATCTAGAGGATTGAAGGGGTAGTCTGCACAGATGAGGAAACTGGAACATGCGTCCTTATGCCTGGCAGTGGACATGGGGCCATTGCCACTGGCCCTGCCTTCGCCTACTAGAGGGGGAGGGATTTTCAACTTTTATTTCCCCAGCGAGGGCAGTGCGATGTCACCCAGCCCATTATGTGCGTGCACCTGCACACATCCAGAGGGCAGCCACCCAATGTTGCAGGCCATTATCTGAGTCCTGTGGCTGTAGTATACCCAGCCATCACCAGGTGCTGCTGTGTGCATGGGATGGCCCTCTTACCCCTCCAAAGGAGAGAAGAGCAGTCTATGGATGCTCAATCCTCTCCTCTCTTGCTGACCCCCAATGACCCAGGCTTATTCCCGAACCCAGGTCACCGGCATGACATGAGGTGTGGCATCCAGTGCCTCAACCCTCAGTGCTACTGGGCCCCCTAGTTTTTGTTTCCCCTGGTCTTTAGCTGAAATTTCCACTTTAGGGTAAGTAGTTTATATTCAAATATATATTGAGTTATAAAATCCCCTATTTCTTTTTCTAATGGAATTTCACTATTAAGTGTTTCCCATGTCACTGGTGGGGGTACCACAAGCCCTAGATATTCCAGTTTTGCTTGACAAGCCCAGATTGTTTTAGAAGTGTCCATATCCTTCAGCATTTTTATCTCTGTAGATCATAGTAATTGTGTCCTTAATAGGTATTATTCCAAGCTCAGCTACAAACAAATATTCTATTAAATCCCACATAGAGTATCCTGTCTCATTTATCTTAAGGAAAATCCCTCTGATTCTAATGATATCCTCCATCCCTTTCAAATTCACTCCATTCTTTGTTTCTGATGCATCGCTTTTATTTTCTCTTTTCCTTATCTGTCTTAAAATGTTTCCCTTCTTGTTCCTTCAGTTCTACAGCTGTTTCAATCTCTTCCTTCTCTTCATGTTTGGATTTATTATTTTTTTTTGTTTTCTGTTAAAATTTTAGGTTCCAGTGGGGTGACCCTTGTCAGCTGTTTTAGAGTGTTTTCTTTAATAGTTTCTGCCATTACTTTATTAGTAATCTCCATTGGAGCTTTTTTTTTTGCTCCTTTTATTCTTTTTCTTTCTTTTTGCCATGTTCTTGTTTAGTAATCCCTTTTGCCTAGGGAAATCTGGAATTAAAATTGTAGAAACAGACTCTCTGTGGGTGGGCTTGAGCTAGACATTTCTCAATTTTTTGTTCAAGTGCATCTAAACGAATTTGTATATGACTTGTAAAATTGCCAAATCTGTTTCTCATATCATTCAGTGCTTCTAACAATACAATATTGGACATTACTGGGTGTGCCAAGGCTTTGATGGTGTCTTTCGAGAGACTATCATGGCATTGGGCCAGGAAATCAGCATCCAGATGTATTTGTTCCACCTCTTTCTTCAGATTTTTGAACACAGTTTCTGGACAGCCTGCCAACATTGATTTTTTTTTGTAGTTCCTCTTCTTGATCTGAATCTTGGGAAATCAAGATATAGGAATTGCCTGAGAATTTCAAAGGACTAAAGAGTTCCAAAACTGTATCTCCTTTATGGTTACTCTGGTTGTTCTGATTATTTTGTTGCTGTTTACTATTTGTATCTATGAACTGTTCCCTCACTAAATGAGAAGTCTAAGGGAATTTTTCTATCTTTTCTAATTTTTCTGACTCTTCTTCCTGGGTTCCTGTTGTTATGAATCATATCTTATTCTGAAAAAGTCTGTTATAACTAACTGTTTGGTTTACCCATATCAACTCTTCACACTGGACTTTTATTACTTTTCTCCCTAGCTGTTTGTATGTCACTTTCGTCTTTCATTTAATCTCTTTTTGATTCTGTATTTAAATGTAACTTTTTTGTCAGTGCATTTTCTATAGGTTTTTTACATTCCTTCTTTTTTTTCCTTTTATTGGGGACAAGATCAATACCACGTCTTGCGGATTTAATGTTTGTTTGTTGTCCTCCATATTAAGTTTAACCATATCAGCATAAGTTGCAGAATTTTTAACCTCTCTAGAGATTGAGGCTGAGGAAGAAATTACTAATTTTTCTCTACAGACACATTCTTCACTTTTTTTTCCCACTGTGTGTCAAGCATTTTACCATTGCGAGTATACATCACATATAATAGTGTATAAATCAGATATCCCAGACACCAGTAAAATCTTGCAGAAATACCAAGTTTGATTAAACTTGGTCAAAAATCCTCTTTAGCAGCCCTCATAGGGCAGGGATCTGACAATGATAATATATTCTCAAGGTTATACAGCAGATATATAGAACATGTAAAAAAGTTAGACAGTTATAACAAAGAGTCAGAGAATTTTCATCGTTATAAAATCTTCTTGATTAATCTTGCTCAGCGATCCAATTAAAAAAAGCATCTCAGATGTCTCAAATGTCTTAAAAATCTCAGGAATATGGCCTTCTAATGTACTAGAATAGTGAATTTCAACAATCCTTAAGTTCTCCTCCAAGTCTGCTAAAAAAAAAGAAAAAAAGGGTCACCACACATACAGCAAGTCCTCAGGTACAGCATACAGCTTTCTCAGCCATTCAGGGCTCAAGAGATTGATGTAAAATTCCACACTTTTGGGCTCTGGTGCACTGGCACTGTTAATAAAATGGAACGCAATCTTCTGTCCCTTGAGCCGACTGATTTTCCTGGTGGCAGGCCAGAAAGCAGAAGAACCAGGGCTCTTGTCCAGCCATATTTGTATAAACTACAGCTCCCAAGCTGTCAGTACAGAAGCCAGGGTAAGGCAAATTAGCTGCCTTTTCTTTTGCACTTCTATTTCATCATTTTGTCAGTTCTGACAGAATTATCTCTGTGTCTCTTTCTTTAGTATTTCTTTCTTGGAGTTCTTGATGTTGTTTGCTATTGTTTTACTATCTGTCGTTGCTTGCCATTGCTTGACTCTTCCAAAATTAGCAGCTCTGTTGAAGTTGTCAGGTCTGGCTTGGCTCTCCACAGTGCATGCTGCCTTCCTTTCTGGGAAGAGAAGGGTGGCATGCAACTACTGCTCAGCTCTGCTCCAGCTATCTGGCATCGCTACCAGCTGCAGTCACTTTGTAAGCACTGACAGTGCCATGCAACATCTGCATTCCAGACCCTAGTTCCAGTGATTTTCTCCCTGACAGGGGACAGCTTTAAACTCTGAGAAAAGAAAGAGCATGCTCTCTGCAACAGTCAGTTTAGTTAGTTACAGAGTAGGTTTACAAAGGCATAGAAAAGACTATGTTTAAACACAGCCCAAATGAAGGCATAAAGAACTTTTATCCAGAGAACATTCATGATTCCAGTAACAGTTTTCCTTTTAATTTAAACTGTATCTTTGAGTAACTTGTTACTGTGCTACTTAGCCATCATCTGGCCAGTGCCATCATTCATCCACTGCAGTGTGTAACAAACTCTGGTCAGAGCCACTACAGCTACAAAATGATATTTTACAGGAAGCAGGAGCCATCTCCCAGGAAATTCCTCCCATAGACTTGCATTGGTGATACAGGAAAATACAGCAATTAGGTTTCCTGAGAGTAGACATAATAGTTAAATAGTTTGTAATATAGGTTCATAAAGCTATATTATAAGGAATATTTGGTGGCTGGATGTTTGGCTTGACTGAAATGAGTAATTGCAATTTCCAATTTATTAGGTTAATTTGAAAAAGCATAAGGGAACATTTAATATCAAAAAAATACATTAAATATAAAAATACAGTATGTAAAGAAATATAAATTGAATAAAACAGTAAAAATGTACTATCAAAAAGGGAAAATTTATATACTAATGAGCGGTCAAATAGAAAAAAAATTACATTGGTTTTACTTCAGCTTGGCAAGCAGAGTTGAGGGGGGTCAGTCAGACTGCCTGAAACAGACATACTACAGTGATTTGGAGTCTGACACCCACCTGTACCCTCATCTCACACCCAGACCACCCATCTGACTCCTGGATACTGGTGCCATACCCACCTACACACTCTGCAACATTCAGACCATGTTCCCACACCAACCTGCAACATCTACAACAGGATGGATCACGCTTTGGACCACTAGATGATGGCCTCACACTAACTCACACCCTCATCTACCACTCACACCAACCCTAGGACTCCTGAACCAAACTCCCAAACCCATGAGCACTATCCTATCTAACAAGGACAATCCTAGGACTCCCAGATCAGGCCCCAACTACCTAAACCTTCATTTTCCATGCAGGCAACCCCTATCATTACAAGACCAGGGTCTGAAACTAACCTGTATCCTTATTTCCCACCAAGACCACTCCAAGGGCACCAGGACAAGCCTCCCACACCCATCATCACACTCCTCACCCACATGGACCCCCCATCAAGCAATCATCTGTCTAATTTCCAATGCAAAAGAATCATGCCCACTCTGAACCCTCCACCCCAATCTGAAGTGGTGCCTCCATTACCTCAGGTAGCATGACCTAACATCCACTCAGTGTCAGAGATGACAAACCACACAGCTGTTTCTCTAGTAGGTGTGCATGTGTTCTCTGTCACTAAAATGGCTGTGCCAGTGGTTATCTCCAGGAGCAGGTGGATGGCAGGTCCCACATTCAAACAGGCAGCTTGAAAATATCCACCAAAGAACTTGAAAGGAAAAACTTTACAAATCAGTTCTGTGATAACTCTAGGCTGGCTAGTACCGTATGTCATGTGGAACACTAAGGGTGACCAGTGGTAACAGCAGGGTATATGAGTTATTAAAACATATATAAATACAGTTCACAAATGTGTAAGAAATGATAACTATGTATTCATGGTAAAGAATGACTTCATACAGAAAACACTAAAGGTACAAAGAGAGAAGGAGGAAAACTGGTCAGTAATATTTACTACTGCCATAAAGTTACATATATAATAAAAACAATGCACAGATCAGATTACAAACAGAAGTAGTGTACAGCACTGGAGGAACTGAGAAAAAAAAACAGCATATTAGTTTATTTTGACTCCTTAGGAGCTTTTACATGGTGCCCTACTTAAATCACAACAGTTTGCTGCACTTGCTCCAGCTCACACTGCATCACAGCAGCTTCTTTTTACACTCCAGTCCTTACATTGGTGTCTGGGTTGTTCCCACATTTCAGCTACATTTCTGGGCTTCAGAAATGCTGACACTTCCTTGTCCAGTCTGAGTTCAGCTAAAGAAATACCCTGATACTATAAAGAAAACTGAACTCTGTAAACTATTTACTTTTAAGAACCAAGAGCTAAAAAGTACAGTAAGAGCACTCTGAAAGTGGAATCATGATACTGGGCATGTGCTAATGCATATCCATATCCTCTGGGCTATGAATATGCATTAGCACTTGCACAGTATCATGAGTCCACTTTCGGAGCACTTTTACAGTACTTTGTAGCCCTTGATTCTTAAAAGTACATAGTTTCCAGAGTTCAATTTTCTTTATAGTATGGGGAGATTTGTTTAGCTGAACTTGGGTAGGGTAGACTGAGGATGATACATGGGGGTTTAATGCACAGGAAAGCACTAGGGGATCCCAGAGGGTCTTGAAAACTTTCTGGAGGTGCAATGTGAGCACTCCTATTTGATCACATGGCCACTCAATGCATTCCACAATGATGCACCAAAATGGAAAATGCAGAAAGACAGGGAATGCCAGATCAGTAAGTGCTCATTTTGGATACACTGCAGTTGCCTGTGCATGCTAAACAGGCTCTGGCAGAGCCACTATGACTGTGAATGCATTAACTAGATAAGGGTGTTTCGTGGGCTTAAACATAAACATTTATTTATTTAAAAAATATCAGATTTACAAACCTTTGAGTCAGAGACTCATTTACAAAGGCACCTCATTGAAACTAATACAAAGACAGCACAGTTAACAAGTCCAAAACAATGGCTTGGAGAGTAGACAGTTATAACAATCATTCACTGGAGATACATGGGTAGCAGTAGATAAACAGATTACATAGTTTAGGCACACAGGCACCACACCAGGAAGACGAAAGCAATTCAAACAATATACAATAGCTAAAGCAAATGGACATCAGGAGTCAAAGGGAAGCCCAGAGTGTTCACATGAAGACTGTTGCATACACTAACTGAATCAAAGTATAGTACATTGAGAAAGGGCATATTTAAGCAATAAGGCATGATAGGGTGTGTCTTGTCATGTAATAACATCACTCCTGGGGTGGGTTGAAGCACAAGGTGAAGCTGAGTATTTATTTATTTATTTGCATGCATTTATTTGATCCACTGGATGCATTTGCACAAGCTGTGCCCAGTGCAGATTTTACAGCACTGGTCCTAGTCTGGTGATATGGGTTTTACCCATACCACACTGCATATGGCTTAGTGATATACTGTACAGATGGCTGCAGAGTCTAACCCATTGAAGGCTGAAGTTTCAGAAAACCATTATGCTACAAATATTAAAACTCACTCCCTCCCTCACCCCCCAGTCACAATTAATCCTCTACCAAAGTCATGCTTAAATACTGGTGCCTCTACATCCACGCCACTAAGCTTTTAATGCCAACATGATTCTTCTGCTGCTGTGAGTTAAACTCTTTATTTAAAAATATTTTGTTGAGAAATTTTTGTTTTAGTATATCCATGGTCAGGAAAAATGAATTAGTAAAAGAAACCAAAATCCCCATTTATCAGTACATTGAATCACAATACAGCATGTTATGAAGTTTTCAGATTTTATGTGTAACCTACAGTAAGTCAAACATAAATTAGACACAAATGCCTACCTATTTGCAAGTGAAGCAAATGTGGTTATTATCATTTAGTTGTAAACACCTATAGTCAAAGCCAGGATTCAATAAAACAGATGACTGCCATAACTAGGGAGGCAGTATAGCACAGTGGTTTAAGGCTCTTCTCTGCAAATCTGGAGATCTAGGTTTGAATCCCACAGCCCCCACACAAATGTAGAGTACCTTTTTAAGAAAGTATAAAATACTGTGAAATGATTTTAAAGCAGTGCACATGCTAAATCCTACTGCCACATTCAAAACATCATACCCTACCTACTTACCACATATAAACTCAACTATATTAAAATAATAATTCTAGGCATTTTTTTTTAACAGGAGAGACACACTAAGCTGAAAGCTTATTTACAGGTGTGACCTGGGAGCACAAGGAAGTTAAGTGATTTGCACAGGTTCACACAATATGCAAGTGGGGGCTGTGGGAGTCAAACCCAGGTCTCCAGGTTTGTAGCTCAAAGCCTTAAACCACTGCCTACTTAACCATTTACAACACCATTACACTTATATATCATGCATACTTCTCAAACTTGAAAGAAAAAACACACTTTATCATCAAAATCTGTATTTACCAAGTACTGTGCCCATGTTTAAAATAATTTGAACCCCCCAAAAATGTGCCCTGACATGAAACTGCATGTTTAACTGTAAAGACATTTAAAAATTGTATTTTTAAATTCATTACTAACACCAATGCTTCATGATTAAAGGAGTAGTCCACCCAGAATGTGCAAAAAGCATATGTTATATAGAATGTTTCGATATGTATGTTATATCCTAGTGTGTCCTTCCCGCTGTCTGCTATTAGGAGTTTTTCCTAAATTAGCTTGCTAGCAGTATGGTAGTTTTATGACCCCTGGGGATCTCCATGATAAATAGTTTTATTGTCGTTCTTTCTCCTACGATGCCCCCTGTCTCATGTAACAGTGATGTAGCCATGCCCTTAGATTTAGCATGTGTACTGCTTTAAAATTAGTTTAGCAACAGCAGAGCCTTGTAACTGTTCTTATCCAGGGAGCACAAATGTCAACAGTTAGTTTAGCAGATATCTGAGAGCAAGCTAACTGGGGTTTCTCTAAGACAACAGCTACTAAATAGCTCTAATTCACTATTTTTGTTTTCTCTGTGCATCAGGTCTAGCTAGCAGGAGTGTTTTAACATCAAAAACACAAATAATGAATTAGAGCTAGTTAGCAGCCGTTTTCTTACAGAAACCCCAGTTAGATAGCTTTCAGGTATCTGCTAAACTAACTGCTGCCATAACCTGCTCTGCATTGTGCCCCCCTGTGGATTGCACTACACATCTTTGTGACTGTCATATAGTGCCAGCCCACCCTTGGCAAGCCCACTGCCCACACCTGGTGAATTGCTGTCCATGTGGCCAGGGGAACCGGCATGCACCTGTCTTAAGCCCAGGTCATGAATGCTGTGCAGGGTCCATGGGACCCTGCTCCGTAGCATTCATGTGCATTGATCCCAATGCACCCAGTTTACGTGGCATGTTGGCATCATGAATAGGGCCCAACGTGCATATAAATGAAGAAATCTATTTTTATTTATTTATTAAGCTCTTGGATTACATCTTTGAGTGGATGATCATTTTATAGGTTCCACATCAGTTGACAAAAAGCAGTAAGATGCAACAGATGAGGCTTTTACATTGTTGGTACAGAAAGTTACAGTACAGTAACACACAATTGAAACAGCTGAGACATTATACAAAGTATGCCAGCATCTGGAATCATACTACTACAAAATGGACAGATAGTGGGTAGCAGATGGAGAAGACATAGGAGAGGACAGAGGCAGGGAGAGGGGAGTAGAAGAAGTGGGCACTGTATTGGGGAGGAGTGGTGATGGTGCCCAAGATGGGAGGCAGGGTGGGGATCAGAGAATTGCTAAGGTTGGGTTGCACCAACTGGGACTGTTGGTGTGGAGGCTAAGTGCTAGTAAGAAAGACAATACTGATGAGACAGGGGAACTAGTGGTAGCAGACCCAGTTGCCAGTTGTAGTAAGGTGCTGACAAAGTTTGCATTTGAAAGAACCAATAGTTGCAGCACTGGCAATGTCTGGAGGTGGAGCGTTTGTCCTTGGGGGGGTGCAGTAGAAGAACACACATTGGTCCAAGGCAGTGCGGCATCTAGGTACATTTAAGATTTGACTGGAAGAACTTCTAGTATGTTGAGTACTTGTTTACAGGGTTAATAGGTTCTGCACCCCTGCTGGTAGTAGACTTAGAGAGACTTTTTTGGTGAGGAGACAAGCTTGGTATCTAATTCTGCCTTTCAGCTGGAGCCATCCTGCCTGGGTATATAGATCACAGGTGTGCATGAGTCTTGCAGCACCTGTGAGAAAATGGCAAGCCTTGTTTAATGCAAGAGAGATGTGGTGGAGGTCCTTGTCAGTTGCTGACCCATATACAGCCAGACCATAGTCAATGAGGGAGACAATTGAACTGTTGATGGCCAGATTCAGTGCTTCATATGTTAGACTGTGCATGTGATGATGGAGTATTCTGATTCTTGTATTGATTGCCCTTGCTGTATTGTCTATATGTTCGGCATAGGACAGGGTAGTCAGGTGTGATGCCCAGGTACTTGAAGTGCAGAACTAGTTTCAGAGTGTCACTGCTGTCATTCATGATTGCTAGGGGGAAGGCCTTGTGTTTGTTTAGGGAGCTGGAGTACAACATGATGTTTGTTTTTTTATAATTCATAACTAGCCTCTACTCCTTAAACCATTTTTTTGCAGATGAAAATCCTCTTTGGAGATCCACCTCTAGAAGCTCAGGGTGAGGACTGCTGGTGAATATGACCGCATCATTGGTATAAAGGAGCATCCAACCAGGGCAGATGATCAGGAGTTTATTTAGGAATAAACTGAACAGTAAAGGTCCCAGGATTGACCCTTGTGAGACCCTTGAATGGACCGGTCTGCTATCAGTGATGACATCCCCAATCCTGGCCTGCTGAGAGCAGTTGTGTAGGTGGCTGTTGAACCATTACACAGTTTTTGAAGAGAACCCAGTGTCAGTTAGCTGTTCAAGGAGGAACGCATGGTGCACCACATCAAATGCTTTTGATAGGTCGATGAATGCTGCCCCTACCAGATGGCCTTGTTCTAATGCATGGTAGATGAAGCCAGTGAGATCCAGTAAAGTCATGATGGTACTGTGTCCAGTCTGGAGCCCATGTTGCTCAGGACATAGGAGTTGGTGTAAGTTCAGATACTCGACAATCAGATCCACCTCAATCCGCTTAAGAGCTTTCGAGAGTTGCAGGAGTATGGAGATTGGTCTGTAGTTATTGTGCAAAGTCCAGTCCCCACTTTTGTGCACAGGGATTACTGCTGTGGATTTCCATTGTTGGGGGAACTGTGTGTGGCAGAGGGACATGTTGATTATTTTAGTCAGTGGGCCAAGGACTTCCTCCAGGGTCAGGTTAACAAATTTAAGGTCCAGATATCCCTGTTGTGTCTTGATTTTCCCAGTGCCATTTCCAGATATTTTCTGGCTTCTGCTTCAGAGACTTGAAATAGAACAATGGGTGGTTAGAAGATAGTGCTTGTTTCCCTTTGAGACCGTTTGGGGTGGAAGGATTTAAATATTCCACCAAGAGCACACTACTTAGGTCTGTGACTGCATTTGTTCAGTGGATTAGCTATGTGAAGAGTGTCCAAGGATGGTATGCCATCAACCATGAGTATTGTTGGGGCAGTTTTGGGGTCCTTACCGGTTATGTCATTAATGCTGTCCCAGAATGATTTTCTGTTATTCCACAAGTTGGAGAGGGCTTCTTTATAGTATGTGCTTTAGTGAGCCAGATAGCTTTCATGCACTCATTTCTAGCTTTTTTATACCATTGGCTGTTATCGGGGGTGTCATGCACTCACACCTTTTGCTATTATGGTCTCTTGCATTGAGTTATTCTAGACAGTTTGGAGTAATCCAGAGGTAGCAAGATTCTTTTATTTTTCTTGACTTTACAGGGGCATGCTTATCATAGACAATGTTGAATTTTGTTGTGATGAGGTCATGGTCTATATCCATGTCCTTGACTCCATAATAGTCCCATCCAGTCTAGGTACTGCAGGTCTGCTTTTAGCTGTGCAACTTGTCCTTTTAGGAGAACATGGTTAGTTATATTTCTGGAATAGGGTTTGCAGAAATTGTTGGTCCAAGTGCACTCAATGGGGGAGTGGTCACTCAATGAATCAGGGAGGACAGTAGTGTTGGTGATATGAGCAGGTTGGTTAGAGAGTGCCCAGTTAAGAAGAGTGCTGGTCCCAATTTTGTAATTGACTCTGGTTCATGTCTCAACCATTTGGGAGAAGTGTATGGCTGATAAGGCATCCTTGACAGAGGTGGTAGCAGCAGGGGAGAGCCAGTTGATGTTAAAATCTCCTAGCAACACAATTTCAGTATTTAGACTCGGTACTAATATAGTCCATAAGGTAGCAGGTGCCAGCCATGGTTAGTTTATGTGGGATGTAGATGGAGAGTAATGTAAGCACCCTGTTGTGTGTTCCCAGTAGCAGTTTGATGGCCAATACTTGCAAGTTGTTGCTACAACTGGGGAGGGGTAGGACATGCCCTTGAAAAGAATCCTTAATATATATGACACAACCACCACCTCAGTTTGAGAGGTGATCCTGTCTGAATAAAGTGTATCCAGGCAGTATGAAGGCAGCATCCAGTATCTTGAGAGACAGCCATGATTCCACTACAGAAAGAACATTGAGATTATGATGAGTAACCCACACCTTCAGGTTGCCTATCTTGGGAAGTAGGCTGCAGATGTTTACTGAGGCAAGTGTAAGTCCTGCTGGCTTATGTGGCAGAGTGTTCAGGTTATGTGGTGGACCATTGTTCAGGTGTACACTGCCTGATAGTAGGAGTAGGAGTAGCAGCAGATGAATAAGATGGTTCAATAACAGTTTATTATTTCGCGTCTGTTTTCTTTCACTGGGTGCTCATACTTTCATGGTACTAAAGTGGGCAACAAATTCAGGGAAGAGTGGTACCATGGAGGGATCATTTGGTTGGTAACAGTGAGACTATGTCCTGTGAGGCCAATGCTGGGAGTTGTGGGTAGCCTCATGATAAGTGGAGGCGATGGTAACATACACATTTAGCACTAACACATGGTGGTTATGTTGAGCAGTTTGATGGGATATATTACAAAGGGAAATTAGAGTGAGCAGGATGATGCTCCAAATGGTCCCAATGGTCATATGGGACATTGTGATGCACTCAGAATGAGAGCTGAGGCAGTGAGTAAGATTTAGTTCCACTTTTTGGGGTTTGTTGTGTGGCTCTTGGTTGTTGGCAGGAGCAGAAATCAGTGGAGGAGACTCAATTTCACAGGATTGTGCTCAAGTTGCTGAACTCCCTCTAGTGGCAGAGGCATATAAGATGCCAATGGGGACGCAGATGCCAATGTGGAAGCAGGTACTTAGTAAATTTCAAGAGTGGTCATGTGACCACTGAACAGCATATAAGAAAGTGTTCAGATGGGGGTAGGTGGTGAGCCAGCACACAGCACCAGCAGGAATAAATAGAAGAGCAGAGGCAGTCCTCCAGTGCGGAAAGCCAAATCACAGCTTCCCTGGGAACTTGCAGGCAGTCGCGTCAGCAGCAGAGTGCAGCTGTGCTGCAGGAGGACTCGACCGGCTTGCTGGAGCTTGTAGAGTCCTGGAAGCGGGAGCTGGGTCAATGGCTTCCCCACAGTGCCTACTGTCAGAGGCAGGTGCGGAGGAAAGCCGCACAGCAGGAGTGCCCTTACCAAGCCTACAGGATCTGGGTAGGGAAGGGAAAAAGGGAGTTAAATAGTGTAAATCAGAGAAGGGGTTGGAAGCAGCTGGGCTGGGGCTGGCCACAGAAAGCCAGTGGGGGTCTGAGGTTAAGAATAATAGGGGATTAGAATAAGTGGAGTGAGAGGTCAGGAAATCAAGTGCGGGGAGTTGAGAAAGGGGTTGGGTTTCAGTCAGCACTGCTTTCCCTGGGCTGTGGTCTGATTAGTTTGGGAACGGGCAGAGTGAGGAAAGAATCAGGCAGGGGAATTAGAGGAGAATTCAAGACACAGAAAACAGTTTGCAGATAAAAATAAAGCCCTAAGTGGCTGCTGCCAGGTGAGTACTTTAGATCAGAGTCTATTTGCTGTAAGCCTTTAGTAATATAATACAAGCACCGAGCAGCTGATGCAGGGCTAAATACCTTTTAAACAGTAACTATTTAGTGGAAAACTACAGTTTGTGCAATATCTAGGTTAACAGGCTAGTATTTCAAGCGGTTGTGGCAGTAAAACAAATTCAATTGTACTTGATAGAGCAAGCAGTAGTAGAGCTTGGAGCGAATAATTTTGGGACCAATCAGCAGGCAGCAGGACAGCCATGGACTAATTGGGTTAGCCACGGGGGACAAACCGGCCAATCAGTGGTCCCCGGCGGGAAGCGCCTAAATGTCCAGAAATTCAAAAGGTAGGCACTGAGAGGGTCATTACCTTAGGTTGATGAACAGAGGCAGTCCTTTGGTGGGGATAGCCAAATCAGGGTTTCCCCCGAAGCTTGCGGCTGGTGGCAGCAGAAGAGGAGTGCAGCCACGCTGCAGGAGCACCTGACCAGTTTGCTGGAGTTTGTAGAGTCCTAGAAGGGGGAGCTGGGTCAAGGCTTCCCCTCAGTGCTTGCAGTTGGCAGCGGGTGTGGAGGAAAGCCACACTGCAGGAGCATCCTTACCGGGCCTACAGGATCTAAGGTCGATGAGCAGAGGCAGTCCTTTAGTGAGGACAGCTGAATCAGGGCTTCCCCAGGAGCTTGCGGGTAGCGGCGACAGAATCAGAGTGGCTTACTTAAATTAATATTAACCACTATATTTTATTACTGATGAAAGTGTCTGTATGGAACAGCATCTACTTAATACAGTGAAAAAATAATTTACAGAGTGACTTCAATTACAGTTACAAGTGTAAACTAATGCCATAAACAAGACAGCAGGCATACATTGCAATAAAAATGATGAATGCCCATTGCCACGCAACTGAATGTTGACAACTGTAAAATAGTTATACATGTACCGTAAGGTATTTAGTTTTCTTTGTCAGCAGCAAATGATTAAAAAGGAGCTGTCAGGAACTGAACAAAACTGGGTGAAAAGGAAATACTAACTTTACAGAAAATGCAGAATAATTTTTTAGTAGATAAAATAAAAAGGGGCACAACAGGACACAAATAAAAATATGACACTTTTCAAAATGCATATATTTGAGGCATTAAATAAAAAGCTGTGAGGCAGGTAAAACTGCATAAAGATTAAAGACCAATGGCAACTATAAAAACTAAAAAGTCAAATTTCAGCTTAGTTTTGCACAAGTTTCATAAAAAATGACATGTAAAAACCAATCTGTCTGTCTGCCTATCTAGCTATTTCTCTATCTACTGTATCTATCTATCTTACTTACTACTTGCCAGCAGATACAGGCCACACAGCTTATCAAGCCTGCTCAAGTGTGCAGCTAGCACCCCACTTTGCAGCTGTCCTTCCCCCTTCACAATGCCACACAGATGAATGCCAAGTGAGATTGAACCATATTTAGTTGTTTGTGGTATTTCAAGTGAATTGGGAAATTTGGCCAGGACACCAGTGAGATTCCCCTATCTATCTATCTATCTATCTATCTATCTATCTATCTATCTATCTATCTGTCTGTCTTATAGGGGTGCAGTCACACCCCTATAGTTAGGGTTGTATGGGCACTCCAGTGTTAAACTCCAATTTTTGCACTTTAATAACTTCACAGCTATTCAATGGATTTGCACAAAACTTTGCAGGTGCGGTCCCACATGGCCGCTCTCTGGATGTACCAAGTTTTGTTCCAGTCAAATATGTGGATTCTGAGATACAGTGAAAAAATGGTTTGAATGGGGTTTCTGTCAACTTGGATAATGCCCAGATGGTTTAGAATGTTGGTCTTTAAAAAATATATATCTGTTCTAAAGTTATTTCCTTTTGAAATTTTGAATAACTGGTTCTGAGAATGCTCAGTAAGTACCAAAAAATAGCTGTATGAAATGAAAAAACAATAGTTTTTTCATATTGACATCATCCTTAACATCCTTGACATTATCCTTTTTCATGGAGGGAAAATCATTTTTAATTTGGCCACCATCTTGTTTTCTGGTTTTCCCTAGGGAAAAATAAAATTTCAAAAGCCACAAAAATGTCATTCTGGAGAGCAACCAACACATGTTTCTTGCTTACTGGGACCCCCCTAGCTGGATTCCGCACTTAACTGCTGGAGAAATTACCATAAAATGCTATTTTTTTAACATTAGAAATATTTTCTTCATGACTCATGATACGAAAAAAGAATCTTTTTTCGTACGGCGTCATCCTTTTTTGCAAGGTGAATTCATTTTCATATGAAACTTCAATATATTTCAGTGGGGTTTTCAACTCTGTGGCATAACTTTGCCATCTTTGCATACTTGGTGCTCAAATATTCAACATGGCCTTTTTAGGACCCCACCTCAGGAACAATTTTAATGGCAAATCTGTCTGGAAAGATGATTTTGTGGTCACTTGGTGAAATCACCTTTGGGGCAGAATTTGAACATTTTCACTCCCCGTGTTTATCAGGCAGGGTCATAAGAAAGCTATATTGAAAATTTGGGTTCAAAATATGTAAAAATGCCAAAGTTATGTGCATACAGAAAGTTTGCTATGCTCCCTCGTAACTTTGGCAATTTTAAATATTTTGAGCTGAAATGTTCAACATCAACATCTTTTTACATCACCTCATGAACATGACAGTTGTCATTTTTCAAACCCTGGCCAAACTTTGTTTTTGCACATGTGGTGCACAATGGCATTGCAATGGCATGGAATCAGGTTTTGTTGGGGATTTCAACATTTTCATTACTGAGTTCATGACATGGTGTAATAGGAAGGCTAGACTGATCATTTCATTCCTGTTTTACTATAAACGCAACCACAGAAACATATAAGGAGGGATGGGAGAGCAGGGCCCTGTGCTCCCACAGACAAATGAGGCTACAATTACACTATCTCAAAAAGTAAGGAAATTCTTTGCAAAAACCTCATTAATGCACTAGTTAGGGTTGAAGTGTCAAAGGTAAGGAAATGTGGAGTTAGGGTTTCCAACCCTAACACTCCATCCCCACACTGCAGGCAGCAACAAGTGTGGAATGTGCCTTGGGGTTGTCAGTCCTAATGCTCACTCCATTCAATGAGTATATAAGCTGAGATGGGTGCAGTGTATGAGAATGGGGTTAGAGTGTTCATGTTGACAACCCCAAGGCACACCCCACACCTATTGCTGCCTGAAGGGTGGGTGTGGGGTGTCAGTGTTGTAGACCTTAATGTTTTTGCAAAGAAAATATATATGTGGCTGATTCCTAGTACCCACATTACTGATTTTTACATAGGGCTACACTGAATAACAGAAACAAAGGTAGTATGTAGAGCATGGTTATTGATATCCTTGCTTTTTTTTTTATTTCTCTCCTCAGTTAATTGAACCATGCTAGGTTTATGTTGCAGTTCCTGGTGACTGCCCCCAACCCCATTTGGTCTGTCTGCATATCACTCACACACATGCCATTCTATTCATACTATCATTTCCACTATATGCAGTTAGATCAGTAACCGTGTGCTCATACACACACACTAAATATCACAACTGCCATACATAGAAATAATTACACAAGGATAACTAGAACTATGAATTAAATGAACAGTATAATATGCGACCAAGGTGCAGGAACACCAAATCGGAGGTGGTGGTGGTGGTGCAATTATCAGAAACTGCAACATAAACATAGAATGGGTAAATTAATTGAAGAGAAAAATTGACAAAAAAACCTCTGTGCATGGTGGACACTGGCAAAAATGCTGTATTTAATTACTTTTTTCTGTCATTTAATGTAGAGCTAAATAAAAATCAATAATGTGGAATCAGCCCAAGTATGAGCAGGCTGATGCAGACAACATACATTGTCTCTACTCTGTGTTTCTTTGTCATTCTGAATGAACTACATTTTTCGGTCAGCTCTAAAAAAAAAAGGGAAAAGTTGTTCAGTCAGTAGTTTGTCTTCAACACTGATCATAAGAGGACCTACAATTTCCTGACATTGAACTGCATTGAAAACTATGCGTTATCTGACACTCACACTGTACCCTTACCTCCCACCAAGACCACCAATTATTAGTTGATCTGGAAGCAGAGCACAGCAGTTAGTTTAAAAAGAGTTCCTCAAGGCAAGGAACTGTCAGGCATGACCGAACACATATAGGCACAATATAGGAGCACAGTACATGGTCCATGGATCTGTTTGCTATGTGCTGTTGTTAGTAATTTTGTTTTGCTGATGCTGATAATGTGATGTCTTTTATTGGTGAAACTTTACACTTGAGGGGAATTTAAGATATGTGTAACTGTCCCTTGCTCTTTGAAAGATTTATCTCTCAATCCTGCTGCCACTAAGGGTTATTTTGAAAGATGAACACCTGTCGATCTGCAAGGCTTTGCTCCTTTTTTCAAACACCCAGTTCTCCAAATGAAATGAAGTGTAACACAGATTTAGTTACAGCTAACCACTTTAAATAGTGGTGTTTCGCATGATCTTCTCCATAGCTTCTTTCCATGTAGTTTTTCAGTTGAGTCTGGGACATGCGCTAGTGTGCTTGATCCTCCAGTGCTGCCATAATAATGTATAGCTTTTCTGTTCTCAGAACCACCTATGCCCCCCTCCCATGCAGATGTAGGAGTCTGACTAAAGTTTGGGCCAGCAGGTTCAATATGGAAAGGAAGGATTAAATAGAAAAAACAGTGCACATTCCAAAAGTGAATATTTATTTGTATTGAGAGAACATTTTAAATCAGCGGGGTCGGTTCAGGGGCAATGTGAGGAAGTATTATTTCACAGAGAGGGTAGTGGATGCATGGAACAGCCTTCCTGAGGAGGTTGTGGGGTCTAAAACTGTGGGAGAATTCAAGAATGCATGGGACAGACATAAGGCAATTCTTGTGGGGGGTAGGAAGAAATAGGCTATTGATTAACTAGGATCTGCGGCCTATCTTGTAGGTAGGGAAATGGGCAGACTAGATGGGCCAAATGGTCCTTATCTGCTGTCAAAGTCTATGTTTTTATGTTTCTATGCATACTGCATTCCCCATTTAAATAAACTAGCCAGCCAGACCCAGTGCCCATATGACCACTTAAACAGGCACTGCTGTAGTAATCTTTTCCTGTCCTAACTGCTCAAATATTGACGATTTGAAATTAATGTGAACTAATATTTTTTTCATCTAAACCACCCTCTTGGTATTGAATCTGTTGGCCCCAACTCTAGAGTAAGACTCCTGCACTGTGTGTGTGTGTGTGTGTGTGTGTGTGTGTGTGTATATGTATATGTGTGTGTGGGGGGGCATGAGAGTTTTGGTATAGAAAAAAAAAATATTTGTTTTAAACTGCAGTGTACTGCAGTGTAACTAGTGGCACTGGGTGACACAGACTGTTACTGGTTCTGGCTGCTGGTCTCTGATTGACTGTCTGTCACATTTACTAGTTTACTTTTTAGCTAATTAGCCTTGAGCAGCTTAAGTCCAGCACTCCTGCTGTTTTCTGATTGACACTCTAGTCTACAAAAAATCTGACCCATCCCACCAAATGGGTGTCTAATCTGTAAACATCTATCTCACCTTTGCATTACTGAAGCAGGGGAAGGCAGGACATTCTTCAGGTAGATATGACAGGATGCATATCAATTGGTTTCTTATGTTCCTTGTGGTGGGGAGTTTGGACTCTAGCTTTTCGAAAGGAATTGTCTTCCTTCTGGCTGGTGACATTGGCCTGGGGGTGGGGTGAGGTGCTGGATCAGTGTGCCTGATCATCCAGTGTTGCCAGCCAGAATAATATAATATTACATAATACTGTATTGCCTTTCTGTCCTCAACACTTCATATGCCTCCCCAACACACACACCAGATGTGGGAGTCATAATACTCGAGTTGGTGTCAGCAGGTTCAGTATCGAGGGGAAGAATTAAAGAAAAAGAAAAAACAGTGCACATTCCAATGCTGATTATTTGAGCATATTCAGAGAAAAAAATGGCACTGGCATGGGGCTGAATGTGGATGATGTGTGGTCCCCAGTCAGTATGCACAATCCTCCAGTGCTGCCAGCCAGTATAATACTGTATAATAAAACATAGTAATGAATTATCTTTTTGTCCCCAAACCTCATATGGTCATATGATCCCCACCCCATACACATGTAGGAGTTTAACTTGAGTTAGGTTGGCAGGTACAATATCAAGAGGAAGGGTTAACTAAAATGAAAAATCAGTGCACATTCCGATAGTAAATATTTGATCATATTCAGTGAAAAGATTAAATTGGCATACTGCTCCCCCCAATTGAATAAATAGCCAGCTGGACCACCAGTGCCTGCATGATTATTTAATAAGGTACCACTGCAATAATATTTTCCCACCCTGAATATGCTGAAATATGTAAAGTGCACTATTTCTTGTTATTTAACCCCCCCCCACCCCGTACTGAACTGATTGACCTGGATCAAGAGTTGGACTCCTGTACTTTGTGTGTGTGTGTTTGTAGGGGGGGCATATCAGAGTTTGGGGGATAGAATTTTTTTTTTAAACTAACATGTACTGTAGTGAAGCTGGTGCCATTAGTGACACAAACTGTTGCTGGTTCTGGCTGCCAGCGTCTGATGGCCAAGCAGCCATTCTCTTATGTTTATTAGTGTAGTTCTTCAGCCCATTAGCCCCGAACAGCTTATATCCAGCCCTCATGTCATTTTTCATAAACAGACTGTTGTCTACTAAAACTCTGATCCATTCAACCCTGTGTGTGTCTCATCTGTAGACATCTGTCCCACCTTTGCACTGCTGGGGCAGGTCAAGAGATGGCATTCTGCAGTCAGAGACAATGTGATGTAAATCAGTTGATCTCTTCTGTTCTTTGTGGAGGTGATGGTGGTTGGGAATGTCAGATTCTAGCTTTTGAAAGAATTGTCTTTCTCCTGGCTGGTGGCACTTGTGTGGGGGAGGATGGAGGTAGGGTGCAGTGTCTGTTTAGTGTGCCCAATCCTTCGGTGCTGTCAGCCAGTTTGATATAATAAATATAGAATAATACATGGGGGAGTGTATAACAAGAATGTAACGCACACCCGAGGTGTGAGAGACTCTACATAAACCCCAAGGGCGAAGCCCAAGTGGTTTATTAAAGCCTCCCACACCAAGGGTGTGCATTAAATTCAAGTTTGTCATCACCCCATATATTGTTTTATTAAGCTGCTGGCATCAGTTTTTATTTACCCTTTAGAGCTCCTGTTACAGGAATTGTATTTTTGACTGGCCAGTGGATGGTGCTGCTGTGCACACTGTCATTATTTATGAGGACAGTCTTTATTTCTTTAAATTTGTGAAGTCTTCTGTTCGTTTAGATATTTTTTTTGTTATAACTTATTTGCATGGGTGCTAATTGCCGGAGTGTGTAAAGTACTACAGTGGAAAGCCACGCAGCGATGGCAGTTGCAGTTGGGCTGAGTTCTGTGAGCCCTAAACTGAAAGGTTCATTCTACTTACACAGGAACATAGGAATGTGATGGCAGAAAAGGACTGTCAGGCCCACCCAGACTGCCCAGAGTGCCTAGGATTCCCCTAGGCTTTTGCTGTAGTGCTTTCCCCCCTGTTTCAACAATCCCCCGTGTTTATCCCAGGCCTTCTTGAACCCCCCACTATCTTTTCCCCACCATCTCCCTAGGTAACCCATTCTAGTTGTCCACCACCTTCTCAGTGAAGAAATATTTCCTGACGTTACCCTTAAATCCCCCCCCCTTGATCTGATATTCATGACCCTTGCCCTAGGTCTCTCTTTCAAGTGAAAAAGGTTCTCCATAGGCCCCTTATTTATACCCCTGAACTATTTAAAAGTCTTGATCATGTCTCCCCTCTCCCTTCCTTGCTCCAAGGAGTACATGCCCAGATTGTTCCATCTCCCCTCATATGGTAAGTGCTTTAGTCCCCTTATCATCCTTGTTGCCCTCCTCTGAACTCACTCCACCCTCTCTAAGTCTTTCCTGAGGTAGGGCCTCCAGAACTGAACCCCATATTCCAGGTGAGGCCTCACCAGCTGTGTGTAAAGGGGTACTATGACCTCCCCCTTTCTGTTTGAAATCCCTCTCCCTATGCAACCCAACATTCTGCTTGCTTTTGCCACTGTTCCCCTGCACTGCTTTCCTACCTTCAGGTCATGTGAAATGATGATGCCCAAGTCTCTTTCTTCTTCAGTTACCTGCAGGGAACTACCTCCCGGTGAGTACTCTTCCCTCCCATTTTTCTTGCCTAAATACATGATCTTACACTTTGATGTGTTGAATGCCAATTGCCATTCTTTTCACCATTCCTCTGACCTCACCAGATCCCTTCACATCCTCTCCACCTTCTCTGGCGTGCCCACTCTATTGTAGTCCTTTGTATAATCTGCAAAGAGACTCATCCTCCCCTCAAGACCCACCGCTATGTCCCCTATAAAGACATTAAACAGTAGAGGTCCCAGCACTGAACGTTGAGGAACCCCATTAATGACCACGGACTCCTCTGAGGGTGCCCCATTGACCAGTACCCTCTGTGTTCTTCCCTCCAACCAGTTACCCACCCACTGTATGACCCCCTCCCCCAGCCCCAAGCAGGCCAATTTGTGTAAGAGCCTCTTGCATGGCACTGAGTCAAAAGCTTTTTGGAAATCAAGGTAGGCCACATCCACTGAGCCCCCCTGGTCCACCACCCTGGTGATCCAGTCAAAAAACTCTGTTAAGTTTGTTTGACAGAATCTGCCCTATGTGAACCTATGCTACCCCAGGGTCCCAAAGTCTGTTTGCATCAAGGTAGCTATTTATTCTGTTCTTGAACAGTTTCTCCATGAGCTTTCCTGCCACAGATGTCAAACTCACAGACCTGTAGTTACCCACATCTTCCTTCCCTCCTCCCTTGTGTAGGGGTATCAAATCCGCATACTTCCAGTCTTTAGGTACTACCCCTGAGCTTAAGGAGTTGTTAAAAAGAGGAGTCAAGGGAGCAGCCAGAACCTCTCTCAGTTCTCTTAAAACCCTTGGATATAACCCGTCTGGCCCCATGGCCTTGTCAGCTTTCAAATCCCTAAGCTCTCTCAGTATCTCTTCTTCCTGAAATGGACTCCCATCCACTCCCTCCCCTATGGTTTCTTTCTACTACCCTAGAGTTGCCCTTTTCCTTTCTGCTTTCTTCATAAATGCCAAGCAGAAATAGCTATTCAGCAGTGCAGCCTTTTCCTGGTCCCCAACCACCCTCTCCCCTGCCTCATTTTTCAGGCTGGGAATCCCTTTCTCCATTTTCCTCCTTTTGCCTATATACTGAAAAAATATATTGTCCCACTCCTTGACTGCCTTGGCAACATTCTCTTCTGTCCCAGCCTTTGCTTACCTTACTAACCTGCTCGCCTCCTTCTGCCTATCCTGGTATTCCTCCCAATTCTCCTCCCTTGTGTTGTTTTGAACTTCTGAAAGGCTCTCCTTTTAGTTCTGATGCTGCACTCCACTTCACTGTTGAACCACAGTGGCTTCCTCTTTCTCCTATTTTTACACACCCTCCTTATACAGAGGTTTGTGGCTCCCTCTATGGCCCCCTTTATTTTGTCCTATGTGTCTTGCACCCCCCACACTGCCCCACCCCTTCTAAAGCTTGTTTAACATATTCCCTCATTTTTCTAAAATACGCTCATCTGAAGTTGAGAACCTTCACCTTGGTCTGGTTTAGGGTTACCAACTGGCATCTGAGGGTAATGGCAGTGGTTCTAAATAAAAATGAAATTTACCGCATGAACCTCATAAGTTTTGGAGACCGAAGTAAAATTCGGACTGAAAGGAAATTTTGATGGGAACTTTAAGTTCAGGAAAATAAGGGACCCCTTGTCACATACAGGTAAGCCAGTAATTTTGGCAACCTGCACACAGATTGGCAATTACTTGCAAAGCAGGTAAGCAGGATGATTTTCAGACTTTATTTTTCCAGGCTCTATATCAAAGTTTATACCAAAGTGTGGAATGTGGGTTACTGGAATGCCATAGGTAAAGAGTCAGATGAATTAAATTATAACTGAGTTTTGGTATATATTAGAAACAAGCGTAAACATATATGATTTTATAGTGAGTTTTTTTGTATACTTGCCGTTTCAGAATCTGAGGACTTAAATGTGAAAAGGATTTAATTTTAAAGTAGATAGAGGGGTTCCAAGGCCTTATATTAGGTATGTGCTACTAAAATTGGTCCCAAAAAATACATTTAAGTTGTTTGACTATTTTTCCTTGGTACCAGAGTACAATTTGTATATCAGGTTATTATTTTTAAAGCTCTCAGGTTTTGAAGAAGAGAACAAAGTTGAGTCCTGGAACGTTATCAAAACAATGAAAGCTGTGTAATGAATGGTTCCTATGTTCATCAGAAAAAATGAGTAATTTTTACTTTAAAGAAATATCACTAAAGCAATTTTAATGAGAACACAGAAAACAGAAAAATAAATGCTGGAAAATGATAATTCTGTTTGAAGAGACTTTATTTTAAGAGGGTTGAGTTACAATTGTGAAAGGAATTACAAATCATCGATTTTAAAGTAGCCCCCCCCCCCAGGAGTATTTAGCCACACCGTTTTCACATACAGACAGGGATAGCTAAAAAATGTGGTTTGTTATTGCCCCTTTATTTTGTCCCACATGTCATGCACCCCCCACACTGCCCCACCTCTTCTAAAGCTTGTTTAAGATATTCCACCATTTTTCTAAAATATGCTCATCTGAAGTCGAGAACCTTCACCTTGGTCTGGTTTAGGGTGGCCGACGTGCGTACCATAGACCACACAGTGCTATGGTCACTGGTACCAAGATTATCATCCACCGATACATTTCCTGTCCTGTCCCCATTTGTTAGTATCACATCTAACACCACTCCATCCCTAGTCAGTTTTTGGACCATCTGCCTAAGTAAGGCAACTTGAAGGGAATCCAGTATTCCCCTGCTTGTAGGAGATGTTGCCTACAATGTGTCTCATGTCACATCCAGCAGCTTGATATCCCCCATCAGCAGCACCTCCCCCTTTGCTGACATTCACAGAATTTCCTCCATCATCTGGTTGTCCACCGCTTCCTGCTGCCCCAGTGGCCTGTAGATCACTCCTGTGCAGACCACCTCACCCCCTCTGTGGTCAGCGAGACTCATAGTGCCTCTGTGTCCCCCAACCTACCCCGTAACTCCATGGCTGGAATCCCTTTCCTCATGTAAAGCCCTACCCTTCCCCCTCCTTCCTACCCCATCTCTTCTAAACAGCTTGTACCCTAGTATGCTTAAGTCCCAATCCTGCCCTCAATGGCACCATGATTCCACGATTCCCACCAGGTCTAACTCTGCTTCTGCCATGACTGCTGCCAGGTCTGGGACCTTTTTTCCCAGGCTCCTAGCATTTGTGCACATTGCCCTCTAATCTCCAGCCACCCTTGTGCTCTCCCCTGTCCTAACTTTCCTCATTGCCCTAACTCTATCTCTTGTAGCCCCCATTGGGCATCTCATATTCTGGGGGTGGAGGCCTGAGGGCCCCCCCAAGTCAGTTGTCCTATTTTTGGATTTCACCAGCAACTCCCCCCCAGATTTAGTTTAAATTGTAGCATCATTCAACAAACTTCTCCAGTTTCCCCCTCAGTGCTTCTTTATCCTCCCTGTTTAGATGTAGCCTATATGGAGAGAACAAGCTTTCATCCTGCCAGGTGGTTCCACCTTCCCCCACCAGCCCAAAGCCTTTCCTATCACAGCAACCAGATAGCGAGCTATTGAACTCAGAAATCCTCTGCTTCCCCTCCGAGCTCATTCTTGGAACTGGAAGTACCTCAGAGAATGCTACTGATCTAAAGTTTAGGTTATGGCAGAACCTTGCTAAGGCTTCAAACATAGCCTGCACCTTCATCAAGCTATGCCCTGCAAGGTCGTTTGTTCCCAAATGAAAAACCAGGTGCATGTTTTCATCTTGCAGCTTCCCCCTAGAGGGGATGTGATGTATCACTTTGGCTGCTGTCATGCACAGCAAGCAACTGACCCAGACCTTGCAGCCCATCCCTCCTCAGTCAATGCCCCTAACAATAGAGTCCCCGACAATCTGAACCATTTCCTCCACCTTTCTCCAGCTTAAAGAAGCTCTTCTTAAAGAAGAAAATAAAGGAAAGAAGACAGTGTGTTTTGGTGAGTGTGGAGAGTAGGTCAGTCATTGCTCTTGCCCACCTACTCTGTGTGTAGCTCAGTCATTGCCTCCTGACTCAGTGCCATACTGAAAAAATGATCTGAGTTGTCAGGATGTGAGGGCAGTGGGCATTAAGCATTTATACAGTGTGGGGAAACCCGGCGCGTGCTCACCGTTATAACTCGTGGGTTATAATGGCAAATTATGACCAGCATTCTCAATGGAAAAAAACTAAAGCCAGTTATTACATAGAGAATAACGGATGGGTAGGTGGTTATAATGAGGATTTTACACCCCCTGAGGGGTGAGATGCCACATAAGCCCTGAGAGTGAAGCTCAAGGGATTTATTAAGGCATCCCACTTCGAGGGGGTGTGTAAAATCCAAGTTTTACACACCTACCCATCCTTTATTTTGAATAATTGCTGGGATTGTTTTTTTTTGCCACAGCAATTACTCAAAACAAATGTATCTGTCTACTGAGTTGAGCCACGGACAGTTGAAACCCCCAGTCTTAAGTGCAGTATGTAGCTGCCCATAAATGGAAGCAGTGTTTAGGTTTTTTTCTTTCTGCTCCCATAACGAAGGTTTGCTGTGCCCAGTGATCATTTTTGTTTAAAAAAAAAACAACTTTCCGCTGACTTCTTCTGTTGGGGAACACTGCAGCACTGAGGAATGGGGAACGGACAGTGCAGAAAAGAGGAAGTTCGTGGTAGGCGCATGTGCCAAGCCAAGGAAACCAGGTGTGTGTTCATTGTTATAACCAGCAGGTTATAACGTCAGAATTATAACCTGGTTTCCCTATGGGAGAAAACACTACCCAGTTATTATTACATAATGATGTATTGCTTTTGTGTCTTTCAAACCTCATATGGCCATCCACCTCCATGCAGATGCAGGAGTCAGACTCGAGGTTCAGTAGCGAGAGGAAGTATTAAACAGAAAAATCAGTGCACATTCTGAAAGTGAATATTTGAGCATATTCAGAGAGAAGATTAAATTTGCATACTGCTTTCCCCATTTAAGTAAGTAACCAGCCAGATTGCCAGTTCCCCCACGATCATCTAAAAAGGCACCGCTGTAGTAATTTTTTCCTACCCTGAATATACTCAAATATTCACTAATGATGTGCACTGATGTTTCTTTTTATTTAAACCTCCCGCTTGGTATTGAACCTGCCAGCTCAGACTTCAGACCTAGACTCCTGCACTCCTGCACTGTGTGTGTGTCTGTATATGTGTGTGTTTGTGTTGGGGGGGGAGGCACACCAGCAATTGGGGAATGTTTTTAAACCTGTATGCACTGCAGTGAAGCTACTGGCACTGGGTAAGTCAAAATACTACTGGTTTCAGCTACTGGTCCACGATTGCCAAGCAGTCAGTCTCTTGCATTTACTAATTTAGTTTTTTTAGCCCATTAGTGTTGATCAGCTCAAATTCAGCACTCTGCCATTTTCAGATAGGAACTTCCATCTGCCAAAAATCAAACCCATCTGCCCCCTCCATGTCTCATCTGTAGACATCTGCCTTACCTTTTTGCACTGCAGGGGCAGGGGAAGATAGGGCATTTTGCAGGCAGAGATGACATGATATAAATCAATCAGCTTGTTCTGTTCCTTGTGGTAGGGGCTGGAGTTTAGCTTATGGAAGGAACTGTCTTCCTTCTGGCTGGTGGCACTGGCCTGGGGGTGGAGTAGGGTGTGGTGCTGGATCAGTGTGTCTGATCCTTCTGTGTTGTCAACCAGATTAATATTACATAATACTGTATTGTGTTTCTGTCCTCAAAACTTCATATGCCCCCCTCCACACACCAGATGTGGGAGTCAGACTCGAGTTGGGGTCAGAAGGTTCAGTATCAAGAGGAAAGATAAAAACAGTGCACATTCCAATGCTGATTATCCAGGTTCCATGTCATAATAGTGACTGCAAAACAGCGATCGTTATTATGGCAAGTGTATATCACTGAAAAGCAAATCGGGCGATATACACACTATGGCGACCTGACTTCTGGAACTAAATAAAGTGTTTTTGTGGGGGGCTGTGCCCCCCACATTCCCCCTCATGGGGGGCTTTGCCCCTCAGTCCCCCCTAAATTAAGATTCTGAACTCCAGGGGGGGTGCCTGTAGGGGAATGGGGCAAAACCCACACCTGGTGAAAAATTAACTGCTGCTGCTTGCAGCTGCGGCAAAACATGACCTGCTCCCAGACTCGAACCCAGTACCTGCACTGCCAAGGCTAGCTTCCACACCACCATGCCACATGGCTTGCTCGGCAGTGGCAGGTACACCAGTGCCTGACAACTCCTTCCTTATCCCTCCCCTTCCCCTCTCTATTTCTCTCTCTTACATTTGCCCTTAACCCTTGTTGGTTTCATATACCCTCACTATTCTGCAGGGTAGCCCAGAACAAAGCATCCAAAATGAGTCGCTATAATTCTAGTCACTCATTTTGGATCACTCATATGATGTGCTACAATTATTTGAGCATATTCAGAGAAGAGATTAAATTGGGATACTGCTTCCCTCAATTAAGCAAATAGTCTGCTGGACTGCCAGTGCCTGCTTGGTTATCTAGAAAGGCACCACTGTAGTAATCTTTTTTCCACCCTGAATATGCTGAAATATTCGCTATTGGAAATTAAAATGCACTGATGTTTCTTTTTATTTAAACCTCCCTCTTGGTATTAAACTGCCATCTCTGACTCAAGAGAGATTCCCTCAGTGTGTATGTGTGTGTGTGTGTGTGTGTGCATATGTGTGTGTGTGTGTTGGGGCAACATATGACAGTTTTGTGGACAGAATTTATTTTTTAAATGGCATGCACTGCAGTGAAGCTAGTGGCACTGGGTGACACAAACTGTTACTGGTTCTGGCTGACAGTGTCTATTGCCAAGCAGCCAGTCTCTCACATTTATTAGTTTAGTTCTTAAGCCCATTAGCCTTGAACAGCTTGTGCACAGCTCTCCTGCCATTTTCAGATAGAGACTTTTGTTTGCCAAAAAATCTGACCCATCTTACTTCACATGTGTCTCATCTGTAGATATCTGTCTCATGTTTGCACTACTGGGGAAGGTGAAGATAGGGCATTCCTCAAGCAAAGATGACATGATGTAAATCAATGGTTTCTTCTGTTCCTTGTGGCAGGGGCGAGGGTTGGATTCCAGCTGATAGAAAGGAATTGTCTTCTTCCTGGCTGGTGGTACTTGCGTGGGGGGTAATGGTGGTGGTGGAGTGTGGAGCCTGATCAGTATGCCCAATCCTCAGGTGCTGCCAGCCAGTACAATATAATACAATAAAACATAGTAATGCATTGCCTTTCTTTCCCCCAAACCTCATATGGCCCCCCCAACCCCACACAGATGCAAGAGTTTGACTCGAGTTGGGTTGTCAGGTTCAATATCAAGAGAAAGGATTAAATAAAATGAAAAATCAGTGCACATTTTGATAGTGAATATTAATGATCATATTCAGAGAAAAGATGAAATCAGCATACTGCTTCTCGAAGTTAAGTAAATAGCCAACCTGACTGCCAGTGCCCACATAATCATAAAAATACACCATTGTAGTAAACGTTTCCCACTCTGAATATGCTCAAATATTCTCTGCTGAAAATTAACATGCACTGATGTTTCTTTTTATTTAAACTCTCTTGGTATTGAACTTGCCGGCCCTGACTCTAGAGTGAGACTCCCACACTGTGTGTGTGTGGGGGCATATGAGACTTTGGGGAACAGAAAAATGAATTATTTTTATAAACTAGCATGCACTGCAGTGAAGCTAGTGACATTTTTTATACTCAGGAGCCTGGGAGTGTGTGAGTGTATGTGTGTGTGTCGAGGGGAGTACCACTTACATCTTGAACATTGTGTTCCCATTACAACCTGGTGCAAGGGAACAGTGTTGACAGGCTGTCAGCCTAAATAAATCTTGTTCACTCATCTGCTGCAGCCTGTCACACAAACTGACCACCCTTGTACTTGTAAAAAAAAAAATATATATATATAAAAGGCTTTTACCTTAATTTACAACGGAGACCACTAACTGCATAGCTAGTGAATCTCATAGATTTCTCAGTATACAGCAGTTCTCTCATCCACCAAACAAAAAAACAGCACTGAGCAACAGGCTTCAGAAATCATGTAAGGCTTTATTTCTTGAAAATATAAAAAGCACACTTACATTTCCAATGACAGAGAGTACAAAAGCAAGACCAGTGACTTGCTTTTGCACTCTGTCATTGAAACACAGTCTTGGTGAAGTGTTGTAAGTGTGCTTTTTATCTTTTCAGGAAATACAGCGTTATGTGATTTCTGAAGCCTGTTGCTCAGTGCTGTTTTTTTTGTTTGGTGGATGACTGATGTAGTGTTTCCAAGCATGGGCAGCTTGAGTGGAGCTGCTGCTGTAGTTCACTAAATCAAAAGAAACATGACAGTCTGAGAAAGGCAGGTGGAGCAAAAACTGGACCACAAAGTACATCAGTTGTGTTTCTGAATATCAATTGCCCTAGTACTGCAGAGATCAAATTAGTACAGGAGACAGTGGAGTGCTTTACTAGCAGTGTGATTGTGCCTCAGCTCCAAAATGTGTGCTTCATTCAGAGTTTGATGTATCCTTTTCCCCCCAAGTGATAGCAAGATGGCTTGCAGAGCTCCACCCCACTACCATAAAAAGTAAAGACTTTACAAGAGAGCTCTCAGAACTGGGGACATATTTTATACTGGTGTGCCAGCTAGCGTTAATCTGATACTGGGTTAGTAGACAGTATCACTGAACTCTTGTGGGGTTGCAGAACCCTATTTTATATGATCCCATCTGCTTAGCCATTTTCCATACCATATTCTGGTCCATGTTTTCCCTTACTATCCGGTTTCCTTTTCTTTATTGTGTTTTTTTGTGTGTTCTGCCTGTTATTCACTTTTCTTGCATAATGTGGGGTGAGGTTGTGTATGCTGTGTTTCTCGGCAGGGTACAGTAACACACTTGTGCTTGGTGGTAGTACAAGAAGGAGTTTATTTAATAGTTCTATTTTTGTTGACTGGGAAAGAAGGGCTAGGCAATGCTTCCTGTTTTAAGCTTCTTCCTGGAGAGAGGGGGGATACAGATGCAAACCAACTGGTACTGAACCATGTTAAGCTGTTGGTGCTTTTAGTGAAAGGGGGAAATTTGACCAGGACATTGGGGAAATTCCTCTACTCTTTCAGGAGTGTCATAAGATCTTTAAAGTCCACCTGAACAACCACAAGAACAAGTCAATATAACTGTACATCTGAAAAAGGAATCCTCCGACAGCAGTGTCCCCCCAAACACCATGCTGGGGCATTGATACGGTTACTTATAACTAGAGACCTGTGAAATTATTTTTATTTTTTATAATTTTTTTTTTCTGGAATTTCTTGTTATTTCTTTTAATTCATTGAAAACTTTGTTTTATATTTTATCACATTTACATTCATAAACTACCTCAAAATGACCTTATACACACTAGAAATCACATTCCTAGTATACTATATTGTATTAAGCAGCATTAAGCTGCAGTCTTGCAAGGTTTTGCAACTAAAACAATTCCACTGTTGCTTCCTTGTGGACCATCTCTGTGGTAACAACGGAGTCTAAACAACAACTGCTGCAAGCATTTATTTAGATTTTGCCCGCCAAAATAATTTTTTTCACTTTATTCATATGTTTTTTCATTTTATTCCTTTTATATGCTGAATTTCTTGCTATTTCTTGTTATACCTTGAATTTCTTGCTATTTCTTGTTATACCTTGAATTTCTTATTATTTCTTGCTATTTCTTATTTAAGAAAAACATGGGTCTGTACTTACCACCAGGGGGAGAGTGCCCCTTGCAGAACTACCAATACCATTTCCCGAAGCACTTCAACATTCACAGTACCCCAAGTGAAGGTGCCATGCAGAAAGAAAGGAAAGAACCTGAAGACCAACTCAAGCCCAGAGCCAGTCATTCTCAGGCCAAAAAGTAAAGGCCACTTGGTACACTGAATGGCTGTACCACCTACTTTTGTGGGTGGGATTTACACATGTCAAAAATAACAAATAAATAAGAGTTGGCACTGCAAGCCCTGATGAAGAAGGGTGAAGAGTATCTTTACCAAACCATGGGCCTGATGCATAAAACATGGTAAAATTATTAAATATAATAACATCTTGGGGCAGTCATGGGATAAACATCAGAAACAAATTGGAATGTATCACTATTGCAATCTGGTTTTCTTTAGTCACCCCCTCTAAATTATATACATTATAGTAAGCAGATCCAGTTGTTTGTGCTATAAATAGGATAGGGCCCAAGTAGTACAAGAGGCTGCGCCTGGATACAGCATTATGTTGATTCAAGTGTTTCAAGTTACAGATACTTTTTTCTGAGAAATTTTTCTTCAGACTTGGCTATGGAAACTATATTTAACTAATAGCTGTTCAAGAGTGAAATGAATAGAGAACTAGTGATAGCTTGAGAAATGTGAAGACTGGCAAGCATTATAAAAATAAAAAGCTCCAGAGGGAGGAGGAGTTGAAGGAGTTGAACATTAAATGTTCAGGAAGCTGAGGAGAGCTTCAAAGCATTGCAAATAGACTTGAACATATTTCTGAAACTAACTTTATCAACCATAAACACATGCAGAAATCTGTTTTCACAGCATGCAGCAAAAGCTGGGAATAACTGAAAAAGATTTAGAACAATATCTATAGTGCCCTGTGCCCCTGTAATAAGATGATTCCATGCCTCCACACATCACAAAATTCAATTCTCCTCCCAAAGGAAGACTAATCCTGACAAAATCCATCAGTCTTATCTGCCATGGGTATGGTGCCATGCTGTGTGGGCTTTCTCAAAGTCAGGTACATCTGGCGTTGGGCTCTGGGAAGGATCAGAGCAAATGCAAGTGGACCATTGACATACAGTAATGGTTCAGAGCCCCCTTATGTGGGCTGACAAAAAAAAAAAACAACCTATCCAACAGTGTTTGCCTGCCATCTGCAATGGTAGGGAGGTCTATGAGGGCCAGCAGACCAGTTTTTTATATAAAAAAATTACTTTCATCCTCTAGAGGGATAATTGCATTGTTCTGCATTGCAACAAGCTACATTAATGCAGGCCTTGGGTTGACAAACACAAAGTGCAGTGAGTAAGGAAATGAAAGAAAAATTGGATTTGGAGTCACAGGAGTCTTGGTAAATCAGTGCTGTGGTTTCCTTGGGTGTTTCAACTGTATTACCCACCCCTTCCTCCAGCCACTAGCCTTGTGACCCAAACACAAGCTGCAAGTCCGTGCCTGTACCACATAGGTCTAGTGCTTGGAGATAGACGACTATGGTGCTCCGCATGGGACCTGCAGAATCAATCATAGCTTTTTTCATACAGATCCCTGCAGGCTGTGTGAAAACAAGGGCTCATATATAACTTACTTTGCAAAATGCACTGTGTGAAGCAGATCATTTATGATTTTCCTCATAAAGTAATCGTGTGCCTCAGACCTGTAGCTTGTCCTTGGGTCATGAGGCTAGGTGTTGAAGGGTGGGCATTAGGGTTGAAATCCCCAAGGAACACAACAGCACCAGTTTTACAATACTCCTGAGACTCCAAACCCTAATCTTTTTCATTTCCATACTTTGTGCGCTTTCTGTTCTTCAACCCTAATGCCTGCAGTAACATAGCTGTTAGCAAGGAATTTCTCTCTTTTTGTGATAGTTGAATTGTATCCTCATTTGCACAGGTCTCTGTCATGTAGGCAGGCACCAAAGATGGAACTGCCAGGACACACAGGGCGCTCCAACCCCTATGCCTAGACAAAAGTCTGTCTGGCTTCACACATGACCCTGAGGGCCCTGCAGACAGGTTTACACTATCTATATCTATATCTATATCTATATCTATATCTATATCTATATCTATATCTATATCTATATCTATATCTATATCTGTATCTGTATTAATGTCTATGTCTGTGTCGATATCTATATCTATGTTTCTATCTATATCTATGTCTATGTCTATGTCTATATTTACATCTATATCTATATCTATATCTATGTCTATGTCTATGTCTATGTCTATAGATTCTTTGCAAAGAACTCCATTAATGCATCAGGTAGGGTTAAAGCATCAAAAGAAGGGAACTGTGTCATTAGGGTTACCAACCCTTTATTTATTTAGCTTTTGTTTACCAGGAAAGTGCACTAAGGTAAACCAGCCTATTTTCAGGCACAACCTGGGAGTGTACATTACATTGCAGCTTACATACAGTAGTACAGAGAATGGAATACATCATTTAGGGCTACAGTACTTCAAAGACCCTGATAAAAGAAAAAAAAAGAATGAAACACAAATAGCTACATACTGAATAAGTTAAGTGTACAGTAATACAATGTTACAATATAGTGATATTATAACAAACAACAATTACATAGAATAGCATAACAACAATGTAAGACAAATAGAAGTGCTAATATGTCTAGAATAGCAAGTCAACAATGTAGGACATAGAGAGGAAGTGTTAGGAGAGTGCAATATATGGTTTGTATTGTGCTCAAATGTAGTTAAGGACATATAGCCAGCATGGGACTGCATTAGGCACTCGCTACAATGTCTAAGGGGAAGGGAGAGGAGAGGAAAAACAGTTATCAATGATATAACTGGCAGACTGATCTAAGATAGTTTCAGAGGTTAGCTAGTAAGGGCAGAAGATTAGAAAGAGGAGAGAAAGTGTGGGATGCATGTAGTCTTGGAGATTTATAAGCATGAACATGTTTGATAAGACCTAAGGTGATGGAATATTTCCTATTTGAAGGCAGCAAGGAATTTTGAGATATGGAGGTGATGGGATAATGACTTCCAGAAATTGGGGGCAGAGTTGGCAGAAGCCTGGTGGCCAATCTTAGTGGAGCATCTTGGAACAGCCCAGAGAGCCTGGGTGGAAAACCTTAATGGATAGGGATGGACAACAGGGAAAGCATTGTGGCCAGTGAGGTGGGTTGTGAGCATCTAATGATGATGTCTGTAAAACATCCGAAGATGTAAGAGTGCCTGGAAGCAGGGGATAACCAGTTAAGGTATGTGTAAAATAGACAGTGGTAGATTAGTCGAGGGGCAGAACCAACCCCACCCTGCAGACAACAGGTGTGAGGTGTGCCTTGGGGTTATTCATCATAACGCTCACCCCATTCCATGAGTAAATAAGCTGAGATGGGTGTAGTATATGAGATTGGGGTGGGTATAAGGGTTAACAACTCCAAGTCACACCTCACACCTGTTGCTGCCTGCAGGGTGGGGGTTGGGTGTTAGGGTTGGAAACTATAATGCCACATTTCCCTACTTTTGTCACTTTAACCCTAACTGATTCATTAACAGAGTTGTTTTTCAAAATATTTCCTTACTTTTTGAGACAGTATAATCATATCCTCATTTGTCTGTAGGAGCGCAGTGCCCACTGGGCCCTGTGCTCCCATTCCTCCATAGATGCATACATGTATAATTCAGTGAAAGCATTTCAGCCAAAACAGCAACTAGATTGTCAGTGTAGCCTTCTTAGGACCTCACCTCATGAATGCTGGGCTAATAATTTTTAACTCCTAGCTGAAATGTCATTCCAGACCACTGCAACGTCATTCCATGCTGCAGGTGAGAAAACACATTTTGGCCAGGGTTTGAAAAATGACAGCTGTTATGTTCATGAGGTAATGTAAAAAATGGCTATATCAAAAATCTGGGGTAAAACTATTTAAAATTACCAAAGTTCTGAGTGAGTGTAGTTAAATTTAAATGCATACACATAACTTTGCTATTTTTACATATTTTTAATCCAAATTTTCGACATAGCCTTCTTAGTACCCCATTCCATGAACTAAGGCTGTGTAAACTTTCAAATCACACCCAAAAGGGGATCTTTCCAAGCAATGGTGAAATTGCATTTTAGGATGGATTTGTGAAATTTCCCTGACATTGTCTATGAGATGGGGTCCCCAAAGGTCATGTCAAAAATATGGTGTCAAAATGAGCAAAAATGGCCAAGGTATGCATCAAAGTTGAAAACCCCATTGAAATACATTGAACTACATTTACCTTAGTTTCTCATGTTGCAATTGTTGGGTCCAGCAGCAAGACATGTCTTCAATTTGAGAGTGGATCTTTGCCCTGTCACCTGTTCAGGTTAGTAAGGGTGTATGGGGATGCACTGGGGGTGTGTAGGGTGGTGGGTGCTGAGTGGGATGTGGGGTTGGGGGGTCAGATCAGTGAGGGACAGTTTTTTTTCTAGAAAAAAACATCAAAGACCATTTTCTTTTTTTGCAGGCACAGGAAGCAATCAGCAGGTGGGGGGGCCACTAGACACCCGGGAAACAGGAGTAAAATTGGGGACGGCAATCAGATGCTGGGGGTGCCAATAAATACCAGGGAAACAGGAAAAAAATGGGGACAGCAAATGGAGGGTGACACCAGGAAATGTATTAAATTAATGAGGATGGTGAATTGAATGGAAGCTGGGGAGTACCACTAGACACCAGAGAAAGGAAAAAAAATAACAGTGATGGAGATCAGAGGGTGGGAGGTACGACTAGACATCAGGGAAATACATACAATTAATGAGAAAAGTGATCAGAGGGTGGGGGGGGTGCCACTAGACACCAGGGAATAAGATGCAGCAAAAAGAGAAGGATTTTCCCTTCACGAAAAAGGATCTTTTTCATAAATTGTTATATGAAAAAAATATATATTTTTTTCATATTATATGGGCACAAAAAAGATGCAAATAAAACCTGCCAGTTCAAGAGATCCTTGGTGCCTGATGGCGCATGCAAACCTTCATGTGAATCACTTTAACAGTTATGAATTATTAAAGTGCAAAGGTTTGAGTTTAACATAGTAGTGCAGATTGAACCCTAACTATATAGCTATATTCATTGCAAAAAAACTATGTTAATGCAGATATTAGAATTGTAGAACACAAAGCACACATAGAAGGGAAATGAAAAAAAATTAGGGATTTGGGTCTATGGAGTATTGGTGAATCAGTGGTGGGGTCTTCCTTGCTGTTGTCGACCCTAATACCTAGCCCCTCTCCCCAGCCTGCAACCTCCTGTTCGAAGCACAAGGTATAGCTCCAAGCTAGTGTGTCATAGTGAAACAATATGGCCAGCATAATATGTCATAGCTTTCTTCACCCAGGGCCAGCGTAATATCAAAGCTTGTCTGATGAGGGAAGGGGGGGTGAACATTAGGGTTGACAACCCCATGGAAGACCCCACCACTGATTTGCCAATACTTCACGCATTCATTCATTGACAACTTGCTGTGTTTTACTTTGTGTTTCAGGGGTGTAGAGAAGGGAAGGGGGCTGCTCCAGTGTCTCATGGGGGGATGGGGGGAACAAGATTGTGGATCCCAGGAGGGGTTCACAGTGCCACTCCCCCATCCCAGTCCCTTACCATTGTCTACAAACCTGAACCACAGAGTAAATTACCAGTACTTGTCAATGAATGATCACATACTTGTACAAGCACGTGCTCATTAATTGCACTCAGTTGGATGGGCTGCCAGCTGTGGAGGTGAGTGGTGGGTTGTGCCGGTGGTCCAAACTGGTTGGGGTTGGGTGGGAGTACTACCTGACAGGGTAGGGGGGCCACTAGACACCAGGGAAGTAAATAAATACATTTTTTTCATGGATTGGCTTGGATTTGGGGCCATGGGGAAAAATGGTGGGGGTATTACCTGACAGGGTGGGGGGGCCATGAGACACCAGAAAATGGAATAAAGAATTTTTTTTATGGATCAGACAAGGAGTTGGGGCCAGGTGGTAGCGGGTTGGGGGTCCACTAGACACCAGGTAATGGGGTTTAATTGGAAAAAAAATACATATATTTACGTGTGGGCTGTGGCCAACTGGTGGCCAGCAATCATGGAGGTGTTTGGGGCAGGAGGGTGATTGTTGTGTTGCGGGGGGTGCTAGACACCTTTGGCCAGAGTTTATGTGGGAAGTATGGAATTTCATGGGAGAAATTCCATACTTCGCATTTGATCTGACCTCAGTTAATTCAGAGAATTTTGCATATTGTGCTTCACATAATGAGCACAATATACAAAATATTTTGCAGACTGAAGTTTGTCCATTTTGCCCACCTCTATTCCTGACCCAGTGCATGGGCCCAGCAGGCCCCAGCACACATAGCGATATCTTGTTGGTGAGGTTCCCTGACCCACCACAGGGTATGGTGTCTGCATCAAAACACTGCTACATCCCTACCTAGGCCAGGGCTGGTGCTGCACGCTGCAGCATCTTCCACATCAACACTGTCCCAGTAAACTGGTTCACTGAGTTCACACCTGAGCTCAGCTCACTGGCATGGTAAGGCAGCATGCTCCCCAGTGGTGCAACGGTCATCCCTTCCAACAATGTTACTTAATATTTTGACCCCAAACTTTCAACATAGTCTTCTTATGACCCCCACCTTATAAATCCCGTAGGTGAAAAATTTTAAAATCCATGCTGAAACTCAATTATGAGCCACAGGTGTGAAACCATATTTTGGACAGGATGTGAAAAATGACAGCTGCACTGTTGATGAGGTTGTGTGAAAATATGACTATGTTGAAAATTTGGTGTCAAAATGTTGAAAATTACCAATGTTATGCATGTGCATAGAAAAAGTTGAATGAAGGTGCATAACTCTGCCATTTTTAGGAATTTGTTCACCATATTTTCAATATGGCCTTTTTAGGACCCACCTCATGAACACTGGTGGTGAAATTTCGTTATTCAGTCCTGACAGGTGATGTCATGCAGTTACCGCAAAATCACCTTCCAGGCCTGATTAATGAAATGACAGTTGCAGTGTTCATGAGGTGGAGTCCCAAAAAGGCAATGTTGAGAATTTGGTGAAAAAATTCCAAAAATGGCAAAGCTATGAACATAAGTTCAAAACACCACTGAAGTACATTATATGGCAGTTACCTTTATTCCTTAGTTCATGGTTCGGCTTTGAAGAGTGCAGACATATCTTGGTCCACAGAAGATGACAAGGTATGACTTTGCAGAGGGACTGGAAGGAAAAGTATGCTTCTGTGCAGATAACACAAAGATCTGCAACTGGGTTGATACACAAGGGGGATGGAAAGGATGAGAAGGGACTTCATAAGGTTGGAGGGATTGTCAAAAGTATGGCAGCTTAGATTCAATGCAGAGAAGTGCAAAGTAATGCACCTGGGAAATAAAAATCCAGGGGAAGAGTACACAATGGGGGGAGGTACTAATAACAGCAAAAATGGAAAGGGACCTTGGGGTAGTCATATCAGATGACCTAAAGGTAGGCAAGCAATGTGAGAAGGCAGTAAGGAGGAATGGGGGGATACTGGGATGCATAAGAAGAGGCATCACCAGTAGAAAAAAGGAAGTTGTTATCCCTTTGCACAGACAGTTGGTGAGACACCATCTGGAGTACTGTGTGTGGTTCTGGAGACCCTGTCTCCACAAGGACATAGACAGGATGTAGGTAGTCCAGAGAACGGCAACTAAAATGGTGCAGGGTTTGCACCAAAAGCCATATGAGAGAGAGAGAGAGAGAGAGAGAGAGAGAGAGACTAAAGGAGCCATACCCTCGAGGAAAGGGGGGGGGCATGATAGAAACCTTCAAATACCTTTAGAAAATCAACAAAGTCCAAGAGGATAGCATCTTTCAGAAAAAGAGATATGCAAGAACAAGGAGGCACAATTTGAAGATAGAGGAGGGAGGGAGGGCTCAGGGGCAATGTGAGGAAGTATTTTTTCACAGAGAGGGTGGTGGGCACATGGAATGGCCTTCATGAGGAGGTCATGGGGTCAAAAACTGTGGGGAAATTCAAGAATGCATGGGACAGACATAAGGCAATTCTGGTGGGGGGTAGGAAGAAGTAGGCTGTTGGTTAACTAAGATCTGTAGCTTATCCAATAGGTAAGGAAATGGGCAGACCAGGTGAGCCAAGTGGTCCTTATCTGCCATCAAAGTCTATGTTTGTATGTTTCCAGAGGTAAGTACAGAGTAAGGGGGGTATGGGGTGGTGGATGCTCAGTGGGGGGGTCGGGTTGGAGGTAGGGAGATGGCAGTGATGACAAGGGATGGCTTTCTTGTTTTCAGGTTAAAAAAAGACGTCAGGGACATTTTCCTTTTTTGCTGGTATACACATAAATAAATCTATTTTGGGACACTGGGGGTAGGCTCTCCAGTGATTCACACTGTTGTGGGGGACTTGTAAATGCTGACACAGGGATTGGGCCCCCGATGTCAGCAAGTACATTAAAACAGCGGGCTGTGCATCCAACACCAGGGGTGGGCATCCCGGTGTTGGATTATACAAAAAAATAAATAAATAAACAAACACTGCCACTGGGGATTGGGGTCCCTGTTGTGCAGATAACATATTAAGGCACAGCACAGTCAGGATGGTGAGGCTATAATGACAGTAACCCAGTCCCTGACGTACAAGTCATGGCAAGAGCCAGTTTCACTATATGACACTGCTGTCATTTAGTAAATGACAGCTGTGTTACATAGTGCAACCGGCTGTTGTCACAAAATAAAAAAAACCAGCTATCCATAGAATGCAGATTTTTTTAAACCATCCATGTTCACAAACAGACCTTTTTTCCTAAATAATTTTAAAAAGTACTGAAGTGTGAGGTATGCAGACCACAAAGACACGTACCTTGGGCCAAACTCTATCAAGTCTGAACATTTCTGGTTTAAAATCTTAATAGTTTTTCAGTTATTGGAGTGTAAGAAAAGTCTTAAAAATTAAGATTTGTAGTTTTTTTGCAATCTTGTAACTTTGCCCCCACTGAACCGATGTACATGAAATTTGCATGATCAAGCGATCCTGGCATAAATGTGCTTTTCAAATTACATGTAAATTGGGAGAACAGGGGAAAGTTAAGGTGCAATAATTGGGGTTTAACTTTAAAGTGCCTCCTAAACCCTGATATACAGGTATGCCCGCACCTGTATAATTCTTGACAAAAACATTGTTAATGCACTAGTTAGAGTTAAGATGATAAAGTAGGAAAACGTGTAGTTAGGGTTTCCAACCTAACACCCCACCCACCCACCCTGTATGCCTTGCCATTGTCAGTCCTAATGCTCACCCCATTCCATGAGTAAAGTAGCTGGAAATGGGTACAGTATATGAAGAATGGGGTGGCGTTACTCAACTGACAATGGCAAGCACACCTATGCCTGCTGCTGCCTGCAGGAATTGGGTGTGGGGTGTTAGAGTTGGAAACACTAAAGCCAAATGTTCTTACTTTTGTCATTTTAACCATAACTAGTGCATTAACAAAGTTTTTTGCAAAGAATTTCATTACTTTTTGAGAAAGCATAATCATATTCTTATTTGCCTGTGTGAGCGCAGGGCTGTCTGGGCCCAGCCTCTGTGGGCCCTGCACTCACATCTGTCTATAATTTGTGATATAGTGTAATCCTATCCTAATTTTCCTGTAGGAGAGCAAGGCCCTCTGGGCCCTGTGCTCCCATCACTCCATAATCATATCCTTATTTGTGTGTGGGAGCGCAGGGCCCAGTCCTTAATGGTATCCTGCACTCCTATCCATGCATAATTTTTCAGCTACAGTAGTGGTATCTTTATTTGCCTGTGGGACGGCCCTGCACTCCCATCCCATAGTGTACAACATCAGAAAACACCTCATATCACAATCTTATCCTATAGAAAATACAACAAAATTTGAAGGCCGTGTAACGTGACACAAAATTACTATATTATCTCAAAACTACCAAAAGGCACATGGGTAGCATAAGCCCCTTCTACTCTGAAAGTTTAAGAGCACAATTTCAAACTGTTTCTTAACACAATAAAGTGACAAAGAAACAGCTCCATAAACCTCTCAATACAAGGTTATCATAGGGGAAATCAACCAGAACTCAAATCGGCAGAACTCCAAGCCAAAGTAATATATTTTTGCCAAACCAGCACAAGGCACATCTGTGGAGCAAGCCCTTTCTACCCTGAAAATTTCAGTCCAAAATTTCAAACTGTTTCTTTGCTATGAAGTGACAAAGAAACAGCTATATAAAATGTATTTTTTTCATGAATTGCAAAACAGAATCCTGTTTCACAAATCCTTTTTTGCAATTTGCAGTGAAAGAAAATCATTTTCCATAAATTGTAAAAAAGGATCCTGTTTCATGGTAAAAGTTTTCCAATATTTGCAAAACGGGATTTTTGCGGCTAAAAAAAACCAATGCATTTCTCACAAAGTAATCAAAAAAACTAACCACAGAATGCGATTCTACAGGCCCCTATTAGGTAAACACAACTTAGAAACATAGAAGTTGATGGCAGATAAGGACTGCAAGGCCCATCCAGTCTGCCCACTTCTTTTTCTACCTTATGAATGTGTCATCGGCCTTTGCTCTGTTAATGGCCTATCTATTTATACTCATCTGTATTGCTCCCTTATGCTTATCCCATGCCTCTTTGAAGCCCTGCACTGTATTCACATCCACAGCTTCCTGAGGTAGGCTGTTCCATGCATCCGCCACCCTTTCTGTGAAAAACAACTTCCTCACATTACCCCTTAATTGGCCTCCCTCTACTCTCATGCTGTGTCCTCTTGTCCTGCTATTTTTCTTATATTGAAACATGTTAGACTCTTTCATCTTGTTAATGCCCTTAAGGTGTTTGAATGTTTTGATCATATCACCTCTCTCCCTCCTTTGCTCTAGGGTATACATATTGAGCTCTATTAATCTGTCCTCATATGTTTTCTGATGCAGTTCATGCACCATTTTGGTTGCCCTTCTATAGACTGCCTCAATTTGGTTAATGTCCTTGTGAAGGTGTGGCCTCCAGTACTGCACGCAGTACTTCAGACAGGTCCTAACCAGTGTCTTGTAAAGAGGGATTATTACCTCCCTCTTCTGACTTGTGATACCCCTACTAATACACCTCAACATCCCCCTAGCCTTACCTACTGCTTCAGTGGTCTGCTTGGATGATTTCAGGTCATCGGTGGTGATGATGATTCCCAAGTCTCTTTCTTCTCTTGTGACTGCCAGCAACTCCCCTCCCAGACTATAGGTGGCTTCAGGGTTTCTCTTCCCTATGTGCATGATCTTGCACTTCTTTGTGTTAAACCCCAGTTGCCACTCTTCAGACCATTTTGCAAGTTTATCCAGATCTCTTCTCATTCTGCCCACCCCATCTGGATCATCTACTCTGTTGCAGATCTTGGTGTCATCTGCAAACAGACAAACCTTACCCTCCAGTTCATCTGCAATGTCAATGATTAAGATATTGAAGAGGACTGGCCCCAGGACTGATCCCTGAGGTACCCCACTTGTGACTTGCATCTCTTCTGACTGTATACCATTTACCACCACTCTCTGTTTTCTGTCCATCAACCAGTTTGCCACCCAGTTGACCAACTTCTGACCCACCCTGAGCCTATCCAGCTTATTAATCAATCTTCTATGTGGAACAGTATCGAAAGCTTTGCTGAAGTCAAGGTAGGGAACATCAACTGCTCCCCCTTGGTCCACCACTCTGGTTACCCAGTCAAAGAAATCTATGAGATTAGTTTGACAGGACCTTCCTTTTCTAAACCCATGCTGTCTTGGATCCTGCGTTCCTATGGATTCCAGGTGTTGCACTATCCTTTCCTTAAGGAATGCCTCCATAATCTTGCCCACTACTGAGGTAAGACTGACTGGTCTATAGTTCCCTGCCTCCGCCCTGCTACCACTCTTGTGGAGCGGGGTAACATGAGCCCTTCTCCAGTCTTCTGGGACCTCTCCTGTGCTCAGAGACTCACTAAACAGTTCTGATAATGGCTCGGCAAGTTCTACCGTTAGCTCCTTTAGTACCCTGGGATGTATGCCATCAGGTCCCATTGCTTTGTCCACCCCGAGCTTATTGAGCTCTTGTAGGACCCTTCCTTTTGTGACGTGACTAGTGCACACCGCCCTCCCTCCTGTGTCCATGGTGCTGAGCTGTAGGCCCTGCCCTACCTTCTCTTCAGTAAATACTAAGCAGAAGTATCTATTTAGGATAGATGCTTTTACATGGGCCTCCTCCTCACATGCCCCCTTATCCCCTTTGATCTTGGCAATACCCCCTCTGGACTTTATCCTTTCACTAATGTACCTATAGAAAGTCTTGTCACCTTCTTTTACTGTTCATGCTAGTGTTTCCTCAGTTTGGGCCTTTGCCTGCCTTATTGCCTTCCCTGCTTTCCTTAGGGAAATTTGGTATGCCTCCCTATCTTCATCCTGCTGCGTTCCCTTATATTTCCTGAAGGCCAGCCTTTTGGTTCTGACCTTTTCTGCAACTGTTTTTGAGAACCAAAGTGGTTGTCTTCTTCTTTTGCACTTCCTTTTCTCTCTAACACAATGGGATGTTGCTTCAAGTATTGCATCCTTAATGCTTTCCCACTTTGTCTGTACCCCCTCACCTGTATTTCTTTTTGCCAGGGCTAGCTTAACTCTGTTGGCCAACTTATCAAAGTCAGTTCCTCCAAACTCCCATATTTGTGCCTTGGAATGGGATGATTTAGTTCTAGTAGCCAAATTGAACCATACCATGTGATGGTCACTGGCCTCCAGGTGACCTTCTACCTGGAGATCTGTGATCCTTTCCCTGTTAGTCAGTACTAGACCTAGGATAGCCCTGCCTCTTGTGGGTTGTTGTACCAGTTGTTTGAGGCCCTCCCCCTGCAAGGAATCCCCCTCGTGTCTAGTTCTGGCAGATGTTCCTGCTGGTATTGATTAATCTGTATCTGGCATGTTGAAGTCTCCCATTATCAGAACCTGGAGGCCTATACACAACCCCAGTTCATATGGCTGTCCCATGTCCTGTTTCCAGGGTGACCCTCAGTTCTTCTGGCTCCTTATGTGTATTCTGATTTTCTGTAGCTTTGATATTTTCATTGGCATAAAGGGCCACTCCACCCCCCCTTTTGCACTCTTCTGAAGTCTCCCAAGTGTGGCTACTGGTAAACTATGTCTCACTAATGGCTACTATGTCCAGTTTAGCCTCTGTCATTATTGCCTGCAGGAATGGGATCTTGTTTCCCAGACTGCGAGCATTTGTGTACATGATTTTCCGTTGTCCAGATTTCAGTGTTTGTTGTTGAGCGAGGTCTGGTGTTTCCCCTGCGCATCATATGGGGAGCCAGACCTTTTTCCTTACCTGGTGATGCAAATAAACTACAAACATGCTGAACTCCTGTTTGACCACTAGCTGAGGGGGGAGGGGTGTTCTTCCCATTCAACATATGGGGTGCTGCATCCCTCACCCCATTTGCTAGTTTAAATATTCTGCAAAGACATCAAACTTTTGCCACAATGCACTGACTCCCTCCTTAGTCAGATGCAGTCCATCAAATTTAAAGAACTTTCACTCCCAAAACTGCTGCCAATTCCCTACAAATGTGTGTCCTTTTTCCTGTAATCAGCCTTTGAGCCACATGTTTAGCTCCTCTATCTCCCCTATCTCCCCTTCTCTGACCTTCCGTCCATCTACCCCCCTCTCCCAGACTGGCAGGATCTCAGAGAAGGAGATGCCAGATGAAATGGATTATAGTTTGTCACCCAGCCTGGTCAGGTATTCCTTGGTCTCCACAACTGACTGGCTGGTGAGATTGTTAGTCCCTATGTGTACTAGGACATCAATGTTTTCTCCTGCTTCCTGAACAATTTTAGCAATGTGGTCAGTGACTCTCCACGCTGCTGTACCTGGGAGACATCTAACCATTAACCCTGGTTGGAGATAGGTATCAACTCCCCAAATCATGAAGTCTCCTATAATCAGATGTTTTTTTGGATTTCCTTTTTGCTTTTTTTTGTTTTGGTTCCTGTTTTGGGCAAGTTTTGTAGTGCTAGCTTCTGTGCTGCAGTGTCCTCTGCCCCTTTGTTTGATTTTGGAGATAGAGGCAGATATCTGATTGTTGTTTTTATATGGTTTGTGGAGGTGATATGTTGAGGAGCACTTGAATAATGAGGCACCCGATTTGCCCCTCCTAACCACCTGCCAACCTCGTGGACCAACTACCCTCTGCAGTCAAGGTGCTTCTGTTGGATGTTGGGGAAATGGACAGTTCTTATAATACATTTCCTCTTGAATATGCAATTTGAGGTGCACAATCTCTGCCCATGCTGCCTGGAGCTGAGCCCTTAGATCTCCAATGGCCCAGCATGTAGGTCAGTGTCCTAAATCCTGTAAAACTGCCCTTCTGAAAAGTGTTCCGCAGTACCTGCAGTTAATGATATCCATTCCAGGTAAGTTGCTGGGTTTATAACCTGATCAGAGTAATTAGAAGGAAGAAAATGAAAGCAAAAGTTTGATTTTCTGTTTTATTTGTTTGTTTTGTATAACTTGCTATAACAAGTTAAATTACTAGTGCCCCTGTAAATGAAGTCACTGTGTGGATACCCTTCTGATCTGTCCCTTCCTGCTTTGCTACAGGAATTGTCATGAATGTGCTACCCTTTAAAAGGAGTGTAGTGTGGGGTGGTTGGGGGTGGGAGTGGGTGGCTGGGCCCTTCCACTTCTAAAAAAGAAGAACCACAGATGAAAGAAACATGGTGGTAAGAGCAGAAACAATCAGTCAGCAACAAATGCAGTAGCCCAGAAAGCTTATCCGAATGATAGATAAAACTGTAAAACCTGTAAAGCACCACCTGTAATAATTTCACAGAAAATGTACCCTGTAAGAAACACTTTGCTACAGAGAAAAATAAAGCGGTAACAGAAGATATACCTTGCAAAAGACAATTTGAATCAGAAGATTACAGCAGTAATCTGTAAGCACACACCTCTAGGCACACCCTGTAATAATGCAGCAGAAGGTATACCCAGCAACAACAATTTGAATCAGAGAAAAATAAAGCAATAAAATGTTAGCAACAAACAGTACCAATCCCTGTGAGTACAAAATAAAAATAACAACACACAATAAATCTGCCTAGCCAAAAGAAGCCTTGACCCTTTTCCTTGCTCTGGTAAGGTTCTTTGCTCTGTCCTTTCAAGCAACCTAGAAGAAAAGAGCTCAGGTGAAGCTAGGTGTGTTGACCAGCAAACCTAGTCTTCTGCCTGTATTATTTTGAAATTTAAGTTTGTTTCCCTTGCTAATGGAAAACAAGACGGTGGCAGCACAAACTAGGATTCCACATTTGCGATCACGTATCCAGTTTCATGATCAAGAATCCTGTTTCAATCTTCATATCTAACTTTTCCCATAGAAAATAATGGAAAACTTTAAACTTTAATAACTTTGGAACTGAATGTATATTTTTTCACCAAACCTTCAAAAGGAACCACTGTTACCTTAGACCTATATACCCTAAAAATTTCAGGCCAAAATTCCACATGGTTTTTGTGCAATACAGTGCCAAATAATTTGAGAAAAGATGGTAATATACACATTCTTTGAGACTCCATAGCTCTGCAACTGTACATCTAACCAGAACTAAACTTATCACATCAAGTGATCTTTGGTGCATGATGGCACTGGCCACATTTCATGCAAATCGCTTGAATGGTTGCAAAGTTTTTAAAGTACAAAATGTTCAGTTTAACATAGAAGTGAAGAGTAATGACAGAATTTGACAAATAAATGGTAATTTGTGCAGATTTTAAGGCTCCATATCTCACACCTGAACATCCAGCCATACCAAAACATGCCACAAGAGAGCTTTGGTCCCTGATGGCACACACCAAATTGCATGGATGGCTGCAAAGTTGTTAAAACATAAATTGTGATCAAGAACCCTGCTTCAAGCATTACATCTAACTTTTTCCATAGGAAATAATGGGAAAATTTAAAATTGAATTACTTTGGAATGGATTCATATTTTTTCATCAGATCTCCAAAAGACACCACTGTGATGCAAGATCAATATACCCTAAACATTTCAGATCAAAATTCCACACTGTTTTTGAGCAACATGATGACCAAAAAATGGTAATTTACACAGTTTTTGAGATGCCATATCTCCGCACCCGCACATCCAACTGGAACTAAGCTTACCATATGCAGCGATCTTTCATCCCTGATGGCACATGCCACATTTCATGCAAATCATTTGAACAGTTGGAATGTTATTAAAGCACAACCTAGTCAGTTAAAAATAGAAGTGAAGATTTTGCCTTAACCATAAGGGAGTGACCGCACCCCTATATCTATCTATTCATATCTATATATCTAATATATATTTGTATATTAGGTTTACGTAAGCACTTCTATGTTAAACCCAAATTTTTGCACTTTAATAACTTTAGTCAACCAATTTACATGAAATTTGCCAAACCAGCACAAGGCACATCTGTGTGGAGCTATTTTGGTAGCCAGTTTAAATATGGCACCTTCAGGCTGCTCTCTTCTAATTGGGGCATCTCCATTTAACTTTTAAAATTTGCCCTCTGGTGCTACCCCCTGCCAGTTGCCCTCCAGTGCCACTGTAACTGTTAGAGTTCAGGAGCTGTGTGAAGCTATTTAGGCAGCCAATGTAAATCTGGTGCCTTCAGGCAGCTCCCTTCTGACTGGGGCTTCTCCCTTTAACTTTTAAAATTTGCCCTTCAGTGCCAGACCCTCTAGCAGTTACCCTCCAGTGCCAGACCCCCTTCAAGTTGTTTAACAAATTGTTGCTGACAATGGTGACCCCAATATCTGTGTCTGCATTTATTTGATTTTTTTTTTTTAGTTGTTTAACCAGGTATAGCACACTAAGCTGAAAGCTTTTTTACAGGAGTGACCTGGGAGCACAAGGAGGTTAAGTGACTTGCTCAGGGTCACACAGTATTCAAGTGGAAGCTGTGGGATTCAAACCCAGGTCTGGTCTGCTGGATGTCACCAAATTTGTAGCTCAGAGCATTAGACCACTGCGCTATACTGCCTCCATCTCCATCTATACTGCCTATATCTTACCCCCCCAGCAGTATGGGACACTTAGGGAGCCCACCCAAATATTTTGACTTCAGATTTTCAACATACCCATTTTATTACACCACCTCATGAACAGTACAGCTATCATTTTTCACATCCTGTCCAAAATGTGTTGTCGCACCTGTGGTGCAGAAAGGCATTTCAGCAGGGATTTGAAAATGTTTCACCTATGGGGTTTATGAGGCGGGGTCCTAAGAAGAATATGTTGCAAGTTTGGGGCCAAAATATTAAAAAACAAAGAATTTATTAAGTAACATTGATTAATTGATTCATTATTGTTTACAATGCATCCAATTTTGCAGTCATCTGCATATTTGCTAATCCAGACACCACTATTTGTCTGCATACTTCAAATGAGTATATTGAAAAATAATGGGCCCCAACACCGAGCCCTGAAGCACCCCACTGGTAATTGATGTCCACTCAGATTTATGTCCTCTAATGACTACTCTCTGATGTCTATTTCTTAACCAAGAATCAATCCATTTTATGATTTTAGTATCTAGATTTATACTAACTAGCTGTTTTGTTAGTACAGTACTCTATGAGACACTGTAATGAAAGCTTTAGCATAGTCAAGAAAGACTAAATCCACCTGTAGTCCCTGTTCCAGTGTTTCACTAACTGGATCAAAAAAGTTTATCAAGTTAATTAGACATGACCTGCTGGATATAAATCCACATTGGGAAATGTCAACACAGCCACTATGATGAATATGCACCAGTATTATATATTGTATCAGTTGCTCTATGAGTTTACTGATTATGGATGTAAGACTAATAGGTCTATAATTACTTGTAATTTGTTTATTGCCCCCTTTAAATATTGGTGTTATATTTGCTTTCCTCCATGACTCCAGAGTTTTGCCTTCTGTAATGGAAATATTGAACAAAACTGTTAATGGTCCCTGTAGTTCTTTGCTGGCCTGTTTTAGAAAAAACTGAACGTATATCATCTGGTCCTGGAGATGATTCATATTTTAATTGCCTGACAGCATCTGATACCTGTTGTTAGGAAAAAATGATTGTAGGACCAATTGTATTCAGGGTGGATAGGTTGAAACTACTGTCTACTCTAAGTACACTGCCAAAATATTCATTGAGTTCCTGCGCCATATCAGTCTCGTCAACTAGTAGTTTATTACTTAAGATAAGTGGTCCAATAGCATTTTGTGTTCCTTTTAATGCCCATATAGTTATAAAAATGTTTTTATTATCTCTTGTTTTATTTATCAATTTAATTCTAACTTTTGTTTTGCCAAACGTATGTGTTTTTTTAGTTTTTTTGGCTAAGTCTCTGAATTTTTGCAGGTCATCATTCTTATTGGTTTGTTTATATTTGCAGTATGCTCTTTTCTTTTTATTAATTAATTTCCTAATTTTCCCATTCCACCATGGTGGGACTCTAAGATTGTTATTGTTATATTTAGTTCTAAGTGGTAACCATGTTGTAATACAGTAATCAATCTCTTTTTTTATGTTCACCCAAGCTTGCTCAAGACTGCAGTTGTTTAGACTCTCTTGCCAATTCCAGTTTTGAAGATAGTTTTAATATTACCGTAGTCTGTTTTTACATAATTTCTAAATTTTGAGATTCCATTAACTCTTTCAATGGTTTTTGTTAAATTGATCTGTACCATATTGTGATCGCTATCACGGGGGGGGGGTAAATTTGTAGTGTCGAGCATTGATTTTTTAAAATTGGTTAAAACCAAATCTAATATATTATTATTCCTGGTTGGGAAATCAACTAGTTGTTCTAAATCATGTAGAAGGGTGATTTCCATAGATCTTTTTTCAAGTTGACCCTTGGCATTATTATTTGCCCAGTTTATATATGGGAAATTAAAATCACCCATCAGGAAAAAATCATTTTTAATTTCCATATTCTCTAGTTCATCAAGGAACAGTTGATGTTCGGCTGATTCCAGACTGGGGGAGCGATAGGCAAGTCCAATTGTTGTGATATTATTATTTGTTTTTTTTATCCATATTATTTCTGTATTAGACTGATACGGAAAAAATTGACATCCTTCGAGATATCCACTACATATAATGCAACCCCGCCACCTTTCTTGTCCTTCCTATTCTTTTGAAAAGTTGTGAAACCTGGTATATCAATGTTCCATTCATTATCTGTGACCAATTTTCCGTTACTCCACAAATATAATTTTTTTTAGTGATAAGGGTATGTTTTAATTCATCAATTTTATTTGGGAGGCTTCTCACATTTAGTAGTAAGATTTTTATTTCTTTTTTGTTTTGTATTTCATTTAAGTTTTGGCCCTGTCTATTTATCTTTTTGTTTGTCTCATGTTAGTTTTGCTATTAGGGCTTGAATGCCTTTAGATACTGGGAAAACTTGGTTGTAGAAATCATGCTGGTTTAATATTTTAGATGTAACAAGTTTGGACTCCACCCCTTTTGTCTAGTTTAAATGCCTCAAGATGCATTTTTCTAGACTCTCTCCTAGAAGCTGTCTTCCATGTCTGCTAAGGTGAAGCCCGTAGCTACTATAGAGAAAGTCTTTATCAGAGAATTCCTCCCAGTGAGTTATGCACTCAATAAATTGCTTTGTGCACCATTGTCTTAGCCAATTATTTATATATTTTATTTTACATGTCTGTTGATATGTTTCCCTTGGAATAGGTCGAATTTCTGAAATAATTAATTCACAGTCCAGGTCTATCATTTTATTTGTCAGATTAACAAATTATTGCTTGACCTGCTGGGAATTTTGGTGTAGAACATTATTTGCTCCTGCATGGACTATTACCAGCTTTTTCTCATTTCTTTTGTATAGTACGTCTTTTGCCATTTGTGTAATGTGTGTTATTTTTGCTCCTTCGAAGCATGACAAGGTTCTGTTATGTTTATCTGGATCACAAATTACTCTATCTAGTCCTCTGATAATCAAATTCCCCAATACATAAAGTTCTTTAACCTTGCCATTAAAATTATTGTTTTCCATATTTTGTTCTGGTTTACTCTGATCTACCCTTATGTCGTGGTTTATATTATTAAGGGGTGTGATGATTTGTTCAAAAGAAATTAAATTCCCATTTGTAGTGCTAGCTGGTATACTACCTATCATATTATTTAATAGCGTATTCTCAGTGCCATTTACAACAGTATGTTCTATTCCTATATCTACTGTAGAGCCTCAAATCTGTATCTCTTCATTAGCTAATGGGTCAAATCTATTCTGTACTGATATGTGAAACTGATCTGCCTTCCTTCCCCTTTTTCTTTTTGATGATTTAGAGCTTTGAACTTGATACCAGCTATCCTCAGGGCTATCTAAGGTGTCATCCTCCCTATCTTTTTCTTATGTAGGGGACTGCTGAGTGAAGGAGTTAAAAGTGACACATTACCTAGGGTCATGTTTGATGGGGGGCTTGGTGCTGAGTCATTTACTGTAGTACTTATGGTACTTTGTTCTGTAGCTGTATTTAATCTGACATTGTATCTGTCAGCCATTTCTTTTTGACTTTGCTCAAGTTCTGATAGCCTTTCATTGAAAAGAGTGATTAACATAGCCATATCTCTGTTTTTGATACATTTAATACATGTATAATTTAGTTCCTGTGTACTATCTTTTATAAAATTATACATGTTACAAACTATACATCCAACTCCCGGTTGTCCATCTAGGATTGGTATCATATTCTCCATCATATTTTATTTGATGTATAACCCTGTTATATATATTGCTACTTTATCAGCTGATGTACCTGTGTTTGAAACACCCTTGGTGGTTAATCCTTAATGTGGGTGCTCATAAGCTGAAGGCCTTACCTTTTAGTGCTCACAAATATAGAATTATAGCACCCTTGATGTTGCAATTGCCAAATCTCGCTAAAACATGCAAAACACATGCAGATGCACATGTCTTTGGGTGCATCTTCACACGTGACAATGCGCGCTCACCCTGCTCACTGCAGGGCTTGCTTTTAAGCCAGTCTATGACCCAGAAGTAGTCACAGGAGGTCACAGAGTCCTCTGTGAGCAAAAGCTCAAAATTACTGTTTTAAAATTGTTAAAATCACCACTACAGTGGCTTAACAAGTAAAATATTGCCCACAGAGCTTTCACAACAAATAATTCCCCTGAAGTTATGAGCTGTAGTTTCCCAGAAGGGTCACAGAACTACTGCTCCTCTTCATAGTTCCTGGATTGGTAACTAGGGCTCAGAAACTCATGATAACGAGTAGTTCAATTACACAAACACAATATTTCATTAAATTAGTACAAGATCATGTAGCTAATGCCACACAGTGTTCTTCTAGTGTGTAGGAGAAAAGGCTTTTCCATTGTCCATTGCACCACTTGGGAACACGCTGCCTTACTGTGCCAGTGAGCTGCGTTCACTTGTGAATTCAGTGAGCAGGTTTACTGGGACAAGGCTGATGGGGAAGGTGCTGCAGCATGGCCTGCATAGTGATGGAGCAGTGTTTTGGTGCAGATTCCACACCCTGTAGTTGGTCAGGGAACCTCACCCACAAGATATCGAGATGTGTGCTGGGGTCTGCTGTGCCCAAGTACTGCATCATGACTTTCTCCAATATTGTATTTGGCTCATTTTGCACAGGTTCCAAATGGACCTGTGCAAATGAGGGTACAGTTCAACTATTGCAAAAAGAAGGGAAATTCTTTGCAAAAAATTATGCTTATACAGATATTAGGGCTATAAAAATGCAAAGCACACAAAGACAGGAAATGAAAAAAACATTAGAGATTTTGGTCTCCAGAGTACTGGTGAATCAATGGTGGAGTCTTATTTGGGGTTGTCAACCTTAATGACAACCCCTACACTGGATCAGATGAGGTCAAATGTGATGTTGGGCCCTGCATGAAGAAAGCGCTGAGAGATCATTTTGGCCATACTGTATTACTATGAGGTACTAGGTTGGAGCTGTATCTTGTGTTTTGGACAGGACGCTATGGGTTAAGGTGGTGGGCATTAGGTTTGACAACCCCAAGTAAGAGCCCACCATTGATTCGCCAATACTCTGGAGACCGAAATCCCTAATGTTTGTTCATTTCTCGTCTTTGTACGTTTTGCATTTTTACAACCCTAATGTCTGCATTAACATAGTTTTTTTGCAGAGAATATATATGTATATCTAGTCATTGCATCAGTTAGGATTTGTATTACTGTGGCAAAATTATGGAAAAGTGGTGTTGGGATTGCCAACCCTAACACCTCATCCCACCCCCCAACCCCCACCCTCCACACACCAACATGCATCGGGTGCATCTTGGTGTCATTGACCCTAATGATCACCCCATTCCATGTGTAGAGATGTTGTTGAGTTTAAATTCACTTTTGAAGTTTGGGCAAATCCAAGAAATCTGCCTCCATGGAGCATTTAATAAATTCACCTCACCATAGCTGAAATTTGCCTATGTTACTTCGCCAGTGATCTGGTTAATTTCACTGGCAAAGTTCATCAAAAAAGTTCAATTTGTGCTGAGCAGAATCTCATGCTGTACATTTTGTGTAGGACTGCAGGTCATATGGTGAGACTGAAGCAAGCAGGAAGGAAGTGAGTGAGTTAGTTTCACTTTCTCACAATGGCTGAGATTGTAGGCAGCTCTCTGAGGTGTGCTCAACCCATAACTGTTGGAAAACCAGAAGAAACTCTTATTTAATTATTTTAAGCAGTTTTTTTCACTACTTGTAGTTGTCTGTCTTGTGTTTTCATTTTCTCAGTTTTGATTGTTTAGTCTTTTCATTTTTTTCCTTTATTTTGGTTGTATTTGATCTTCTGATTGAAACCGCTTTACTTTTTTCCCCTTTGGCAGCACTAGTAGTGTTTGTTAGGATGGCAGAGGAGGTGGGAGAAGTGGGTCATTATGGCATGCATCAGCTGAATCAGTCTGCATTTTGTGCTGGGAGAGAGGCATCTAGTCTGGGAGGGGAAAGTCAGCTGACTTCCAGCAGGAACCAGGCCAAAGAAGGGAAGCAGGTGGAGCTTTCAGCAGTCCACCAGTGGCAGGCAGAGCAGGTGCCAGTGGCACTGGTGATGGAAGTGGAGCAGGAGGCTGAAGTTAATCCTGAACTAGCACAGCATCAGAGGCAACAGCTGCCTGCAGCAAGTGCAGGGTCTTCCCCTATTGCTCACCATATCTCCCCCAGTGTGGGACTTCTTTGAATGGTATGCAGAAGATGTCAGCATGGTTACCTGAAAACCGTGTGGGAGAGCAGTGAGGAGGGGAAAAAGGGGAGCCATCTGGGCACTGGTGGTCAGCAAATGCACGTGCAAGCATATCATGCCCAGGAATGAGAAGCCAGGCTTTAGCTGGAGCCTGTGACTGCTCCCCGGGTTGTGGTGGGAGAGAAGGAGGGGAGATCAAGACCTGTTGTCCTGGCATGTAGGCACAGGCATGTGCAGAGGGAATCCACCACTACCAGATGGAGAAACAGCAGTAGGACACAGCAGGACAGGCTTCAGCAGCCCATCTACCAGTTCCACCATTTGATCCCAATGCAGTGGCCACAAAGGAAGTGACCAGCATGGGGCACAAGGTAAACAAAGTGTTGGAGAAGCTTAAAAGCATCCAAGAAAGTCAACAGCAAATCTTGCATCAGCTTGATAAGTTGGTGAAGGCAGTTGAAGAATTTAATCATCAGTTGGGAGCCAGTGGCAGAACCTGTTAAATTTTTTTTGTCCCTTTTTTCTTTTCTGTGCTATATGTTTTAGTAAGCATATGTCCCCATTACCCATCCCTAAATGTTATTGTTCCTTTCCCCAAAAAGAAAAAAAAAAGAAAAAGGTATATAAAAACAGCACAAAAAAACATTTGTCTGTCCCCTTGTCTAATGTCTTATCCTACTGCATTGTACTCCCTGTGTAACCTTCCCCAATAAATAACATTCTTCATATTCTTCCTGACATCCTATATTTTTTTCTAAATTCTGTAGTAATCATCCAAGGCTTATGGTGGAGTTGTTTTGTGGATATGACCTACCTAGACTTTAGCAAGGCATTTGACATAGTCCCACACAAAAGATTAACAATCAAGTTAGCCAGCCTGGGAGTGGGTCCCAGGGTGGTAGCCTGGGTAGCAAACTGGCTGCACAACAGGACACAGAAGGTAATAGTGAATGGAACACATTCTGAAGAAAGGGGGGTTACTAGTGGAGTACCTCAGAGCTCAGTACTGGGTCCAGTCCTCTTTAACGTCTTTATAGGTGACATTGCATAGGGTCTGGAAGGAAAGGTATGCCTCTTTGCAGATGACACAAAGATCTGTAACAGAGTTGATACACAAGGGGGGTAGAAAGGATGAGAAGGGACTTGGCAAGGTTGGAGGAATGGTCAGACATATGGCAAGTTAGATTCAGTGCAAAGTAATGCACCTGGGAAATAAAAATCCAGGAGAAGAGTATTCAATAGCAGTGGAGGTACTAACGACAACAATAATGGAAAGGGATCTGGGAGTAGTCATATCAGATGACCTAAAGATGGGTAAGCAATGTGAGAAGTCAGTAAGGAGAGCCAGGGGGATACTGGGATGCATAGGGAGGGGCATCACAAGTAGAAAAAGGGAAGTGGTTATCACTCTGTACAGACAGTTGGTGAGACCCCATCTGGAGTACTGCATGCAGTTTTGGAGACCTCATCTATGCAAGGACATAGACAGGATGGAAGCAGTCCAGAGGAGGGCAACTAAAATGGTGCAGGGTCTATATCAGAAGCCAGATGAAAAGAGACTGAGAGAACTTAATATGTATACCCTTGATGAAAGGAGGGTCGGGGGGACATGATAGAAACTTTTAAGTACCTCAAGGGAATCAACAAAGTCCAGGTGAGTAGCATGTTTCAGAAAAAGAGATGTGTAAGAACAAGGGGGCACAATTTAAAGTTAGAGGGGGGACGGCTCAGGGGTAATGTGAGGAAATTCATTTTCATGGAGAGAGTGGTGGACGCATGGAACCACCTTCCTGGAGAGGTTGTGGGGTCTAAAACAGTGGGAGAATTCAAACATGCATCGGACAGACATAAGGCAATTATAGTGGGGGGTTGCAGGAAGTAGGCTGTTGGTTATCCAGAATCTGCAACTTATCCAATAGGTAGGGAAATGGGCAGACTGGGTGGGCCAAGTGGTCCTTATCTGCCATCAAAGTCTATGTTTCTATGTTTCTATGTCTGTACTGTTTTTCAGGGATGTTTTTGTCCCCCCCCCCCAGGTATGAATTAAAAAACAATTATTAAAAGTGACATGAAAAAAAAATACAACTCAAAAATATTCCTTATCTTATCCTGCTGCTATGCATCTCTGTTGTCTGCAGCACTGTATGCACACTTCCATGAGGAAATTACCCAGAATAAAAGGAGAAAGTATTTATGTAAGAAAGTGATTAGCTGGCCTGCCCTACCACCATGTCCTGCTCTTGTCTTTTGTGCTATATGTGCACTTCCATGAGAAAATTACCCAGAATAAAAGGAGAAAGTATTTATGTGAGAAAGTGCTGTGCTAGCCTGCCCTTCTGCTACGTTCCACTATTGTTTGCTGCCATACAGTGAATTTCCATGAGAAGCCACCCATCCAACAATAAAATGAGAAAACATTTATGCCAAGAGAATATGCCTGTTCTTGTACCCCAGTATGTCTCCTGCGAGAAAAACACATTATATACAGGCTGCTGCTACACAGTTGTGCAGGTGCTGAATGAGAATAAGAACAGTGTGGAATAATGTGGATGTGGATGATAAGTAAAATGCACAACGTCTGGTTGATATTTAACATCTGAAGACTTATGACACCCAGCATTTAAAGTCTTGGTGCTGTTTTCATGCTGCTGCTGCTGCTGCTATTATAATTAGTTATGTCCTGAAGGATGACTTGTAGTGATGGTGCCGCTCCTGTCTGTGTGCTGCTGCTGGACTGGTCACGTACAACGGTGACGGGTCGCTTTATGGGAATTGATGCTTTCCTTTTCCAGTGGTGCCAGATAAGTACATTTTTTCAATTTTATTTTGGGGGGTTCAGGTGAAGGTAATTTTTTTGGGGGGGGCTGTTTTGCCTCCTCTGTTTCTTCTGTGGCATGTTAATCAAAACTGTCAAGCACTGGAGTTTTGAACAGCCGTGTTTCTGCTTCCTTGCTAGTATTTGTGGACTCCATCTAAATAAGATAAAAGTCTGTTGTCAGTTACTCACTATCTGATGCTCCGGGGAACATGCAATGTCATCAGTGGGATGAACCCAATGTCTATCCCGCCTCCCCATGTATCAGACGCCGGTCGCATCAGATCCCCCAGCCTCCGCAGGGGTCTGCACTTTTGCGCTAGACACTTGATCACACACACACACACACACCCTCCCCCAGAGGAGAAGGAGAGCAGTCCATCAGATGCTCAATCCTCCTTCCTGGCCAGCCCTCCAACAGCCCTAGTCCGGATTCTAACCTGGGTCACCAGCACCATAGGTGGAAATCCTCCCCCTTCCCCAACGGGCTGGCCATAGTGGTTTTCTTTTCTGAATATGTACAGTTGAATGGATTGTATACTTAGTATTTTATTTTCTTGATTATATCATTTCAGGTCATTCCCTGAAGATTTACTCAGAGTGCATAGGATGATGATGTCTCTTCTGAGTGATGATGGGCAGAATGTAGAGCAGCAGTAATACAGTTCTGAGAAGGGAACATTAACAGTCATGATAATAACATAAATTCTGGAGATTTCACAGGAGAATATATTGGCATACAAAGGTGGCACACAACACAGTTTTGTTGTCTTCAAGCATCATCACCATCCTCCTCAATGAAGCAGCCCTCACAGTCCTCAAGGTGGGAGTTCTCACCTGATTGGTATTCACATTCCACAACTGAGTCAACAACATCGGTGTCAAAAGCATATGATGACTTCATCTTTCTGCCAACAGCACCATTTGTCTCTTCATCTTTGTCAGAAGTTCCACTGCCAGGAGGATGTGGTAGGAACATGGATGTCATGGTCTTGTGTAGAATTTGTCCCTTATTCATTTTTACAAATGTGAGAATTTCCACATTCTTTGGTGACAGATTTGCATACCAGTCGTACAATGGCACCTGAAACACTGAACACATGCTCTACACTGACACTAGAGGGGGCAGCTAAGGTATTTTATCACCACAGCTGTCAGTGCAGGCCATTCAGTTATCTTGCTCACCCAGAACAATAATGGCCTGTCACCAATTGCAAGGTGTTTTTGTTCAGCCATGAAACAGTCAACCATGTGACGTACTGCTCTGAGTCTGGCCACCTCATCCTGCTCCTCCTCCTCATCATGCTCTTCCATAGGTGCAATGCCAAACTCACTTAAAACATTCCAAACAGGACTGATGGCTTTTGTTTTTTGTCTGCCTGTTGACATAGTCATGGCATGTGAAGTTGACAGTGCTGTGGTGGTAGCAACAATGCTAGGTGCCCTATGTGTCTTGAGCATCTTTTCCCCTCTAACCCTTCTGACCAGAATGTTGGTAAGGTTTTCAACCCTCTGAAGCCCACTGTCTAGTATAGACTCAAGGCCACGCTTGTAAGGTGGGTCAAGCATGGTGGCAATGCCAAAGTCATCAGACTGAAAAATTCCAACAATATGAGGGTTGGAGTTCAACAAGTCAAGCATGTGCTGCATCAAGGCTAAAGTGTCACTGTCACCTCCTGCCTCAATTGATTGCTGCACATTAAGCAGCGTCTACCTCAGGATGCATAGCAAGGAGATTGACTGACTGATACTGGCAGTCTCCCACTCACTGCCTGTGTTGCATTTTCAAAGGGACATAATCATTATCAGTCCATCCACTAGAAGCCACTGTTCTGTGCTGAGAGCCAGGGACACTCCAGCACTGTCATGACTGCTGTGTAGAAGCAGATAATCGGACATAGCCATATAATACTGATAGAGCCACTCCAATATGTACAGCATGTAGTTCCATCTGGTCACCACATCCAACTTCATAGGATCATAGATTGCTACAAGTCAAGCAGCCATAAGCCATTCAGATTTGCCACATTTCTGTGGAACGTATGCCTTACTAAACTGCCCATATACAGTTGTTATCCAGCCTATTTTTGAAGGATACCAAACAACTTCTAGTGGGAGTGCATTCCAGGAATCCACCACTCTCTGGCTAAATCAAGAACCTCATCGAGTTGTCTTATACAACTCCCCTTTCAACTGGTAACCATGAATTCTAGTTTCCCTCCCACACAACTGTTTTTTTACTAGACCTGATGATTCCCAGAGCAGTTCATCCTGGAATGCCTTGTAGACAAAACAGAGATACCCTCTTGCCTTTCTGTATTCCATGGAATACATACACAGACTGTCCAATCTATCTTTATAGTTCAGAAATTAATAGACTTAACCTTCTTTGTGAACCGTCTCTGCACCTTTTCTATTAATTTGGAATAGCCTTTACTTTGAGGGGTAGAAAATGGAGAACTATATTCCAAAACTGGTCTAACCAGCATCCTATAGAATGATATTAAGACTTCACTACTTCTGCTTTTTATATTATGCAGAATGCTTTCTACTATTGTATTTGCTTTTAATACTCTTTGTTATGCTGTTCAAAATTTAATTTGTTAGTTATCAACACACCTAAATCCTCCTCCTTGCCTGAACTGAGGATGATCTTGTCATTAAGACTATAATGGGCTATAGAATTATTCACACCGAAATGCATGACCCTACACTTGTCTGCATTAAACCTCAACTTTAGCCTCTCTGCCCTCAACTTCAATTCTTTTAGTTGATTTTTGAATACACTTATTGCTCTTTCATCATTACCTATTGCCCCTAGTTTAGTATCATCTGCATACTTGCACAACCATATCCCATCAGAAGTCTGCATATCTGGCCCAAAAGTAGTGAACAGCAAGGGGCCCAAAACAGACCCCTGGGGCACACCACTCATCACCAGGCTCCAATCTGAAAGTATACCCCAACTGAGACTCTTTGTGCTCTTTCCTTCAAATCATGAATATACTCAGCTAACAATAGAAGAATCTATGCCTAGTTCGGTAAATGTACCCAGCAATATCTGGTGTGACACGGACTCAAAAGCCCTCAAGAAGTCCAGATAAACTACGTCAACAGGTAGACCTTGATCCAGTGCCTGACTGATGGGCTCAAAAAGCTCCAGAAGATTACTAATATAAGATCGTCCATGTACAAAACCATGCTGTGTGATATCACAGAGACCTAGCTTACTGATATTTTCCTCCAAGTAATCCTTAATAAAACCCTCCACTATCTTACCAACAGCCGATGTTATGCGAATTGGTTGATAATTTTCAATCCATTTCCTATCCCCCTTTTTAATTATTGGGGTGATGTATGCCAGTTTCCATTCATTAACAACTTGACCCATAGTTGAAGATACATCAAACAGAAGGGCAAGTGGGCCACAGAGGACTTCTGCCATGTGTTTCAATATGTATGGATGTATACCATCTGGACCATCTGATCTGTGTATGTTTAGTTTTACTAACCTATCATACACCTGTTTATTAATGATGATCAATTTGTCATTATTCCCGCTCTGTGATGCACTGGATCTAATTGTATAATTATCCACCTTTTCCTGATATATGCTTAAAAAGTAATTATTACATTTCTTAGTCATGCCCTCCTCATCTGTAAGGATTACATCTCCATCCTTAACTCCTGTAAATTAGTTTGAGCCCTTTCTCATACTACTCACATGATTATAAAATTGCTTATAATTATCCTTATTACATGTTGCCAGGTTAAGCTCTGCTTTAGCCTTAGCTTTTTTGTTTCCTGCTTACACCTTTTATTACAATGTTTATATTTCAAGTCTCTTTCTGGTGATGGATTCATCTTATAGTTTTTGATTAACCATTCCTTAGTTTTTAATAACCATTTAATTTTGAATGTGAACCACTTTGGGATTCGACCCTTGTTATTATATTTTTGGGATGAAGGTACCAAATTATCTGTACAATAATGAATTTTTCTTTTAAAAATGCTCCATGTCTTCAACGGTTTACTCTTGAGCTCCTTTTCCCAATCCCAAGCTATTAAATACTGCCTAATGCTCTCTAGGTCTGCCTTGGCATAATTTCTCAGTTTAGTGAACCCTTTGACTTTCTCAAATTCATCCACTAGGGTGCACATTACTATATTATTGTCTCCTATACCTAGTGGAGGTAAGAAGGCTACATTCTGAACCCCTTCTATGTTACAAAATATGAAATCTAAAATACTGTTTTTTCCTAGTTGCAACCTTCACATATTGCTCTATACCATTACTTACACAACTATTAATAAATCTGTTCTCTAATGCCGTAGAACCTTGTAGCAACTTCCAATTAATTTTAGGAAAGCTGAAATCACCCATCATGATACAATCATCCAAGGGGTTAACTTGCTCCATAAGGTCCAAAAATTGTATGTTCTCCCTTTCAGTTAGATTGGGGGGTTCAGTAACATATACCAACTTTTAGATACCTCTTCTTAGTTTTTATTTTAACCCATAGCTGTTCAATATCCCCCTTATCTGTGAAGCTGATCTGATATGTTTTTAACTCAGCATTTATAAGGAGTCCAACACCACCACCTTTTTCGGCAGCTCTGTCCTTATGGAAAAATTCATATCCCTCTATGTGCTCTATCCAATCTCCCTCATTGAGCCATGTCTCCGTGATTCCATATACATCTATTTGTTTGCCAGGGTATATTTTAGTTCATCATATTTATTTCTTAAACTCCTTGCATTTAGAAGAAGTATATTCAGACCATGATGTAAAGCACTTTTTTGTTTATTAGTACCCTCTGTGTACTTAATTCTAGGGAGTCTATGTCTAACTTTAGATGAATCAATAACACTCCTGGGTAAGTTGTTACTGTGTGCAAACTCTAGACCTAATAGTAGGACATCCCTTCCCCCCCCGCTTATAAGTTTAAAACTTTATTTATGTTATCTATGAAGGTCAATCCAAGTTGTTTACTTCTAGACCTACTGACATGAAGTCCACCCTTACTAAACAAAGAGCGGTTTGTTAGCAAAATGTTCCCAGGTTCTGATGCATTCTATGCCATGCACTAAGCACCAACTCCTCAACCAGTTGTTGATTCTAATAATTTTGTAATTCACCTCCTGGAATCTGTGCCCAATGTGCTGTAATGCACATATAGGAACTGCCAGCAGTTCTTCCACTTGTCCACATATCCATGCTAAGATGGATAGATGGTGATGATGAATGCTTATGAGCATGGAACACCGCCTCCTTTACTGTGGCATGCAGGTCAGGAACAGCACGTTTGGAGAAGTACTGTATGTCCTTGATGGTACCTTCCACTTTGGACATTCACAAGCAGTAAAAGTTCTAAATCCCTCATTCTCTATAAAGGAGAATGGGAGCAGGTTGAGTGCGAGCATTTGTGCAGCAGCTGCACTAAGCTCCCATGCAGTAGAAAGATTCATAGGGTATTTGGTGTGGTGTTCAAACATGCTCACAAGAGTTGGCTGTGATTTTTTTGGGTGTGGTCTAGAATTGGAAAACAGATTCATCAATGTGGCCCAGTAGGGGTTCTATTTGACTCAAGTGACATATGTGGTGTTGCTACTGATGAAGGGACACAAGTCATCTTAGGTGTCTTATGGCTTGGAGACAGTGTTACTGTGCATTGATTCTGTCAGGGACTGCTGAAACTGCCACTGCTGCTATGCCCAGTAGCGGTAGGAACAACCTCCATATCCTTTCCCTCCACCACATCCTCCCCCTCCGTGGCACTGTGTAATGATGATGTGGATGAGGGACGAGCACCAGGATCACCTGGAACTGCTTCTTTCTGGTGTTTAAGCCATAGGCTAGGATGGTGGTTCTTTAAATGCATGTGCTGACCACCAGTGCCTAAGTGGCTCCCCTTCTTCTCCCTACTGACTCGTACATGGCAAAGCTGACATTTTGCCACTTTTTTATCTTGTGAGTCCAGCACATTGAAGTCCCACACAAGGGATTTTGTAGCCCTATTTTCTCATGATGCCTGGAGTGGGACAGCAGAGTTAAAGTATGGTGGGGGGGGGAATACTTTTTTGGTAGTTTGACTCGGTCTCATTACATCAAGCATAGTGTGGGGGGGCTTTACGTTGACATTTGGTTGGTTAAATCAATGGTGCTGGTGCACTTAAGAACCCTTGCACTGTCACCACTTTTCTGCTTCTTCTTGTCTGGTTCCCATGAGGGATCATCATCCTGATCCAACACCTCATCATCCTCCTCCTCAGGCTCATTCTCATCATCATGTACATGCCATCCACTGTCGATGTCCTCATGTTAAACCTCAATCTCAACAGTTTGTGTGCCTGTTGTCTGCACATCAGTGATTGTCATAGTGGTGTGACTGTCATAGCATATGGGTAAAGATAACTCTGACACGGCAATTCAGGAGCAAAACACATCATAGTGTGATATATACTTTTTAACCTTGATTTTAAAATAATAAACTAAACTAAAAAAAAAGCAAATTCTACATATGTAAGTAGCTTTCACACAGTTCTTGATCTTTACAGACTTTCAAGATCTTTTCTTTCTGTGGGTCTCTGAGTCTACACCTCAGGTAGATCCTCATTCTAGCACAGTCAAGGCTCATCTGTCTAAGTCCCAAAATAGGAGGGGTTTTATATTTTTATTTTATTTATTTATTTATTGAAATGTTTCACCAGGAGGGCACACTGAACAACAAGTTGCTCATCCCATGGTGTGACCTGGGGGAGGGGTTATAGAGGGTTGTGAAGGATGATCATTTACAATAGTATGTGGGTAGTACAAACAATACTACATTGTAAGATTGTGCAACAGTTGGAACACAAGGTATTGTACAACAAACAGTAGTGAAACATTGGGTAAATTACAATACATGTCCAAAATCATACAAAAGAACATATTAACATACAAAACAGTAATAATGTGACAGAACCATTTAGAGTACATGAGTGTACCAGGAGCAGGCTCGAGGCAGTACACAAGTGTTGTTGGAGTAAAAAGGATGGGGTTAGGTTGTGCACACTGGTGACCCAGAAGGGCAGGTGTAGAGGACAGGGGGAGAGGCAAGAACTGAATATGAGGAGAAGGGGTAGCCATTTCCTGATTTCCCCCTTCAGGATGTTCAGAACCCTGCCGGGGGGGCATGGTAGGAAGGCAGAAACTGGGGATAGGTATTAAGATGGGATACAGCAGGAACAGCTGAGAGAAAGGTAATTGTGTAAGGCAGACGTAAGGGAATAGTTGGAGGAGGAATGTCATAGTTCTGGGGGGGATGGAATTTCATATTTTAGGGAAACGATGAGTGAAGCCAGTCTGACCAATGAGGGTGGAGTGCTGAGGGACTGTCAGGGTGCAGGCGTCATTTGATCTGAGAGAGTGAGTGGGGGGAGGTGGAGTGGAGAGGATGAGAGATAGGAGGGGAGCCCCCTGAACCAGAATTTGGAGGTTAGTTTGGCACAATGAGAGATGTGTCTGTGAGATAGTGAAAGGAAAGTTAGAGAGCTATAGAGTTCACAGTGTTGGGAGCAGGAATGGGGATTTGATAGCAAAGTGGCAGAAGGAGTTAAAGAGAGTGTCCAACTTGGTCAGGGAAGATTTGGGAGCAGCACCATAGACTATGTCACAGTAGTCAAAGATGGGGAATATTATCTTCTGGACAGTTTCGCACCTTACAGTCAGAGGGATGCAATTATGATTCCTGTACAGAGCACCAAGCTTGGGATGCAGTTTCTTCAGGATAGCATCAATGTGCACAGAGAAGCTGAGGTGCTGGTCCTGCCAAACCCCCAGATATCTAAATGAGGAGGTGTCCTCCAAGATGGTCCCATCAAGGGTATGGAAGGTGGGTAGGGCCGGAAAGCTAGAGAGTCTCTGCCTGGTGCTAAAGGTCATTGAGACTGTCTTCTTGGCATTTAGAAAAAAGCTGGTGAGAAGCAAACCAGAGCTGAACTTGACTGAAGTCATGCTGTAAGCTGGTTTACACAGCAGCAGGATTTTTGCCAGAACTGTACAAAACAGTATCGTCAGTGTACATGTGGATAGAAGAGGATGAACATGCTGTGGGAAGATCATTAAGGATAATAGAGAAGATTAGGGGACCAAGCATTGAGCCCTGAAGGACACCAGTGTTGATGAGGAGTGGAGGGTAGATGGAATCAAGGATTCTCACAAATTGGGTCCTGCCAATGAGGTAGGATTTAAACCAGTTGGTGGCTGATGGAGCAAGGCCAGCTCAGGAGAGTGAATAAAGAAGCAGGGGACGAGAAACAGTGTCGAAAGCTTTGGCTATGTCAACAAAGATGGCCAAGGTGATCATGTCATTGTCCATCCCTGAAAGGATGGAGTCAGTAAGCCTGAGGAGGGAGGTGGTAGTTGAGTGGTTCTTCCAAAAACCAGATTGGAAGGGGGTGAAGAAGGAGGAATCAGAGAGGAAGCATGATGGTTGTGAGGGAACTAAATGTTCTTGAAGTTTGGCAAGGGTAGGAAGGAGGGAAATGGGGTGATAGTTGCCAGGAGTGGATGTGTCACTACCCTTGGGGAGAGGAAGGACTACAGCATGTTTCCAGGATCAGGGTACTTGGGCAGAAATAAAGGACAGGTTAAGGATTAGGAAGACAGAATAAGCAATTACAGGCGCAGAAAGGTAGAGACATTTAGGATCGAGCTCATCTGGTGAGGAGCCTTTAGAGGGGTTGAGGGATAGGAGAGCATTAAGAGCTTTGTCAGAGGAGATAGTAGAAAAGGAAAATGTGGAAGGGTAGGCACTGGCTGAGGCAAAGGGCTGAAGTTAGTAGGTGGCAATGGGGAGAGGGAATTTAGAAGAGATGTGGTGCATGAGGTATAGTAGGCATTAAATTCATTGGCCACGGAACCAGGGTCAGAAACTAGGAGTTACTTATTTTGAGAACTGGACGGGGAGAGGGGGGAGAGAATAGGGCATGAACTACCCTCCAGAATTTAGACAGAAAGTTAATGTTAGTCAGGAATGAGGAGTTGAAATAATCAGACTTAGCCAGTCTAGTAGCTTTAGTACATGAAATGCATAGCATTCTGTACTTGGCGTAGTCATCTGTATGTTTAGTAGATTTGTGTTTTCCCCAGGCCTGATCACACTCCCTGAAGCAGGCCAATAGTTCGGGGGTGATCCAGGGGAGGTGAAGCCCATGGACTCTGGTCCTTCTGAAAGGAGCAAGGCATTCCATGTGGCAATGAATTTATCCTTAAAATAGTAAAGCGCTTGGTCGACAGAAATGGCAGTGGAGAAGGGGGGGCCCAGTGAGTGCAGAGCTGATTCGGGTAAGGTCTAAGGATTTAAAGGATGGGATCTATATGATTTTAGGGGGAGGTTTAGGGCAATGAACCTTATGTACAATGAAAATGGGGCTGTGGTAACTAAGGGCATTGGTGAGGAGGCCAGATTTAATGATGTGGTGCAGGTGGGTTGTGAGTTTCCAGTCAAGCAGGGTGTGGTTTTGTGTTTTGGGATTAGGGTGTGTGAGCTCAAGTATAAGTTGAGTGAGGTTTAGAGCAGTGACGTCATTGCGTAGCTTGTTTAACTTGGGAGACAACCAATTTAAATTCACGTCAGCCACTATGAAAAGTTCACCAGATTGTGAGAAGGAGGTGATATTGGCTAAGAGTTCAGTTATGACCGAGGGTTGAATGTTTGGGTGGCACTAGATGCCAGCCACAAAGATTGGGGTTGAGAAAGGAAGGGTAATGCAGGTGCCAAGGGCTTCATAGGTAGCTGGGATGGAGGTAGATAGGGTGATAGTAAACTGCAGTGAGGACAGGATATATATGGCTACTTCCCCTCCATGACCTGATCGATCTTGTCTGGAGATGGAATACCCAGGATAGCAATGGCACAGTCAGGGGTGCTTTTTTTGAGCCATGTCTCGGTAATAATTAGGATGTCAGGGGTGTGTGAAATCATAAGAGTTTGTAGGAGGTTGATTTTAGGTAGCAGGCTGCAGATGTTTAGGTGGAGGAGCTTCAACCCGTTAGGGAGGGTTGTAGTGGAAGTGGGATTTGGAGACATGTTATTTGGGTAAGAAGAAATAGGGCCAGGGTTGGGGTGGATGTTCCCTGATGAAAGAAGGAGGAGGGCAAGGATGAAATAGTGAAGTGTAGGACTTTTGTAACTGGAGTAGGAAATACATGAGAGGGAAAAGGGAGGGAGGGAGGGTGGAGAGAAGAGATAAGGAAATGAATAAAGGCAAAGTGACTAGGAAGGGAAAACAGAGAGACTAGAGGGTATTAGGAAAAATTGGGTCTATTTAAAAGGGGAGCTGTTGGGGGTGACTGACAGAATGAAGGAGGTACCTGGAAGGGAAGGGAAGGGAAGGGAAGGGAAGGGGAGAGAGAAGTGGCAATAGGTGTCGAGGGGGAAGACTGGGATAAGGATAAGAACCAGGAAGGGTATGAGTAGGAGGGAGATGAAAACCATTCAGGGTAGGATAGTAGAGGCTTTGTACAGGCTTACAGATTCAGATCACACCACTGAATGTTAGGATGTTGATAATTTTCTTTAGGTATGAATGACCCAGGACTAGAAGTGTTAGGGGAGAGCAGTAGGAAAGCACTTTCTGGTGGGGTCACCTGACCTGACCCATAACTAATACAATGAGATTTCTATCTCTAGCTACACAGATTATAACAGGATGACCCACCGTATTATTTATTAACGAGATTAACCAGGTAAGCATACTGAGCGTACATCCACTCGTTTCCATATGCGACCTGGGGTTACAAAGCATAAAGTGCACGAAATACATTTGGTACATAGGCAATGTTGATGAGGAACAGATGCATAGAAATACATACATCAGGTACAATGGCACAAAATGGGTGAGGCAACAGGTCCAGAGATGTTACAGGCAGGACTTATGCATACATATTAGTTACAAGTTTAACTCCGAGTGCCTAATAATAATGGGGTCTGAGTCCATAGACATGTCTTACAGAGACCATGGAGAGAGAGGACAGAAGAGGTATGGGCATTAAGAGTAGCAGTTATTTGCCTGGGGACCCCGTTAAGTCACGCTTGGATGCTTCAGTTTAGTGGGTCTGACCTGCAGGTTGCAGTTACAAGAGACTGAGAAGTGGGCATGAAGAAGACCGGCCAATGACCTATGTGTTGTGGTGGACTGCCTGATTGCTGTTGGGAGATTATTCCAGAGTGCGGGCAGTCTGTATTTGAAGGCTGATTGGCCCTTAGAGGTGGGCATGAAAGGGACTTGTAATAGATTCGAGTCAGAGCCCCACAAAGAGTAGGCTGGGGAGGGTTGGGTTGATAGAGCGGAACTGAGATAGGAGGGAAGGGAGTTTGACCAGTGTTTAGCTACTAGATTAGTGCCATGGAGCTGTCACCTGGAATGAAGTGAGGAGAGACCTAGGGCGGCATATAGGTGACAGTGATGGGTGGTGGAGGGACATTCTAGGATAAAGTGACAGAAGAAGTGGAAAAGGGGGTCCAGGTTGGCTAGGGTTGATGGAGAGGCTGCACCGTATACAATGTCGCCATAGTTGAAGATTGGGAGTATCATTTTGTAAACTAGCTCTCTCCTGACTGGGGTGGTTAGACATCCTTTGTTACAATAAAGAGCTTCAAGTTTCGGGTGGAGTTTTTTCTGGAGGGAGTCTATATGGACAGAGAAGTCTAGGTGACAATTCAGCCATACCCCCAGGTACCTAAAGGACGTGTAGGATTCCAGGGTGGTTCCGTCAAGTGTTTGAAATGTGGGTAGAGCCAGTAGCCTGGAGATTCTGGGCTGTGTGCCAAAAGTTAGGGATACGGTTTTCTTTGCATTGAGGATGAGTTGGTTGGAGCTAAGCCAGGTTTGGACAGTGTTGAAATCCTGCTGAAGAGTAGAGTTTAGAGACTCTTTTGAGGGGCCGGAGGCATGCAGTACAGTGTCATCCGCGTACATTTGAATTGCAGAGTTTGGGCATGATAGAGGGAGGTCATTTAGGAATATGGAAAAGAGAAGGGGACCCAGGACGGAGCCCTGGGGGACCCCCATGGTGACTAGGAGTGAGGGGGATATTTGGGTGCCAATTTTGACTGATTGCTTCCTCCCAGAGAGGTAGTCTTGAAACCACCTGGAGGATAGATCGGATAGGCCAGCATCTTGTTTTGCTATAAACTTAGTGTGAGAAACGGTATTGAAAGCTTTGGCAAGGTCAATGAAAATGGCCGATGTGATGTGCCCTTTATCCATAGCTGAGGTGATATCTTTGGTAAGTCTGAGGAGTGCAGTTATGGTAGAGTGTGATTTCTGAAAGCCAGACTGAAAGGAGGTGAAGAAGGAGGAGTTATCAAGGAATTGCGTGAGTTGTGCTAGGGCTATTTTTTCCTGCAGCTTGGCCAGGGTGGGGAGGAGAGAGATAGGGCGGTAGTTCACTGGCTCGGCTGGGTTGCCCCCCTTTGGCAGTGGTATAACTATAGCCTCCTTCCAGGATGTTGGAATTTGTGCAGAGGAGAAAGAGCGGTTTAGGAGATCAACAAGGGGAACTGCGAAGGCAGGGGCAGAAAGGTATAGGAGTTTTGCGTCCAGACCGAGTGGGCATTTTCCCTTATTGGGGTCTAGGAAATTTAGGGCAGCTAGCACTTCAGGCGGGGAGACCGGTTTGAATGAGAAATCGGTGGATGGGGGGGATGCAGGCGGTGCGTGTGGGGTACTGGCTCGGGTAAGAGGCTTTCTGTATTTGGCAGTAGCGATTTAGCGCAGTTGGTAAAAAAGTGATTAAAAGTTGAGGCAACTGCACTTGGTTCGGATACGCTTCTGCCCTGGATGGTGAGGGTAGGGGTAGGTGGCTGTGTGGGGGGGGGTTGAGCAGTGTTTTAATTGATTTCCAGAAGTTGGAAGGGTGGTTGAGATTGGATGAGAGGGCCTCGCGGAAGAAATTCTTTTTAGCCTGTCTTATGGCTTTGGTGCAATTATTGCGGAGGGTCCGGTACTGTTGCCAAGAAGCCTCGGAGCCTGTTAACCTATGCATTTTCCATGCCTGGTCCCTGGCGCGGCATCTGGAGATAATATCTGCTGACACCCAAGGGAGATGGGATTCCCTTACCCTTTTATTTCTCAAAGGGGCGTGGTAGTCCCACATCACGAATGTCAGACGCTTGATCTATGGTGGATGTCGGCTTGATAAATGACCAGTCAACAGAGGCGAGATCATCTAGCAGGTTGGGGAGGCATAGGGACTTGTATGACCATGAGCTGATTAACCTGGGTGGGAGGCTATTATAGGGTCTGTGCACCTTTCTGATTACATAGATTGGGTGGCGGTCGCTCATTGAATCTGGTAGTAAGCCAGCTTTAGAGACCATGTGTGGGTGTGTTGTAAGAGTCCAATCCAGGAGAGAGTGGTTTTGGGATTTGGTGTTGAGGCGGGTGGGTTCCTCAATCTGTTACGAGAGTTTAGGGCTTTAACCCTGCTGCAGAGTTTGAGCAGCCTTTATCTAGCCAGTTGTAGTTAAAATCACCGAGATGTAGAGCTCTCCATTTCCAGCCAGGTTTTTGTAGTTGGCCAGGAGGTCTGTGATGGTATTAGCTGGGGTTGAAGGGGCATAGTATATCCCTGCCACGTACATGGAGGTGGTGTGCGGCAGTATGAGTTTGATCAGCCTGGATTCGATAAGAGGGAAAGGACATGGGAACTGGACGGGGATGTATTGTAGCGCGTTGGATATAAACATGGCAATGCCCCCACCTTTCTTTTTGCCTGATCTGTCATGTTGTAAGACTGAGTAGCCGGGCATGGATACTTCTGAGTCTTTGTGCTGTGGTTTTAGCCAAGTTTTGGACACAGCGCAGATGTCAGGTTTGAGTATATGTGTTGTGACTTGCAGCTCTGGGACTTTATTCAATAAGCTGTGAATATTGAGATGGATTAGGCTGAGCCCCTTAGGCAGTTTTAGATGGGCAGGATTGGTCTGTGGTCCAGGGTTGGTTTCAACATCACCTGTCAGAAGGAGCATTAGGGCAAGGTATTGAAGGATGTTAGTCCATCAATTTTTTGATTTGTATTTGGGATAGGGGCTCCACGGGGAAGTGGAAGAGGTAGCCTTAGCTAGTCTGCTTAGGGCATCCAGCCCCGGGGCGAAGGATGGCGGGGAGATGGAGGGGCATATGTCCTATGCCGGCTGAGATAAAAGCTCAGAGCGCTCTTGGGGGGTATAGCGGGGGTTTGGGGGGGTCAAAGTGGAGCTGAATTTTAAGAGGAGTGGGTCATTGTGGGGCTGCATGGTTGGTGGAAGCGACATAAGCGGAGCGGCCATTGTTAAGAAGGCCAAAGTAAGCAGGAGCATTTTTTTTTTTACCTCACAGTAACTGGCTGAGGAAAATGGCAGCTGCCACTACTGGTAAGATCTGATAACCTGCAGACCTGAAAGTTGGCTGATAGGTTTTGGAGAGTCACCTGACCACACAGCTTCCTATAAATTGGAGTGTCGACCAAGGGCGGTGGTGGGGGTGGCGGGGCTAGACCTCTGTGGCACAGCTCCACAGATACAGTGCAGGTCCAGGTAGGACAAAATTCCTCTAATTACCTGGCGGTGCGAGTACTTTGCAGAAGTTCGAAATTCTGGGGGGGGGGGTTCCTTCCCCTTGTGGCTGGCTTGCAGGGAGGGTTTCTTTGTCCCTCGTGACCTCCTGGTGGCTGTTGACTGGGGAGGGCGGCAGTTCCCTGCCCTCACAGACCCTTTCTGTGTGGAAAAAAGGACAGGTATGACTTTTATACAGAGCACATGTAACTTGATATCAGACAACAGGAGATTAACAGCAGTGAGCAGTAGGATTCGGTTACTTATGCCCTCACAATATTGGAGTTAGAAATTTTTGTGAGTTTATTCCCTCACAGGTGTTCATTTGTGTGTATGAGATTTGGCTGCGAGGAAGTGGTATGGGGAGCCCGAGAGAGGAATCCCATTTACTAACTAGCCCGGGGACTGGCGTAACTATCCGGGAGGCCAAGGCCCTAGGCATTGGCTCCTGAGTTAGTCTGAGCCCGCGCTACTGCGAGCAAGCCAGGAGGAGGTGGGCAAGTACTGTAGGTAAAATGGCTGCCAATGTGGGCCAGAGCAGGGAGAAGCGAAGCCAGATTACTAGAATTACATGTGCTAGAGGTAACAGCTTAAGCATTGAAAATACAGGAACGACCATCTATGATACAAAACACTCAGAATAACAATGTAGCAGGCAGCCCGCTTCTTAAGGTAACTGCTAGGAATCATATAAATATACAGGCTTATCTATCTGGGTTACAATCAGCACACATGCACAGTGTGGAAGCCGGCCTGCATTTAAGGAGTCAGGTCAATTTGATACTTAAAGTCAGTGTTTGAGGCTAAAAGCAGCATGAAAAAAACAGTCTCCACATGTCTGCCGACCAGACCTCTGCGGCACAGCTCCACAGATTCAGTGCAGGTCCAGGTAGGACAAAATGCCTCTAATTACCTGGCGCTACGAGTACTTTGCAGAAGTTCAAAAATGGGTTCCTTCCCTTGCGGCTGGCTTGTAGGGAGGGTTTCTTTGTCCCTCACAACCTCCTGGTGGCTGTTGGCTGGGGAGGGTGGCAGTCCCCTGCCCTCACGGACCCTTTCTGGTGGTGCAAGTACTTTGCAGAAGTTCGAAATATTATTAAGTTAGTTTGCAAGCTTAGATTTCTATAAATGTAAAGGGTACAATCTTTTGCTAAAGGTTAATATAACCCCATAAATGCTTAATAGCATGATAATTAAGACAGAGTCCCTCCTCTATTCTCTGTGAGTGACAGGGGTTAGTACATAAAAAGAGACCACAGAAGGCACTGCTTCCCTATAGTAAAATATAATTCTACCCTGGGAGCAAGGCAAGCAAGTACATTTTATACATTATTTACAAGAAAACCATTTATTATTGGCCCCAAAACATTTGTATGAGTAGATATATTTAAAAGAGCTTTGGTTTATTCTTAAATATTGCAGTTTAGCCCTTTTTAACTGTTCTAGCAGTATGTTTTTAATATTGGGCCCCTTTTTCTGTTATTTCTCTCTGCCAAGATTTATGCTAAAATTACTATGGATTTTTGTCCAGCAAAACAGTGCCCTGTGTATCATGATGAAATTGATGAGGAGAGCGGCAGCTATAAAAACTATATTTTACTACCAGTCTCCCACTCCAAATGCCTGCTGTGTCACAGCCAGGAGACAGCGAGGAGCTGGTCTGCTCCTATTTTACATTTATTTCTGGTGTTCTCTCTCTCTCCTATTGTTTTCTTATATTACTTCAGAGTATTGTAACTTTTTCACACTTTCTGAGGTGCACAGTCATTTTCAAAGTTTAAGGGAGCTCTAGAGCAGCTTTTTGGTCCAAAGTAAAAAAATAAAGCCATTCCGCTCTGGAGTTAGAATGTTTAAATATGCAAGTGAGTATAGAAGCTAGTGATTGTGCATGAAGAGCTGGCACACTCTTCATTTATCTTATTTTCCCTTGCTCTCTCTCTCTCTCTCTCTTTTGTGTTTACAATAAAAGGGGCAGCAATGTTTTGAACTTATTCCCAGAGTGAACTCATAGCTGCACTATAAAAGGGAACTTCGGAACAGCTTTCTGCATTGAACCAGAAGTAAAGCTGCTTTGCTCCCGAGTTTCATTCCAGTGGGCATTTTCAGTCCACATCTTAATGAACAGAAAGACTAGGTTATGACTAAAAGATAAACATAATGCCTCTTTTTCTATCAGAGAGGCAAACAAGGAATTTTTAAAGGTGACATAATTAAATATCCTGGACACAGCTTTCTTTTACCATAGCCCTTATCATATTTTAACTTTGCATGAACCCTGTGTTCTTAGCCAGTTAATCTATACAGCTAAAACATTCCTAATCATGTATTTTATGGCAGAATATATATATGAGTTATACAGCTTTCACCATTACTTGCATTCATTTCATTCTTTTTAAGAATATAACAGCACTATCTAGCACTTTCTGCACTTTAAATTATTAATGAATGCTTCAACAATGAATTCATTCATGCTAAGTCCTACTGTATATGCCTGTTTCTATGATGCACAGACACTTTAACACCTAACCTGATGTTTTGAACACAGACATTGGACTCTTGGACAGAATGCGATAAATAGATGAATAAATGGCAAGAAAATATAGAAGGTAGAGGAACGAGCTACCATAGGTGGCCAACACATGGTAGAGTGGCAAGGAGAAAAAGAATTAAGATGTAGAAAGTACTGTTGCACAACAGAGTTTTAAAGTAGGGATATATAACAGGAGATAGAAAAGGTGTCCATATGTCCAAACCATAAGAGTGCAGCCTATCTTTGACACAGTGACCCATATTTTGGGGCATTCCAACATCTCTGCCACCAACTGCCTCAACTGTATCACAAGAACACCACTGCCAGCACCTCCAGCAGCAACAGAGACAGGAACATGCTTCACTGTATTTTTATCAGACTCTGTTTCTGGTGTAATTTTCAGGCTGCTTGCACTACTGACACCTCCCACCACATCATCACTCTCACCCGCTGTGATATCCAGTGATAAGGGCACTCACTATTGAGCACACACCAAAAAGGCTAACTCAAAAGTGGTGCCTTATCAGAGGGCTACTGGATGGGGTGGGCGATTGCAGGTATAGTGACATCCTGTCACTATATATACATGAATGTGGGGGGAGCATGGCAGAAGGGGAGGGAGGGTTTGTGTGGTGCACTGTGGTGATGGACTGCCAAGCTGCCCTGTGGTATGGTGGGTGGGTTGCAGGCTTCAGCTGTGAGGGTGCCGGGTTCGGGTCTGGGCGTGCATACATTTTGTTGCACCCAGACCACATTTTTTTTTTTTTAATTTGCACCCCCCAGCATGCACCCTCCTGAAGTTGAGAATCCTTTAGTAGGGTGGTGTGGGGGGTGCAGCCCCCCTCATAAACATAAAAAAATGAAAGTCGCCATTGCTCTTTTGCCGTACGCTGTGGTGAAATTGATTTTCGCCAATGTACATTCACTGGAATGGTGATTGGCTTTGTGAGATTGCCATTATCACATAGAACCACCCACTACCATGGCTGCCACAGAGCTTGCCAAAAGAAATTTAGATGCAGGAAAGCCACTGGTGGCAAATACTCCGGCAATACTGCTAACAGAGTCATCCCAGAGAACATAGAACTTGTTGATGGCAATGCCACATCAGAAGACTGTCCTTCTTTCACCATTTCTGTTTCACTACCTCTCCCAAATGATATTAAAGTCTTGCCTGCTTGACTTACTCCTCTCCCTTCCTTATTTCTCTCTGCTGGCATTCTTCTTTTCTTAAGGTTTGGCAACATGGAACTTAAACTGTTAAGTTTGGATGCTATGTCTCACACCACACGACGAGGGGTACAAAAATGGGTCAGGTAGATACCCGAGTGATTATAAGATGGATTTATAAAGCTGGGATGTACTTGGCCAGCAGAGCAGTAACACAATCTGGGAGGGATACCATTGGTGTTCTCAATAGCAGGGAAAATTCAGTGAAATTTTGCAAAAAATCAGTCTGGAACACTGTTACTTTTGGGCAATATTTCTAACAGCAGCACACAGGGGTACAACAGGTCAGGTAGTGTACCCAAGTGATTATTAGAGGGATTTATAAAGCTGAGAAATACTTGGCCAACTTAGCAGTAACACAGTCTGGGAGGGATGTCACTGGTGTTCTCAATAACGGAAAAATTCAGTGAAATCCTACAAAAATCAGTCTGGAAAACTTATTTTGGGCACTATTTCTCACAGCAGCACATGGGAGTACAACAACATGTTGGGTAGGGTACCAAAGTGATTATTAGATGGATTTATAAATCTGGGACATACTTAGCCAACAGAGTAGTAACACAGTAACTGGTGTTCTCAATAAGAGGACAAAATTAGTGAAATCCTTCAAAAATCAGTCTGGAACACTGTTAAGTTTGGATGCAATGTCTCACACCACACAACAGGGGCTACATCAACTGATCGGGCATGCTACTACAGCCTACCAGGGTGAAAAGATGGATTTTGACTAACACAGACACAAGCTGGGAAGGATACAACTGCTGCTATGCTGTTCAAAATGTGTGTGTGTGGGGACAACTACAAGGCAAATGTATTAAAAAAAGGAAAGGGAGGGAGATTACAAACACAAAGGGGGGGGTAGGGGCAGGACCCTGGGGAATTCAAATCAACACACACACACACACACACACACACACACACACACACACACTCACACTCACTCACTCACTTCACTCACCACTCACACAGTCAAAATCCACACGCACACTAGAAAACTCACACAACTGTAATCCAGCACTCAATAGACAAGATTTAAAATGTTTTAAAGGTCAATATTTACGAAAATCCTCCACAAATTGCTCTGATTGAGAAGCAGCTCCTCTCTCCTCAATCTC